>CM074718.1:681842078-682592078 GCA_037306005.1 Rhinophrynus dorsalis
GAGCCACACATACTGATCCCCAGCCTTGTCCCACTGCAGTGGTACCCACAGAACCGCACATACTGACCCTCAGCCTTGTCTCACTGCACTGGTATCCATAGAACCACGCATACTGACCTTCTAGCCCTGTCCCACTGCAGTGATACCCACAGAACCACACATACTGACCCTCAGCCTTGTCTCACTGCACTGGTACCCATAGAACCACACATACTGACCTTCTAGCCATGTCCCACTGCACTGGTATAGCCAGAATCATACAAAGTCTAAACCCCACCAAGGAAATTTCTTGGGGTTAACAAAAAGGATGACTATTTGAGGGGTTTCTGTTTGTGAGAATTTTCATGGAAAAATCAGCAAATTGGTGGTTTTCCACTAAAGTTCTCGGAGTAATAAAATTGGAGTTCTTGCCCATCCCTAGTTATATGTCTATCACAGAGATATGTGTCTATCATCTCTGTGGTGCACCTAACAGCAGTCCAGGTCTTCAAGATTAACCAGCATGTGCACAGGTAAGTTAACTAAATGACCATGCATGGAGGATGATCTGTTCCAAAATTATTACACTTCAAGCTGTATTTTATAATATTGGTGACAGTTCACCTGGTGTCTTGACAATTGCCCTGTTGCATTCTTTGGAGGAAGAGGTGTGTCCCAGTTTCTTCATAGACTATGATGATAATTTCTTGATGTGTTGATGACATTTTGAACATTAATAACCTTTGAATAAACAACTGCCAGTAGTGTGCCATTTCCTTTTTGTACCCGGTCATGGAAAGTCCTAAATGAAGGATAGCAACCTCCAGGGGTGCTGTCTACTGGTCAGGATTATGAGAGTTGGTTTCCAACAGATGTTGTGCCAAAAGTTGTGTAACCCTGCCATACATATGATTTTAATTTTCCATAATGAATCTTAACTGACCCTTTAATGTTTTCATTGATTGTCAGGTTTAATTTTCCTTAATTTACTGATGATTATTTCTGCTTTCCTTGCCTTTAAGCAGATCTACGGGTACGATGATATCCAAATGCTTCAGTCAAGGCTACCAATGGTGAGAAGACTGTTATCAGCTAATTTCTGACTGTCTAATTGATGTTTCCACCTACTGGTGGAGGTTATGCAGTTGCAGACTGGTGACACTAAAGTACTGTATTTAGACCATAAATGTTCAATTTCCTTCAGCTGTTTTGGGATGATAGGAGTTGTCATACCCAAAGCTGGTGGTCCATTAATGACTAATGCTGTTTTAGGCTGGCTTGTCTTTAAATTTTTTTTATTGTGTTTTTGTAGAAAAAGCCTATTTCTTGATTTTGAGCTTTGCTCAAAATGAACTTGTTTTGATGTTTTTGCTTTTAGGATTACTATGGAATTACATTTCCAGCCCCTGCTCTGACAGGCAGAGACGGAGGACTTGCAAGCAATCCATACTCAGGTCAGTAACAAAAGTGTGTCTAGTACATGGGTGGCTTTCCACCTACTGCTAGACTAAACTCCCATTATTCTCAGTGCCCCTGTAACTGTTGTTGGACGACAACACCTGTTGTCTTGTATCAGAAATGTCTTTCCAGAAACATTTTTGATTTCACGTGGAGAAGGGCTTTAATTTTTACGGTAAGCATAGTACGGTTCTGGAATTCTTCGACTCAGGAGGCTGCTTTCAAAAAAGTATTGAATATTTTTCTAGATCAGAACAATATTAAGAATTAGGAACATTTGTTTCAGTGCAGATAAGATGTTGATCCAGGGGAGAGAACCAACTGCCTTTTGCAGTCAAGGAGGAAGTTTGTTTTTCCTCCCCAAGGATAAGCGAGAGTTAAAACGGCAAAGGCTGAATGTGATGGGCACGTCTTCTAATTTTCTTTTATTTTATTTTTGGCCTCACGAGTTACTGTTACTATACCTTGATAGAAGGTATTTTCCATTAAAGGAATACCATAAGAACAATGCTGTAGTCCGTCCTTGTACAGTAGACAACTGATCAGTGACGTAATGCTGAATTAGGGTGACCAGACCTCACCTTTAATCGGGGGGGGGGGGGCACACATGAAAAATACATGCTACAGGGCTGAGTTGATTTCAGTCCTGAGATATGCCTGTTTCCTGTGTGTCCCCAGTTAAAGGTGCGGTCTGGTCACCCTCGCTGAATTCACTCTACATCACTTGAAATATTATAAATTATCCTCCTTGCTCACTTTTTCAGACTGCCAGGTCACCTCCCCATATATCTGAAGTCCGGTCACTTGACCGGACAGAGAACTACGAGGCACAATCTGCAGTCATTCAGTCTACAGAAAACCTTACCCCCCCCCCCCAGGCGACAGAGGGCAATTTTTTTTCCATATACTGAACGAAGACTGTCCCACATCACCATCCACTTCCAGCTCAGTGGCTCGAAGGATGATGCAAGTAGAAGGGGCACAAAGGGGATAATTTTATCATTATTTCAAGCGATATAGAGCAAATTCAGCATTACGAACATCAGTGATCAGTTGTATACACTAGAAGGATGGATTGCAGCAGCGTTCTTCTAGTAACATTACTATCCCTTTAAAGGAGAAGTATCCCTTTAAAGGAGAAGTAATACAACCTCATATCCCTTTTCTTACCTTTCTATTACCTGAAAGTCGTAATGGTTCTTAGGAATTTTTGTCTTTTTGAAGAGAGAACATCCAGTCAGTTCTGGACATCCCATCCATGGAGGGGACATGAACAGTTGCCAACATGGATGCGAAACAATGTGTTGGTAACCCCTCTGGCCCTCATAGGATTAACCCCTTAAGGACCCATGAAGGTCCTGGACCATCATGGAATTCCGGGCTCCCTGCGCGGCTGCACACCGTTCGGGGAGTCTGGAATCGGATCCCGCAAAAAAAATAAATAAAAAAATTCCTTAAGGGACTGCAAAGTGCGTGCACGGCCAGTCCTTAAGGGGTTAAAGAAAATGTGAGGGTTACTAATAAGTGTGCCAGTGGTTTGGTATTGTTGCAGACCTTTCTCGGGACTTATTGGTCTTCTTGTGTTTATGCTTTGTGATAGACTTCACCCATGTTTATATCTGGTAGCCATTGCTGGGTTGTGATGTGCCGTTATTCTCTTGCAGGTGAGGTAGCAAAGTTTGGTCGTGGTGATTCTGCTTCCCCTGCTCCTGCCACAACATTGGCCCAGCCTCAGCAGAACCAGACTCAGACCCACCACACAGCTCAGCAGCCTTTCTTAAACCCTGCACTGCCACCTGGCTATAGCTACACAGGGTTACCCTACTATGCGGGTGTGCCAGGAGTGCCTAGTGCTTTCCAGTATGGACCCACCATGTTTGTAAGTTCAAATTCTAATTTACAGTAGTTCACTGTGTACAGTTCTCTTGTCGGGACTCTATTTTCTTTCTTTTTGTCCACTTCCAGTTTTAATGGATAACCTGTCCAGGCATGCGGGCATGATTTTTTCTACAGGACTCCAGGATACCAAACTTCTAAGTAGAGAGAAGTTTTTAATCCTGAGGGGGAGATACACTTATGTGTGTTAAAGAGATGGTTATGTCTGAATATTAAGTCATCGTTGATTATACTTTGTTTTAATGATTTCTAAGTGTTCTTAAAGGGTTAGTAATGTCTTGTATAAATAAAAAGTAATTTCTCTGTCGTCCAATATAGGTTACTGATAACTTTGGCTAGGCGATCTGCCCCTTTAATTAGGCCAGAACAATTCTAGAAGTGAATGCAGCAGTGGAGCCTACCTTCCCTCCTTGGCTGCAGCTAGCCAATCAGCGCCAGTAAGGTTTGTTCCTTGGATGAAGATACAGGCAAGAGAACAGTTCTGCTATAGTTTTAGAAGTTTTTTATTTTTCTGTTAGAAATGGAATACCACCATCAGGCGGATTACCATAACTGACAATGCCCTTAGATGTGGCTAGCTCAGTATCCAGGTGCTTTCTGTAGACCTTACACCCTGGGGGGAAAATCTTGGTTACAAGTTCTTTCCTCAGGAGTCACCCACTGAGGCTTCTTCTTGATACATGGTAATCTGAAGGCAGAAGATCTGCAGGAAAGGTGAGCAGCCCTTTGAGTGCTGAGGTCCACATGGCCCACGTTGCCCCTCCGCACAGGGGTTTTCCTTTGGAGTTCCTGTTGCACACTCCTGTACTCATTTGGTTTATCTGTATGTCTGTTGGGTGTTTTGGAGCAAGTTTCTGTGGTAACTTAACCCTTTGGTTGCTGGTTTAGCATCTTTTGGGGGGTTGTTGGCGCTTTCCCTACTGGGTTCAGTGTTTATTAGGTCTAATGAAATGTTTTAGTAATGTTTGGTACACATTTACTTCATAGTTAAACTTTGCAAAATTTGTGTTACCCCGTAGATGCCATTGCGCCATTCGCTTCTATGGGACTTTACAGTTTGGGACATATCTCTGCAACCACTCATCGTAGCGACTTTAGAGATGGCTCATTTTGTTTGTCTGCCCTTGCAGTCAATGTTTGGTGTGTGTTGGGGGCCTCACGGGGCTTCGGGCACTTGTGTTGCGCACTCATTCCTGATTGACTCTCGTCACAGCAGCCATTTTGTGTATTCCCTGAACAAGTATCCTATGCAGGGCTTGGACTCTCCTTCTTTCCTCTGACAGATAAGTGTATTTTAGCAATTTCTGGGGTGAACTTTTAATCATACACACTGTATTTGGGTGATACCTTATACTTTGAACGTTTTGACACTGTGAGAATATCCAATCCGTTGGAGCTTGGGGCTGGGCCTAAGACTAAGGACACTGGGGTCTCTGTGTCCCCCTTTGCGCATTGCTCCTCATGTCATTCAGGGTTACCTACAGATTTCTCAGGTCATTTATGCCCAGCATGTTCTGCTGTCCCTGAGTCTCCCCCAGGGACCTCCAGCCATGCATTAGAGCCAGTTTGGGTGCAAGAGTTTAAGGCTGCTACTAGAGACCTCTGGTCTACATTACAACTCTCTCCATCCCAGTTACTGGGGGTCTTCCACTCCTGGCAGACCCCCCACTTCTGCCAGATCTTCCCTGCCGAAACCACAGGGAGTACCTGACATCTCGGGGTCCTCTGAGGAGGAACTGTTGGTGGATTCTGACGATGAGGAATGTTCTGCAGTGATCTCCCCTCAGTTCTTTAGGTACCCCTTTGACGCTGATCCTGATCCCTCGCCTGAGGGCTTGATCAGGGCCTTTTTAAACACCATAAACATTTCCTTGGTTCACAAGGTTTTTTTGGACCCCTATGATGCGTTTCAGGAGTCTAAGAGGCCCCATGCTTGTTTGCCACCTAACCTCACACTTCACCATTTAGTGTCTGATGAGTGGAAGTCCCAGGACAGAAAACCTTCTGTCTCCAAGAAGTTTGCCAAGCTTTACCCCTTTTCTGATGCGGCGCTTGCTCAGTAGGTTCATCCCTCCAAGGTGGATGCCCCGTTTGTAGGCTTTCTAAGTCCACTGCTTTGCCAGTGGCTGACGCTTCCACTCTTTTAGACTGGACTGACAAGAAACTTGAGGCCTCCCTCAAGTCCATTTTTGCAACCGCTGGTACTTCCCTACGTCCAGCGTTTGTTGCAGCCTGGGTAAATAGGGCCATCGCGGTTTGGACTGAACAGCTCACACTTGCTGTTCATCAGGGAGCTCCTACTTCTAATATGTTGCGGCTACTTTACTCAGCTTCTAAGAAAGCATTGCTCTCCTTGCCCTTTCTGGGCACTTCTGTGTTTGGGCCAGAACTTAAGGATCTGATTAGTGAGGCCACAGGGGGGAGGCAAGAGTACCCTCCTGCCTATGGTTTCCAGGAAGACGACGCCTATCAAGCAAAATCTGCTTTTTTTGTTCCTTCCAGACACGCCAGGTGATCCAGGAGGTTCCCTCAGCTCCGCGTTCCTCCTCCAAGCCCAAACAACAATGGAAGTCTAAGGCCTCCACCAAACCCAAGGCTTCCAAACCTCCTTCGGCATGACTCGCTGAACCCAGGTCCCCACTCTGCTGTGGCTGGCAGTCTGCGCCACTACAACAGAGTGTTGGAGGACTCAGTGGTGGACCCATGGGTTTTACAGGTGGTGGCGGAGGGGTACAGGATCCCTTTCACCTGTCTTCCTCCTTTCCAGTTTTTCCCTTCACATGCCTCAGGGCATAGAGAAACACTGTCTGTTCAACAGCGCCATCCAGGCCTGTCTGGATAAGGAGGTTGTGGAACCGGTTCCCTTTCAGGACAGGGGTTTGGGTTTTTACTCAAACCTGTTTGTGGTTTCCAAGAAGACTGACCTGAGGGATCTCAATTCCTTTGCGGTCAAGACTGATTATCACCAGGAGTCCCTAAGGACGGTGATTGCTGCCATGTCCCCTGTGGAATTCCTTGCTTCTCTGGATCTTCAGGACGCGTATCTGCACATTGCCATTCAGCCCGAGAGCCAGCAGTACCTCGATTTGCCTGCGACCAAGGGCATTCTCAGTTTTCTGATCTTCCCTTTGGTCTGACTACAGCTCCTCAAGTCTTCAATTGTGTCCTGGGAGACTTAGTGTCAGTCCTCCATCGGGACAACATCAAATTCACTCCTTACATGGACGACCTGCTTCTGAAAGCCCCTTCTCCAGAACTCCTTCATCAGCAGTTTCAGGACTGCATTTATGCACTCACCCATCACGGGTGGATCTTCAACATGGACAACTCTGATCTTGTCCCATCCCAGCGATTGGTCTTCCTGGGCCTTCTCTTCGACACTCGACAGAGCATGGTGTTTCTCTCGGGCAAGGTGGCACACCAGATCGCCCACAGGGCGTCCGCTTTTCTGGATCACGATCCAGTTCCAGCCAAGAAGTTGTCCTATCTAGTGGGGAAGTTCATTTCCACCATAGAAGCAGTCCTGTTTGCCATGGCTCACACCAGGGAATGCCAGAGGTTTGTGATCCAGGTGTGCAGGGGTCAGCCGGACCTCCTGAAGATGTCAGTGGCCCTCCCTCTTCATGTGGAACTGAGTCTGTTGTGGTGGCTCAACCTCTCCAATTTGCTGAAGGGAAGCCCTTCCTGGTGTCCTTCTGGACCACGGTGATGATGGATGCCAGCTTATCCAGCTGGGGAGCAGATTTGGGTCACCTGAAGCTCAGGGACGGTAGTCTCCGGAGGAAAGTCTCCTTCCCATCAACATGTTGGAGCTTCGGGCGATATTTCATGCTCTTCACCATTGGACGCGCCAGCTGGAGGACTGCTCGGGCCGGGTCCAGTCCGACAGCACCACGGCAGTGGCTTACATCAACAAGCAAGGCGGAACAAGAAGTCTTGCAGCTTGGTTAGAGGTCAAGGCTCTTTTGTCCAGGGCAGAATAACCTGTTCTTGCCATATATGCATTTCACATTCCTGGCATAGACAATGTCCTGGCAGACTTCCTCAGTCGACACACGGAGAGTGGGAACTGCATCCAGAGGTGTTCGACCTCATTGTGCAGAGGTGGGGTCTTCCATGCATTGACCTGATGTCGACAAGACACAACTGGAAGATTCCAGCGTTCTGCTGTCGCTGGAGGGATCCTCTAGCTCTAGCAGTGGATGCCATGTCTGTTACTTGGTTATTTCCTCTGGCTTTCCTCCCATTCTCATGTTGCACAGGGTGTTAATGAAACGGAGACTGGAGCACTGTCCAGTCATTCTGATTGCTTCGTACTGACGTCCACAGGCTTGGTTTCCGGAGCTTCTGGATTTATCAGTGGTGGAGCCATTCCACCTCCCTTGCCATCCGGATCTTCTTCTACAGGATTACCTGTGGAAGGAGGATGTCCATCATCTAGCTTTGACGGCTTGGAAGTTGAATCCTCAGTACTGAGGAAGAAGGGTTTTTCTTCTGGTGTGGTGGCTACTATGCTTAGTGCACGCAAACCTGTTTCCTCTAAGGCCTACCATTGAGTCTGGTCGACTTTTCTCTCTCTGTGTGCTGAATGGGACCTATCTCAGGATTTCAATCTTCATACGGTCTTGGCCTTCCTGCAGGATGGTGCGGATAAGGGCCTCAGTTTGAGTTCTCTTAAAGTTGAGACTTCTGCTCTCTCTGTTTTCTTTCAGAGACGCATTGCTATTTTTCCTGATGTCAAGGTTTTCTTCCAGTTCTGTTTTTAAGACTCCCGCTCCTCAGTGGGATCTTAACTTGGTCTTGGGCATCCTTCAGCGCCCTCCCTTTGAGTCTTTGGCTACTATTCCTCTATGCCTGCTGATGTGGAAGGTGGCTTTTCTCCTGGCTATCGTGTCCGTTCTCAGTGTTGCCGAGTTGCATGCTCTGTCTTGTGGACCACCCTTTTTGGTGTTTCACAAAGACAATGCGGTGCTTCTTCACAGGAGTTTCTCTTGTAAAGATGACAGAAGGAGATCTGCGTCTGCCGAATTGAGGCGGCTCTTCAGCAGAGCTGAAATACCGCAATCTAAAAAGAAATACTTAATTGGAACAGTCTAGAAAGTGTGCTTGCAAACCAGGCACACTTTGTAGACCGTTCCAATGAAGTATTTCTCTTTAGATTGCAGTATTTCGGTTCTGCTGAAGAGCTGCCTCGAGTCGGCTGACACAAATCTCCTTCTGTCAGCTTTACAAGCTGACATCAGTGAGGGGGGGGGGGACTGTATCTCAGTATATCTCTCAAACCATAAAGGATTGAGAGAGCAGACTGGCATCGATGCATTTATCTTTTGATTATCTACAATGTTACTATTTATTTAAGACATTACTAACCCTATAAGGTTTTATTCTTTATTTAATTTTAGTCTCCACCCTCCTGTCCCTTTTCCTTACGTTTTGCTGCCTTCCCTCAGATCTGAAATCCAGATGCAACAAGGGGGCAACCTTGTGTCCGTAATGGGAAAACCCTGCTACCCTTGATGAAGGAGCTCAGGGTTTTCCATATGCTCACACAAGATTGTCCCTCGTCGCAATCCATCAGGACCAGCTTTCTTCTCTGAAGGAAGTCACTGTGACTTAGGGAAAAGGGGCAGGAGGGGGTGACTTTAAAATAAAATAAAACAAAGAATACAATGTTATGTAAACTTTAAAAGGTACGTTTCATTATAAAAAGGCATAATGAATAATCAATGATAACTTAATATGCAGACATAATGATCCCTTTATGGTGGTGATTTGGTGCGTTCACCACAGTGACAGAGCTGTTGGGCTCCATGTAATAACATTATTAAGTTATTGCCTTTTTCTGAAACTTTGGTGCCTAACCCCATGAGCCCTGCAACAAAGCATCATTTTTCCATTGGTGCACATGGTATCCACTACTGATTAATAATACATATTGACTAACACATCCGCAAAGAATTTATTCTTAATGTCTGTGTCTGATTATTTATTTTTGCCTACATTTAGGAAAATGGGGGTTTGTTATAAGAAGGTGTTGGTGTTCTATTAATTTATACTCTGTTTTCTCTCCAGGTACCTCCAGCATCCGCCAAACAGCATGGAGTAAATCTCAACACGGCCTCCACAGCTTTCCAGCAGGCAGGGGGCTATGGGCAGCATAGCTATGGAGCAGGTAAGGATCTACTGGTTCCCTGTATCAGGGATTTCTTTCTCACAGAGAGGTCCATATCACGTGTATGTGATTAGTCCATTTCCCCTGCATAGGTTATGATGATCTGACACAAGGAACAGCGGCTGGTGATTACAGTAAAGGTGGCTACAGTGGGTCGTCTCAAGCACAAAGCAAGTCTGCTGGAGCTGGACCTGGCAAAGGTAGCCCCTAAAATTCTCAACCATTTTTTTTTTTTTTTTTTTTTTTTTTTTTACCATTTATACAAGAAAAAAAAGAAAAGAGGAGCAATGGTTTCTCTGCTTCAGGAGCCTGGTGCCCAAAGCTGTACTCCATATTCCAGATAAGGCCTAACCAAGGATTTATATATAGAGAGAATTTTATTCCCATCCAATGCAGCTATACCTTTTTTAAAAACAGGACAGTATCCCTTTTGCTCTTACAGCAGTTAAAGGAGCAGTAAACTTTTTTTATGAAAAAATATATATTGTAGGGATTTTTCTATTGAGTAAAATAAGGGCACTCTCACTGCCGAGAGATGTATACTTCCAGAGTTATTACAGTATAAACCCATGTTTTTTTACATTAGCAGTGCCCTCTAGTGGTCAAATTCTAATTAGATTTCCTGTTAGATTCTAATGGAGAGGAAAGTCAGAAAAGTCAGAGACATACAGTTCTCCATAGAATGTGACAGAAGCTGTCTGTCACTTCCTGTCAGTTAGAACTATCAGGAAGTAAACACAGTAAATTCACTTCCTGATTATTTAAACTGCTATAATTTTTGAATAAAACATCTGACAGCGATGGGAGTACCCTTGTTTTATTCAGCAGGAAATGCTCTATAAAATGTGTTTTCATTAAAAAAAGTTTACTGCTCCTTTAAGAGACTCTGCACACTGCTGTGACGTCTATTTTCTATCAGTACTCCTAAATCTCTCTAATGAGGACTCCAAGTAGTTTCCCATTTGGTATAGATGTGTCATATTTGTTTCTACAGCCAAAATGCATGGACTTGCATTGTTTTGCAATGCGTTGGATACATCTCTGGCACTGAAAGGGTTCGACCTTATTTGCTACGTTTCTTTCCATTCACTCATTTTATCCACATCTTTCGGTAGAGAAAAAACTTTGTGCTCTGTATGAATTTCCTCACACAACTCAGCAAACATTAAGAAATTACTTTCAATACCCATGTCTAGATCAAGAATAAACTAATTAAAAAGCATAGGGTCCAGGACAGAACCCTGTGGCACCCCACTTATCCCTACTATCTATCACATGTAGCCAGTTTATGTACGCACAAATATCCCCTACAAAAGGGAAGCCTTTTAATTTATACACTAACCTGCTGTGTGGCACTGTATCAAAGGCTTTTGCAAAATCCAAGTATACTACAATAACAATAGTTCCTTTGTCCAAATTACTGCTTACCCTTTCGTAAAATGCAAGTAAATTAATTTAACATGATCTGTTCTTCATGAAACCACGCTGACACCTACTAATATTATTGTCATCACATAGGCCTGAATACTGCCAAGTTAGTAACCCTTCTAATTTCTTACCCACTATGGAAGTCAAGCTCACAGGTCTGTAATTTCTTGGTTTAGATTTTTTAGAATAATGGTATTACATCGGCTTTCCTCCAATCACAGGGCACTATGTGTGATGAAAGTGAATAAATAAATATTAAGCATAACGGTCCTGCCAATACAGAACTACGCTTCTTAAGTACTTTTTGGTGTATGCCATTAGGTCCAAGTGCTTTATTCCCAGTTATCTTTTCCAGTCATTTTTTAACTTTGTCCTCAATAAGCCCTGTATATGATGGAGGAAGTTCTGTGATTCTCTGTACATAGCCTGCGATTGTTGCTTCATTTGTATATAAAGAAGAAAATGTGTTTAAGGTGTCAGCCTTATCCTCACTAATCAGTTCACCCGACTCAGCCTTAACAGGGCCTATATCAACCTTATTCTTTTTATTGGTATACTTGTTGAATTGTTTTGGATTTATATTGCCCTTTTCTAAAACATTTTAATTTTTCTTAAACATTTTAATTTTCAGTTTTCGATAGCCTAATGGCTTGTTTGCAGATTTTATTACATTCTTTATATTTTTAAATGCTGCATCTGACCGTTGTGACTTAAACACTTCAAAAAACAGCTTCTTCTTACCCATTTCTCTCAAACCTCTTTATTAAGCCACATCAGTCTTAATTTGCTCTACTTATTCCCCAATGGTATATATTTATGTAAGAACATTTTTAAATAAATTCCATCTTTCTTGTGCATTTTTATCTATGAAGGTTACATCCCCTCTGACTGTCCTTTAACCCTTTGAGTGCCTGAAAGGTATCTAGTGCATTACCTCAGTGCATTAGATGCATCTTTGGCACTCAGAGGGTTAATATTGCTTTTAGAATTGTAAAATTAGCCTTTTTAGGGTTTAATGTTTGGGTTAAACTCTTGCTAATGTGTTTCTCATAAATTTCAGAGGATACAATATTGCAGCCTCTTATTGTCACATGAAATTGCCGTTAACCATAGACCTTGATAAATAATTTACAAGTATATAATATAAAAGATAGAGATAGATAAAATATATAATTTTTTTTTTCTGTAGACTTGCCCTTATATGCATCTGTCTTGTACCCCAGCATTACGAATTTTGACACTTCTTTTAGAATGTGATCGATGACTTTTTCTCCTTTTTTCTAGGTGTGTCTGTGAGCTCCAGTAACACAGGGGTGCCTGATATCAGTGGCTCTGTGTACAATAAGACTCAGGTTAGTACTTGTGTGTTTAACTTTGTTCAACTTGCTCATGCCTCAGCAGACATGCATGCACATGCACACACTCTCAATATTTATTACACGTCTTTAAAGGGATAGTAATGTTTCATAATAAAAGCTGCTCTAATTAATCATCATAGTATTTGGACTTTGGAGAGTGTTATTTAAATACTGTCAGACTTGTAGTACAAGAGTAATTGAATGATAAAGTATCCCCCTCCCACCCGTTTTACTGATGTAACACTGCTCACCTTAGAGCAGCAAGACTGTCCGGATGGATCACAGAGAGGGACAATCTTCAGTGATCATAAGGGAAAAACCTGTCAAGAGGGGCAGGGTTTTCCTTATGATCACAGTAAGATTGTCCTTTGCTGTGAGCTGTCCGGTCAAGAGACCAGATTTCACATCTGAGGGGAGGTGGCTTACACTAGGTAAAAGGTGCAGGAGGGGGATACTTTATCATTCAACTACTTTTGTATTCCAACTCTGACAGTATTGATATAACACTCTCCATGGCCCAAATACTATGATGATTAATTGGAGCTGATTTTTTTTTTTTTGTGAAACATTACTATCACTTTAAACCTCGTCTTGGTAAGATAAAATTGTATGCTTTAAGTAGTAGTACAAAATAAATTGGGGGGGGGGGGGGGGGTTAGTTGGGTTACAACTCCCATCATTTCCAACCAGCTGTTGGCTAGTTGATATAAGTTGTAGTTCCCCAACAACTGGATTCTGAGAAGGAACTACCTCTGCTTTGTCACAACAGCACCACCTAGTGGTGACTATTTTTTTTTTTTTTTTTTTTTTTTTTTTTTAAAGCTGAAGTTTAATTCAGGAAAAAAGCAAACTTTGAGTTTTAATAAATCTGAAATGACTTGTCCACAACATTGGGCGCGCATTGTTTTGCTTAGCAGGAAAGCACAATTATGTCTTTAAGCTTTTGAAAAAGAATAAATATGTTTCTTACACCACGTTCTGCTCTTAGACATTCGACAAACAGGGATTCCATGCAGCGACTCCACCTCCATTCAACTTGCCTTCTGCCCTTGGATCTACTGGGCCCCTAAACCCGGGGGCGGCCGCTGGTTACGCCCCAGCTCCTTTTCTTCATATCTTGCCTGCTCACCAACAGCCCCATTCTCAGCTGCTGCACCATCACCTTCAGCAGGACGGGCAGGTAAGGAAAGGGTTGGGATCACCTCTCTAAAATTTAGCCCTGGCGAGTAGAAATTCAGCCCTGGTCGGTATGTTATGGCTTGTAGTGGCGAGTAGAAATTCAGCTCTGGTGGGTATGTTATGGATTGCAGTGGCGAGTAGAAATTCAGCCCTGGTGGGTATGTTATGGCTTGTAGTGGTGAGTAGAAATTCAGTCCTGGTGGGTATGTTATGGATTGCAGTGGCGAGTAGAAATTCAGTCCTGGTGGGTATGTTATGGATTGCAGTGGTGAGTAGAAATTCAGCCCTGGTGGGTATGTTATGGCTTGCAGTGGCAAGTAACATTTTAGGTCTGGCTAGTTGCAAAGGAAAGATAGATATAAAGAAAAGTGTAGAAATTGAGGCAGAAGAGTGTGACAGTGGTGGTAAGTAACCATTCCCAGTGATTCAAATGAGGCTTTTAACTTAAAGACATTGATTTATAGTACTATTCAGTATGTGAAAAGTCCCATTTAAATCATCGGTAATTTTAGGATCGTATCTGTACTTTTTCTCCACTATAATTTTGTGCACATGGCCCTTAACCCTTCAAGAGCCAGAGGCGGTATGCAGCGCATAACACTGCATACCCCTCTGGCACTCAAAGGGTTACAAGAGCAGTATACATATGGTCCTTAAAGGGGGATGTATCACCTTATAAAAAGGTGTTACCATCCTCTTTGTTAATAAAAGTTATTATATGAAAGCTGAGGGTTTTTTTTTTTGTTTTTTTTTGGTTTTTTTTTTAATCGAAATATTTTTAAAGATATTCCATTTGAACAGCAGAAGAGCTTTGCCGGTCAGCATAGTGTGTCCCATTATGCTGACCGGCAAAGCTCTTCTGCACGTCGTATTTCTTCTCCCTCCCAGCTGCCCCAGGGAGCACATTCACGCTTCCATTCAGTGTGCAGTGAACGGCTCCTAGGTTGCAACCTCAGTATAATGCTAACCGGAGCTTGATGTAACACTAGAAGCCATTCACAGCACACACCGAAGGGAAGCGTGAACGTGCTCCTTGTTGGAGGTGGAAGGAGAAATACAACATGCTGTGCTGTACAGAATTTGGCATATTTTTAGAAGTAGATATATTTAAAAAAAAACAGCTTTCATATAATAACTTTTATTAAAGGGATAGTAATGTTTCATAATAAAAGCAGCTCTAATTAATCATCATAGTATTTGGACTTTGGAGAGTGTTATTTCAATTCTGTCAGAGTTGTAGTTCAAGAGTAATTCAATGACAAAGTACCCCCCCCTCCTGCCCCTTTTACTGATGTAACACTGCTCAGCCAGATCAGAAGGGAGGTGCCCAGGTAGATTGCAGAGAGGGACAATCTTCAATTAAGATAAGGGAAAAACCTGTCAAGGGGGGCAGGGCTTTCATTGTTCTCATAGGAAGAAGATTGTCCCCTTCTGTTATCTGTCTGGTCTATGGACTGCATTCCACATCTGAGAAGAGATGGCTTACACTAGGTAAAAGGGGCGGGAGGGGAAACTTTGCTTGTGAATATCTCTCAAACCATAAAGGTTTGAGAGATAAGACATATCGTTCTTCATGTTTTTTAATGCCTACAAAATAAAATAAAGATAAAACAAAGTATTACTATCCCTTTAACAAAGCGGATGGTAACACCTCTTTATAAGGTGATAACATCCGCTTTAAACACTACTTTTTTTTTTTTTTTTTTTTTTTTATTAAATAAAAAGAACTGTTATTACATTTTTAAGTCCTCAAACAAAAGCAAAAAGAAGAATAGTAAGATGGAGACGGGACCAAAATACCATATAAGTAATCAGGCGTGTGAGTTGTCAAATACGGACATTAGATGAATCGCAGTAGAGGCAGCCATCGAGAGGCGACAGCAGGGGACAACAAAGTTTAATCCCACCCCAGTCCCACCCCGGTTCATAAATAGGCAAAGCTGTCAGTTTGTGTTACCGTATTTAATTATTTTCTCCCTGTATATTCCAGGGCGGGTCTGGGCAGCGCAGTCAGCCAAACGCAATGCAGCAGAAGTCTCAGGCTAACAAGACGGCCTACACCAGTTCTCCATACTGGACAAACTAACAGCCTTCACGTGGAAGGTGCAGCTAAAGGAAGAGTATTGCTACAGCCCATTCCTGGACACCACCATTTATCTGAATATTTTACAGAAGAATTAAAACAACTGTGAGGAGCCAAACGTCTGTGCGGGAGAAATGTGCAACACCTCCTTAGTGTGGAACTTACCCGCTTTCTTTTGGTTTGCTGTTGTATGTAATATATTTATGTATGTATTTGTAAATGTAATAGAGCCTAAATGTGGTTTTCTGCATTTTGCAGCCTTTTTTTCTTTGTAGGGGGCATTTGAATTAACATCTGCATCAGTGCAAATATATATATATATAATATTTTTTTTTTTTGTTTTAAGCTCCTTGATTTATAAGGAAAGTGCCATTTTAAAAGAAAAAGAAAAAAAATTAAAAAAAAGCTAATGTCCCACTTATTTAAGTCTGATAAATGTTACTGTTCTGACAGAAAAAGATTAATCACGTTTCTGTCTCATATTTACTTTATTTTTTTTTTTTTTAATTTTATTTTTTATTTTATTTTTTTTTTCCTCCATCAACCATTGAAGAAGATGAATTTGAAACCATAATGTTTATATTAAAGTATGGTGGTCCTCTTCAAATTCTGTTTGTCTTTACTATCATAACCATCACGTTTTCTATATTATTTTAAATGAAAAACAAGGATCACGTGCAGTTTATTATCTGTAATTTTTAATTTGTTTAAACTGCTGTGCATGACTCGCACTTCCCGTCACTAACTGTAGGTGTCACTGTTCACGTACCTTATTCATCCTTTCATGCCTCTAGAGCAATCATTAAAGGGGATCTCTCACCTAACTACATGTAATGCTCATTAGTTAGAGCATTTCTCTAAACCACTGAAAATAGCGTTCATTATATGTAAAAAAGCAGTTACATTCGCAAGAATTAAACTTTAAAAAGTGTCCGGCAGCCTACTTCCGGCTTGCCGAACTTTGCCGACCAGAGGCAGCTCCCGTCCCACTACCTATCGTCCTCCTATGACGGAGGCTGTCTGTCACTAAAGTGTAGCGATCTCTTTGGCTAGATATCGATCTCTGCCAATGCGATCGCTCCACTTTAGTGACAGACAGCGTCCGTCATGGGAGGATGATGGGTAGTGGGACGGAGCTGTCTCTGGTCGGCAAAGTTCGGCAAGCCGGAAGTAGGCTGCTGGACAGTTTTTAAAATTTAATTCTTGCGAATGTAACTGCTTTTTTACATATAATGAACGCTATTTTCAGTGGTTTAGAGAAATGCTCTAACTAATGAGCATTACATGTAGTTAGGTGAGAGATCCCCTTTAATGCTTTCTAAATCCCTGTTCTGATGTGACGTTTTGTGTGTGAAACCCATGCATTAAAGCGCAGTATTTTTTTTTTTTTTTCTTTTAATGAAAAAATGTTAGTGCTTTTCCTGCTGAATACAGTGAGGGTCCTCTTGCTGTTAAGAGATTTAATACTTGTTACAGCTCAAATTATTTTTGATTTTCTGCGCTATTAAACTGCAATTTTTCTTTTCGTGTAACAAGGTGATACTGTATCGACAACTCTTGGGAGCCTCAGTCAGTCACTGATTAGCTCTCGTATGAAGTGCATTAGTAAAAGGTTTTCCTTTTTTACTCTGGTGCTAAAAGTGTGAAGTGTAATAGTTTAAAGGGTTAGTAATGTCTGTATTTAAAGGGATAGTAATACTTAATAATTACCAATCCCTATATTAAAGTCATATGAAAAAGAAATATATTGCCCCCAGTGTCATCTCCCAAACCTTTATGGTTTGAGAGATAATCACTCCTAAAGTCCCCCCCGAAGTCCGCATTCTAGGTGACTGCAGGGTAGTTTGTCATACGACCAAGCGGCTCTGCAGCAGAGCCAAGATCGCGTTAATAAAAAAAAAGAAATCTTTCACTGAAATGGTCTTCTACGTGTGCTTGGTTTGCAAGAACATGTAGAAGACTGTTTTAGTGAAAGATTTTTTTATTTTTTTTTTTAAATGCGATCTTGGCTCTGCTGCAGAGCCGCCTGATGATCGTAAGACTGGATTTCCCTTCAGTCAGCTACAACGCTGACTTCGGGGGAGGGAGGGGGAACTTTAGGAGTGATTATGTCTCAAACCATAAAGGTTTGAGAGATGACACTGGGGCCAATACATTTTTTTAAATTTGACTTTAATATAGGGATTAGTAATTATTAAGTATTACTATCTTTAAGTTGATGCAGTATTGTAGATGTTAAAAAAAAAATAAAGTATCTGGAGAAAGTTCCATCGCTCAAACCTTTATGATTTGGGAGATATTCACCGCTAAAGTCCCTCCCCTCCCTCCCCTTCTCCTGACATCAGCGTTCTACTGGCAGCAGGAGTTCCCGGTCCTGTGACCAGCCGGCGGGGCTGCAGCAGAGCCAAAATAGAGATATTTAAAAATAATTACTTCATTGGAACAGTCTACAAAGTGACCCTGGTTTGCAAGAACACTTTGTAAGACCGTTCCAATGAAGTATTTCTTTTTAAATATCGCTATTGCGGCTCTGCTGAAGAGTCTCCTCGAGTCGATGGACACGGATCTCCTTCTGTCGGCTTTACAGCTGACATGAGGGAGGGGGAACTTTAGCGGCAAATATCTCACAAACCATACAGGTCTGAGAGATGGGAATTTCTCCAGATACTTTATTTTTTTAACATCTACAATACTGCATCAACTTAAAGGGACAGTAATACTTAAAATGTAAAGAAAAATATGTTGTAGGGGTTATTCCCCTGAGTAAAACAAGAGTACTCCCACTGCTGAAAGGTGTTTCATTCAAAAGTTATTAATTTTCAAAGTTGAATTTTTTAGGTGCAATACCACAGTGGCCTGAAATTGTACAGTGGCACTGTTGCTACACGATCCTATGAACAGCTCTTGTCCCGGGACCATAAATCTCCATAGGATAGTGTAGCAACAGCGCCACTGCACAATTTCAGGCCACTGTGATATTGCACCTAAAAAATTCAACTTTGAAAATTAATAACTTTTGAATGAAACACCTTTCAGCAGTGGGAGTACTCTTGTTTTACTCAGGGGGATAAACTCTACATATTTATTTTTTACATTTTAAGTATTACTATCCCTTTAACCCCTTAACGACCCTTGACAGTCATAGTACTTCAAGGGTCGATCTGACTGAACGAACCATGACGTACTATGACCGTCATGGAATTCCGGGCTCCCCCCGCGACTGCACGCCATTCTGGGAGTCCGGAAGCGGAAGAAAGAGGAAAAAAAAAATGCTCTGTGGTCCTTAACTGACCGCGCCAGTGGTTAAGGAGTTAAATATGGCCTTTACTAACCCTTTAAGTGTTCACAGAACCTTTGAACGAACGGTAAATGTGTTATGTTGTGTGTATGGCTTCTCCCACTGAGAAAAACAAGGGAATTTCTCTTTTTTTAATGTTCTCTGTGGCACAACTTGTACAACTCTCTCCCTGGTAAGTGAAGAGAAGAAAATCATGGTTTAAAATTGCAGTTTACTGGAGATGGAAAAAATTGAGGTGTATTAATTTGAATGAATCTTCTGTCAGCAGTGAAAGCCCTTTAACCTTTTGAGTGCCAGAGGGGTACGTAATTCATTGCTTTGGAATGCGTTCCGTACCCCTCTGGAACTCTAAGGGTTAACATTTTCATTAAAAAAAAAAAAAAAAAAGTTACTGCTCCTTTAACCCCCGGGATGCTCAAGACATCTCCAAGCACTGCCTCACAAAGATTTGGAGACCTTTCTAGTACTTCGGGGGGGGGGGGGGTTAACAGTTGAGGACCAGAGTAGTGTTCAACACAGGCTCCCATCCGGTTCTCTGGAATACACAGTAGAGCAAAGGTAGAAATAACAAAAAAAAAAAACTTTGTACAAGTTTACATCTTTTTTTGTCACAACAGACCCAGAGTTTACTGTCTAGCAAAAGACTTGTTATAATTAGACATTTCAACTGTATAGCAGTTTCTTAAATAAAGTATATGCTGTGTCTTACACGTGTACTTTACCGGAAGTTTTTGCAATTGCTAGACAGAGAGACCAAGGGTTTAAAAAAAAAAAAAAAAAGTTAGATGTGTTCAACAAAAGTACACTGTTTCAAGGGAAACGATATTGTAGTAAAAAGTGACTATTGTGTTAACCATTTGAGTGCCAGAGCATGCAAATGGTTAACAGGATGCTTTACCAAGGTTTTAAGTCTCCTTCTCGGCACAGTTAGCCACATCTGTATTTCAAACGATTATCTACAAAGAAGAGCAGAAGGATACCATCTAAAAGTAGAATATGCTTTATTCAGACACGCTCTTGATAAAAAAAACACACTTAAAAATACAATTGAAAAAACAGTCCTATATAATAATTTGTTAGGATGATTAGTCAGAAGCCGTCATGTGCGGTAGAGACTGCCCTAACGCACAGAGTGCTGGGAGCACGGAATGCTAGTTCTGTGCTGGGAGCATTCTGTGCTTTTGGGCAGTCTCTACAGTGCATGACCGTGTTGGCGGCAGGGCGCAGAGCAGGACCGGCCTCTTAACCCTTTGAGTGCCATAGGGGTACACAACGCATTGCAAAGCAATGCGTTGCATACCCATCTGGCACTCAAAGGGTTAACATCGCCCAGACCTTAGATGGTAAACTAAAACCATGAATTGTCACAAGCCATTCAAGTCTATAGGAGCCCAGTTTGCTATGAGGAGGTGTGATCTACAGACAGACTTCAATAGAGCTTACTCCGTGCAGGAAACTGCAGATAAAATGCAGCAAATATATACACCTGACTGCTCTGTGTAAGATTCCTAAGTAGGTACCTCAGTGTAAGTGACGTACGGTGCGTCTAGGTTTTAGTTACCCTCTAACATTCAGGTGACTATTAATAAAAAATAACCTAAAGTTAATTAATAGACTGATCTATTTGGTTAGTTTTTCTTTGTACTATTTGTAAAGAGAAAAGGACTAAGGCAATTCATTTAGAGGTTGTTGGCCACCCCTTTTTGTATTTTGAAAGGCTGTTACCTTATCTTAGCTCCTTTACATACTATACAGCACTATTATTTCTGTGAGACACTATCAAGATTGCAGTGGTAATGGCAGTTGGGTTGTCATACAAGAGTGGATGCCCCTGTAGAACCTTCACCCCACAAATAAACACACTTTCTCCCCATTTCCCCACTGAGCCAGAGATATATTAAAAACATGTACTGTTGCTAGCTTTTTGCGGACTGTTATTGGCTACCCCCTGGCACACGAACATGATAAAACACTAGATTTAAAGGGATAGTAATGTTTCACAATAAAAAGCAGCCACAATTAATCTTCATAGTATTTGGGCCATGGAGAGAGTTATTTCAATACTGTCAGACTTATAGTTCAGGAGTAATTGAATGATAAAATATCCCCCTCCTCTCCCCTTTTACTGATGTAACACTGCTCACCTCAGAGCAGCAAGACTGTCCAATGGATCACAGAGAGGCACAATCGTCAGTGACCATAAGGTAAACCTGAAAAATCAAGGGGCAGGGTTTTCCTTATGATCACAGTAAGAACATTGTCCCTTGTTGTGACCTGTCAAGAGACCAGAATCCACATCTGAGGTGAGGTATCTTACACTAGGTAAAAGGGGTGGAATGGGGATACTTTATCATTCAATTACTCTTGAACTACAACTCTTGACAGTATAGAAATAACTCTCCATGGCTCAAGTACTATGAAGATTAATTGGAGTTGCTTTTTTGTGAAATATTACTATCCTTTTAAGGCCATGGAAAACAACCAGTTTCTGTTTTTGGTTTTTTTTAATACAGATGCAAGCATGAAGGTATTTGTTGTATATAAACTCATTAGGTTTTCCTTTAACTGGTGATAATACGGATGTGTATAGTTAATTAGGATCAGAGACAGTGGTAAGAGAGGGCCATTAGGGTCGTCATCTCATAAACTTTATAAACCTATTAGGCAAAGTTCTCTCTAATCCCTGGATTTGCAACCTGTGGTCTCACACTGTTGAAGAGTTGTACTATAATGCCAATCAACCAAAACTGGTGGTGATGATGGGAATTGTAGTACCACAAAAGCCAGAGCCTAGCAGCTTTTTTAGCCATTCTCTAAGCTGTTACATGATGGGTCGAATGGGATGGGTTTGTTTGGTCAACAAAAAAAGAGGAGTTCCTTGGTCTGTGACCTTGCTGACTAGGGTGTACAAGGCTATGGAGACTGCTGTTGTATTGGACGAGAAAGAAAAAGAAGAGGTTTGATTGAAGTATGATCTTTTGGTGGGGGGGGGGCATATTGTGAGACTTTTCCTGCAGAGTAAAACAAGTGTAGCACTTGTATGGGATATTGCATTGTTCCAAAGTTATTGCGTTGGATACCAGTCTGGCACTCAAAGTAAAACCAAGAAAGCAGCAATATTTCTGGCTATTTTCTTTGCTTGCAGTTTCTGTAGCTTATTCTGAAAAATGCCACTCCCACACCGTAATGCACATGGCGCACTGTGAGCAAAACAGACGTGCACATTGACTGCGTTGCCTCTCGAAACAGTCCTTAGCCCCGATTAAGCTTCTGAGCTGCTGCTCAGGGTTTTTTTGTTTACCATAATATGGCTAATAATGAGCATTTTACATGGTCTTAACCCTTTGAGTGTCAGAGTGGTACGGGACGCATTACTTTGCAATGCGTTCCATACCACTCTGGCACTCAAAGGGTTAAGGGAGAATTGTGGCCTTGAAATAAGTAGTTCTATTTGTATATTAGAAAGCCTTGCTTAGGTATTTGTCATTCATACAGCAGTGGATCTGAACTTTGCTGCAGTGTGTAAATGACGGTGGGTGTATTACTGCTGTGAACATTCTTGTGTCCTAGTAGAGTCTTGAGTGGGGCATTCTCCTAATAATATCAGACTCTGATAGTCTAATGCAGAGGTTCTCAGCCCATGCCCTCAGTGGCCACTAACAGGCCAGGACTTAGGAATTTCCCTGCTAGAACACAAGTGTGTTGATCAGAGGCTCAGTCATATTGATTAACTCACCTGTGCTCTTAAAAGAAAATTCACAAATCCTGGCCTGTTAGTAGCCACTGAGGGCACGGGTTGAGAACCACTGATCTAATGTGTTTGTGTGAAACTACAGACAGACCTAAACTGGTGCACAGCAAGTAGAGGCACCTACAGATACTATATAAAATATGTAAACAGACTTATCCGACTGCTCGAAACTTTTACCCAAGCTTGTGCTGCGGTTACAATAATTATATAGCTAGTCAATGGCAAAAAAACTTTTGTTAATAGTGCAGTTCTCGATCAAATAAAACTTATGAAGTACAGGTCACATTAGTGCATGTGTGTGTGTGTGAATGTGTTTTTCCTAAAAGCATAGGGGGTAAAGAGTTAAGTTGAAAGAAGCTAACCTGTATTTCTTGGGTTTCATGCATTTGAGTAAGATCCTAATTGTCTGTTTTTCTAAATTCATTAAAATTTTTATGGGATTTGGTATGTTTCAATAACTTACATGTGGTGAAGCTCTTGTCATGATTTCAACATACATGTGGTTATTACTTTAGACATTTTACTTTTTACGTTTATTCAGTATTGAATTTCTTTGGTTTACGGTATCTTCTGTCAGTTACCGGTGGTTAGGTCTATCTCTATTTTTTTTTTTTATTACTAGCAAATGGATGTGATCCTGAAAAGGGATGTTGTAGTAAATGTTTGTGGGGATTTTGTAATGAGAATGAGGAAGTAACATTTTTGTTAATGGGGCTAGGCCTGAAGACTTGTACAGAGTTGTAGTAAGGATGTGAGTAAATGAAATAGGGGAGGTATTGAATGAGTCTTGAAGGGAAGCTGTAAGAGGCTGGGAAGAAGGGGATTTTTTTATCAATTATGGGGAGTTTGAAGGAGTCTAGGGAAAGGGGGCTGAATGAATGTGTGGAGAGTTAAATGAGGCAGGGAAGTGTAATGAGCCTGGGGTTAGTACTGTAATCCTTAACCATTTAAGTGGTAGAGGGGTACGCAACACATTGCAAAGCAATGCGTTGTGTACATCTGCCACTGAAAGGGCTAAGAAGGTGAGCTGTAGTAAGCTTAGGTGCTATAATAAGTCTGACTGAAAGGGGTGGTGGTTTTAAAGTGGGGACAGGTGTTGTTCTGACGAGACGGTTGTGGGGTAGAAGGGGAATTCAATATAGAGGCTATAGAAGGAGGAGTCTGTCCTGTCACTCACCAGTTTGAAGCATTTTGTAACCTTGTGGGCCATTGTTGTGCATCACACTCTGGTGGTATTTGAGAACCTGCATAGCACAGTTGTGGGAGAACTTTCCTACCCCTGTCGGTCTACTGACTCACCACAAAGTCCTTCTCCACGTTTGTCCCATGACGACTGTTATCTCAGGGCCCTTGTTCTGCACTGTGGCCAGCTTAGTTTCGTTCTCGCTGCACCACGATGTCCCAATGCAAATTGGCACCTTGGTATGGTTGCTTCTGTTCATGTAGGATGGGGGTATCAGAACAGTAGGCTAATATGCGGCCAATCGTGATACTGTTAACTGTTTGAGTGGAAGAGATGTACGCAATGCATTGTTCTGCAATGCGTTTCATACCCCCTGGCTCTCAAAGGGTTCATTTGTAATAGTGATCAGAAGGGCCAATGTTGGTATATCTGAAGAGGTTAGCAAAGCACTCAATAGAGGTGTATAATACGTGCTTGTCCTTACTGCATGAATTCCATCTCCCAGGCTCCTTCCTGTCAATGGCTCCTGTCACCTCCGAAGTTACAGCAACCACCTCCCCCTGGTGCATTTTTTTTTTTTTTCTGTTGAGAGTGTATTTGAGGGAGGGCTAAGAGGCCCATTCCTGTGAAAATCACACCACCTGTATCTCCAGGACCGGCAGTAGGGAGGAGACCTAAATATCCCCTCCTTACTGCTTCCCCTGTGTGTTAGGCTTTGGACAAGTTTTTCAGTAACATGATTCTTTCTCTTTTATAGATTAGATTTCATCAAATTTCATATTTAGTCCTGCAGAAACCTGGTACTACAATTAAAGTGCTTGATTCCCTGTCAGTGACATTTTGGATTCCAGGTCTGATTAGCAGTCCCTTCAAACCCTGCAAGTTTCATAAAAAAAATAGTTTTGTAGTCTGAGTACTAAACTGCTTACATTTTTTCCCCCCAGAGAATATTAGCGCTAAAGCCCAGTAGAACTGAAGATATTCGCACTTGGAAGAGGGTGGTGGGGGGGAACAAGAACACAGGGATTTGCCAATGAGTGAGTTGCATCGGAACCGTGTGGTACAGAGGAGCAGGGACAGGCAGGGCAGGAGCACAGATCCCACTTTGTCAATATGGCCAAACTCTTCTATTCATGAAGGCTAGGAAGGTATGATTCTAATTGATGCTGACACTTTTTAGCCCCTTATGGACCAGACAAGCACGCATGCCGTGGTCACTTAAGGACCAGGGACCTTTTTTTTTTTTTTTCCCTCTTCCCTCTTCTCTCTGCGATTCTGATTCCGGACTCCCTGAACGGCGTGGAGCTTGGAATTCCATGACTGTCCAGGACCATCATGGATCCTTAAGGGGTTAAACTTTATTACCCTATTTTAATTATTCCATGTATACCAACATTAAATCAGAGGGGACTTGTATTGACATGATAGTTCCACTGTAATACTGGTGCTGTTGCTACACCATCCTATGGACGGCTCTGATCAGTTGACTATAAACATCCACAGGCTAAATTAGCAACAGCGCCCACTGTAACATCTGAGGCCATTGTGATACTGCACCTTAAAATTCACATTCGTGCTGCAGTAACGTTTGAATAAACCACCTCCGAGCAATGGGATTAGCTTTGTTTTAATCAGGAGGATAAACCTGACTATATATGTTTTCACATTTTAAGTGGTGCTATGCCTTTAAGGTACGTGGGAGGGTTTACTATGAGGAAGCATTCCTCTAAGTAACTTTTCACTAGTTACCAATCATTCCAGAGTTTGATTACACCCCTATCCTCTTGTAGAAGAATTAAAGTTTCCGGGGCCTGCATCACAACAAGATTATAACTGAAATTAAGTGGAGTTTTTTCAAGTCAAAATTACAAAGTCACCAATTTATTAATATAACTTAGAAAATTGTGACAGTTGGTTTCAAAGTGGGTAGGATCCAGGAAAAAACAGACTGATTTTGGAGTCAAAAAGGAATTTTTTTGTTAGCCGCTTGGTGCATAATTGTTAACCCTTTGAGTGCCAGAGTGGTACGGAATGCATTGCAACGCAATGAATTCCATACCATTATGGTACTCAAAGAGTTAATGGTTTCAATTGGGTCTTTTGTTTGACTTCCTCTGAATCAACAAAGGAGATATGGTGGAGAATGAAGTTGATGGACATGAACCTCATTGACAATGCTATAATTAACACAATCGTAGGAAACGACATTATCTTCAAGAGCCACATTTTGAGACATAGCACAAAGCTGTATTAGAATGAAAACTCCCTTTGCAGCCATTTGGACCTATTTACTAAAGGTAATAGCCCTGAAAATCATAAAATAGCGATCCATTTATTATCTAGAGATAGTTGGGCATACGTATCAACGTGTTGATAAAATTTCACTAATTACCGGAATAAAAAGTTCTTTATCAGCGACTGTGAGACGTCCATATGCATCTTGTAAAGATATTTTGATAACTAGTCACAATTTGCAAATAAAATCATGTTTGAGATTGGGAAATTTTCAAGGACATATGTGTCAATGTGTCACTAAAAAGGGAACTGCTCAGTAGATTATTGTGTATACGACTGCCTGAAAAGTCTTTGATTTTAGGTGGCACACAACTTTGTGTTCTTCAGTCTATATTTTTGGCAGTGCATTTGCTACATATGCCTCTGAGGAGAGCGGGGGGTCTTTATTGCATTCTGGGATCTCACTTTTGAGCTGTCTCATGAGTCTCTTATTTTCTTTTTGTCACTATTCTGTTTACTAATGTAACAAGTTCATATATTGGCAGAGGGTCCTATGTGCACCGGTTAACTGTTTGTGTGTCCTGTAGATTCTTATCTGCAGTCAATATATATATTATGAGCTGTATTTAATCCTTCAGGTGCCAGAGGGGTATGGAATGCATTGCACTCAAGGGGTTAAAGCTAAAAAGAGGTGAAATTTGGAAACCATCCAGCTGTACATTACAGAAGAAAAGGGAAAAAAAAAAAAAAATACCAAAATAACCTCTGATTTAGTAATGTTTTTCGACCTCTCTAGCATTCAAGGGGTTAAAACTTTTGAGCGCCAGGGGAACGACTAATGCATTGCCGTTTGGCAGCCAAAAGGTTACATCAGGACTGTCCAAGTGCAGTCCTCAAGGGCCACCAACAGGCCAGGATGTAAGGATTTCCCTGATTAATCACAGGTGAGTTAATCAGTGGATCATTCATTGTGACTGACTCGCCTGTGATAACTCGGGGAAATCCTTATATCCTGGCCTGTTGGTGGAACATGAAGAATGAACTTGGACAGCGCTTGTCTATAAAACAGATTATTTTATATTTCAGGGGATTAAGCGCTGTGGATGAGCTACAACTCCAGGGTGATACTCTCCAGTTACTATATTATTCAGTACAGTTTGAGACATGTTATTGCACAAGCTCTGTAGACTACACATGAACTCTCTTTAGTGCAGGGGTGTCCAATTTCAGTCCTCCAAGACCTACCAACAGTCCAGGATTTAACCCTTTGAATGCCAGAGGGCTTCTCTGGCATTCAAAGGGTTAAGAATTTCTGTGTTTGAGCACAGGAGAGTCTGTCAAAATGAATGATCTACTGATTAAAGTGGAACTACCACCCCTAGTCGCCAGAATTTTTACCATGTTCATGAGAATTGTACACTGCTCCTGGACTGACTGACAGGCAGGACGGAGCGCAGGCATCTTTCCATAGTGACGTCTGTGCGCCTGCGCTGTCAGTCCCTCTAGGAGGCGTTGCTTGGGGCAGTTCAGCTCCAAAATGGACTGACAGTGCAGGCGTCACTATGGAAAAATGTCTGCGCTGTTTCCTGCCTGTCCGTCTGGGAGCAATGGATAATTCTCAGTAACGCGGTAATAATTCTTGCGACTAGCGCTACTGAGCAGCTAGTCGCCAGATGGGTAAATAATTGCAAGGGGTGGTAGTTTCGCTTTAACTCACCTGTGTGTAATCAGGGAAATCCTTACATCCTGGCCTGTTGGTGGCGCTTGAGGACTGAACTTGGACAGATCTAGGTTAGTTCAATGGCAATGTTGCTGCAGTAGCTTTACTCCAGAATTGCACATCTCTACCTTCTATACAAAGGCCCCTGTTCCCACACAAGAGCGATTAATCAGCTGGAGGTATGAGTGTTGGCTGTAGAAGAGGAAAAACCTCCATCTGCTTGCACTGACTCAATACTGAAATTAAAAATGGATCAATGGAAATACCCCCTAAGCAGTTTGAAATTATGCTTGGCCGGGTGGCTGAAAACGGTCTTTCCTCAAAGTATATTATTTAAACACCCTGTAATAGCTCCCTTCACTTTCCTTACTATGTCCAGAAACACCTAATGGTCCCTATTAATTTCCCTTTATCCTTGATTCAAGAGATAACATCATTCCAGGATGTACGTATCCCCATAGAGAGGCTAGTGAACTGCAGGACACACAGGAAACCTCACCACAACAGCTGATTTTGTTTTATAGAGAACCAGCAATACGGTCACTGCTTTGCCTGCTCAGTTACTAATACTACGACTAGACTGTTGAATTTTCAATGCTTAGCCCTCTCAGCGGTTTGCGTTTATAGCGTATTGCCTATAGCATTGTGAGTATTGCACACAGTGTATTGTCCTTTGCATGTAGCATCTTGCCTATAACGTAATGCATACAGAGTTTGGCATGTTTTCCTTTTTCATGGAAAGAACAAGAGGGTGCCCAATAGTGACTATTATCATATTGGCCGCTATATGGTAGTAACTGGAATATACTTGCAAAGCTAGTGGTTGAAAGGGGACATAAATTCTCTCCCAACAAGAGCCTGCAGTAATATTATCTGCCTATTGTCATTCATGCGCTCGTGTGTTCATTGAGGCCTCTGCAAGTCCTTGCAGAGATTTTGACCCCATACACACTCTTTCACTCTCTCTCTCTCTCAAAATCATGCCCTTAAGCTTACACCAATGGGACAGGCAGTACAGAGGAGACTTGAATTAACCCTCTTTACTGGGGTGGGTGTGTCTCAGAATTTGTCACATGAACTTCTTTTATTAGTATACTAGCAATGTGGGACAGCACTGCCCGTCAGGCTATATAGGGAATTAATGCACACACACGCAAATGCACACGCATGCACTGAGGTGCATAAAGAGTGACACACTCATACACACATACATGCAATGCACAACATGCAGACACATAGAGTGTGATACAGACATGTAACAGACACACACAGAAGAGAGTCATAAGGGGGTGATTTATGTATCATTGTAATGAGTTTGTGTTTTTTTCCAGCTCCTCTATCAGCCTCCTGATCAGTGTAGCAACCACTGGATAGAATGTGCTGCCAGGTAAAGAATCACGGTTTTCTAGGAAGCTATTCATTTTCTGGTGAGTGATGAAGGAGATGACCTGGGTCAGGCTGGTAGTGCCTTGGCTTAAATTTTCTGCAAAGTTACTTAATGATTGAAGCACTGCTGCTACCTGCCCCATTAATGCCCATTTCTCTCTGCCAAGCAGACAGGATCCCAGTATTGTGCTCGCTGCTGCTCCAAGATCCTCTCCATCATGTGCAAGGTGGAGTTCCTGCGGGTGACGTCTTGGCATAGCCAGTGCTGTGGTAAATCTAAACGCTGTTGCTCCTTCCTCAGCTGTGGAAGTGCCGGTGATCTTACAACATCGATCAATGAGGTTCAACAAGCTGCAATGCCCTTTAACCCCTTGAGTGCCAGAGGGGTACACAACACATTGTTATCTGGAAGTGCTGCTCTTACCACCAGATGCAGTGGTGGTTTGATCAGTTTTGCCACACTCTCCAATTTCCATCAGTGTGCTTGTCTGCTGTCCAACCCACTGTGACAGCATCATCCTAAGTGCTGCCAAAATGTGACCAGATCTTGCTGAGGTTATGGATGAGCAGTGAGAAGAAATGACAGATAACCCCAGCTGCCCTCCTGCGCCTGCAGCAGTAGTGCGATCCTAGTGCACCCACTGTTCGGTTAGTGAAAGAAAGGCATGCTGTGGTGAAATGGACAGTACTCCCAGCAGCCTTGGACAGCTAATCCTTCAACAGTAACACGTATTAGCGGTAAAGAATGGAGCTACATTTCTGCTGAAGGTGGTGCATAACAGGAGGCAGTGCTTGGGAGCGAGAGCCTCCAATACCTGCCTAAAGGGTTTTCCTTCTATCATGAAGATAGTAGCTACTCCCATAGCAATCAGATGTCCAAGCAGCCGTATCTGTTGCTTGGACATAACCTTGGCATGGAAAGCTGCAAAGTGTTCAAGAGGGGGCTGGTGCTGAGGTCCCTGACCCACTTGTCTCTGGGAACAGGGCTGACTTTTAGACGCCTAGGCTTCTACACACCATCTGTCCTTGCTGCTACTGCTGTGTTGCTGTTGGAACCATTTTGTGAAGCAAAAGCTGCACTGTGGTGTATTCACATGAATTAATGTGATGTTCCAACAATTCCCACCAGCTCACTTCCTTATGACTTAAAGGGATAGTAACACTTCGTTTTAACTTTATTTTATTTTGTAGGCATTAAAAAAACATGAAGAATGATATAAGTCTTATCTCTCAAACCTTTATGGTTTAAGAGATATTCACAAGCAAAGTTTCCCCTCCCTCCCCTTTTACCTAGTGTAAGCCATCTCTTCTCAGATGTGGAATCCAGTCCATAGACCAGACAGATAACAGAAGGGGACAATCTTCTTCCTATGAGAACAATGAAATCCCTGCCCCCCTTGACAAGTTTTTCAGCTTTTTCCATTGTCTTAATTGAAGATTGTCCCTCTCTGCCGTCTACCTGGGCACCTCCCTTCTGATCTGGTTGAACAGGGGGGGGGATACTTTGTTTGTGAATATCTCTTAAACCATAAAGGTTTCAGAGATAAGACTTATATCGTTCTTCATGTTTTTTTAATGCCTACAAAATAAAATAAAGTCAAAATGAAGTATTACTATCCCTTTAACTTGTACTTTTGCAGTGCAACCATCTCCCACTCTCAGATTTATCCCACACTCTGCTCCCTATGCCTGCCACACCCCTGGGTGACATTGGCTGGATACTGCTGGCGCTTTTCTGAATGTCAGTGCGAGTGATGGTAGTGGGAGAACATTTAGGAGAAATGGCAAACTAGGAGTAGATGTTGAGGTTTGTGCCTCCTCTTCCTTTATCTCCTCTAGCTCTGCATAATTCAGTTCCTCGTCATCAATAGGGTTGTTGTGACCTACTTAGGAAAAGGTGGGTGTAAGACTCACTTCCACCACCAGACCTGAGAGCAGCAAACTTCCTTCCTCTTCCGCACTTTCTTCTGGAATGTTAGTATCAGCATGCCCATCTTTGCTCTGGGGAGCTTCAGTCATCACAGGGCTGGTGGCCTTGAGGCAGTGATGGCATTGGCAATGGTGTTTCTGGTCTTCTGTGGTTGACCACGACTATTGAATAGTCTACATGTAAACGCAATCTTATCTTCTTCTTTGATCCAACCAAAGCATCCGTATATGACACCTCCTTATGACCTTGATAGAAATTGTATCTTAGGTTCGTGGGTGGGTCGAGATTTCTCGACTAGCGCCAGGATGTTCACTGCTGCTGGCTGCAGCTGATAGTATTGTCAAAGAAGGATTCTGCATAGAGAGGACTGATTATGTAATGGAACTGTTCATCGGCTTGTTTATGGAAGCACTCCCAGGCATTTCAGTTACTGGAAAATGTATTATTATATATTTAAATGTTTTGAGCATATTTTAAGTTTAATTGTTAGTAAAGTAATACAAAATAAACACTATTTTAAAATTAACACAGATGGAAATAACTTTTTTGTTTTGTCTTTTTGCTGGATACAGCAGTTGAGTCTGGACACTAAACTTTGAACAGTAAATAAATTAGACTTTTTAAAAAATGTAATTGACATAGTAAGAAATAACAGGCTATTTGGTTAGAGGATACAGATAGGATTCTGGCTGAAACAATATGAGTGCACACTATATGTGTCCAGTTGTGCACTGAACTTTCAACAGTAATTAAGCGATTAGACTTTTTGTTTTTAATTTAAAATAACCCAGGAATCACAGTTTTTTTGGCTAGTGGAGACAGCAGTGGACTCTGGATGGACCAGTGCTCTTGCACACTGCCTGCTTATTTGTGTGCAAAGTTGTGCACTGCATGTTGAACAGTATTTTTTTTAAATTAAATTAACACAGTCAGGGATAACAGGCTTTTCATCTGGAGACAGCAGTGGAGTCTGGATGGAACACTGTGTACTGCAATGCATACACAGTACTGCCTCTGTACAGTGCACTTAGGTTTCAAGTTCAATAGTTCATTCTACAGTGTTTTAAAGGGATAGTAATGTTTCACAATAAAAGCAGCTCCAATTAATCTAGTAGTTCAAGAGCAATTGCATGATAAAGTATCCCTCTCCCGCCCCTTTTGCCTAGTGTAATCCGCCTCCCCTCAGATGTGGAATCTGGTCTCTTGACCAGACAGGTCACAGCAAGAGACAATCCTCTTACTATGAACATAAGGAAAACCTTTCCCCCCACCCCCGGACAGGTTTTTCCTTATGCTCACTGAAGATTGTCCCTCTCTGTGATCCATGCGGACAGTCTTGCTGCTCTGGGGGAAGCAGTGTTACATCTGTAAAAGGGGAAGGAGGGGGATACTTTATCATTCAATTACTGTTGGACTACAACTCTGACAGTATTGAAATAATACTCTCCATGGCCCAAATACTAAGAAGATTAATTGGAGCTGCTTTTATTGTGAAATGTTACTATTCATTTAAATTATGTTAGCAGTCAGGAATAACAGGTGTAGTTGCTGGAATTATACCCTAACCTACCTACCTATTTTATTTACTAGATATCCTATTAACGGTATGCCAACTAACCTAAGTTACTAGCTAACCTACCTACTTAATTCATAAATTAGCTAGCTAACCTAACTGTAGCACTACATCCAGCACTAAAAGAATCAGAAAAAAACAAAATTGTGTGTTTTGTTTCTTCCAACAAAGCACTGCATTGCAGAAAGATCAGATGCTAGTGAATGCTGATCACAAGCCACACAGCTTCATTTCTGGTTGTTATTGCAGGTGAGGAAAACATGGTGCATTCAGATTACATAAATTGAGGGCCATCCCCTTGGAAAACAGGATTGGCAGAGTAATAACATCACAGATAAATTAGAGAAATTCATAGGCTGTTGCAACAATCAATCACAGCCATAACGAAGGTGACTGTCGCTCCACTTCCTGCCAGGGTTGTATTGCCCATTCTGGGTATCAATTACGTCTCTCTGCCCTTCACACGGGCCCTTCCACTTTCCCCGCTGAAAGGACACAAACAAAGAGATTTCACCAAAAACACAGAAATTGACATTCAATGTTTTGACACTTTGCATCCATTTCCGCTTAGTATATTGTTTTAAACCGAATCTCACAAAACATGTGGTTTTAGTAAATTTCAGTTTGTTCCAAAATAAATTTACAATATACTATATAATAATTCGCTAGGATATTTGTCAGAAGCCATCATAAGCAGTAGAGACTGCCCGCATTCGGGAAGTCTCGACTGTGCATGATTGCATTGCGTGAGTGAGACAACGGAAGACTGCATCGTGTGGAGCAGTGAGGTACCGGCCTCAACCCTTTGAGTGCCAGAGGGGTACTCAATGTCTGGCACTTAAAGGTTTAACATTACCTGGACCTTGGCCCGTGTACACAGGATTTTATGCTAGTTACTAATAAAAAGTTAATTTTTAACACCCTCTAATAACTATTGTATAATATAATAAGATACCATTTTAGGAGTCTTTTCTCTAGAATAAATATACCATACATGGCTAGATGTTACAACTCCCTTAATTTTGTTCCTCTTTCATGCACAGTGTCCCTTTTAGACGTAGAAAATCCAGCATAATTTTGGGTTCCTGTTCTTACAAAGATTTGGCCAATGGCATTAATACCCCCTTTTATAAAGGACAGTGCTTGTTTTGGTTGATCTTTGACCCTGATCACTGCTACCACATTTATAAGCACTCAAAGATATTTTGAACAGCATGAAGTCACCTAGAATGGTCCCATTAAGTTTATAACTAACATGCATATTTTTACTTACCAAAAGCATAAAAGCATTTTCCAGTTTCTAATTTTATGTAAACACTTATTTTATAGGCGAGTTACTGTGTGGCAATGTATGTAATGCCTCAATTAAGCCCTACTTACATCATAGAAGCTCAAAAGATTTGTTTAGCAGGACATTTTCACAAATTCAGGTTGATTTCCACAAATTCTTGTGTTTTGTTTTGTTTTTTTTCAGTGTATTCCTGAATATAATCGTCAGGTCTTCAAGCGGTTTCCCCAATCCTGCAGTCAGGCTTACAGGTCTATATTTCCCAGAATCTGCTGCCCCCCCTTCTTAAATAAAAACATCACATTGTCTGTAGCCCTGAGCCTATGGAGATTGAGTTTTCAAGATGAATTAGCTTTGGTATATAAAATGGAACCGCCGATTGAAAAACTCAGTAGTGTAAGAGTCTATTATCTCAGTTTGATATTCGAATTGGTATTAATGTTACAAGTGTCTAAGGGAGGTCCAGTTTATTAATACCCTTCAGGCACTCAGACAGAACATAAAAGCCATGCAGATCAGAAGTGGTTCTGACCCCAATAAAAATGGAATAGTCCACAAAACTCCCTTAACACACAAACACAATTTTATGGAGGAGGCGACAAGTACAATAATGTGTAAAAGTTTTAGGCAGGTGTGAAAAAATGCTGTAAAGTAAGAATGCTTTCAAAAATAGACATGTTAATATTTTATTTTTTATCAGTTAACAAAATACTAAGTGAGCGAACAGAAGAAAAATCTAAATCAAATCAATATATTTGGTGTGACCACCCTCTGCCTTCAAAACAACATCAATTCTTCTAAGTACACTTGCACAAGGTCAGAGATTTTGTAGGTATATAGTCACTGGTATAACTGCTTAATCATACACAACAGGTGCGAATGATAATCAATTTAATATGTAGGTTGAAACACAATCATTAACTGAAACAGAAACAGCTGTGTAGGAGGAATAAAACTGGGTGAGGAACAACCAAACCCAGCTAACAAGGTGAGGTTGCTGAAGACAGTTTAATGTCAAAAGTCATGCACATGGCAAGACTGAGCACAAGGTAGTCATAAGCTTTCACGAGCAGGACCCTCTGATCCCTCTGTTCTCCACATTCGATTTGTACTATTTAATACCTCTGTATGTCTGTTTCCTATTGTACAGCACTGCGGAATTAGATACAGCTATATAAATCAAGAATAATAATAATACTGCATCGGCAAGGTCTCTACCAGGCAAAAATTTCAAGGCAGACAGGGGTTTTTCTGATGCGCTTTCCAAGCACTTTTGAAGAAGCAAAAAGAAATGGGCAATGATGACTGTAAACGTAGTAGTCGGCCAAGGAAACTTAGTGCAGCAGATGAAAGACACATCATGCTTACTTCCCTTTGCAATCGGAAGATGTCCAGCAGTGTCATCAGCTCAGAATTGGTAGAAACCAGTGGGGCCCTGGTACACCCATATACTGTCCAAAGAAGTCTGGTCAGAAGTGGTCTCTGACGTGGAAACAAGACCAAGCAACTCAACTATGCACGAAAACACAGGAATGGGGGTGCAGAAAAATGACAGCAGGTGCTCTGGACTGATGAGTCAAGATTTTAAACATTTGGCTGTAGCAGAAGGCAGTTTGTTTGCCATAGGGCTGGAGAGTGGTATAAGAATGAGTGTCTGCATGCAAAAGAGAAGCATGGTGGAAGTTTGGGGCTGCATTTCTGCAAATGGTGTTGGGGAATTGGTCAGAATTAATGGTCTTCTCAATGCTGAGAAGTACAGGCAGATACTTATGCATCATGCAATACGATCAGGGAGGCATCTGATTGTCTCAAAATTTATTTTGCATCATGACAACAACTTTGGCTGTATGTTTCGGGTAGTTAAGAACTACTTTCAGCGTAAAGAAGAACAAGGAGACCAGGAAGTGATGGTATGGCCTCCACAGAGCCCTGCTCTCAACATCATCGAGTCTGTCTGGGATTACATGAAGAGAGAGAAGCAACAGAGTCTGCCTAAATCCACAGAAGAACAGTGATTAGTTCTCCAAGATGTTTGGAACAACCTACCTGCTGAATTCCTTAAACTGCATGTAAGTGTACCTAGAAGAATTTATACTGTTTTGAAGGCAAAGGGTGGTCACACCAAATATTTATTTGATTTGTCTTCTGTTCAATCAGTATGCATTTTTCAGCTGATAAAAATAAACTATGAACATGTCTAATTTTTTTTAAAGCATTCTTACTTTACAGCATTTTTTTCCCACCTGCCTAAAACATTTGCACATTACTGTATGTCTAAAGATGCATCTCCGTCCTCTCTCACCAACCCATAAATATCATGGCATTTGTGGAAGAAAACATCCCAGATTTTGGTAAAAAGCCAAAAGATTGTGGCGATGCAAAACTCCCTTTGTGAAGAGTGAAAGTGGAGTCCAATAGATTCAAAACCCATTGATGTCTAATATGCATATATGTTATAGAGCATTCCTACTGAGCAAAACAAGGGGACTTCCTCTGCTGTCAGTTGTTTTATTCAAAAGTTAAAACAGATCAAATAATCAGGAAATGAATTACAGTGTGATTACTTCCTGATAGTTCTAACTGACAGGAAGTGAATTTACTGTGATTACTTCCTGATAGTTCTAACTGACAGGAAATGACTCAGCAGTTTCTATCACATTCTATGGAGAATTGTTTGGCAAAATGTAATAGAATAACTGGAATTTGACCACTAGAGGGCCCTGCTAATGTTAAAAAAACGGGTTTAAGCTCTAGTAACTCTGGAAATATTTCTCTCTCAGCAGTGGAAGTACCCCTATATAAATCAGGAAAAAGCCTACAATATATATTTTTATTATTAAAAAAAGTTTACTGATCCTTTAATACAGAAAATAATATATATTGCAGTGTTTAACCTGTCAAGTAAAACATGGGTATTGCCCACTGCTGAGAATGATTTTACCCAAAACTTACTGCAGCTCTAACTTTCATTTTTTGGGTATAGTTCCATGGCCTGAAAATTTATGGTGGTGCTGTTTATCCAGGAGAATATGGACAGCTCTGGTTGGTTGTCCATAAGCATTCATAGGACACTGTAGCAACAGCTCCACTGTAAAAGTGTCAGGCTATTGTGGTACTGCACCCAAAACATGCAATTCTGAACTGCAATAACTTTGAATAAAATCTCTCTCAGAAGAGGGAGTACCTTTATTTACTCAGCAGTATACACAATGCAATACATATATTTTAATATTAAGCATTACTATCTCTTTAATCTACCCAGTAGTGTTTTGATGTCAGTTCTCAGGCTTCACTGAGGCCAGAATTTCTATATTATATTATATTAATATATAAATATATATATATATATATATATATATATATATATATATAAATAAAAAAAGGGGGGGCCAAATTTGCTCTGTAAAATCTTTTGAATGACGCGTCTGAAAGTACCCTCATTTTACACTGCAAAATAAATCAGGGCCAGATTTGCCCTCTGTGAGGTGCGCCTGTCATTGAAATATATATATTTGTTTATATTTATATATATATATATATATATATATATATATATATATATATATATATTTACAGTGCCTCCGCGCTGCGCACAGTAACCCACTGTCCGGTGCGTCCCTCGCATGCTAAGGTCTGTGCCAAAGGCTGTAGCTGCTGTTGCCCCCCCTCGTCTGCTCTAATGCAGAGCGCTGGGAGATGACATCATCTCCCAGCGCTCTGCATTCCTAAAGAGAAGACCGCGCGGGGTGCAACAAAAGCTGCAGGTCTGTGCACAAGGTGGCACAGACATCTCCTGTCGCTGGACCACCAGGGAGGTAGGAAACGGATACGGGGGGCAATGTGATGGCAAGTTGGAGCTGATGCTGATGGGGGCATGTTGGAGCTTGGAGTTGATGGTGGCAAGTTGGAGCTGAAGACAGTTGGAGCTGATGGGGGCAAGACAGTTGGAGCTGATGGGGCAATGTGAGGGCAAATGTGGAGATGGCCAATTGGGGGGGGGGCGCTTCAGATTTCTGTGCCTACAGGCTCCTGAGATGTAAATCCGGCCCTGGGATAAATGTACAGTTTATGGTCCCTGTATGGACACAGTCTCTATCAAGTGTCACAATTAAAGAGATAGTAATGTTTCCCATGACATGTAGCCCTGATTGGTCATCGTAGTTAATAGTACTGCTGTCAGATGCTCTTACTGTTCAAAACTTGCCAATTACTCTGTAATTATAGGATGAAGTTTATCCCTCCTGTCTCTTTTGCTGACATAATCATTTCTGCCTCAGATCCGACAGCGGATCACAACGAGGGACAACTTTCTGGTCAGTATTAGAAAGACATGCCAAGGAGGGCAGGGTTTCCTTATATGGACAGAGGGAAGATTGTCCCTTGTTGTGATCTGTCTGGGCCGATGTCCGGTTTTCAAATCTATGGGGAGATGGCTCAAGATCAGCAAAAGTGGTGGAAGGGGTAAACTTCATCATATAATTACACCATAACCAGAAAGTTTTGAAAAGTAGCATCAGATATCAGTACTATTAACTATGATGACCAATCAGAGCTGCGTGTCAAGGAAAACATTACTATCCCTTTAAGGATCTTATGATGCTTTTAACCCATTGCATGCTACAGAAGTCTCCAATAGCAGAGCAATTGCTCGGGAAATGCTCCAATTTGCTTTTTTTTTTTTATATACACAAGGCCGACTGAGCCAATGTACTGACAACTAGAACAGTTCGGGGCAAACCAATTGCACTGCAGGGGACAAATAAAATGCCCCATTGATTTAAATAGCGCTATTAACCCTTTGAGGGCCAGAGGGGTATGCAACGGGTTAACTCCTTGAATGGATTAAAATCTGTTTTTAAATCAATGGCAATATGAAGAAGGCTCATTTGTTCTCCACGATGCAGTTGGTACATTCCTGCATTGCAAAGCTGTTAAATGGAAACTTCTCTAGCATTCAAGGGGTTAAAAAGCTGTACTCAAGGAATGTAGGAACTTTCAATTTGCCCCCCTTAGGGTGCAGATGGTTTAGTCCATGAGAACTCCAGTTTGCGTTTATGAATATTGGCCAAATTGACGCGATTGTAACGCAAGCCGACTGTAAAACAGAGGACAAACGGAGGTTCCTCAAATACCGTTTGATTTAAAAATGTGGATTTTAACCCCTTGAATGCTGTAAAGACCACCAGGTATTTGCCTCAGTGTGTGACTTTGATCTTATGTCACCAAGACAATTCAACATGTAGACGTCTGGGATCTAGACATTTTCCTCTGTGTAACGTGTAGAAAGACGTGGCCAATGGCAGGTTAACCCTCTGAGTGCCAGAGAGGTATCCAACATATTGCATTTCTGTGTGTTACATCTCCGGCACTCAAACGCTTAAAGGGGAACTCTCACCTGTATTCATGTAGTCTTCATTTGAATGCTCCTGTAACCTTTTTTTGTTTAATATAAAATTTTTAAAAAACACAGCATTAAAGTTAATCCAGGGACGTCAGTTCAGGACAGGCTGCGAGTCAACTCTGCCCTGCAGCCTGTCAATCTTCGTCTCTTCCCCAACCCAAGCAGCTCCTCATTCCAACCTCCTCCGATGACCTAGGCTTTATCGATGTGAGCTGGAGTAGTCTCATTGACACAAGGCCAAATATATGTTGCAAGGTTTACCCCCCTAAGTAAAAAAAAAACAAGGGTACCCCCACTGCTGAGAGATATTTTATTAAAACATTCTAACAGCTCAAACTTGAATTTTTTTAGGTGCAATATCATAGTGGCCTGAAAATTTACAGTGGCGCTGTTGCTACACCATCCTATGGAGATTTATGGTCTACAGAGCAGTCCGTAGCAACAGCTCCACTGTAAATTTTCAGGCCACTATGATATTGTACCTAAAAAATTAAAATTTGAGCTGTTATAATTTTTTAATAAAATATCTCTCAGCAGTGGTAGTTCACTTGTTTTACTCAGGGGGATAAACTCTACAACATATTTTTTTACATTTTAAGTATTACTATCCCTTTAAGAGAAACAAGCTGCACAGCGATGGTCAAATCAAACCTCATGTGAACAAATAACCAAGAAGATTTTTATAACAAATATTTACAGTTTGAAATAACATTGTAAAAATGGAAGGCCATACGCACAGAAAAATGTGGAACAATTCGGCATGTGGAACAGACACCAGTAAGAATTCCTTTGGAGTGTTTAATTTCATTGTTTTTTAATCTTGCTAGTATCCATAGGGGTTAAAAAGCCCAGTTTTCATCAACTAGAGTTCATGTGTGTCCCGTATGCCCCAGAATTATTCCGCTTTTTCTCTGTGTATACGTCCTTGCAGCTTTACATGGTTGCGATTTCAAACAATAAATATTTGACATAAAACTCTTGTCTGTGATCTGTTTACATTATGTTTGACTTGGGGACACAAAATCTTTTAATTAGGTTAGATTTTTCAGCTGTACTATTCCTTGAACCCTTTGAGTGCCAGAGAGGTACACAACACATTGTGTTGCGTACCCTCTAGCACTCAAGGGGTTAAGTATAACGGACAGAAAGGGGCCATTTTACGTAAACAAGTTATCCAAAATGGAACAGTTCTCAGTCCAGATTTGGGTTCTAAAATAGAATGCTGATCACACTTCCTGTTCAGCTATTTGTGGAGACAAAGGTGATTCTAGCCAATGGGAGCAAGGGTAAGAATAGGTTACATGCTTTTTAACCCCTTCGCATCCACTGACGTGCCTGGATCGTCACAGTGGTCCAGCACTTAAGGACCAGAGATGGTTCTGGCACGTCATGGAATTCAGGGCTCCCCAACCGATAACACAGGGAGCCCATAATTGGTTCGCTACAAAAAAATGCCTGTGGTCCTCAAGTGCTGGCCGCACGTGCACTGCTCGTTAAGGGGTAGTAATGTGTGGATATTAATGCAAGGTCGATTATTCAATATATATATATTTTTTTAATAACAAAGTGTACCTTTCTAAGTGTCCATAACGTTGTAGTCTTCGTGTTCTTTTATTTTACACAGTCCCCCTTCCGCCCCTTTTTCATACGTCACATTGACAGAGCGGCAAGCCGGTTCACATGGATCACAACAAGGGACAATCTTGTCAGGAGAAGGAAAACTCTGCCCTCTTTCATAAGGGAGAGCAAGGTATTCCTTATACTGTGATAGACACAAGATTGTCCCTTGTTGCGATCTGTCTGGTAAAGTGACCGGATTTCAGATCTGAGGAAAGGCAGCAAGAAATAGGCCAGGGCTGTCCAAGTTCAGTCCTCAGGGGCCACCAACAGACCAGGATGTAAGGATTTCCCTGATTAAGCACAGGTGAGTCAGTCACAATGAATGATCCACTGATTAACTCACCTGTACTAAATCAGGGAGATCCTTACATCCTGGCCTGTTGGTGGCGCTTGAGGACTGAACTTACTTGGACAACCCTGACAGAGGGAAAAGGGGCAGGAGGGGTACATTTTAAAATAAAAATAAAAACTACAACGTTATGGGTTAGAATGGTACACTACGTTATAAAAAAGTACACTGAATAATCGACCTTGTCTTAATATCCACTCATTACTATCTCTATAAAGGTATAGAGCAATGAAAGGCAACGTTTTGGTCTTGGGCTGTTGCGGACTACAACTTCCATCACCCAGCTGGTTGGGGATGATAGGAGCTGTAGTTTCCAAAAGCTGATCAGCAAAATGTTGCCTACCCTTGGTACAGAGAACGAGAGGGTTTTATGCAATAAATACAGAACACAGTAGATTTAAGGGGGGTAAAATGAATAAAGTGAGGGCATATTAAACAACAGGAGCCGCGTGATCCATCTCAAAGATTCTATCTACTCTTAGATGTGGATTACTCTGCATGGGAGTCAATGATGAACACAGCTACCTGAGAGAACTACTGTTCATTGTAGATCACAATGATGAACACTTTGAAAGCATAACATGGCCCCTTGTTCTTCCTCAGCCCAGTACAACAGAGCTTCAAACTCAAAGCGACCCCTTTGAATCAAACCCCTGCTTTTACATGTTGCATTTTATTGTAATTTTATGCAAAGGACCACTGGTCCCCACATTCATTTCAATAGACACTGCATCAAAGTGCATCATCCATTTTGAATTTCACATCTTTATTTGTCCCCTTCTGCTTTACAACAGTGATAGACACCCACACATAAACATACCACAAGAACCCTGCAATTGCTGTAAATACCCTTTCTGCAGCCATGGGTGCTAGAACACAAAACATTAAAAAAAAAACAAAAAAAAAAAAAAAACAAAAAAAAAAAATGGAGAAAAAAAAATCTAGAGAAAATAAAAATTAGGAAATAATAAAAGAAAACACATTTGCAAAGCCAAAGCCATGACCTGCACACAATCATTTGCATACTCTAAAGTGATATAGCAACACATTCTGTTACTTGTGCCACATACCAATACACTTCCCTGTCGTATACACTGCTACTTTTAGCTCTAGATCATTATTTCCCCTTGGACGTTAGAGACATCATCAATGCATTGATGTCTCTAGCATCTGAGGGGTTAATGACATCACATAAAGCCATCAGCGTGAACAGCAGCAGTAATCAGGGCTCACGTTGGGCCCCAGAGCGACAGTGTCAGAGAAGTGGGGCTGAGGATCCCAGATGCCTTTATGAACCCTCTTCACAGGCCGAGGCCCTGTCGAATTGGATGAGGTAAACATAAAAAGGAACACACGTGATTACTGTGAAGAGAGGAGCTAAACCTTGGCAAGACCTTGTGGATACTTCCTAGTGGAGGAACGGTCTTGTGCACGGTGAGGCGTTACTTCCCAAAAAGCCAGCATCCTTCAAGGAATTAAGAAAGAAAGAAAAAAAAAAAAAAAAAAAAGCAGTGAAAGGGAGTTCTGTGGGTACAAACTCCTCCACAGGTAGAACAGAGAGGTCCAAAACCACTTCTAGACTCTCTCCAAAAATTTTTTGTTTTGTTTTTTTTTTTTTTTTTTTTTTTAGCCTTTCAATAGATTATAAAGGTATATAAAGAGGACAGAAAAAGGAAAAGAGGAGAAGCAGTTCTTAGGAAACAGAAGTAAAATAATTGTTTTGCACCGACGAAGAGATTGGTAGAGCGAAGAGTCTGCTCGGAGACGTTTTCCTACCCTTGTTTCTCCCTAAGCGGTCCATAAAACGGAGCAAAATCCATCCATGCGCGACTGCAGATTGCAGAAGACTAGTCTAATTTTTTTTTTGTTTTATTATCCCAGCCATCAGACCTTTAGTTTGCAGGACCCCTGCAAGGTCAAAGTGACTCCATTTGTGGCCTTAGTCAGCAGGGGGAGGTAGGACAGCAGGAGGATGCTGAGGGACAGAGAAATAAGAGTGCAGAGTGGTCAAGGGATCAGGCCGTGAAAAGGGGGAAAGGACCACATCTGGACAGGTCATGACTCTTCGTTTCCAGAATCGTCGTCATCGTAACATTCGGCATCCTCTTCCTCCTCATCTTCATCGTCTATATCGTCGTCATACAAGTCGTCGTAAAGCAAGTCAGAGCTGTTGTCGCTAGAAGGCACTTTGGTTTTGATGCAGTATTCCGCCAGTGTGGTAGGGACCTTGACGCCATCTTTCTCCGCTTCTGCTTTTGTGGCCAAAACTTGTTTTCTATAAACAGAGAGCAACTTGTAAGAGAAAACCCAGTACACACATCAGAACTTTTCTTGTCTAAAGGAATAGTAAACAGTAGCCTTAAAGGGATAGTAATACTTCGTTTTAACTTTATTTTATTTTGTAGGCATTAAAAAAAACATGAAGAACAATACAAGTCATATCTCTCAAACCTTTATGGTTTAAGAGATATTCACAAGCAAAGTTTCCAGAAAATGTAACGGTTTTCAAAAAAGAAATAGTTACATATCTAGCAAAGAACAATATTGAGAATTATGACAGATGGCTTAGATGCAGATAGGATGCTGATTCAGGGAAATATCTGACTGCTATTTAGAGTTATGAGGGAATTTTTTTACCCACTTGGATCTAAATTGGAAATGACTTCAGGTTTTTTTTTTTTTTTTTTTCGCGCCTTCCACTGGATCAACAGGGGTATTTTTGGCATGGGCTGGACTTGAAGGACGCATGTCTTTTTTCAGCCTCGTCAACTATGTTACTATGAGTCCCTGATGGTTTTCGCTAGCTCATGGTTTAATGTGTACAGAGTCGCTCAACTGATTCTTCACCGATTCCTGCAGGGTTGGAGGAAGTCTTCCTCTTCTTCCAGCTTGGTCATCAACTAGTAATACGAGGTTTCTATATGAAGAAACTCCTTCCTGCTCATACCCGATAATCACTGTGCATACGCATAGCCGAAATCCACTCTGTGTATGATCACAGTAGTAATATTGGGTCTGGGCAAACAGTACGTTTTTTGAATTTTGAAACCCCATATTACCAGTCGCCTATAAAAGGTAGAAGAAGAGGTGGACTATACCCAACCTGCAGGAATCTGAGGGGACTTGGGTGAGTGACACTGTAGTCATTACCCATGAGCTTGAACTTGATTGGGAGTAGTGAGGCGCACACAACCTTTTAATCAAGATAGTTTCACTTCTGCGTTTACTATTCCTTTAACATGATGGGTGGTAGGGACATCACCAATGCATTTAATCTTAAAGGGACCCTAAGGTCTAATAATAACTGTTGTTTTGTAGATTTAAAAAATTATGTGGCACAAATCCCATCTCTCAAACTTTTATGGTTTGAGAGATATTCGGTGCCTCCCTCCCCTTCTCCTGATGTCAGAGCTTTACTGACAGCAGGAGATCCCGGGTCTGGGACCAGCCAGCGGCTCTTCAGCAGAGCCAAAACAGTGATGTTTGAAAAGAATTACTTAATTGGAAAGGTCTACAAAGTGTGCCTGGTTTGAAAGCCCACTTTGTAGACCGTTCCAATGAAGTCATTATTTTCCAGCATCGCCATTGCGGCTCTGCTGAAGAGCCGACTCATGTTGGCTGACACGGATCTCCTTCTGCCTGCTTTACAGTTGACATCAGGAGAGGGGGAACTATAGATGCAAATATCTCTCAAATCATAAAGTTTTGAGAGATTGGATTTGCTCCACCTATTTTATTTAAATCTACAAAACAACAACAACCAAAAAAATGTATTGGACATTACTGTTCCTTTAATGGCCACTATGAATTAATTCTACGTGCACTGGGGCTCCAAAATGAATCTTTAATTCAGATCAGATATCATGTCCCTGGAGGGGAATGTGATAATTTGTTGCCCAAATTTGGGACCCAAAATTTCTCACTGACAGGAAGAGACAGGGTTCTTGGAGTCTGACAACAAAGAATCAAATCTACTCCCGGGGACATGATAGCCAGTATTGATGAAATATTACATTTAGAAAAACAGATCCACACAGAATAGGATTTTTCTGCCCAGATTACGCAATGTTGGAGATGTTGCTAGAAGCCAAGCGGTTAACCCTTTGAGTGCCAGAGGGGTACGCAACGCACTCAAAGGGTTCAACAAATCCGATAAGATTTGACCTTACGCAATTCGACTTGTGTATGCTGCAAGATCATCGTATGCAAAGTCAAAATGGAGGATGACAGTCTCTTTAAACAAGCGGTAATCCCAAGATACTGACCTAATGATTTCCGCGTACTCCTTGTCTTTTCCTTTGCTGTCTCTCCATTTTCTGAACATGACGGAAGCGTCTACGTTGGCAGGAGAGAAGGTGTTTGGTTCATTCAGCAGTGAAATCACACTAAGTAATATAGTCCTGCAAATGAAAAATTGAGGCACATCAATATTTTCTATTTACAGTAACTGTAGGTGTACCTTAAAGAGAAATAAAAAAATGTGAAAATAAAAAGCATTCGTATTCTTTGTTAAAGTGGAATTGACACTTTATAATGACCAAGGTGATTTTTGAAACCACTTTCAAAATCTTATATTTAGGTTCATTATTCTTTATTAAAAACTATAGTTTAGAACAGGGTTTATAATTTTAAATCCTTTGCTACTAGCCAGACCTGAAAAGTTACTCGCCACTGCAACCCATAACATACCCGCCAGGGCTGAATTTCTACTCGTCAGGGCTAAATTTTCACTCTCCATTGGCTAGTGGCGAGTGTAAATTTTGAGCCCTGGTTTAGAAGATACTGAGCCTTATTTATTTGTCATTATATGAAAATTAGCCAGTATTCCCTGGTAAGAAGTGGCAGTTGGGAGGAAGAGTGTAATCTGAAACACCAGACAAAGCTAAATTACGGTTTTAAATAAAGAACTGCTAAAACATTTATAGGTGATTTTGAATGCGCTTTCAAAATCCCAAGTCATTATAAAAGTGTTCGTTAGCTAGGCCTAAAATCTAGTTATATATAGAAGTTTCCATCGTTAGGTTGTGCAGGGCTCCCTGACTCCCATTAACACAGCAATCTAGATAGGTGACTCAGAAGTGAAAATGCTTATTGTCTGTAAATGGTCTGAGATAAGGTTCCAGCCTTTTGAACATAAAAGCAATAGAAACAGCAGAAACAAAATTAACAAAACCGTCTACATAGGATAGGCTACACACCTGTTAAAGACAACAAGTTTAGGACTATGTTTTAGGGATCTAACCATTCTATATATTTATTTTTATATATGCCACATTTAGGGCTAAAACAGTAAATAAATGTAAGAACTCTTAGGACAGACATACGGCTATTCTAAGAATAAAAGAAATCTTAGCCAAACAAAGGGAAATGGGTAGACTAGATGGACCAATTAGTTCTAATCTGCTGTCAAATACTATGTAAGTGGGGTGGTTATTAGTAGGAGGTGTTTTCCTTTTTTAATAAAAATAAATAAAAATATTTATTCTTTACTGCTAAACAGCAGTCACAGACCCCTTTTAAGCTATAAGAAGGTTGGTACAAGCAGTAGAATTCAAGGGCTTAAACAGGATCCACTTTAGTTGAATCTAAAGCAGATGTGGGCAACTGTTGGACCTCCTCCTTCGACCATATTCAATAACTGGAGGTCCAGGAATTGATGACTCCAGATCTAAAAGTGTAACAGTGGAAGCCATGTAGAATAGCTGAAACATCTACCCATCTACACGTTCGTTTTCTTTAAAATCCCATGAACACGTTCACATGTGGACACACTACATACCCTTGACATCCATAGCACAGTTCTAGAATGGATTGCCTCCTTACTCTCAAACCATACTTTCAGTGTTCTCATTTGCCAACTCATTCTCTTCCCCCATGCCCTCTCTCAGCAGGTGTATCTCAGGGATCAGTCCTGAGACCACTTCTCTTTTCCCCCTACATCCTCTCACTTGGGGAGCTCATCTCTTGGATTTAATTACCATCTGTATGCAGATAACACACAAATCTACCTCTCCTCCTCTGACCTCACTCCGGCTGTGCGCTTTCAAGTCGCTCAGAGTCTCGTGGCAATCTCATTATGGATGGCTCACCGGCATCTTAAACTCAATATGGCTAAGACACAATTGACTGTATTCCCTCCTAAACTCCACCATCACAGCTGACAAATCTACCATCCACTCAGTGGCCACAGCAGACGTTTTGGTGTTATAATCTAATCTACCTTGACATTCTCACCTATTTCCAAGCTTTCACCAAAACCTACAGCATCTTTCTTAACAAGATCATCAAAATACAACCTTTCTTCTCTAAGTCAACCTCAAAAACTCATTCAACCCCTCATTCTCTCTGGACTATCGCAACATTCTACTCTCTGGTCGTCCTTTCATCTTTCTCCACTTCAGTCTGTTCTCAATTCAGCTGCTCCCAAATACCTTCCCTCTCATCTGCACCTAAAATCCCTCACTTGGCTACACATAAGGTCTTGTATTTCTTACAAAATTATTTTCCTCTCCTTTAATTTGCTTTCTTCTTCTGCACCATCTTACACTTCTGCTCTTATCTCAAACTTCACTCCTTCCCATTACCTGCATTCTTCTTAAGGATTCTGTGTGTCCTCTCCTTACTCAATTCAAGAAATCCCTTGGCAGAAATAATTCTCACTGGCAGCCCTTCACCATTGGAATGCCCTCCCTATCCCCATTCGCCAGTCATCCACGCTCATCACTTTTAAGCATTTCCTAAAAACCCACCTGCTCAAGGAGGCATCTCATTAACACTATCCCTCCTTGTTCCACTGACAGTCACGTTAGATTCATTCTACTCTTCCTTTACAAGAGCCTTGTACTTGCACTTATCCTCCTCCTCCTACTGTCAATGTATCTTGTCACAATGACTAATCAGACTGTACGCGCTCTCTCTCTCTGGGACAGGGTTCCCTTCTAAATGTATGATTCACTTGGGTGCACTTATCCCCCTAGTAATAATTCAATGATTGCACTTTAGCCGGATGCTCTTAACCCAGTCCTGTATTTTCCAATTGCGCTATTACTATTTCTGTAAAGTGATGTGTATAAGTATGGCGCTATATAAAGATGTTTAAAGCAGAACTACCATGTCACAAAATGTTTAGCTTAACTAAGTCCCCTACTAAGCAGCTAGTCGCCAGAATTATTACCTGATTTAATAGATATATGCTTTATTCCCCAGCTGTCAGTAGCACGGAGCGAGGATATCTTGCCAGAATGACATCCGCGTACCTGCGCTGTCAGTCCCAGCCGGGTCTAGGAGGAGCTGCTACAAGCTGATCGGCTCTAAAAGGGACTGACAGCGCAGGCGCGCGGATGTCATTCTGGCAAGATGTCCGCGCTCCGTGCTACTGACAGCTGAGGAATAAAGCATATATCTATTAAATCAGGTAATAATTCTGGTGACTAGTGCTACTAAGCAGCTAATCATCAGAAGGGGACTTGGTTAAGCTAAACATTTTGTGACATGGTAGTTCCGCTTTAAAAGGACTTTTTCTAGAGTGAAAACTCACAAGCAAACAGAAACAAATTCAGCCTTCATAAAACTACAACTATGAATCATTCTGAGAGCAAAACAGAAGCCTTGAAAACAACAAACATCATGAGACCAGCCCACGCACCCTTCTATACACTTCTCCAGACCAAAATAACTTCCAGGGAACCATTCACTAGCAGCTACATTTATTTTCTCTTGTGTACTTCCAAGTAAAAATAAAAAAGTAGCAAAGTATGAAGGAGAGGTCTGCGTCTGTTCCTAAAATAGTCTTGTTGTTTGTTCCGTTTAAATGTTTAGTGAGAATTTGCTGCCATGAAATATATATTTTATGATCTATATATATCAGGGCTCAAAATTTCCACTCGCCACTAGCCAATGGTGGGTATGTTATGGCTTGCAGTGGTGAGTAACTTTTCACACACACACACACACATATATAAAAACAAACAGTGGCACTCTTTTGCAAGCACACTTTGTAGACCATTCCAATGAAGTAATTATTTTTAAATAACACGATTTTGGCTCTGTGAAGAGCCTCCTCGAGTCTACCGACTCAAATCTCCTGCTGTCAGCTTTACAGCTGACATCAGGAGAAGTAGAGGGAAGGGGGAACTTTGAATCCCTATATCTCTCAAACCATAGCGGTTTGAGAGATAGTATTTGTGCCATAGAGTTTATTTTTTGTTATCCTCTACAAAACTAAAAGCATTTTTTATGGGACATTACTGTTGCTTTAAAGCTTATCACCTATATTGAAACCCATCCCCAATATTTTTAAAATACTGTTGTAGTTCAAATCGGACTGTTTTACTGTTCTGAAATGTTTAGTGTCTCCCATACACTGTGACAGAGTGAGGCATTGGTGAGGGGGAACGCTGCCATCTTGACTATGTACAGCATCATATGCCCTAATCTCCTTCTGTGCCTGCCCCTTCTCTGGGGCCGGCGCTTAGAGAGGAGGATCACAGCATTCTGTATTGGTTAGTGGGCGATATCTGTTTTTAAGATACTATTTGCAAGAAGTGTGAGTAGATTTAATAATGGATGGCAAATCCTTTGGAATAAACTAAAAGCCTTCCATAATTTATCTTTGTGGTGCTCTTATTGCTAATAATTGTTCAAATAAGCTCCTAGTATCCATAGTTTTAAGATTTAATATATTTAATATGAGACGCCAATGAGACCTACTTAGCGGAGTGTTAGTCTTTGCGGAGTGATCTCATAAATAGAGGAAAAACAGAGGATACAATTGGTGTAGAGTAAACAATACCTGCCCTGGGGTATATACCGGGAAAACTAATCAATCTTGGAGGCAGAGTAAAAACCTCATTAATATGCAAGTATCATTTTAAAGAGAACACATTGGTGAAGGTGGGAGCTAAGCTTTGAGACTTAAATACTACACTCACAGGAATCTTCTGCGCTGGCTTCTTTATTTTCTGTTAGTGGGCGGTCATGCAACGGTCAAGTGGATGGCCTGCACTGCAATTTGATGTCTGCGGCACAGCTTGTACCACAGACAACCTCCTGTCTACATAATCTTCACATTTATGTAAGATTTCCAGGAAGCACAGAGATTTAATTAGTAAAACAATAATAATAAATAATTAAAAAAAAAACAAAAAAAACAAACAAACAACAATTCAGACTTCATTTATCTTGTTCTTTCACCTGGGAGTAGGAATCTCACAGGTGAAAGTTCCACTAAAGAGGGCCCATTTGCAGCAGGGTAAGTCATTCCACCTCCCCTCTACACTTGCTGTTTGCACTCTGTATGGATTGAATTGGCCATCATGTTGTGCCATGCTGCACAGCTGTCACGAGCACTTGTGTGCGATAAGCAGCTATGGTACAATAGACCAATCAACACAAAGCATACAGGAAGTTCAGAGGGTACCGATGAGGTGTATAAGGCACTGCTTTGCAATGAGTTTCTCACCTTTCTGGAATGCACAAGTTTAAGCTCCTGTGGAGTGGACACTCTGGTAGCCGGGAAGCACAATTATTGGCCGCCCTTACTGCCCCCCCACCCCTGGCCTTGCTCATGATCAGTCTCTGTGCCTCTCCCTTTGCAGGCTGGTCTAACAGCTGGTAACAGTTTTAGATGTGTTGTGCACACAGCCTCTGAGCTACCTGACATTCTGTGTGGGATTCCACCTCTCCGATGGTAGTTCTCCGCTCTGTGGGTCGTCTACTGGTGGATGAAGAATTGAAATGCAAACGTCTCCGTTCTAGTGGAGGTACAGAGATCAAAAAAAGAAAAAATAAATGAAGGAAAAGAAACGATAAAACCCAACCAAATAAACAAGCCCCCCCCCCCCAACAAACCAGGACTTAAGGATGGCATTTTAAATACATGCATAACCCTTTGAGTGCGTAATTGTTACAACGTTGTTGGTCCCTAATGAAAATCCCGGGGAGAACTGAAAACGGACATATTGATACCTTTAACCCTTTAAGGGGCAGAGAGGTACAGAACGCATTGCAAAGCAATGCGTTCTGTACCCCTCTGGCACTCAAAGGGCTAATGTTGTAACGATAAAGGGTTATTTTATCATTCAAGGTGAATGCACAGCTGTCTGGTACTGTTTGGACTAAATATGGACAAACATTTAAAAAATAAATATATAAATAATATCTGAACCCACGGTTGGGGCCAAAACATTGATCAGTATGTAAATACACTAGTACTGCAGGGCGATGTTTCAATAAAAAGATATTACAGCTCAGACTTGTAGGTTTTAGGTATGTTCTGTGGCCTGGTGCAAACATATAGCCTATGGAGGTCTACCGTCAGTTACAGAAGTTGTACACAGGGACTAATAGCAACAGCACCACACTAAAATGGCAGACCATGAAAGCACTGTACCCAAACAACAGACGTTGGAGCTGTAACAACTCTTGAATGAAACACCACCCGGAATATATGCATTTAATTATAATATATAGCAGTAGGAGTACCCTTTTATTACTCAGCAATAATACACTGCACAATGTATAGCCAAGCCTGGAAACGTACATGTCTATCTAATATGGTTACACTGCCTTTATATAATAACTAGGTGGACTTAAAGGGATAGTAATGTTTCATAATAAAAGCAGCTCTAATTAATCATCATAGTATCTGGACTTTGGAGAGTGGTATTTCAATTCTGTCAGAGTTGTAGTTCAAGAGTAATTCAATGACAAAGTATCCCCCTCCTGCCCCTTTTACTGATGTAACACTGCTCAGCCAAATCAGAAGGGGGGTGCCCAGGTAGACTGCAGAGAGGGACAATCTTCAATTAAGATAAGGGAAAAACCTGAAAAACTTGTCAAGGGGGGCAGGGCTTTCATTGTTCTCATAGGAAGAAGATTGTCCCCTGCTGTTCCCTGTCTGGTCTATGGACTGGATTCCACATCTGAGAAGAGATGGCTTACACTAGGTAAAAGGGGCGGGAGGGGAAACTTTCCTTATGAATATCTCTCAAACCATAAAGGTTTGAGAGATAAGACTTATATCGTTCTTCATGTTTTTTTAATGCCTACAAAATAAAATAAAGATAAAATGAAGTATTACTATCCCTTTAACATTATGCTTCATATTCAAAGGAGGTGCAATTCTGTAGCAAAACAACTGCATCACAGTGGCAAAGGAACATTCCCACTGATTTAAATGAGGATTTTAGTGAACTTACCATTAACTCCCATTCTCTTAGTCCATGTGAAACACAGGAACCATGGGGGTAAACGTTCCCTCCCCCGAGGGGGCAGGGCACTTCAAAAAAGGCAGGGCCTCTGAAGCAGAGTCTCCCCTCTTCCTTCCACTTTATTACCACCCAATATCAGACACAACAAATAGCCAAGCTAAAAGCATGAAAAAGCAGTAGTAAGGAAGGAAATTCCTCTGCACAGGGACTAAAACCGCATGGTTCTTCTACGGGTGGGAGTCCCGAGTTCCACATGGATTTATTGGTAAGTGCACAAATATCTCCTTTTCTTTTTCATCCAATGTGGAACACAGGAACCATTGAGATATACCAAAGCATCCACCAAGATTCCTGGGAGGGAAAAGGAGAGAGAACCCAATCCCCCCAAAAAAAACTCCACTGCAGACCAGCATTCCATACCTGAAGGATCCACCACCTGAAGGACCTTCCAGCTGAAACCTGCCTCAGCAGAGGCTCGGACATTTTCACTGTACTGATTGGTGAAGAGGTACAGAGACAATTACATCACCTTAAACAGATGCTTAGCAGTGGCCTGATTCTTGTAGACCCAAGAGGCACTCACTGATCTGGTCAAATGCACCAAGACTCGTAAAGGAAAGTGTTTCTTCTGGAGAACATATGCCTGTTGGATGGTTGCCTTGATCCAGCCTGGCCGGTATGAGAGCCCTCTGGGATGACAAAAAGGGAGTCAGAATTCCTAAAACACTGTGTACAATGAACCTAGGACTTGAGCCAACCTACCACACCTAATAGATGAAGATCCTGCTCCTGTTTGCTAGAAGGATCAGGGCAGAAGGAAGGAAGTACAATTTATTGGTCGATATGAAAATCTGAGATGACCTTGTGCAGTGAAACCTCTGGGAGCACATTGGACCACCTTGTCCTGGTGAAAAACCAGGAAGTGGCAACTCGGCAAAGAGATACACAGGCCAGAAGGAAGGCCAACTTAAGAGTCAAAAACGCAAAGAAGCAGCTAAAAGTAAGATTCTGGAGACCTTCTAATACAAAATTCAAATCCCACACTGGAGTGGGATTCCTAATGCAGGGTAGGCATAGACCACTCCCTAATGCAGGGTAGGCTTGGACCCCCCCCCCCCCCCCGAGCAAAGATTTTTTACATCAGGGAGAAAGGCAATGGGCATCTGAAAAAGAACAGAGATGTGAGATAAAATCCTTGATAGACCTCAAGCTGAAAAGCAAAAATCATCAGAAGGTGGAAGGCCTTGGAGAAGGGTCCAGATCAGAGCACCACTGATACTATAAGGACAAAATACTATGATACGTCTTGGAAGAAACCAGCTTCCTAACTTGCAGCATGGTAGAGATGACGGCATCTGAAAAAACCCCTCTTCAAAAGCAATGCAGTCAAAGCAAACTTCGCCACCTAAGGATGCCAAACTGGACCTTGGATCAGAATATTCAGCCTCAAGAGGAGGAGAAAAGGTTCCACGATGGACAGATTGAGAAGATCTGAGAACCAGGCCCAATGGGGCCAAAAGGGAGTGATCAGGATGACGAGCTATTTTTTGACCTTTCTCAACTCCCTGGGAATCAAAAGGATTGCAGGAAATACATATGCTAGTTGAAAGTTGCTTGGAAAGGACATTTCATCCATTGCAAATGAAAGAAGCTCCTTTAATTTGGCACAGAACATTTAAACTTTTTGGTTCTCATGGGAAGCCATGAGATCCACTGGATGGTAATACCCAGCGGCAGACAGACATTCAGGTGGAACACACTCAGGTTGAGATCCCAATTCCCAGGATCCAGATGCTGACGACTTAGAAAGTCTGCGACCACATTTTCCATGCCTGTGATTTGAACCACAGTGATTTAAAAGTGAGGAAGTTGCTCGATTCCCCTGAAGGCACAGACACTGAATCTTGTCCTCAGGCAGAAACACCCTTCCTTGAAAGGTACTGAATCTCTTGCCTAAGAAATACAGAACTAGGGAGGACTTCTTGGGGTTGAGCACCCAACCACATTACTACAGTATGTGGATACACTACTGAATAAGGGAGCACAGAATAGCATCCAAAAGGATAGCCACTGAGCAAGAATGAAAGATGTCAAAGCAGACGTGTTCTTTGTAAAGATCCTTGGAGCACAAGCTAGACCAAAAGAAAGGGCAGTAAACTGGTAGTGACTGTCCTCAAAGGCAAAGCACCAGAAACGATGATCAGGCTGAATCAGAACCTGAAGATAAGTGTCACGGAGATCCAGGAAGGCAAAGAACTCCCCTGGACACATGGCCGAAATGACAGATTGAAGAGACTCATCTTTGAAGTGCAGAGATGGAACAAAGTGGTTGAAGCATTTAAAGTACAGAATCTGGTGGCAGCCACCATCCTTCTTGGCAACTAAGATTGGAGTGGAAACTGGTGAAGTGTTCTTGGGCAGATGCGAGAACCAGCACCTACTTTTCTAGCAGAGAGGGTACTACTTCTTTGCTGTACCCTTCCAAAATGAACTGCAAAATTCACTGGTGGGTTACTGAAGTCACCCACATGTTTAAAAATCGACAGAGGCAGAGAACTAGAACCCAGCAAGTCATGCATTAGGCTGGATTGTCAGTCTTGGGCTTCTGAGCAGACATTGTTCTGCCAAGCCTGTTTGGACCTTGCCCGGGCAGACTTGAAAATCCTGAGAAGGTTGAGCCCTAGGCTCCCTAGGTAAGGTCCAAAAAGCTTATTCCACAAAAAAGGAAGGAACCAAGGACATTTTGGAAGACTGGTCAGCCATCGAAATCTTGAGCCATAAAGTGTGATGTGCAGCTGTAGGAAACACTGAGGATTTTCGAGAAAATCTAGCAGAGTCAAAGGCCTGTACTGTAAGGTATGCATTAGCCTTTAGGATTTTGGATAGAATATCAGCAATTCCACTTTGAAAACATCCCCACAGATAGCATCTGAGATGTGTTCACACCACATAGCCATAGATCTAGTTACTCAAGCACTAGCAAAGATGGGTCACACAGCAGCCCCAGTGGCCGCAAAGTTCACCTTCAATAAGGAGTCCTAAGCATTTATCTGCCTGATCCTTAAGAGCTGCAGCATCTGCCAGGGAAAGGCATTGTTCTTAACAAGGCAAGGTATTGGGGGATCAACCACAGGTGGAGAGACCCACTGCGATAAGGCCGAAAGAGGACAGAGATTGCAAATGCGCTGGTTAAGGAACAGTTTCCTATCAGGTGTCGTCCCAGCACTCTCAGGAACAGGTTCTCCTGTAAGAGTGGGAGGGAAAAATTGGTACATCCTTTTTGCATCATTGGAAGATGTCTGGTGAGAAAGACGCAGAATCAGAGGACTCAGAATCTTGAAGAGTCTCTAATACCGCTCTGAAGAGATGTTCGGCTGAGGGGCAAGGATCCTCTCCATAGGTAGCCACAAAAGGCAAGGAGGAATCCAGATCTTCCCCATCAGTCGCTCCGTCCTATGCAGAGGAATTTCCAACCACCAGAGAATGGCACCCGAAGGCAGGATTTAATCTGTCTGACAGACCCCAATAACGGAGGATCCCTTGGATAGAGGAAGGGATAGAGGCAACTGAGGTAATCAGAGTCTTAACCCAAACTGGCTCTTGTTCTGCAGTGGAGGGCCCCGAAGGCTAGTAGGGACCACAGTGCAAGAGGAATATAGGGTATCTGAATACTGCCATGGAAACTCAGTCTGGCATGTAGAGTGATACACTTAAAGGGATAGTAATACTTCATTTTAACTTTATTTTATTTTGTAGGCATTAAAAAGAATGATAATAGGATTTTAGTCTTACCTGTTAAATCCTTTTCACTTAGTCCATACAGGTCACTGGTACTCTGGGAGGCGTAAGTCCCCTTTAATAGGCAGGAACAACTATGCAAATAATTTGCAAGGGGCGGAGCCTCCCCTCTTACTTAAGCCACCTTCTGGCCAGAGCCACTTTAGATTGATTTGAGACCCTAAAACTGACCTCAGGTAAGCAAAAAGAAAGACTCCTGTGAGCATGCCCGAACGGTCTCCCACTGAATGCCACAGGAGAGCCAAGACTGGTCCCTTGACAGGGTGGGAGACCAGTGACCTGTATGGACTAAGTGAAAAGGATTTAACAGGTAAGACTAAAATCCTATTTTCACTGTCGTCCAATACAGGTCACTGGTACTCTGGGATGTACAAACATTGAGCTGATCCAGAGGCGGGAAGTAAGGCAAGGACCAGGCGCAAGGCCCAAGTCACTAGAACTGCTATGACCAGATGATAACATAGCCCAAACTGTAAGTGTCAACGGACACCAACCAAGGGAACAATCCCTGAACTAACACAGCACACGGAACTAGAGCCAACCGGGCTCAACAGTAAAGAAGCACTAAGGATCACAGAGCGGAAGACCTACACAGGCAAGACTGCCTCCAGGACCTTCCTTCCAAAACTGGCATCAGCCGAAGCCAGTACATCAACTCGATAGTGCTTAGAAAAGGTGTGCACAGAGGACCAAGTGGCCGCTCTGCACAGTTGATCAGCAGAAGCTTGATTCTTGTAGGCCCAAGAGGCCCCAATAGATCTGGTGGAATGGGCAGTCACCCGGAAGGGAACATGCTTATTCCTCAACCTATAGGCTTCACGGATGGTAGCCTTAATCCAAGAGGCAATGGTAACTATGGAAGCCGGTCTTCCTGCCCTAGGCCCCTCAGGAATGACGAATAGAGCGTCAGACTTCCTGATAGACTCGGTGCGATGAACATAAAACTTGAGGCAACGCACCACATCCAACAGATGGAGATCTCTTTCCTTGTCAGATGAAGGATTAGGGCAGAAAGAGGGAACCACAATCTCCTGATTGATGTGAAACTCTGACACAACCTTGGGTAAGAATTCCTTGGTAGTGCGAAGCACAGCCTTATCCTTGTGGAACACCAGGTAAGGAGGTTTACAAGACAAGGCCTGTAACTCTGCTACCCGGCGCACTGACACAACAGCCAAGAGGAAGGCCATCTTCCAAGTCACAAGACGTAATGGAATGGAAGCCAAGGATTCAAACGGTGGTCGCTGAAGAACTCCCAGCACCAAATTGAGATCCCACTGGGGAGCAGGACTCTTAAAGGCAGGTCGAACATGAGTCACACCCTGGAAGAAGACTTTCACATCAGGAAGGACAGCAATCCGTTCCTGGAAAAACACAGACAAGGCAGAAGTCTGAACTTTGAGGGAACTCAGACTGAGCCCCTTATCCACACCGTCCTGCAGGAAGGCCAGGACAGTGGGAAGATGGAAGTCAAGTGACAACTTCTTGTCAGAGCACCAAGTCACGAAAGTTGACCATATGCGATGATAGATCTTGGAAGACACAGGCTTACGAGCACTGAGCATCGTCGATACCACAGAAGGAGAAAAGCCTTTCTTTGCTAGAATCGAGGATTCAACCGCCATGCCATCAAACGGAGAGAGTGAACATCCTCTTTCCACAGATACCCCTGAAGAAGCAGGTCCGGACGGGCTGGAAGTGGGATTGGATCCTTCACTGACATGGCCATCAATTCCGGAAACCAGGACTGGCGAGGCCAGTTTGGAGCAATCAGGATGACAGGGCAACGTTCCCTCTTCAACTTCTGGATAACTCTGACCAATAGAGGAAGAGGAGGGAAGATGTAAGCCAGGGAGAAGTCCCAAGGGATCGACAAGGCATCCACTGCTAGAGCAAGGGAGTCCCTCAACCGGGAGCAAAACACCGGAACCTTCCTGTTGTGTCTGGTAGCCATCAGGTCCACCACAGGCATCCCCCACCGCTGAGTGAGCATGTGAAACACCTCTGGATGAAGAGCCCATTCTCCGCTGTCGACGGTGTGACGACTGAGGAAGTCTGCCATGACGTTGTCCACGCCTGGAATATGAACCGCAGAGATGACAGGCACGTGATCTTCTGCCCAAGACAAAATATCCTTGACCTCCCACCAGGCGGAACCGCTTCTTGTGCCGCCTTGCCTGTTGATGTAAGCCACCGCCGTGGCGTTGTCGGACTCCACTCTGACTGGAAGACCGGTCAATTGAGACTCCCAGTGCCTCAGGGCCAGCCGGACAGCTCGAAGTTCCAGAACATTGATGGAGAGCATGGATTCCTCCAGACCCCATTTCCCCTGAGCACTGAAGCGACCCCAGACTGCACCCCAGCCCCGAAGGCTGGCATCCGTAGTGACTGTGGTCCAATGAGGAACTAGAAAGGATTTCCCTTTCAGGAGATGAGAGAGATCTAACCACCAGTGCAGACTCGACTCGACATGAGGAGGAAGAGAAACAGACAGATGCTGATGATCTGGATGAGTCTTGCACGTCTGGATCACAAACCTCTGAAGATCCCGGGAGTGGGCCATGGCAAATGGTACTGCTTCGATTGTGGAAATGAACTTCCCCACTAAGGACGACAACTTCGGAACTGGAATCTCGTCCATGTCCAGAATTCCAGCCACTCTGACAGCTATCTGGTGAGCCACGTCCTCTGGAAGAAACACCATGCATTGGCGAGTGTCGAACAGGAGACCCAGGAACAGAAGCCTCTGAGATGGAATCAAGTCTGACTTGTCCAGATTCAGGATCCAGCCATGACGGTTCAGGGTGTGCATGCACATCTGTAATTGCTGAAGGAGAAGCTCCGCTGAGGAGGCCTTCAGAAGGAGATCGTCCATGTAGGGGGTCACTCTGATCCCATCCTGATGGAGCACCGCTATCAATGAACCCAACACCCTCTGGAAGACCTGAGGGGCTGAAGTCAGCCCGAAGGGGAACGCTGCAAACTGAAAGTGTCCCCTGTGGCAGGCAATCCTGAGATACCTCCTGCTCTCTGGATGAATAGGGATGTGAAGATAAGCATCCTGAAGGTCCAGGGAGGCAAGAAACTCCCCTGGAGACATTGCTGCAATCACAGAGCGCAGGGACTCCTGGCGGAAGTGGGAAGTCACCACATAAGCATTGAGATCTTTGAGATCCAAGATGGGACGGGCTCCTCCGTCCTTTTTGGCTACCACAAACAGGTTGGAATAAAATCCTGAACCTGTGTCCCCCTGAGGAACCGCCTCCAGGACCTCTTTGTCCAAGAGATCCTGAATAGCGTCGTCGAACAGACGCCTTTTTGTGGGTTCCTGAGAAGGACGAGTAAAATGGAACCGAAAAGGAGGAAGGGAAGAGAAAGGGATCCTGTATCCCTCTGACACCACCTGAAGAACCCATGGGTCCGCCACTGACTCCTCCCAAGTCCGGCGAAAGATGCGGAGACGACCGCCTACAGCCGGATGCGGACCCGGGTTCGGCGAGTCATGCCGAAGCAGTCTTGGAGGTGACTTTGGGCCTCCAGGACTGTTTGGGCTTGGAGGAGGAGCGCGTAGTGGGAGGACCCGTTTGGGCCGAGGAGCGTGTCTCAGTCTGAAAGGAACGAAAGGACCGATTGCGTTTGGCTGGAAACTTTTTCTTAAAGACTGAGGGTAGAAGAGTACTTTTACCGCCAGTAGCCTCACTGATCATTTCTTTGAGTTCAGACCCAAAAAGCAAATTCCCCTGAAAGGGCAAGGAAAGCAAAGCCTTCTTAGAGGCAGTATCAGCAGACCAAATTTTCAGCCAAAGAGCGCGTCTAGCCACCACAGAAGAAGTGGAGGCCCTCGCCATCATGCGCACAGCATCAAAAGCAGCATCAGCAACATAGTTCTGAGCTTCAGTGATATTAGCAAGAAGCTGCAACTGTTCAGATACAGGCGCATCCTGGCGAACCGCTTCAGTCAGTCGTTCAGTCCAGGCCGCAATAGCTCTATTAACCCATGCCACAGCAAAAGTGGGGCGCATGGCTGTGCCAATGGAGGCAAAAATAGACTTAAGAGAGAGCTCTAGCTTCTTATCCGTCCAGTCCTGCAAGGCAGAGGCATCTGAGACAGCCAAAGCAGTGGATTTGGATAGTCTAGACACAGGAGCATCCACTTTGGGAGGATGAACCCATTTTGCCAGCTCCGCCTCAGGAAAAGGGTAAAGTTTGGCAAACTTTTTGGAGACAGAGGAAGATCTATCAGGATTCTTCCATGCCTCAGAGACCAGACGGGCAAGAGTAGGGTTAGTTGGAAAACAAACAACTGGTTTAGATGGCTTTTTCTGAAAAACATCAGTAGGATCATAAGTGGATTCCTGAGTCAGAGGAAGGTTGAGCGTATTCAGAACCGCTCTGATCAGACCCTCAGCCGAAACTTCAGGGTCACACTCATAGGGGTCCCCAATGGACCTGTTAGATTCAATAACAGTACGTTCCTCAGCATCAGAATCCTGTAAAAGTTCTTCTTCAGAAGAATCAGTGATATCAGGAGCTCCCTGTGGCTTAGGCAGGGAGGTCCTGATAGTAGAGGGGGTCTTCCAGACCTGGAGAGCCCCCTGTACCTGAGAGGGAAAGAGTTGAAGCGTGGATCTGAGATCCCTAGTGGCAGCTTTAAACTCCCTCACCCAAGATGGCTCAATAGCGTGGCTGGGAAGCCCAGGGTTGCTATCTTGACCAGTACAATTAGGGCATAGATCCCCCACATTATCGCCATCCAGCCCAATGTGGCAAGAGGAGCAAAACGCCATGGGGGTAGCGGACCCCCCATCCTCCTTAGACTTGGGTCTAGCCCCTAGCTCCAGTGAAGTAGACATGCTCACAGCGTCAATATACCCCACTAATAACACTATCACCCAGAAAAAGTGTTAAGATTAAAGTTTCACCCCAGAAATGTTCTAAAAACGGACTTATCTGGCCAGCGAAGGGTTAATCTGTTGAGGAGAGAGAAGGCTCGGTCCCTGCGTAGTGTACTCGCCTAGGAAAAGTACCACAAAATGGCGGCCGTCGTGACAGCCAATCAGAAACGAGCGCGAACCAAGCGCTCATGGGAAATGTAGTTTTTCCCTACAAGTACCCCAAACAGTGCCCGAAGCCCCCCTGAACACCCCACATAAATAAAACACATTCCGGATGATAGAGCAGGAGCCTAGAATCAAAATGAGCCCTCTCTGAAGTTGCTGTGACAAGCGATTCCAGAGATATGTCCCATACTGTGAATTCCCATAGAGAGTAAAGGAGCCCTTGCGTCTGAGCGGGAAAAAGCCGCGCTTAAAGGCGCGGAACACCATTTTTAATAAAGTTTAGTAAAACATAAAAAAGTGCCCAAACAAGCATGAAACACATGAGAAACATAAATAAATGAATACCCAATGCTCCAAAACTCAGAGAATAACACAGAAATTGCATAAACAGTAATAATGCAATAAAAACACCCTATGAGTGCTGGAGTGTATTAAAACTCCCAAATACAAGCCCATCAAAGGGACACTGTGGGGACAAGTGGACCTTCAGCACTCAATGGGTGACTCACCTTTCTTGCTGACTTCTGTCTTCAGGTGACCATGATAGGGAGGGAAAGAACCAGAGGTAAATTCCCCAACAGGGGAGCTGCTTAACACAAGCTGTCCCCTCTTCAGGGTATAGGTCCACATAAAATCCCTGGAAGCTGCACCAGCCACTTTAAAGAGGGCAATTCACAGCCATGGTCACCCTCCTAATGGTGGTATTCCATATTTGAATAAAAAATAATAAAATACTAAGATGCATAGATGTTCTCTACCTGGTGTGGAAGCACACCAGGAACAAATCAATCTAAAGTGGCTCTGGCCAGAAGGTGGCTTAAGTAAGAGGGGAGGCTCCGCCCCTTGCAAATTATTTGCATAGTTGTTCCTGCCTATTAAAGGGGACTTACGCCTCCCAGAGTACCAGTGACCTGTATTGGACGACAGCGAAATAAGTCTTATCTCTCAAACCTTTATGGTTTGAGAGATATTCACAAGCAAAGTTCCCCCTCCCACCCCTTTTACCTAGTGTAATCCATCTCTTCTCAGATGTGGAATCCAGTCCATAGACCAGACAGATAACAGAAGGGGACAGTCTTCTTCCTATGAGAACAATGAAAGCCTGCCCCCCTTGACAAGTTTTTCAGCTTTTTCCCTTATCTTAATTGAAGATTGTCCCTCTCTGCAGTCTACCTGGGCACCTCCCTTCTGATTTGGCTGAACAGGGGCGAGGGGTACTTTGCTTGTGAATATCTCTTAAACCATAAAGGTTTGAGAGATAAGACTTATATCGTTCTTCATGTTTTTTTAATGCCTACAAAATAAAATAAAGATAAAATGAAGTATTACTATCCCTTTAAGGGGACACCAAATTCCTCGGTTTTGGATTTCCCCTTGTGATCTGACATATTCCCCCCAATGAGGAATAAAAGTAGTCCAGAATAGCTGGAAAGTATGAGAAAGTGATTAGAAATACCAAAAAAAAAGTACTGATCTGACAAGAAGGGATTAAACTAGTAGGAAATGAAGAGAGCTCAGCCTCTGTGTAATGTGCAATGAGAAAGAAAGATGGCTGCTAAAGCACTCCCTCTGCCCAATCAAGAAAGCCCGGAGAATGGGGGATTCTGGGAAATGTAGTTTATCAATGTATTTGTACAGCAGACTGTGGTTTTCCAGCCATTCAAAACGGCGATTTTTAGTGCTCTGAATAAAGTTCCCATGATGACTATTATATAAGATAGGTAATCCAATTCATTTTGACACCTCCACGACACCCTGGACGGAAACGGGGCCAGAGATATGTCCCTGTGAAAAACTGCATGCAACAAAGATGGCCGTCGTGCAGGCATCCAGTTCATATATGGGCCACGACAAATAAAATAAAGTACTAAGAAAACAGGTAAACAGTGCTGAAAACTGCATTTATACTGAGCGAAATAGTTAAAAAAGTAAACTGAATACATCTGCTCTAAAAAAAAAAAAAAAAAAAAAAGAGAAGCTCAGTTATATTAGTGTAACAGCCCAAGTACTGAAAGAGTTAAAGACCCATACAGCGAGAACAGACAATGCACACAATGCAAGAAAATTAAGTAATATGGAGTGCATTACAGGCAAAACCACCACGTAGTAGTGGATGCCAGAAAAGCAGGGACATAGACAGGACCACAGCTCTCAATAGGTTAAAGGGATAGTAATACTTCGTTTTAACTTTATTTTATTTTGTAGGCATTAAAAAAACATGAAGAACGATATAAGTCTTATCTCTCAAACCTTTATGGTTTGAGAGATATTCACAAGCAAAGTTTCCCCTCCCGCCCCTTTTACCTAGTGTAAGACATCTCTTCTTAGATGTGGAATCCAGTCCATAGACCAGACAGATAACAGCAGGGGACAATCTTCTTCCTGTGAGAACAATGAAAGCCCTGCCCCCCTTGACAAGTTTTTCAGGTTTCTCCCTTATCTTAATTGAAGATTGTCCCTCTCTGCAGTCTACCTGGGCACCTCCCTTCTGATCTGGCTGAACGGGGGGGGGGGGGTGTACGTTGCTTGTGAATATCTCTTAAACCATAAAGTTTTGAGAGATAAGACTTATATCGTTCTTCATGTTTTTTTAATGCCTACAAAATAAAATAAAGATAAAACGAAGTATTACTATCCCTTTAACTTACCAAACTTCAGTTTTCACACTCCCATTAAAAATGAAGAACTTCTGGGAAGTTCAATAGCGAGGCACAGACTTGTACAATAGTCAGTCTCCCCCGGGAAATGTCCATAAATACACCTGTGAACTGCTCAATCCAGCGCCAGAGAAGCCAGATAATGGGAGCACACCTAATGGGGTATCATACAGCCCCATATCCGAGGATTAACTCTTTGAGTGCCAAAGGGGTACAGAACGCATTGCAAGGCAATGCGGTCCTTACCCCTCTGGCACTCAAAGGGTTAAATTAAAAGGAAGTCTATAAGAGGCCAGGTCACTTTTTTTTTATGTGCCATGCCCTCTGAAGGAGGGGAACTTTACCCCATGGTTTCTGTGTTCCACACTGGACATAAGAGAAATGGGTATTTTAACCCTCCCTGAATACTATACGGGTCTCCAGCATTCAAGGGGTTAAAAAAAGAAACATTACTGAATTGTAAAAAGTACAGAGACGTGCAACAAAACTGGGCTTATTTGCATTAGAGAAGAGGCATCTAATGGGGTACATGAATACTAATTATTAAGGACCAACACAAGATACTCTCTGGGGAACAAAGGTGAATCATTTAAAACTAGAGGAAAGAGGATTCTGACTAAACAAAGGCAGGGATTTTTTTTTTTAAACTTAGGGTAGTAGGGATGTGCCTCACACTAGATAATATAGCTTCTTTCAAAAAAAGCATTGGACACCTTTTAATTCTCAGATTTACATAGGAAATGTTGACAGTTTGTTCCAGTGCTGATAGGAGGTTGATCCTGGGGGATCCTGGTGCCACTTGGGGCTGAAATAGAAATTGGTTCAACAGGGCTTTTTTTTTTTTTTTTTTTTTTTTTTCTTACCTACCACTGGTGGATCATGATAATGGCAACTGTGTAAAAAGAAAAACCCATTTAAATCAATGGGAATTTTGGGAATGTTTGTTGCATATGGTACGGCTGGTATGCTCCCAGAATTGTACAATTGTAATCTTCCTGAATATGACCCCGATTCCATTTAACCAGTCTGAGGCTAGTGACCTCTTCAATGCAACACTCCTTAACCCTTTCAGAGCCACAGAGATATCAAACGCATTGCAGCTCAATGTGCTGGATACCTCTCTGGCATTAAAAGGGGTAAATGTTGGAGATCCTGCACCCAAGGGGGGGGGGGGGGCACACACAAAACACACAAACACTTTGAGTGCCAGAGGAATGTGTTGTGTACCCCTCTGGCACTCAAAGGGTTAAAAACACGAGGGGGTTGTGCAATGCATTGCAATGTGTTGCACACCCCCGCTGATCCTTAGAGAGTTAAATTATGACACAATCTTTCTCACCTCATAAATATTAGGATGCCACATCTTGGTCAGGAACCTGAAGGTGGGCGGTGAATATGGATAGTCGATGGGGAATTTTATGTGGGCCTGTAATAATAAGAATAAGACAGACATTAATGTTGTCTATTAAAGAAACCCTAAAATTCAATAATTTTCCAATTCTACAAATAAAACCGTTGGCTTGTCTTCTTAACCATTTGAGTGCCATTGCGAAAAGGGTTAACAGAACACAAACTCCTAAAACTGAAACTGCGTTACAGAATTTTAAATATACATTTTCAGCACGTCTGTAACAATGTCATGTGTCAGATCAGGTATTCACAGCTCCACTATTTGGGACACACAAACAGGTCAGGTTTACACTATGATTCATAATAAAAAAAAAACAACACCACTGTCAGCTCAATCACAATGGCTGAGTCACTGATTACTCACCTGTGATTAACCCCTTCACAACCCATGACGGTCCAGGACTGTCATGGGTTGTTTTCCGTTAAGGTATTCTGGGCTGCACGCCATTCGGGGAGCCCGGAAGCTGATGCCAGGAAAAAAAAGAAAAAGAAAAAGAAAAAAAGGTCCTTAAGTGACGGCTGCATGTGCGATCGGCCGTCCTTATGGCGTTAAACAGGAATATATTGGAAACCTGGTCTGTTATGCCCCTAGGACTAGTTTTAACTCCTTATCATCCAATGAAGCGCTAGGGCCGTCATCGGTGGATGTGCATTAAGGAATGGCGATGTCTTGGCACATCATGGAATTCTGAACGCTGCTCTGCTATCCCAGAATTCATTGCGGGGGGGGGGGGGGGTGCCGTGTTCTTTAACAGTCACCCATTCCCAGATTGGGTTGTTGTTAAGGGGTTAACCTTTTAAGTGCCAGAGGGGTATGCAACACATTGCGCTCAAAAGGTTAAAGGGATAGTATTGTCTGTAATAAAGTTGAGCTCCAAGTCTTCTGTTTCATAACATGCAGCGCTAAGTTTAATAAATTACTGTTCTGTAGTTCAAAAGACATTGAAGATTAAATGATCCCCCTCCCGCACCTTCTGGTCTCCTCCCACTGAATCTGGTCGTGGGACCAGGTGGATGCAGTGAGGGACAAAAGTCACTCAGTAAGTATAAGGAAAACACTGCCCCCCATTGACAAAGGCGAGAAGGATTTTCCTTTCGTTTACTGAAGATTGTCCCTCTCCGCTCTCCATCCAGACCACGTTCAAAGGTAGAGTGATGCGACCAGAAGGAGCGGGATCATTTAAGCTTCATTATATCTTTTAAGCTACAGAACAGTAAGTTATTAAACGTAGCACATCATGTTCTAAAACCAATATAGACGACTCGGAGCTAAACTTTATTATAGAGCTCTAAGATCCAATCCTAAACTTATTTGTTTTATTTATTTTTTTTTATTGCATGTGTAGACTTTTCTGCAAACACAATCTGGTTGATTTTCTTAGCTGTTTGTAATGAAGCAATAGGTAGTGCAGTAAAGGCTGCTGTTATCTTATGCCAGGCTGTTTACAGACAATCCAGCGCTATCATTTCTGACACATCTACCAAGATTGCTCTGGTGATGGCAGTCAGGGAGTCCTACAAAGGGCAGGAATGGAAGCTCTCACACAGCAAATGAACGATTACTGGAAAACAAAAGGACATTTTACAGACACTAGGATTAAGTACATGTGCTTTTAATGTACAAAGCCAGAAATCATTTTCGGTTTTTGCTTTCCTTTAAAAGAAAAAAAAAAACAAAACAAATCGGAGACCAGCTTCTTGATTTATTTTTCCGAACTTTCTTTAAATATCCAATTGCTATAGGAGTGAGCAACACATAGTTCTGCAACATGTTACTTTCCAGTCGTTTGGGACTATAATTCAATTTATCTCCAAGCAGCCAATAGGATATGTGGCACCCAGCAGCACTATTCTGTCCCTTGCTTAATATCCCTTTGAGTGCCAGAGAGGTATCCAACGCATTGCTTTGCAATGCATTGTAAACCCTTCTGGAAATCAAAGGGTTACTTATAAGCACTCCCCAAACATGTTTACCTGCTGGATCTTACATCAGTATATGAACCAGCCACCATGTACCAAGAGGGGGTTTGGGACTATGTTGCACGCACGCACGCACGCACGCACACACGCACGCGCACACACACACACACACACACACCAGTAACCAGTAACCAGACATTTTGGCCCATGTATGTAATGACGGAAGTGGAGCACAACACGGAATAAAAAAGTGCCAGCGACTTAACCATTTGAGTGCCAGAGGAGTACGCAATGCATAGTGTACCCCTCTGGCACTCAAAGGGTTAAATGGGGGTTTCAGCCCTACGGATGTTACAGAGGTTTCCAACACTCTGTGACAATTATTTCTTAACCCCTTAGCGCGGCCGGCACTTAATGCCCAGCAAACTTCCCCCCCCCCCCCCCATTACATAAAATGACGTGACGGGACATACATGTACGTTCTCTGTCCACTTGGGACATCCGCTCGGGAGGCACATGTATGTCCTCAAGCGGTAAGGGTTTAATCCACTGCACATTTTTAGAACACAAGTGGTTTGTGTATATATATATATATATATATATATATATATATATATATATATATATATATATATATATATATATATATATATATATATATATATATATATATATACACACACACACACGAGGTATGTATATATATATATATATACACACGAGGCAAATGTAGTTGTTGATACCGTTATTGGGCAACTAAACAGATTTAAGATGCAAGCTTTTACGACCTCTTAGGTCGCTTCTTCCTCGACTCCTGAATTTCTGCGGCTAACACGGTACCAACTCTCATCTGTTACACTTACACACACACGAAAAAAAAATAATGAAAATGTTTGCTTTTTCATGCCGAGTAAAACAAGGATGCCCAGCTGTTGGGAGATATTTCACTGAAAACACACACACACACACACACACACACACACACACACACACACACTATGAATTGTGCATCCTCTGGTCCTCAAGGGTTAAAGTTAAAAAAAGGAAGAAAGTAGCGCGGTAATCACAGTCATCTTAAGATAGAAATGTGTGGCAATGTGAGTGTCCCTGCAAAACACTTTACAGCCATTGGCTAGTGGGTTTTGATGAGAGTTCTAGTACAACAGCTGGAAGGCCAGTGGTCTACCACTGCATTTCAGTGCACTAGGCCGGTGGCTGTGAATGGGTTAATCTGTAATCACTGAGGAGGCAGAATCCTGAGCTTGTACAGCAACAGGCTGCCTGCTCCATTGCTGGGCTCCCTGCCAGGCTATTTATTGCAGTGCAGTCGTGTCAGCAAGGGGAGCGCACATCATGGCTACCTCCAGCCCACAGCCGCCCAAGGCCACAGTCAATGGCACATTCAGGCCAAAAGCCAGGAACAAGATGGAAGGGAGTCACAGTTTACAAAAAACTTAAAGTGACTGAATTTTGGGGAAAAACAACCGCAACACGGGGGGTTAAATAAAATTATCTTTGATTTGAATTGGGCATTTAACCCCTTCAATGCTAAAGAGGCCTCCAACTCATTGCCTTCCAATAAGCTGAAGAACTCTAAGCCCCAGTTCAACCACTGGGAATTTAAATAATGTTTATTTGTTCCAGAATTGCCCCAGTCCTTTGCGCACTAGACTCATTTAACCCTTTGAATGCCAGCGGGGTATACAACTCATTGCTTTGCAATGTGTTGTGCACCCCTCTGGCACTCAACATGTTAAATACTACTCCCCGACAAAGTACAGGAGAGACGTAAATTTCTAGGACTGGAAATATTAGTATCTAGAGGGACACAGGTTTAGATGTTATGCAAGAAAGTTTTACTTCACTGAGAGGGTAGTAGATAAGTGGAACAGCTCACCAGCAGAAGTGGTAGAGGTTAATACAGCAAGGTGATGTAAGCATACTTAGGGATAGGCATAACGCTGTCCTGAACATAAGACAAGACCAAGGACTAAATAAGGTTTGAGGATTTTACAGTAGGAAAATGGGCAGACTAGATGGGCCAAATGGTTCTTATCGGCCTTCATATTCTATGTTTCTAAGAGTACACAACATCTTTGTGTGAAACAAGCCGCTCTGCGCGTTTCACTATGGAGGCTTTAAAAAAATGGGTGTGGGATTTACAGCTGAAGGACAAACCTTATTCCAGATTCACAGTTTATCTTTTGCAAAAAGAAAAAGTACACATTGCTATTACACGCTGCTCCCGAGATGTCGATAACCTGCACATACTGTAGCGCAGAATAAACTTTATAGCATTAAAGGGATAGCAATGTTTGATTTTAACTTTCTTGAATATTGAAGGTATTAAAAAAAGAAATCAATTGCTGTAAAAATGATCTCTCAAATCTTTATAGTTTGAGATATAACCTGCTACAGTTGCCCCCCTCCTGGCTGTTTCAGCGCTCTAGCTCACAGCATGAGATTCCGGTCATTTAACTAGCCGGCGGCTCTTCAGGAGAGCAGAAATAGCATTATCTAGAGTACTTCATTGGAACAGTCTACAAAGTGTGCTTGCAAACCATTCCAATGAAGTATTTCTTTTTAAACTGCGGTATTTTGGCTGTGCTGAAGAGCTGTCTCGAGTCGGCCAACACGAATCTCTGTCAGATTTACAGCTGACATCAGTGCAAGGGAGGGAGGGGGAACTTTATCATCGTATATCTCTCAAACTATAAAGGTTTGAGAGATTGGACTGGCATTGATGGATTTATTTTTTGAATATCTGCAATATTACTTTTTATTTATACGAGATATTACTAACTCTAGATTATTATGACACTGACATTGAACACCAGGATTGGTCTTTTTTTTTCCCCAGAGAGCTTTCCAGTAAGGAACTATGAAATCAGTGATTTCTACAATGGGACACTATCCCTACAGCAGTGAGTGCACTGTAAGCTGTTAATTGTAGCGGCAGCTTTTCTACATTGTTTCACTCTGTCACTTTTTTTTTTTTTTTTTTTTTTTTTTTTTTTTAACACATTATTACACTAACCTTGTCCTCCACAGAACCCCTTCTGAAAAACTCACAAAACTCCAGAGACATAAGTGTATTTTCTTTAGTTACATTTAAAAAAAAAAATTTAAATAAATAGGTGAAGATGAAAATTATAATCCACCACTGGTAATTTGACGTTACAAAATATGCACCTGCAGAAGATGTAGGATTACAAAGGAGGTTTACTAGGTATATTCCTATCAGAGTCACGGCTTCACTAAGCATTGTATTCCTCATTGCTCCTTAACCCATAACATGCCAGTGGGTTATCAAACACATTGCTCTGCAATGTGTGGGCTACACTTCTGGCACTCAAAGGGTTAAACAGGGGTTGTGGGTATTTATTAGAACTTGTGTTGTCTGACAACCTGTGTTTGCAAAGAAATAGCAGCACATGGAGGACTGACAGGACAATTATGACTCCAACATTACTCAGATAAACACAAGTAGCTGATAAGTAAGTATTCAAGAGAGCTGAAGAGTGAAAGAAAATATATTCACATGAGCCACAGGTAAAAACTGTAAAGGCTGAAGAAATAAATCATTGAAAACTCTTGGAATGTCACCAGAGGGGTTATCTGGAAATCTATATAATAATAATAATTTGCTAGGATGTTTGTCATGCCCAGTAGAGACTGCCTGAACGCACAGAATGCTGTGAGTTCTATGCTGGGAGGTGTAGGAATGCTGGGAGCTCGGAATGCTGGGACACAACACAGAATGCTGGGACACAACACAGAATGCTGGGAACACTGAAATAATGCTGGGAACACTGAAATAATGCTGGAACACTGAAATAATGCTGGAACACTGAAATAATGCTGGGAGGTCTGTGCTGGGAGCATTCTGTGCTTTCGGCCACTCTCTACAGTGCATGACTCGGCGGCAGGACACAGAGCAGGACCGGCCTCTTAACCTTTTGAGTGCCAGAGGGGTACGCAACGCATTGCAAAGTGTTGTGTACCCCTCTGGCACTCAAAGGGTTAACACCACCCAGACCATGCCCTGTGAATACAGGCTTTTACACTAGTAGTATCATAATAAATTAGGTCAAAAAGACGACACAGGTCCATTATTTTCAACCTTTGTCTCAATAACCCAGAAAAAAAAAAATGAGAATTATATAAGCCTTTCTGCCAACAAAACTATCCTCTAGTGATCAGTGCATCCATTGGATAACCGCCAGTGCAGCTTTTGAATATAATATCATATGATGGGATACTAATAGAGGCATCAAAAATATGAATAAATTAAAATATATTTATTAAAAGCATAAATACAATGCTATAAATACACCTTATGTGCTACGTAACATCTGACGCGTTTCGTTGCTACCCTGCTACTTCATCATAGAAGCTGACTGTTCAAACGGATTATACATTTTAGATAAAGTGTTACAACAAAATACAATTTTTTTTTAGCTTGACAATTGGCCCATTCATATGAATATACAGTCACTGTAAACCTTTGACAATTTTTGAAAGCACTACACCTGGGCCCTGTAGGAAAAACACAGTTCATGACTTGATTTGGATTTGCGGGGCCAATTTCCAACCCTTGCAATCTCCAGATAATCATTTTCATAAAGTGCCACTCAACACTTCGGTCACTTAGTAACAGTTCATGAGACTGAAAGAAGAAAAAAAAAAACAAAACAAAAAAAACCCTCTGAAGCCATTTCCGATTTAGCCCCGAGACTGCCACTGTAAATGGCAGTCAGATAGTTCCCTGGATCAACAAACTATCTGCATTGAAGCCATCTATCATAATTTTCAATATTGTTCTGTGCTAGATAAGCATCCATTGCTTTTTTTGAAAGCAGTTGCATTATCTGCACGTGCAACATCCAGAGGCAAAGACTTCCATAGCTTAACCGCCCTTACTGTAAAGAACCCCTGCCTTTGTTGTAGTCGAAAGCACCTTTCCTCTAATCTTAATGGATGACCTCTCGTTCTTAGCTCAGCTCTCTGTGTAAACAATTAACTGGCTAGTTCTTTGTATTGACCTTGAATATATATGTAAATGGTAATCATATCACCCCTTGGACGTCTCTTCTCTAATGTAAACAAACCCAGTTTGGCTAGTCTCTCTATATAACTCAGATCTTCCAATCCCTTTATCAGTTTTGTTGCACGTCTCTGCACCTTTTCAAGTACGTCTTTTTTTAAGAACTGGCACCCAAAATTGTACTCCATATTCCAGATCAGCTCAACTACGGGACAGTTAATCAAGAAGCTTCAGACAATTATTATTATATTATTAAGATTCAAAGGCTCTGTGTCTACACCTGTGGCAGGCAATGATTTACCTGAAGGAAGGCATACAGTGGATAAAAAGGTGGAAAAAGTTCTGACGTGATTTATCTTTGTCTTATTCTTTAACATCACAAGAACCTGGCATTTTAACAGGGCTGTGTAGAATTTTTATATCCACTGTATGCGGCACTCAAGTCCATTAAAAGGCTGCACATCATGGTTGCAACATTCTAAAAAGAGTTGATAAAAGTAGATTAAAGGGACAGTAAAGGCCAACTTGTCAGTGTTACCCACCACATGACTTCCACCAACTAAAGACATAGCATGTCCCCTCTTTCCACCCCAAACCTCCCCCACAAAAAAAAAAAAAAAAAAAGATGTATACGATTGTTCATAGTAATTTGTTATAATGAATAGCATACGTTAACCCCTTAAGGACCAGCGGTCCCGGGGTGTGTGGTTCTTTAAGGACCAGATAGGGAATTTCGGCGTGTCGCCCCACGTGACTGTTCACGTGACCCCCACGCCGAACAAGAGACTGAAAGCGATCGTTCCGGTCTTGGAGTGATCAAATTCAGTCACCGGTATTACTCACCACGCTCCTGCAGGAGCGCGGTGAGTAAAAATACATGATGTACCAGGACCGTCACTGATCCTTAAGTGCCGGACCAGCGTGACGGTCCAGGTACGTCACCACACGCAAAGGGGTTAAAATCGTGTTACCTTCATATTCTTCTTCAGATATGATTTAAAAAGTTCCCCCTCCCTCCCCTTTCAATCATGTCAGGCAGAGATCCCAAAGCCGGTTGGATCGCGACGAGTGACAATATTATGTGCGTCTGTATAAGGAAAACTCTGCTCCTCTTGATGAAGCTGGTCAGGGTGTTCCGTATAATGACGCAAAATTTTACTTCCTTGCTATCCGTCTGGACAGGCTTTTGGATCTTCCTAAACGTAACTGAAAGGGGCAGGAAAGGGAACCTTTTAAAGCGGATCTATCATCAACCTTATATGGAGCCCCAAATCCTAATTATAACAGCAATATGAATATACATACTTGTATTTTCAAGAATAGTTGCGGCATTAGCGGAAAACAGAACATTTTAGGCAGACAGGCATCGGGATACAGCGCAGACATCTTGCAGAGAAGACATCTCTGAGTCTGCAATGTCCGCCCCCTTCTCGTCCACGACTGGGGAGTTCAATGCATGGTTACTTTAAGGCACCGGAAGGGACTGACTACGCAGGTGCAGAGAGCGCATACGGCAAGATCCCTGCCGCTGCCTGTCTGCCTAAAAAGTTCTATTTTTCAGTAATGCCGCAATTATTCTTGAAAATACATGTATGTGTATATATATATATATATATATATATATATATATATATATATATATATATCGCTATTGTAATTAGGATTTGGGGCTCAGTATAAGGTTGACGATAGTTCCTCTTTAAAATCTAATCTGATGAAGAATACAAAAGGTAACACGATTTTAATATAAGTAAACAACAATAACAAAGATGGTGGAGCTATATGGAGGAGGGTGGACGTTTTACACCACAAGATTGCTGCCTGGAAAAAGAGACCTCCGCTACATACATGCAGTGTAACAACTGAAAGGGTTAATTGTGTATCTGACATCAAGTGAAATGTAGATTTTGAATATATATATATATAAATCACAGTCATTTACTGTGGATGTTTTTTTTTTTTTTTTTTTTTTTAATTCATAGCTAGAATATAGATTGAGCACATGCCTGCATCAACTAAAAATTATTTTGGGGTAGATACAGTCGTTATTTAGGACCCATCATTTTATTCCTTGTGGCATCATTTAACTCTTTGAGTGCCAAAGGGGTATGGAACGCATTGATTTGCAATGCATTCCGTACCCATCTGGCACTCAAAGGGTTAAGAAGTATACTTTATTATATATTTATTTTGGATGCTTTGTTCATGGACACGTGATAACAAACACCAGAAACACATTTTAGATTTTCTAAGAAATGTATCCTGTTGTATTGTATTCCATTGGATAGATGTGGTTAACCCCTTAAGGACCGGAAAAACCGGAGGTCATTTTCATTTAAGGATTGGAGCAATTCTGACCTTTTTGACTATGTCTTTGTTCAACAGTGTTTTCCCTCTAAGTACTTTATTTTACCCAAGAAAATTACATACCATTTTTTTTTTTTACGCACAAATAGGGATTTCTTTTGATACCATGCTTATATGGACAGCCCACCATTTATTTTAAAAAAAATTAAAGAAAACGTTAAAAAAAAAAAAAAAAAAAAAAAAAGTAAAACACCATTTTTTTTTTTCCTCTCTTAGGATCATTTGGGCACAATGGGTTACATTTTTATGGAGACTGCATTAAACATATGACCGGTCAGTCATACCTACAAATGGGCAGTTTTAAGTGGTCATTCTCCCCCCCACTCTCCCCCATTTTCCCACTTTTTTATTGATGACATTTGGCGGAGTGTATAAATGTATTACATGGCTCCACAACAATCACACTTCCTATTTTGGTTATTGAAATGTTGTGTCTTTTTTTAAGAAGAAGAAGAAAAAAATAAAAAAAATAATTAATTTTAGCAGGTCAAAAATGGACCTGCATTTAGCCAGCCTCCAGCACAGCAATGAAGGGGTTAATACCCCCAGCTGATGCATTTTATTTGTTCACTAGGTGTCTCCTCTCTACTTTGATAGCAAGGGACAGAGGGCTGAGAAGAGACAATAGAGCAACGGTTCTCAACCTATCTAGTGCCGCGACCCTTTGATAAAATTTCCCAAGTTGTGACGACCCCTAACAGTAAAATTATTTTCGTTCATCTCTGTAATTTTGCTACTGTTATGAATTGAAACATAAATATCTGATTGTTTTAGGTGACCCCTGGAAAATCGTCATTAGACCCCCAAAGGGGTCCCGACCCACAGGTTTCAGAACCGCTGCACTAGAGGCAATGTAGAACACTGTCTCATTCATTCTTTCACAATGCAGCGATCCCATGACCCAGCTCTTGTGAAAGTGGCCGAGACTAAATGCTCCGGTCCCGGAGCGCTCAGTCTCAGTCGGGAATTAAGGATAGCAGCATACCAGGACCGTCATGGGTCCTTAAATCAAATCTATCCATGACGGTCCTGGCATGTCATGGGTCGTTAAGGGGTTATGGACCGGTGACAGTCATAGTATGTCACATACTTTTTTTTTTTTTTTTTTTTTTTTACTTACAGCTCTCCCCAAAGTGGCGTGCCAGTACGTGTAATGACGCGTTAAGAAGGATCAAAATGGTGCTTAAGGGAAGGTAACTTCCCTGGACCGCTGGTCCTTAAGGGGTTAACTGATGTTACAAAATAATCGCCATGGATAGCGCCGGATAGTGGATGTATATTTTACAATTTTAAAATAAGCTATGCTATAATGCAAAGTACTGTGACCAAATCATATACAAAGGGTTTTTTTTTTTTTGGATATTATTGTCTCTTTAATTTCTTCTTTATCCTCTGAATTGGGGATATTTCTATCAAAAGGCACAGGAAGAAGTCAGGTTTGTCTTGAGTATGTTCATGCAGTGATATCCCAAAATTTTAGCATGTTCTAAATTATAGGTTAACCTATCGAGTGCCACGAGGGTGCCCTGACTATTATTCTGCAATGCGTTATACACCCTTGTGGCACTCAGAGGGTTAATTGTGGACTGACTGGAGTAACTCTGGGTTACAGCAAGCAGGAACATATCCCCTAGAATTTATGTTAAGGTGAGCACTAAGGGTCAATAATAAAATAAAAAAAAAATAAATAAAAAAAAAAAAAAGGACAAAAAAACAAAACACCTCTCAGGGCCAGCTCATAAGAACGATCCTAGGTATGCATATCTGGCCCACAGGCCTCACACTGAACGCCCTTGCTGTAAGGCAATTAAAAAATGCATGGAATAGACATGTTTATTCTCAGAAGTATGTAACAATGTACTCCTGAATTAGATAAGAAAACGGGCACACTGGATAGGTAAGTCGCTTCTTATCAGACGTGAAAATACGTTTGTCTTTTACAAGTAAATAAAAAGCATATATTTTAGTATGTTTCTTTAACCCCTTAAGGACCATTGACGTGGCAGGACCGTCACGCTGGTCCGGCACTTAAGGACCAGTGACGGTCCTGGCACGTCACGTACTTTTACTCACCGCGCTCCTGTATGAGCGCGGTGAGTAATACCGGGCACTGAAGTTGATCGCTCCAAGACTGGAGGGATCTCTTCCAGTGCCCCGTTTGACATGCCGCCCCACGTGATCAGTCATGTGGGACGGCACGTCAAAGCTTCCTATGTGGTCCTTAAGGGACGGCACGCCCCGGGACCGCTGGTCCTTAAGGGGTTAAAGTGATAGAAATGGATGGAAAAAACGGCGCTCCAATTGCTCTAAATACTTTTTTGAGCATGTAGAGCGGTATGGACAGTAACGTGATGTGTAGACTGGTATAACAGTAGTATGCGATGTATAGTTCAATAGTAATCCTATATAATAATCAGCTAAAACAAATGTAACAAAGTCATGTGCAGTAGAGACTGCTGTGTGGGCTGCAGTCATGCACAGTACAGACTGCCCGCGCCGCGGCTGATACAGAGCTGGATGCTCCTTCGAAGCGTCCAGCTCTGTATCAGCCACAGGGGGCAGTCTCTACTGCGCATGACTGCCCCGCGACCGGCTGGCGGTGGCACTGTGGCCCGTGTAACAGGCTCTTCAACTAGTTTAATTATAAAGGATCCCCCTCCCATAACTTTTACCTCTCCCTAGCCTCCTCCCCTCAGTTGTGGAATCCGGTCGCAGAGAGGGACAGTCTTCATACACTGAGTATAAGGAAAACCCTGCCCTCCATGACGAAATAGGGCAGGATTTTACTTTTTTTTTTTATGGAAAAAATATATATTGTAAGGATTTTCCTATTGAGTAAAATAAGGGTACTCCCACTGACGAGAGATTTTATATTTCCAGAGTTATTACAGTTTAAACCCATGGTTTTTTACATTAGCAGTGCCCTCTAATGGTCAAATTCTAATTAGATTTCCTGTTAGATTCTAATGGAGAGGAAAGTCATAGACAGAGTTCTCCATAGAATGTGATAGAAACTGCCTGTCACTTCCTGTCAGTTAGAACTATCAGGAAGTAAACACACAGTAAATTCACTTACGATTATTTAAACTGTTATAAATTTTGAATAAAACAACTGACAGCTATGGGAGTATCCTTGTTTTATTCAGCATGAAATGCTCTGTAAAATGTGTTTTCATAAGAAAAAAAAAAGTTTACTGCTTAAGTTCAGTGAAGATTGTCCCTCGATGATCCCCATACTGACAGACATGAGAGGCAGAGTGACGTGGGTAAAAGGGGCGGGAGGCGGATCCTTTATAATTAAATTACTGTTGAACTACACATCGCATGCTATGGTCATAACGCTCTACATGCGCAAAAAAATAACCATGTAGAGCAATCGGAGTGCCGTTTTAACCATTTAAGTACCGGTCACGTGTAAAATGTATTGCTAAAGAAGAATGTGATCAAAAATCAGCCCATTTCAATGCTAACATGATGGGGGAGATGCACTAAGGTGTGATAAAGAGGAGGAGACTTCTCCAGTTCCTATGTTCTTCTATACAGCCTATGAACAAAGATCTCCAAAGTTGTGTATTGGATCCATAGAATAACATAGGAACTGAAGAAGTGATATCACTGGAGAAGTTATCTCCACCTTCTCACACTTTAGTGCACAACTCCTGATGCCTTGCAGAAAACTTAAAGTGATAGTAATGTTTCATAATAAAAGTAGCTCTAATTAATCATCATAGTATTTGGACTTTGGAGAGTGTTATTTCAATTCTGTCAGAGTTGTAGTTCAAGAGTAATTCAATGACAAAGTGTTCCCCTCCCGCCCCTTTTACTGATGTAACACTGCTCAGCCAGAGCAGAAGGGAGGTGCCCAGGTAGACTGCAGAGAGGGACAATCTTCAATTAAGATAAGGGAAAAAGCTGAAAAACTTGTCAAGGGGGGCAGGGCTTTCATTGTTCTCATAGGAAGAAGATTGTCCCCTTCTGTTATCTGTCTGGTCTATGGACTGGATTCCACATATGAGAAGAGATGGCTTACACTAGGTAAAAGGGGCGGGAGGGGAAACTGCTTGTGAATATCTCTCAAACCATAAAGGTTTGAGAGAAAAGACTTATATTGTTCTTCATGTTTTTTTAATGCCTACAAAATAAAATAAAGATAAAACGAAGTATTACTATCCGTTTAAGTCATAGAAGAATGAAAATATATTAACAAAATTAGCCGATACGTTGACTTGCTTTATTGAATAAAAAGGAGCTATGATCCTTAGGTGCAATTCATTAAAGGGATAGTCTGGTTTCAATAAAATGGAATATTGTAGATCTATTAGAAAAATAAATGGATACAAGTTCCATCTCTCAGACTTTTATAGTTTGAGAGATATACGATGTTACAATTCCCCCTTCGCTCCCCTTTCACAGACGTCAGCTGTAAAGCTGATAGAAAGGATTGAGTCGTGCGACTCGATGGCGGATCTTCAGCAGAGCCAAACTAGTGTTATCTAAAAAGAAATACTTCACTGGAACGGTCTACAAAGTGTGTCTGGTTTGCAAGTACACTTTGTAGACTGTTCCAATTAAGTATTTCATTTTAGATAGTGCTAATTAGAGCCGACGGCCGGTCCTAGGACCAGAATCTCCTTCTTTCAGCTAGAGGCTAATGTCTGCGAAAGGGGAGGGAAGGGGGGAACTTTAGCATCACTTAGCTTATTTTTGTAGTGTCTACAAGTGACCAGACGGAGTCATTTAGAACTATAACATATGAGATATTGATCACTATTTTGTACACTGTGTGACATTTGGTAGTAATGTGTATGGTGTTATACTGTAAGTCCTGTAAAGGGATATGGCAGTGGGGAACCAGAGTGCAGAGTGGGCTGTTAAGTCCAGCACTCTGGCTTGTTTAATGTAAACTCCATGTCTCTAACTTGTGCTAAGGAATGTTTAGAATGTGGATTGACTCCTGCTGTGCTTCAATGACCAATCAGGGGAGGTTATTATGGACCAGTTAAAATGTCCCATTTTCAAGCACTAATTTGTATTCTTATCTTGATAAGAGTGTCTGGAAGTGTATTTAAAAGAGCAGTAAACACTTTTTTATAAAAACGCATATTTTACAGAGCATTTCCTGCTGAATAAAACAAGGTCACTCCCATTGCTGTCAGATGTTTTATTCAAAATTTATAGCAGTTTAAATAATCAGGAAGTGAATTTACTGTGTTTACTTCCTGATAGTTCTAAGTGACAGGAAGTGAATTTACTGTGTTTACTTCCTGATAGTTCTAACTGACAGGAAGTGACAGGCAGTTTCTATCACATTCTATGGAGAACTGTATGTCTGACTTTTCTGACTTTCCTCTCCATTAGAATCTAACAGGAAATCTAATTAGAATTTGACCACTAGAGGGCACTGCTAATGTAAAAAACACAGGTTTAAACTGTAATAACTCTGGAAATATAACTCTCTTGGCAGTGGGAGTACCCTTATTTTACTCAATAGGAAAATCCCTACAATATATATTTTTTCATAAAAAAAGTTTACTGCTCCTTTAAGCAGTGTGTTTTATCCATACAGGCTGTTCTGTTCTACCCTCCTTAAAGGGATAGTAATACCTGAAAATAAGTTTATTTTATATTGTAGCCCTTAAAAAAACATGAAAAATGATATAAGTCTTATCTCCCAAACCTTTACGGTTTGGGAGATATTCATATGTAAAATATAGTAAAGTTCTCTTTTCCTGGCTGTTTCAGCCAAGTCTGCCATCTAGTGGACAGATTTGGAATTCGGTCCACAGAGCAACCGGCAGCTCTTTAGCAGTGCCGAGATCACGATCTTTGAAAAGAACTACAAAGTGTGCCTGGCTTGAAAGCACACTGTGTAGACCATTCCAATTAAGAAATTCTTTTTAAAGATCATGATGTCAGCACTTCTGGAGAGGCACTGCAAGTCGGGGGATCAGATTCAAATCTGAAGGGTGGAGCAATAACATCACTCCAGGGGAAATTTTACTTCTGAATATCTCCCAAACCATAAAGGTTTGGGAGATAAGACTTATATCATTTTTTATGTTTTTTTAAGGGCTACAATATAAAATAAACTTATTTTCCGGTATTACTATCCCTTTAACACAAGTCTCGGCTGTATTTCTGGAGGGGACTTGGGCTGGGTATTCTCACCTTAGCCACTGCAGGAGAGAATTCACTTGCCTCCCAAGTCTACTGACACAGGGCCTCTGGAAACCGCTCCTAGGATTCTGCAGATAAATTCACTAGCTCTGCCAGTCTGCCAGGGGGCAGCATCCAGTTGTTCCTGCCTGAGGATCCAGAACCTCCAGACCACCAGGAAGCAGCAGGGCTCCATCCGGCCGCGGAAACGGGGCAGCAGCAACTGCAGTTCAGGAACCAACGACCCAAAAAGGGCCAGGTAAATCCTGGTACCGTCACACTACAATATTACGTTTTATTGAAAAAAGACATTACTAACCCTTTAAGCTAAAGAAGAAATGTATTTATTGAATGACAATTAGGGAGAGTAAAAAAAAAACATAGATGCACTTTTGGACCATACCACACTCATCATTTGAGTGAAATGAAGCTTTCCAATGATTTTACATGTGCTTTTAACCCCTGGAATGCTAGAGAAGTCTTCAAAACATTGCTTTTTCCTGCAGAGCATGCAATACATAGGATTTACCATCAGCATACAATAAAGATATACAGCCTGAGCCACTGAACTTGCAAAACTGACCTTAAGAGCTTGCAATCTGCAAGGAAGGCAACCTACAGAATTTACAATACAAATACTGCCAGTACGTTCTCATATAGGCAGGGAGCTGTGAGGGAGAGTTCCATTGTTGATTGTAAACGCTGAAAAACAGTGACATTTGCCTCCAACTTATCCAAAGCCCAGATGGCTTAGCTATATTATCATTGGCAGGTGGTTACAGCCAATAGTAATAGCACAGTCTGTTGCCACCATCCAATCACGGCCACAACAGCCTGCAAATCAAATAATCCGGCAGATCTACAATCCATGCGGCAGCTACCATTCACTGAGTGAATAGAAGATGCAACATACAGGGAGCAGCCCAGGACAGCAGGACTTTGTTCTCAAAACTGGGACTGCTTGGAACGTATACTCGGACAAATAGTTGGTAATTAAATAAACAGTCAATAACATTTAGCTTTAGGTCCAATTCCACCTATCCCTGAATGTCCCACGAGAAGTACAGAATGTTTCTTGGTCAGGTCAACAGCATGGGACTTCCAGGAATAATAAGTGCTTAGTAAAGTTCTGCAGGAAAGAAGTAATCGAATACTTCACGTCAGGTCAGTCATATCAATACCTGCACGGGCCAAGTTATTATTATAATAGCTTATTACATCAGTGTGGGTTTATGGGAGATTTCTATCCTCAACCCAGATTCACCGACTATGGAGAAGAGAGTAATGTTTCTTCCTCTACTTAAGCTCTGAGTGAGACACTGACATCACCTAATCCTGAAAATCTCTGTGATCTGCAGGGGTAACAGAGAGAGAACTGGAGAGAATCAGAATATGAAAATTTTGTTCCCATAGCTGTGAGGGCACAGCCAATAGTTAAACCCTTTGAGTGCAAGAGGGGTACACAACAAAGGGATTAAAAGCTTTATATGGACCCTTTACTGCCCTTTCAAAAGGCACATTTAAAGGGATAGTAATACTTAAGATGTAAAAAAATACATGTTGAAGGGTTTATGTCCTCAAATAAAACAAGAGTACTCTCACCGCTGAGAGATATTTTATTAAAAAATTATAACAGCTAAGACTTGAATTGTTTTTGGTGCAATATCACAGAGGCCTGAAAATTTACAGTGGGGCTGTTGCTACATCATCCGATGGAGATTTATGGTCTACAGACCAGAGCAGTCCAAAAGATGGTGGAGCAACAGCGCCACTGTAAATTTTCAGGCCACTGTGATATTGCACCTAAAAAAATGAAAGTCTGAGCTGTTATAATCATTTTTTTAATAAAATATCTCTCAGCTGTGGGAGTACCCTTGTTTTACTCAGGGGGATAAACCCTACAACATGTATTTGTTTACATTTTAAGTATTACTATCCCTTTAAATCAATGGGGAAGTTTAGTTGTCTCCTAAAGTGCTGTTGGTCTGCTCACAGATTTGTCTTTGTATATGTGTCTGGTATTTTTGCCAGCAGAGCGACAGTAGAATTGTTGATTCAGTGGATCTTTCCACACTTGGATTGTTCAGTACAGAATGCTACCGTAGAGACGAGGCGAGCCCTCCCATGTTGGCACCATCTCTCTGTAACAGAAGTATTTTAATGTAAACTTACTCATGTGTGAAAGTCACAAGTCACACTCTCCGCGGATTTCTACTCTATTATACACACATAACAAGGCTGTTCTACTAAGCCGAACTGTGGTTATTCCGGGACACCTGTACCACAGCCAATAATTCCCCAAATTTACTTTGGAAGTCTTTTTAAAGGCTTTTAACTCCTTGAATGCTAGAGGTCTCTTGCAAAGCTGGTGACCTCACTAGTGTTCAAGTTGCTAAAATCCCAATTTAGACAGGTTATTTCATTTTATAATAAAGTTGATTTAAGAAAAAAAAAAAAAAAAAAAAAAAAAAAAAAAAAAAAAGACAGACATACACGATACGTGAGCATTGTACAATGACTTTTAAAGCCATTAAAAGAGCAAGATCCCCTTTAGTAAATCCCTGCCTATGTTAAAGGGATAGTAATACTTCATTTTACCTTTATTTTATTTTGTAGGCATTAAAAAAACATAACGATAAGTCTCATCTCTCAAACCTTTATGGTTTGAGAGATATTCACAAGCAAAGTTTCCCCCTCCCACCCCTTTTACCTAGTGTAAGACATCTCTTCTCAGATGTGGAATCTGGTTGTAAGACAGATAACAGAAGGGGACAATCTTCTTCCTATGAGAACAATCAAGGACAAGTTTTTCAAGTTTTTCCCTCATCTTAATTGAAGATTGTCCCTCTCTGCAGTCTACCTAGGTACCTTCCTTCTTCTCTGGCTGAACAGTGTTACATCAGTAAAAGGGGCGGGAGGGGGATACTTTATCATTGAATTACTCTTGAACTACAACTGACAGAATTGAAATAACACTCTCCAAAGTCCAAATACTATGATGATTAATTAGAGCTGCTTTTATTATGAAACATTACTATCCCTTTAAGCAAGTTTATTATATTCTAATCTCCCCTCGTCCTATGATCTGATAGAGATGGGGTGGAGTAAGGATAGTATACCTGTATAGTAAAAAAGCAAAAACATTCAAATCACCAGCATGAACGAGACCTAGTTTATAAGAGCAACTCTGACGCAGCCACCTTTGATGCAACAAGTTTCACGGAACAGATATTGTTTTCTATGGGGTAATTCGCATTACTGCCTTTTAGGGCTTGTTCCCATGGGTATTAGAACTGAAACAGCTCCCTGCTACAGTTCTGTCACCAGTACTGTATACTAAGCCTCTCTGTGGCTAATGGACAGTCCACGTTAGCACCAGAAGAATATTACAAGTCAATGCCCATGTGAAATAGATAGTCGACTGGAGGCAGCGATTGAACACTGCAACTTCCAATGTAGTTCGGGTGAAAGGTCTGCCCGAGGCCCCATAGGCCTGTGTGCAGACTGTCTAGCTGCATCTTTTACGGTGTTCTTGTATGAATACAGTATAGAAGCAGCTTGCTGGACTTGCATGTCTTCACACAGGTTCACTTTTAAAATGTCACACACAAAATAGCATGTGACAAAGGGGCATTAAGCATATCGCCGTGATGACAAGGGTGATATGAGAATCTCACCCTGCATGGAAAGCGCAAGATTCTCATGTCGCTTCATCTGATTTTTCTGTATACATCTGCTGCTTGTTACAAGATTACTTGTGTCTTGAAATAGATAGATTTAGGATTACTGAAGACATTGGCGGCAGCAGCATACCATAGCAAGATCTTTTATGCTCCGTTACTCAGGTGCTGGGGTTCCATTTAGATTTGTCATTTTGAGTCACATGACTTAGAGTCACAAGACAAATACGGAACCCCAGCACCCAAGTAACATAATAAATGCCAGATCCTAAGACACGGAGAATTATGCAGTGCATAAGAGATCTTGTCAAGGTATGTTGCGGTCCATGTCTTCAGTAATCCAAGATCTACTTATTTCAAAGCACAAGTAATCTTAGAACAAGCAGCAGATGTATACAGAGAAATCAGATGAATCGACATTTTAGCCGGCGACATGAGAATCTTGCACTTTTCATGCAGGGGAGATTCTCATGTCTCCCTTGTCATCACGGCGATATGGTGAATGCACCTTTATGTCGCACACTCTTTTGTGTGCAACATTTTAAAAAGGAAACCATTCATTCAAAGTGACTGTCTCCCCAGTGAAAGGAACCATAAGCCCAGAGCTGCAGCTTTCACAAAGGAGGACACAATCAACTCGCCATTACTGTCTTGGCGTTGCTCACGTGAACGAGGCTTTTACTGAAACAGACATTTCCAGTGTTGCTGCCACTTCTTGCAACAAAGTTTCCCATGTAAAGTAGGAATTAGGGATCATCCAGAATGGCTTTGAAATGCTTCAGAACCTCCAGTATTCAATACGTTAAAAGCCTCATTTAACTTGATAGAAACACTGCATCTCTTCTCAGTTGCTTTGACCCAGAATTGCTTCATTTTTATTTTGAATGCAAGAGTTTTTGTTGATAACCATTTCCCCAGAATCTGTTCCCCTCCCTACTCTCCTCATTGCCCAGTACTTTCCAGCACTGTGCGGTCACGGGCAGAAGAGTAAAACTACAAATTCCATAGGATTTCTTGTCTAGATTTAACCCCTTAGGGACCCTTGACGTACCAGGACCGTCAAGGGTAAATGTGCTCCAACGACCCTTGACGGTCCCGGTATGTCACGTACTTTTTACTTACAGCGCTCTACCGGGAGCGCTGTAAGTAAAAATAGGGCATGAAATAGACCGCTCCAAGATCGGAGCGATCTCTTTCAAGCCCCATAGTGACGCGCCGATACACGTGACAGGTCACGTGTACCGGCGCGTCAAAGTGCCCCTATGCGGTCGTTATGGGACGGAAATGTCCCATAACCTCCGGTCCTTAAGGTGTTAAAGGAGCAGTAAACTTTTTTTTATGAAAAAAAAAATATATATATTGTAGGGATTTTCCTATTGAGTAAAATAAGGGTGCTTCCACTGCCCATGTTTTTTTTTACATTAGCAGTGCCCTCTAGAGGTCACATTCCAATTAGATTTCCTGTTAGATTCTAATAGTGAGGAAAGTCAGAAAAGTCAGAGACATACAGTTCTCCATAGAATGTGATAGAAACTGCTGAGTCACTTCCTGTCAGTTAGAACTATCAGGAAGTAAACACAGTAAATTCACTTCCTGTCAGTTAGAACTATCAGGAAGTAAACACAGTAAATTCACTTCCTGTCAGTTAGAACTATCAGGAAGTAAACACCGTAAATTCACTTCCTGATTATTTAAACTGCTATAAATTTTGAATAGAACATCTGACAGCGGTGGGAGTGACCTTGTTTTATTCAGCAGGAAATGCTGTATAAAATGTGTTTTCATAAAAAAAGTTTACTGCTCCTTTAAAGAAGATCAACCCAAATAAAGCCCCCCCCAATAATTATTAATATAGTGATAAGCTTAAAATAGTAATATTATCCAGCATAAGTGCAGAGTTATTCAGAAATCCTACTTCATCTCAGACTGACAGCCAGGCTTCTTGCTTTAGAGGCATCTGTGCTCCTGCACCGCCAGTCCCTTCAGGTTACCTTAAGGGTACCATACAGCGCCTCCTAGAGGAGACCGGGACAGACACTGCAGGCATGCAGAGGTCTCCAAGCCAAGAGGTCTGCGCTGATGTCTGGAAGTCAGTCTCAGAAGAAGTAGGATTTCTTCATAACACTGCACTTATGCCGAGTAATATTTCTAAACTTATCGCTATATTACTAAATTATTGGGGGGGGGACACTTTATTTAGGGTGATAGCTCCGCTTTAGCCTATTAACATATGCAGTCCAAATGTTTAAATTAAAATCAGGGAATTTTTTTATGGTTATTTTCACATAATAGAGCTGTATACCTTAGCATTAGTTTTCCTTAAAGCGGAACTTTGGCCCAAATAAATACCCATCTGGCGACTAGCTGCTCAGAAGTGCTAGTTGCCAGAATTATTACCAGGTTATTGAGAATTATCCGCAGCGCAGGCATCTTTCCATAGTGACGTCTGTGCGTCTGCTCTGTCAGTCCCAGTCGGCTCTAGGGGGTGCTGCTAGGAGCCGTTCAACACCAAAAGGGGCTGACAGCGCAGGCATGCAGACGTCACTATGGAAAGATGTCTGAGCGGTTTCCTGCCTGTCAGCCCAGGAGCAGTGTATAATCCTTAATAACCAGGTAATAATTCTGGGAGCTAACGTTACTGAGCAGCTAGTCACCAGATGGGTAATTATTTGAGCCAAAGTTTAACAGGAGTGGTAGTTCCGCGTTAAGGACCAGATGTGTGCATTTTAGATTGCAAAGCAAAAAGGTATCCAACACGCTGATCTCCAACGAGTTGGATACCTATTCAGCACTCAAAGGGTTAAATGGTTATTTGGCTTATCCCCTGGAAACAATATGGAACAACGTGAGGAACCCTTTCAGTGCCAGAGGTGTAAACAATGCACAGGCTTCCGATACTCAAAGAATGAAGTAAAAAAGCTCGGGTATTTGCCCCTTTGAACGGAAGCCACAGCAACCCACAAGAGTGTAAATTAAAACGTTGTGTCTAATCTGGGATAAATACGTTGCTATCCTTGAATTCATGTGACCCTGTGTGTTCCCTGCACAGCTATGCAATGCCAAGCATGACCCATGATTCGTGTGACCTACAAAAGGCAGCTGCCAAGGTACATGCAGAGGGCAGCTGGAAGGTAAACAGCATGCAATGTCTTTCATCACGAACAGACTGTCACCAAACAGAAAGGAGACCTGATAACCCGCTATTGGCTCACATGTCTCCAGGTCACATGCAGCTCGGATTCATAGGCCATCTCATAGCCCATGGGTGGGGAATTATTTTGGTCCAAGGGCCACATGTGTTTAAAATTGTTTATGCAAAAAGCAAGGCAAAGCCAAAAGGCAAATTGGCACTACAACATTCAGAGATTCAAGAACCTCTGCAGAGAAAAAAATGAGACAGATGATCCAGTAACTAATCACTTTTTGTAGAATGGCGCACACCTTGGCTTCTTTGAGATACATGCCTAATAAAGTAAATTAATACGCTGGCAGGAGGAGACCTGCCTGTTTATTGAAAAGGACAACATGTTGGATTTTCACATCAGATCAGTGATTCTCAATCTTATATCTCGAGACACAAGTCATAGTTTCAGGATATCCTGAAGTGAGACAAAGCTGGGGGGAGGTCAGTATGTGGGGGTCTATGGCTAGTGTGAGACAAGGCTGGGGGTGTCAGTATGTGTGGGTCTATGGCTACTGTGAGACAAGGCTGGGGATGTCAGTATGTGTGGGTCTATGGCTACTGTGAGACAAGGCTGGGGATGTCAGTATGTGTGGGTCTATGGCTACTGTGAGACAAGGCTGGGGATGTCAGTATGTGTGGGTCTATGGCTAGTGTGAGACAAGGCTGGGGATGTCAGTATGTGTGGGTCGTCTATGGCTACTGTGAGACAAGGCTGGGGGTGTCAGTATGTGTGGTTTTATAGCTACTGTGAGACAAGGCTGGGGGTGTCAGTATGTGTGGGTCTATGGCTACTGTGACAAGGCTGGGGGTGTCAGTATGTGTGGTTTTATGGCTACTGTGACAAGGCTGGGGGTGTCAGTATGTGTGGTTTTATGGCTACTGTGACAAGGCTGGGGGTGTCAGTATGTGTGGTTTTATGGCTACTGTGACAAGGCTGGGGGTGTCAGTATGTGTGGTGTTACGGCTACTGTGACAAGGCTAGGGGTCAGTATGTGTGGTTCCATGGCTACTGTGAGACAAGGCTGGGGGGGAGGCCAGTATGTGTGGTTCCATGGCTACTGTGAGACAAGGTCGGGGGTGGGGATCAGAATGTTTGGTTATATGGCTACCACTGGACAAAGCTGGAGGTTAGGATGTGTGGCTCTGTGGCTACCACTCTAGTGGGCCAGTATACGCCCTGTGGAAAAACTACACTTTTTGCTGCAATTCGAGGAAGGTATGAAGTGCAATTTTTGCAGTTTTCCCCTTTAAAGGGATAGTAATGTTTCAAAATAAAGCAGCTCCAATTAATCTTCATAGTATTTGGGCCATGGATATCATTATTTCAGTGACATCAGAGTTGTAGTTCAAGAGAAATTGAATGATAAAGTGTCCCCCTCCTGGTCCTTTTACGTAGTGTAAGCCTCCTCCCCTAAGATGTGGAATCTGGTCACTTGACCGGACATATCACAGCAAGGCACAATCTTCTTACTGTGAGAACAATGAAAACCCTGCCCCCCTTGACAGGTTTATCCCTTATGCTAATTGAAGACTGTCCCTCTCTGCAATCCATCTGGACAGTCTTGTTGCTCTGAGGTGAACAGTGTTACTTCAGTAAAAGGGGCGGGAGGGGGATACTTTATCATTCAATTACTCTTGTACTACAACTCTGACAGTATTGAAATAACTCTCTCCATGGCCCAAATACTATGAAGATTACTTGGAGCCGCTTTTATTTTGAAACATTACTATCCATTTAAGGAGAAAGTTTGCACCCATCCCTACTTGGGAACTACTGGCATACTGAGCACTACATGAATAGTGTTACAATGCTGTAAATGAAGATCCAGAAAGCTCAGTTTCAGGGAAACATGTTTGAGGGATTAAAAAATATTAAATCTAGTCAGCCTGCTTTTACATATCACTTGTACAGTATGTAAAGTGAACATATAAGGTTACTATCCCTTTAACACAGGGTATAAAAATCTCCAGAAAGCTCTGCACATCCTCCACAGACACATTAGTTCCCTAAAATGGTAACGCGACCAGAGCCAACTTCCCTTTCTCCAGGACAAACAGCAAACAACATTTTGTACAAACGCCATTTACCACCTAGTCATGCTTAAAGGGATAGTAATGTTTCATAATACAAGCAGCTCTAATTAATCATCATAGTATTTGGACTTTGGAGAGTGTTATTTCAATTCTGTCAGAGTTGTAGTTCAAGAGTAATTCAATGACAAAGTATCCCCCTCCCGCCCCTTTTACTGATGTAACACTGCTCAGCCAGAGCAGAAGGGAGGTGCCCAGGTAGACTGCAGAGAGGGACAATCTTCAATTAAGAAAAGGGAAAAACCTGAAAAGCTTGTCAAGGTGGGCAGGGCTTTCATTGTTCTCATAGGAAGAAGATTGTCCCCTGCTGTTATCTGTCTGGTCTATGGACTGGATTCCACATCTGAGAAGAGATGGCTTACACTAGGTAAAAGGGGCGGGAGGGGGAACTTTGCTTGTGAATATCTCTCAAACCATAAAGGTTTGAGAGATAAGACTTATATCGTTCTTCATGTTTTTTTAATGCCTACAAAATAAAATAAAGATAAAGTGAAGTATTACTATCCTTGTAATACTAATAACCTATCCACTAACCTAACCCAGAGATTGGTTTCCTCTCCAGATAAAGTCATGACAGCCCTCTCCTCCATAATTCAACTCAGACCCTCCAGCTATAGAAGACTACAATTCCCATCATACTCCACCAGTTGCTGGCTGATAAAATTAAAATTTTTTTTAAAAATTAAAAAAAAAAAAGGTAAATATGGTCCATTTGTTTTTAGTTTATTTTATCAGGCCTGTTTGCCCTACCTCCATGACTGTCCCCTGATAAGGTCACGGTAGTTAGGAATTTGTAACCTAATTTTGCACCTCCTGCAGACTCCCTTGTCTCCAGATCCTCAGCCACAGGCAAGCAGACTTCCACACGCGCACGCGCACGCACACACGCAGTGCACACGCACGCACGCATACACACGCGCGCACAGACACGCGCGCACAGACACGCGCGCACAGACACGCGCGCACAGACACGTGCGCACAGACACGCACACACAGGCGCATGCGCGCACAGACACGCACACACAGGCGCATGCGCGCACAGACACGCACACACAGGCGCACGCGCGCACAGACACGCACACACATACACGCGCGCACAGACACGCACGCACAGACACGCGCGCACAGACACAGGCGTGCGCGCACAGACACACGCACACACAGGCACGCACACAGACACGCGCACACAGACATGCGCACGCGCGTGCACACAGACATGCGCACGCGCGTGCACACAGACATGCGCACGCGCGTGCACACAGACATGCGCACGCGCGTGCACACAGACATGCGCACGCGCGTGCACACAGACATGCGCACACACAGGCGCGTGCGCACACACAGGCGCGTGCGCACAGACACGCGCACAGACACACGCGCGCGCACACAGACGCGCGCGCGCGCACACACACACACACACACACACACACACACACACACACACACACACACACACACACACACACACACACACACACACACACACACGGGAGGGGCGGACACGCGCGCACACACGGGAGGGGCGGACACGCGCGCACACACGGGAGGGGCGGACACGCGCGCACACACGGGAGGGGCGGACACGCGCGCACACACGGGAGGGGCGGACACGCGCGCACACACGGGAGGGGCGGACACGCGCGCACACACGGGGGCGCGGGTACGCGCGCACACACGGGGGCGCGTGCACGCGCGCACACACGGGGGCGCGTGCACGCGCGCACACACGGGGGCGCGTGCACGCGCGCACACACGGGGGCGCGTGCACAGACACGCACACACACACGGGGGCGCGCCAATTAAGCATTTTTAGTGACGTGATGAAGAGTTCATTGATGTGTCATATGCTAATGAAGCTCTGTGCAGTACCAGGAAATGGTCACTTTCACTTTTTTCAGAAATGAAAGTGTGACTATCTCCTATACTGTAGATCTGCTGGACTTTTGGATATCATGACATACAGGCAGTTTGTAATGCAGTTTTCATAAATGCAAACTTGAATTAAGGTGTAAGTTCCACTTTAACATTCATCAACTGCACGGTAGGTACACATTTTAGTGTTCTTCTAGTTCATGCATTGCAATGCGCTGGATACCTCTCTGGCGCTTAAAAGGGTGAAGATTTACCATGTGCAGAAAGCAGCCTGCTGGTAATTGTAATGCCAGCCTCCATAAACATGGCATCCAGGACATATTGACGATGTTATCACATGTCACAAGGACCAAGAAACAACATGGAGGCAGTTAGGATTTTGTTGGGGGTGGGGGGGGGGAATAGTATTAGGAAGTGTTTTTTCTCCATTAAATAACCCACTGCATGATTTGAACACAGAAACACAAACAGTGCAAAGCCTACTTGTTCACAGCAGGATCCCTCCTGCCTGGGTTAGGCATTACAAGCTTGTATCAGTGGTTCATCTGCAGCAGACCAGAAGGCTATGGATACCCACGACTGCACAGACAGGTCAATGTGACCTACCATGGATCAGCTCACCTGTACTCCAGAAGGATATCTGCGACCCTTTGCATGCTAGAGACATCAACACTTTGCAAAACAATGCAATGGATCAGTCTCCAGTTAGGAGTTACATTCTGGCGTTTTGCTGCCCTTAAAACAACCCCTGCCTTATATATATCATATAAAGCAATAGCAGCAACGTGTAGTATAGTATGGCTGTCGGTGTTTGTCATCTCCCACTGGAACAAGGCACTGGTGACAACTCAAGGAAAGGAATCATACCTATTGGACAGAGATACACTGTACTTGAAGGGATAGTAATGTTTCACAAAAACAGCAGCTGCGATTAATCCTCATAGTATTTGGGCCATGGAGAGTGTCACTTCAGTACTGTCAGAGTTGTAGCTCAAGATTAACCCCTTAAGGACCAGCACGATCCCGTGCGGCCGGCACTTGCGGACCACGGGGCTTTTTTTTTTAAATTATGGCTTCCGGTTCAGGGCTTCCGGAGCGGCGTGCAGCCGCGCCGGGAGCCCTGAACTCCATGCCGTGCCAGGACCGTCATTGGTCCTTAAGTGCCGGACCGCCGTGACGGTCCTGGCACGGCAATGGTCCTTAAGGGGTTAATTGAATAATAAAGTATCCCCCTCCCTCCCCCCCTTTTACCTAGTGTAAGCCACCTCCCCTCAGATGTGGAATCTGGTCTCTTGACCGGACAGGTCACAGCAAGGGACAATCTTCTTACTGTGATCATAAGGAAAACCCTGCCCCCCTTGACAGGTTTTTCAAGTTTTTCCTTATGCTCACTGAAGATTGTCCCTCTCTGCGATCCATCCGGACAGTCTTGCTGCTCTGAGGTGAGCAGTGTTACATCAGTAAATGGGGCGGGAGGGGGATACTTTATCATTCAATTACTCTTGTACTACAACTCAGACAGTATTGAAACAACACTGTCCATCACAGCCCAAATACTATGAAGATTAATTGGAGCCGCTTTTTATTGTGCAACATTACTATCCCTTTAATTGTTAATACAAAGATTTCTAGGCTAGGGGTAGGAAACACAAGGCCCTCCAGCTCCTGCAGTAAGTAGAGAGCCTCATGCTGCCCATCAATGCTCTAGAAACTGCACAAACCAAGAGAGACATTTCACTGGCAGAGAATGATGGGATTTGTATCACAAAATGAGCTAGGAGGCCTCACATCGTTCATGACCACTCTAAGCGCTGCACAGACCAGAGAGAAATTTCACCTTTGTGGGGTAAGCCCACAGATGGTGAATCGTAACAGACGTGTCATGGCACATTTACATGTTGCAATACCAAGCTTAATGTGTCATGCCTTTCCAAATACTTCTATTACAGAGCAATCATCATGTCTGACAAGCCAGCCCCTATGACAGCATACTTATTAGAAAGCCCAGGGTTGTGCTGTACAGGCACAAGATGGCTCCTGTCATTTTTTTGGGGAGGTTAACCGACCCCTTGGCTGGCAGTGGGCTGGATTGCAACCCTAAAGTTTCTAGCGCTCAGCCACAAACTTTGTGGTTTTCACTAGCAACTTCCACAGACAGAAACTTATTATCGGGCTTGGAAGCCTTTTCACTGGGGTTTGTGCAGGGTAAGTGTAGCTAAGAGACTGGATTACAAGACTTCATAATGAGACTGTTGAGTATTACAGTTCAGTCTCTCACAGCACCAAGGAGGTAGTGTGTGTGTGTTTGTCTGTCTGTGTCCGTGTGTTTGCATGGGCGCGCACAGGTGTGTAGTTGCGCTTCTTCTCAACATTCTTCTCCCGCCTCCAACCACAGCTCACATGTGCAAGTCCATTCCCAAGCGAACAGATCTGCCAATAAGATACTACGGTCATGACTGACAATTCCACTTTAAAGGGATAGTAATACTTCATTTTAACTTTATTTTATTTTGTAGGCATTAAAAAAACATGAAGAATGATATAAGTCTTATCTCTGAAACCTTTATGGTTTAACAGATATTCACAAACAAAGTATCCCCCCCCCTGTTCAACCAGATCAGAAGGGAGGTGCCCAGGTAGACTGCAGAGAGGGACAATCTTCAATTAAAATAATGGAAAAAGCTGAAAAACTTGTCAAGGGGGGAAGGGTTTTCATACAAAGAAAATTGTCCCCTTCTGTTATCTGTACTGTCATACAACCTGATCCACATCTGAGAAGAGATGGCTTACACTAGGTAAAATGGGTGGGAGGGGAACTTTGCTTGTGAATATCTCTCAAACCATAAAGGTTTGAGAGATGAGACTTATATCGTTCTTCATGTTTTTTTAATGCCTACAAAATAAAATAAAGTTAAAACGAAGTGTTACTATCCCTTTAAAGCAATAGTAATACTTGAACTAAAGTTGAGGTCTGAGTCTTCTCTCTATTTTATAAACACACAGCGTTATATTTCAACACTTAGACCTCTGTAGTTAAAGCACTATTCAATCAGAATGTATCCTCCTCCCGCCCGTTTCCCTGCGTCACTTTGCCTCAGTCTGGTCCGGATAGAGCGCAGCCAGGGACAATCTTCAGTAAGTAAAAGGAAAATCCTGCCTTCCTTCGTCAGGGTTTTCCTTATACTTACTGACTGAAGACTGTCCGTCGCTGCATCTGTCCGGTCTCACAGCCGAATTCCAGATCTAATGGGAGGAGGCTACTTTCAGCTTGAATTGCGCTTGAACTACAAAACTGCAAGTGTTAAAAAGACAGCGCTATGTGTTAGAAACAATACAAAGAAGATTTGGACCTGAACTTGAATTCAAGTATTACTATCCCTTTAAACCTTTGAGTCCCAGAGATATCTAACGCATTGCTTTGCAATGAGCTGGTTACCCATTTGGCACTCAAAGGGTTAAAGTGGACCTGACACTTTGTAACAATAGTTGATTTTGAGAGAACCTTCAAAGGCATCTATATCTGGGTTAGAGTTTTTCTACTTCCAACAACGGTTCTGAGACAGCTTTGTCATCTCACTCAAATGAGCAATTACTTCCTGGTAGGAAGTGGCAGTTGGGATGGGAAGCAGTGTGCCAGTGCCTGCCAGATCCGCAAAAAGCTAAATACATCATAAAGGTTTTTTTTTTTTATTATTATTATTTTTTTTTTAAATTTATTTAAAACAAATGACCAACAAACAGAGGTGATTTTGAAAGCACGTGTGTTTGTGTAACTGATTTTGAAAGCTTTTCAAAATCACCTATTTGTTACAGAGCATCAGTTTCACTTTAAGAAATACTTTTTTCCTCATTCACAAGTCACAAAACAATTGATCTTTCAACTATGTGTTGCAACTGTAAAAAAAAATAAAAAATAGTGTTACAATTTTAAAGGGTTGGGATCGATTGTTCTAGACGGCCAGGTGCGCGTTTATTGTCCTCTCATTGTACTTGTGTGTTGTGTGTGCAGGTGATTTATAAAAACAACTAGTGTACACGGGCCGGGTGATGTTCACCCTTTGAGTGCCAGAGGGGTATGCAACGCATTGCTTTGCAATGCGTTGTGTACCCCGCTGGCACTCAAAGGGTTAAGAGGCCAGTCCTGCTCTGCGTACTTCATCTGCCCAAGGGGTGGCGCACGCAACGCAGCCATGCACTGTAGCAACTGCCCGAACGCACAGAATGCTCCCAGAACAGAACTCCCAGCATTCCGTGCTCCCAGCACAGAACTCCCAGTATTCCGTGCTTTCAGGCAGTCTCTGCTGCGCATGACTGCATCAGACAAACATCCTAGTGAATTATTATATAGGATGATACAATATAACGAAAGTAAAAAAAATCATCATCATCTTGGACTCACGGATATTAGGATCTCTCATTCTGGGTAAGTAGCACATTTTAAAGTAACAGTCAACCTCCTTTATTACAGTAGAAATTATTCAAGGGCATCGTATGTAATGTCAGATTGCTTATACTTCTTTTCTTCATTTATTTATTTATTTTCTTCCCCACATTTCTAGGTCCTGGACAGAAGCGATCTTAACCCCTTAAGGACTAGCGATGCATCAGGACAGTCACTGATGTACTTGCCTAAAGGACTGGTGATGGTCCTGGCATGTCACTGATTTTTTTTTACTCGCGAGAGCGTTGAGATTAGTAATGGGGTCTGAAATGGACCGCTCTAAGACTGGAGCAGTCACTATCAGACCCCGTTCGGCACACCGGCATACACGACCTGAGCCAGCGAGCAGAACTTCCCTACCTGGTCCTTAAAGGAAGCCCAACCTGGGACCGCTAGTTCTTAAAGAGGTTTTTTTCCCCATTATGAAAGAAGACAGGACAACAATGAAAAAGAGACAGTAAAACAACGTAGAAAAGTGACCGCTACAGAGCACTTAGTGCAGAGGAGAGATGGCAAGATTATTATCCCCGATTTCACAGACCCCCAGCTGCATACACGGCATCCTAACTAAAAACAAGAGTACTCTCACTGCTGAGAGGTGTTTTATTAAAGAATTATTGAGACTTGAGGGTTTTTTTTCAGGTGCAGTATCTCAAAGGCCTGAAATGTTACAGTGGCGCTGTTGCTACACCTTCCTATGTTTAGTTGACCATAAATATCCATAGAATGGTGTAGCAATAGCGCCACTGTACAATTTCAGGCAATCAAGATAACGCACAAAAACCTTCAAGCTTCAGCTGCAATAACTTTTGAATAAAACATCTCTTTCCCACAGGAGTAGCCTCATTTTACTCTGGAGGATAAATGACATGATTATATATATATTATATATGATCAATATCTATCTATTTTTCATATTAAAGTATTACTCTCTCTTTAAAGGGGTAGTAATGTTTCGCAATAAAAACAGCTCCAATTAAACTTCATAGTATTTGGGCCATGTCACAAGCGAAGCCTATAGGCCCTGCTGAGACAGTGGGGAGGGTGTGGGAGGGAAAAGGTTAACAATACCAGACCCCTGGTTACCTGTTACTATTCCCAGTAACCACCAAATTAACCCCTTAAATCCCTCCTGCACTATCACCCCAGTACTACAATTTGCTGGCACCACCAAGACTTTAAATCTGGGTGTCTTAGGTTACCCCAAACACAACAGAATTACAGTATAAAATCACCTTAATAATCAGACATATATAATTAACCCTTTAGTAGTATGTGCTACCTGAGCTTCCTTCAGAGAAGTGAGTTCATATTAGAGAACAGAGACAAGAACATTTAATCTGATAAAAGGCATCACAGTGCTGGTTACAAAAATACAGAAATAAAGGACATACACAAATGAAGATTACACATAAGCAAAACAGTCCATAAAATAAATTTGTAATTGTATTTAAGGATTCCTTGTTTTTCTCCCATTTTAAGAGTCCTTGCGGAAACTTCAGATGGCATTTCCCCCTCCAGTTGTTACAAAGAAATTCACCTTTTTTATCCACAAACCCATATTAAAATACTTTCCACAGTTCCTTCTAAGAGGCCAAACCCCCTGGGTGTTGCCTGGTGGGAGGTTTGGCCTGACAGTTTACGGCCCACTCAATCAGACCTGTCAGGGATGTTACTGCACAGTTCTACCTGAAAAACCATAAGGCTTCCCAAAACATGTCACCCACAGCACACCTCTATAATGTTATAATAATCATACTCCTTATACATGTGTGAATATCTGGATACCAAACATGCTGGGTCTAAATGGTTGCAAAGTGGCTATTCTTGTAACTCATAGCAGGAACACCTCCCCCTAGCATGTTTGGTACCCACCAAAAGGGTAAACCTGGGCATTTTAAATATATAGTTTTATTGAACCATTTTACACTATATACATGTTCTCCCTATTCCATAATATGCAGCTATCCCCTGGATGAACTTCCATCAAGGCAGAGGGCCCAATACCTTTTATGACCCCCACATCCTGCTCTGGTGATTTACTCATTCAGTTTCTGGTCATGTTATCTACTCAGCTAATTTAGCTAACACTTTAAAAGGTACAATAAAATACACAAAATAAACAAATTCTACATACCAGGGCCCTGCACAGGTCAACTCATGCCTTGGCATGACAGGCCATGGAGAGTGTTATTTTAGTACTGTCAGAGTTGTAGTACAAGAGTAATTGAATGATAAAGTATCCCCCTCCCGCCCCTTTATTGATGTAACAATGCTCACCTCAGAGCAGCAAGGCTGTCCAGATGGATCACAGAGAGGGACAATCTTCAGTGAGCATAAGGAAAAACCTGTCGGGGGGGAGGGGGGGGGAAGGGTTTTCCATATGATCACAGTAAGAAGATTGTCCCTTGCTGTGACCAGTCTGGTCAAGTGACCAGATTCCACATCTGAGGGGAGGTGACTTACATTAGGTAAAAGGGCAGGAGGGGGATATTTAATCATTCAACTACTCTTGAATTACAACTCTGACAGTAACGAAATAACATTCTCCATGGTCCAAATATTATGAAGATTAATTGGAGCTGCTGGTTTTGTGAAACATTACTATCCCTTTAAGCATAGACACCCACCCTCATTGTTACAAAACACCCTGTCTACCTCCCACTCATTATCAGTTTGTCACTGCAGACACAACCCAAGTGTAAACACCTTGATTGCACACTTATCTGACGCTCAGAAGGGTTAATAACCATTTGACTCAAATACTTTGAGTGCTACAACTTTTTAACACTTAGCACTCAAAGGCTTTAACCCTTGAGACACCTGACTAATAAAACAAATAGATCAAACATTATAGTATATTCAATATCCCATATAGAACATTCTTTTACTGATTTTCCCCATTCTTTCCTTTATTAACCCTTCCACTACTCCTGTACTGAAACAGGATTGATTTAACTCTGCAGCTGCAGTAAAAGAACAGTGATTTTACTGGCTGTTCTCTCCAGGGAGACAGTACCAGGTCACTTGAATGGTTCCAGAATAATAATCCCTCACATTGCAGGAGTTTATAATACACAAATGATGAGAGTTTGGTTTCCCTGTATAAGAAAGTGCTGCAAATTTCTGTTTGAAATCTTTCAATTCCTACATGAAATAGAGAAATTAGTAACATAGCAAGTGTGATGTTCTTACGTGCAGCAAAGACTATTTTGCCAGCAGGGATGATAAATGTGTTGCACACGCCAGCAAAGGGTTAACCCTTTGAGTGCCAGAGAGGTACACAACACATTGCGAAACATATGCATGTGTTTTTGTGTGTGCGTGTGTGTGTGTGTGTGTGTGTGTGTGTGTCTGCGTGTGTTGCGTCTGTGCGTGGTGTGTGTCTGCATCTGTTTAGAAGTCACTTATAAAATCTTTAAGATCTAGGCTAACTAGGCATTTTCCTTCCCATTTAAAGAGACAGTACATCTCTTTTTTGACTTTGCATATTTTGCTAGTAAAATTAAATTTATATTTTATTGATATAGCTCATTATTATAAACTGTGTGTCCATAACTGTGAAATCCCCGAGTTTCTCTCTCCTGAACTTCCTGTTAGGAACTGTGAAAACAGGGCTTATGATACAATGTAGCACTATCATGCCTCCAGCGTACAGAGCACTAGGGCTACGGCTACATTTCATCACTATTTCTGCTTTCAGTGTTCCTAACAGAAAGCTCTCTAGAATCAGACAGACATTCAGTAAGTTCATCTTCAGGAACATAAATGTTAAAGGGACAGTAATGTCTCTATTACAGTGCAACTCTGAGTCCTCTATATAACACGTTGCGATCTGATTAATTACTTACAGTTTTGTAGTTCAAAAGCAAATGAAGCTGAAAGGATCCCCCATTCCCTGCATCACTGATCCTCTCAGTCTGGTCCGGATGGAGAGCGGTGAGAGACAATCTTCGGTAAGCAAAAGGAAAATCCTGTCCTCCTCCATCAAGGGGAACAAGGTTTTCCTTATACTTACTGAGTGAAGATTGTCCCTCCCTACATCCGTCCAATCCCATGCCAGATTCCAGATTCAATGGGAGGCAACTAGGAGGGTTGCGAGGGGGATCCTTCCTGCTTGAATACAGAAGTAATTAAACATAGTACTACATGTTATAAAAACATACAGAAGACGTGGGGCTGCACTTTAATAAAGACATTACTATCCTTTTAAGAGAAAAAAATTCTTTGAACTAATGGGAATTTGAGAATGAATGTGTTGCCTAGGATGAAGCCGAATTGCTACATAATGGTCCCCAGCGCCACTTCGTACTTTTGCTTCAGTAGGTTACAGTGCGATTATAGTAATTAACATTTCAGCTCCAACTCAGCTGAACTGAACAAGCCAAGTTCACTTTGAGTCGCGGCCAGAGGGACTCAGCCAATCCTGATAATGTCTGGCCACTAACTGTGTTTGTATAGGTAATGGCTCGGGCTCAAAACACAGCACACAGATTATGCTAACAGATGGAAATTTCCAGTACTCTGTGACAATTGGGTAGCCTGTTAACCCTTGGAGTGCCAGTGGGGTAGGAAACTTTTGCAATGCGTTGCCTACCGCTCTGGCGCTCAAAGGGCTAACCTTTCAAGTGCCAGACTCTGCAAAGTATTGCAAACCACAACACCACTTCAAGGGTTAAAAAAAAACAAATTCCAACCATCCACAGTGCTGTAAGCGCAGGCGTGCATCTTTCAGGTTCCCAGGCTTGTAATGAAATCGCATCATCAATACTGCATTGCGTGACGTGGCCTCGGGTAAAACGAGAGGCGACAGGATCGCTTACAGGAAAGAGCCAAATGCCTTCTGCACTAGAAGCCAACATACCGGTAATGGTTTCAGCTCGCTTTATATATCTGTCACACGGATGCCTGTAGGAATGTTCCAACCCTTTATCTCCCCGCCCACGAAAACAAAACCCTCCCGTAAGCTTTTAACCATTCGACTGCCAAGACCACCAAGAGCTGAAACAAATTTGCCAACCTCAAGTCTACTTATAAGTCTAAACTTAAAAGGAACATTTTTTTTGTTAAATACCTGACTTTTCCTGTTAACCCTTTGAGTGCTAAACGTGTAAGCAACGCATTGTACTCCTCCGGTGCTCACAAGGGTTAAGTAAAACGTCAGTACTGCCACTGTTGGGAGTTTGTTCAAAAAGTATTACACTTCAAACCTTTAAGATTATACACACACATCCTATATAATAATTCGCTAAATCGTGTGTAACGCCCGACATGCGCAGTACACACTGCTGCACGTGCTACAGTCATGCGCAGTAGAGACTGCCCGCGCCGCGGCTGATACAGAGCTGGGCACTCCGAAGAAGCCGGGTGGCAGTGGCACTGTGGCGCATGTAACGGGCTGTTCAACTAGTTATATTATAAATGTATACACCAGTGTAAGAGTCGGTGTACACAGGCCCAGCATTCTGTGCGATCGGGCAGTCTCTATGGCGCATGACTGCATCAGACATATGGCCTTTTATACTAGTTGAAGAACCCATGTACACGGGCCACTGTGTCACCCAGCATCGGCCGCGATGCAAAGTAGAGACTGCCCATGCCGTGGCTGATACGGAGCAGGGCGCTCCGAATTCAGACTGTAGTCCTCTCTCTCTGTGCACACATTCGGTGCGCAAAGAGGACTACAGTATGAATCCGCAGCCCCGCTCTGTTATCAGCCATGGCATGGGCAGTCTCCACTGTGCATGACGGTTTCGGACAAACACACATTTAGCAAAATATTATATAGGATAGGATAGGGCTAAAGCAGAACTCATAGGTCTTTTTTTTAAAGGAAAAGAAAAGGTTTTATCAACTGTTCGACATTTTGGGCTCACACACGAGCCTTTCTCACTCTACTACAGATATTTATGGACGAAGCACTGAGGCAACACACACACACACACACACACACACACACACACACACACACACACACACTTACTTACTTACTTACTTACAGAGATAGTAATACTTAAAATGTAAAAAAATGTTGTTGAGTTTATCCCCTTGAGTAAAGTTATTACAGCTCAAAGTTGAATTTTTTTTTTAGGTGCAATACCATTGTGGCCTGAAATTGTACAGTGGAGCTGTTGCTACACCATCCTATGGAGATTTATGGTCCCGTGACCATAAATCTCCATAGGATGGTGTAGCAACAGCACCACTGTACAATTTCAGGCCACTGTGATATTGCACCTAAAAAATTCAACTTTGAGCTGTGATAACTTTGGAATAAAATATCTCTCAGCAGTGGGAGCACCCTTGTTTTACTCAGGGGGATAAACCCTAGAACATATTTTTTACATTTTAAGTGTTACTATCCCTTTAATCTACAATTCTGTTACGGACATCTGGTGGTGCTATTCCCATTGCTTACTATTTAGTCAGTCTATGACTCAAGGTATCCCACACAGCTCATTAGAAAAACATAGAAAACATAATGTTTTAGCTGTAATACATTTTCTGTATGAAAAATCTTCCAGCAGCGGAGAATTATTGTTTTACTTAACCTTTTGAGTGCCAGAGAGGTATAACAGGAAAGTCATATAAAACAGGGTCCTGCGACAAAGAAATGTGTCTGTAGACATGAGATCCAGCACTAATTAAAGATTAATTCGGGGGAACTAGTACACACAGGATTGATTCATAGAAACCATTAGTAATTTTGTTTCCCCAGATTATGATAAATATAATTAGGAGGTGTTAGAGTTCCTATGATATATCACACCATGCCAGTTTATACTGAATTAGTTCTATTGTTTTACCTTCCCCTTTCACAGAATGTTTACTTTTACAGGTTAAAAATAGAATTGGGAACCACTGATTTATGGTTTGTATTTTCTATTATGTACCAGGCCTTCACCTCCCACACGAAAAGTGATGTTACTCAAAGCTAATGCGACCAGCGGCTCTAAAAACTATTAATCAACCCCCAAGTTAACTTAAAGGGACAGTAATGTCCTCCAACAAAAATGTCCAGTTTTGAAGGAGTTAAAATATCAATATGCTCCAAACCTGATCTTTCAAACCGCTATGATTTGAGAGATATAGGGATTCGAAGTTCCCCCCTCCCTCCCCTTCTCCTGATGTCAGCTGTAAAGATGACAGCAGGAGAATCAAGTCGTACCACTCGGGGAGGCTCTGGAGCAGAGCAGAAATTGCATTATCTATAAAGAATTCATTCACTGGAAAGCTCTACAAAGTGTTCTTGCAAACCAGGCACACCTTTTAGACCTTTCCAATGAATGAATTCTTTAGCAATAACACGATTTCGGCTCTGATGCAGAGCCATCTGCTGGTCCCTGGACCGGGATCTCCTGCTGTCAGCTAGACACTGACATCGGGGGGGGGGGGGGTTGTTGAATCCCTATATCTCTCAAACCATAGCGGTTTGAGAGATAGGGTTTGGAGCATATTAATTATTAGTTTAACCTCTACAAAACTGAATTGGGGGGGGGGGACATTACTGTCCCTTTAGCCCTATAAAGGACCAAGGTGGTAAGCAATGTGTTACTCTCCTTTTCTGGTCCCTAAAGGGTTAGTCTGTGATGAAAATTCTAAAGGCTACAGGCTGTATGTTCAAGAGAAAAGTGGAGGCATTTTGGAGCAAACCATTTACACCATAGTGGGGTGAAATGTAAGTTTAACTTTTCAGTGCAAGAGGGGTGTCCAACGCATTGCTTCACAATGCACTGTACGCAACGTTGGCACTCAAAGCAAACCTCCTCACTCTGCAGACGTCTAAGGAAACCCTCAGGAGGAGTCTGGGGTCTTTGAATGATGCAAAGAAATATCCTGTCTGCCCTAGGGGATGTGATACCCAGTAGTAATTAACCCCTTAAGGACCCATGACTGTCCTGGACCGTCATGGGTTGTTATACCCTTAAGGACCCATGACGGTCCTGGATTGTCATGGAATTCCGGCTGCATGCCGTTCAGGGATTCTGCAATTGGATTCCAAAAGTAAGAAGAAGAAAAAAAAAAAAAAAAAAAAAAAAAAAAGGTCTCTGGTCCTTAAGTGACCGCACAGTGCGTGTGCGGCCGGTTCTTAAGGGGTTAAAGCTAAATAATAAAGCCATACAGAACCAGCTCAATGTGGTCATTAGAATTTTCAGCACACATTAATATAAAAGTGAGAAGGTGTTTGTGTTCCTTTAACCCCTTAAGGACGGCCGCGCGTGTCCACTCAGCACATGGCCAGTACTTGGCATTAAAGATATACTAATCCTATATAATAATTCGCTAAATCGTAACGCCCGACATGCGCAGTAGACACTGCTGCTCGTGCTGCAGTCATGCGCAGTAGAGACTGCCAGCGCAGCGGCTGATACAGAGCTGGGCGCTCCAAAGAAGCGTCCAGCTCTGTATCAGCAGTGGCGCGGGCAGTCTCTACTGCGCGTGACTGCTCCGCGACCGGCTGCCAGAGGCACTGTGGCCCGTGTAACGGGCTGTTCAACTAGTGTTTAAATATTACAGCAAGCTCGATTCTTCAATATAGTTTTTTTATTTTTTTTATTTTATAATGAAACGTACCGTACTAACTGCTCACAACTTTGTCATTTTATTTTAATTAAAAGTGTCCCCCTCCTGTCCATTTTCACTACATAACGCCATTACCCCTCAGAGCAGCAAGCCGGTCGCGACGAAGGACAATCTTGTTTCAGTATAAGGAAAAAAACCTTATACTGATAGGCAGAAGCTTGTCCCTCATTGCAATCTGTCTGGTCACAAACCAGATTTCAGATCTGAGGGGAGGAAGCGTTATATAAGAAAAAGCGGTGCAAGCGAGACACTTAATTAAAATAAATGAAGCCCACAACTATCAGCAGTTAGAACAGTGTGTTTTGTTAAAAAAATTGTACGTTTTGTTAAATGCAAGGCCACTCTGTACATTTCCTGGAACCATTAAACAGATTAAACCCTGTGGGCCTTTAAAAGTGGACCTGTCACCTTGAATTTTTTTTTTTACCATCTGAATGCCAAGAGTGAACAATGCATTACAAAGCAACGCAATGTATAGTCCTCTGGCATTTAAAGGATTAATATTTGAAAACATTCAAAATGGCTTGTGTGTCATGTTAGCCAAAAGTCCAGCAGGTGTAGAGTTTGGGGAAATATTCACACTTATTTCTGAGAAAAGGGAGTCTCCCAGTGACACACAGAGCTTCATTAGCATATGTAATATCATGGAAATCATCATTAGCATATGACTGAAAAGCATCATTAGCACTGGGACCACGATTTGCATACATCAGCATACGGTAACACGTATGATTATCTCCTTAAAGTGGATCTACTGCCACATGACAAGTTTTTATCAATATGTAGAAGAGTTAGCGAATAATAATAAAATGTTGGGGTTTTTTTTGTTTGTATTTTTTAAAAACCTTATTTGCAAGAAAATTACATTTTAACGTATGGCCAACAGCCTACTTTCGGCTAAACTGCTCTTGCCGCAGTTTGCTGCACAGCCACTGCTCCCGTCACTTCCCCCAGCATCCTCCAATGACGGAGGTGTTGTGTTAGTAAGCTGGAGCAATCTCATTGGCAGACGCGCAGACATCACTATGGAAAGATGTCTGCGCTGTTTCCTGCCTGTCAGTCCGGGAGCAGTATAGAATTCTCATTAATGCAGTAATAATTCTGGGCCAGATGGTTAATTATTTGGGACCATGTTTGTAAAAAAGCTGCTCCAATTAATCTTCATAGTGTTTGGGCCACAGAGAGTGTTATTTCAATACTGTCCAAGTTGTAGTTCAAGAGTAATTGAATTATAAAATATCCCTGTCCCACCCCTTTTAATGATGTAACACTGCTCACCTCAGAGGAGCGAGACTGTCCGGATAGATCAAGGAGAGGGACTATCTTCAGTGAGCATAAGGATAAACCTGTCAAAGGGGGCAGGGTTTTCATTCTTCTCACAGTAAGAAGATTGTCCCTTGCTGTAAGCTGTCTGGTCAAGAGACCAGATTCCACATCTGAGGGGAGGTGGCTTACACTAGGTAAAAGGGACGGGAGGGGGATACTTTATCATTCAATTACTCTTGAACTACAACTCTGAAGAGTAATTGGAGCTGCTGTTTTTGTGAACCATTACTATTCCTTTAACTTCATGCAGCATCTGAAGGAATTCTCCATTCACTTCCTGAGACCTAAAATCTAGTCTCATATGCTCTGAGGGAGCAGACATTCCTGCCTTATCCAAGGCTCACATGGATTGTCCAGGAATGTCTGTAGTTGGGATGAGATAACAGCTGTTACAAAAACAAGAGCAGTGGGTACTAAACAATCAATTAACTTGAAAGACTCATCTATCATTACAGACAAGAAAAACAACATTAAATAAGTGTTCTCTGAACAGGACAATTAACCTATGTGTTAATATGTATAAAAAAAAAAAATAAAAAAAAAATTTAGGATTATCTTAAAGTAAAATTACTATATACCATAGCTGTAAGTGAATGATATTTAATGTTATATCAACCTATTTAAATGTTTTGGTCTTCATTTAAATGTGGTGCATTGCGGTTCTCAGCTTTAAAGGGGATCTATCACCCCTACACATGTTGGGCTACAATGCTCGTGTATGCAGCGAATAGCTGAGGTAAGGTTTTCATTTATTAAAAAACATCGCTATTTAGCTGAATTTAATCCATTAACTATCTCCCTGTCCCTACTTATGGACAGACTGTGGTTACCTGCTCTGTAACCACAGTCCGTCACTCTGCCTCTGCTCCACTCCCTCTATCCGGCCTCCTCCAATGACAGAGGCCTTGTCTGTAAGCTGGTGCAATCTCTGGCCAATGAAATCGCTCCAGCTTATAGGCAGAAATCCTCCGTCATCGTGTTTTTCACCCCCATGTACCATTGCAGAGAGGAAATTCAAACTAATCCAGCTCAGAAATTTCATGCAAATCCTCTCCGCCCAGGAGAACCAGTACAACCACAGAACAAGTTTCTGCCTATGGGGGCCTTATCATTGCGAAGCAGCTTATTTTCTCTAGAGCTAGGCACATAGAGAGCAAGGGCCCATCCATTCCAACTTAGGGAGACCTACAAACAGAGAAAGAGAGTAACCCACCAAAAACAAACAAGAGAAAAGTGTTTTGTTCTAAGGCAGTGGTTCTCAACTCCGGTCCTTGGGACCCACTAACAGGCCAGGATTTGATGATTTCCTTGTTAGAGCACAGGTGAGTTAATCAATGTGAATGAGCCTCTGATCACATGATTTCCTTGTTAGAACACAGGTGAGTTAATCAATGTGAATGAGCCTCTGATCACATGATTTCCTTGTTAGAGCACAGGTGAGTTAATCAATGTGAATGAGCCTCTGATCACATGATTTCCTTGTTAGAGCACAGGTGAGTTAATCAATGTGAATGAGCCTCTCATCACCACACCTGTGCTCTAGCAGAGAAATCCCTAAGTCCTGGCCTGTTAGTGGGTCCTGAGGACAGGAGTTGAGAACCACTGTTCTAAGGCATGGCGGCATTCCACCGGCACTCAAGTCAGGTTTTTCACTTCCATGTGTCACTACGGAATAAAGGACCACACCAGAACATTCTGTAAAACGGCTTCTGATTTCTCTTTAGTTTATTTAGTAACCACCCTGGTCAACATCCAACCTTGTGTTGTTGGATTAAAACTCCCTTCTAAAGGTCATCTCTCTCTAAAACAGGGCTTCTTATTAAAACTCCATTCTACAGAACTGCTCAGGAATCACAGCAACCCTGTACTGTGTGTGTTTAAAAGAGCAGAAAACTTTTTTTTATGAAAAGCACATTTTACAGAACATTTCCTGCTGAATAAAACAAGGTCACTCCCATCGCTGTCAGATGTTTTATTCAAAACTAGTTGAACAGCCCGTTACACGGGCCACAGTGCCTCTGGCAGCCGGTCGCGAGGCAGTCACGCGCAGTAAAGACTGCCTGCGCCACTGCTGATACAGAGCTGGACGCTCCTTCGGAGCGTCCAGCTCTGTATCAGCAGTGGCGCAGGCAGTCTCTACTGCACATGACTGCCGCACGCACAGCAGTGTCTACTGTGCATGTCGGGCATTACACACGATTTAGCGAATTATTATATAGGAGGATTTATAGCAGTTCAAATAATCATAAAGTGAATGTACTGTGTTTACTTCCTGATAGTTCTAACTGACAGGAAGTGAATTTACTGTTTACTTCCTGATAGTTCTAACTGACAGGAAGTGAATTTACTGTGTTCACTGCCTGGTAGTTCAGACAGGAAGTGACTCAGCAGTTTCTATCACATTCTATGGAGAACTGTATGTCTCCGACTTTTCTGACTTTCCTCTCCATTAGAACAGGAAATCTAATTAGAATTTGACCACTAGAGGGCACTGCTAATGTAAAAAAACATGGGTTTAAACTGTAATAACTTTGGAAATATAAATCTCTCGGCAGTGGGAGTACCCTTATTTTACTCAATAGGAAAATCCCTACAATACATATTTTTTCATAAAAAAAGTTTACTGCTCCTTTAAGTATTCCCTTGATTTAATGGGCTGCGTCTTTCCCTTTCTCCCCATATCCTCATCGGTCTTCTAGCCAACTGAAAAGGAGTTATCATCAAACCACAGTAAGAGAGCTACAGGTTGCCAATTCCTAAACTAAAACAGAATAAATATGACTGAACAAAAAAGTAATTGGAATATGACAGTAAGTACATCCACTCCCCTTCATTCATCTTCATTAACCCCTAAAGGACTAGGCAGGTGAGACAAGAATTTCACATACCTCTGGTCCTTAAGGGGTAAATGGATGAGTAAAGTTTAATTATTAAATTATTACTGAAGACCTGTCCTGCCGAGTACAACAGGAGTACTTCCAGTGCTGGGCGCTGCTTTGTTCAAAAGTTGTAACAGTTCAAACTGCCATGAAGTGGTGGAGCGGTTGCCATCATATTGCACTGGTAACTGTAGCAAGTGGTTTACCTCACCCATAGATAACAGCATTGCAGTCTGCACAGCAGCTGCATTATTGTGAAGAGTTCTTTATTTAACCCCATCGCGACAATGGACTTACCAGGTACATCATGCAAAAAATGACACTTAGTGACAGAGGACGTACCTGGTAAGTCATGGAAGTGATTCGCTATAATGGGGGGGGGGGGGGGGGGAAAAGCCCTGTAGTTAAGTGCTGGCCGTGTGACCGCGCGGCCGGTCACTAATGGGTTAAACCTTACGTGGCAGAGGGGTGTGCAACACATGGCTTATGCCTGGCACTCAAAGGGTTAAAAAAAAAAAAAGATTATGATGTGAAGATGAGTTTAAAAATGTATATTTATAGAAATTGTTATGTACAATATGTTTATGTACTTTTCCCTCCATTACGGAGAAATGACCTGTACAATTTTAGAAAAATTCCACTCTGTATATCAGGTGCGTCGTGGGGGAGCAAAAAACAAAAAAAACAAAGTATAAGCCAGTGGTTCTCAATTTTTTTTTTTTTTTTTTTGCTGAAGACAGCCCTAATATACATATGGAATTTTTGGGGGACCTGTTACATTGTACAGGTCATTTGTGAGTTCCATAATGGAAGGTAAAAGTACATAAACGTATTATGTAACAATTTCAATAAAGACATTTTAAAGGGTTAGTAACGGCATATATAAATGAAAAGTATTATTGTAGATAATGAAAAAATAAAGCCATCAATGGCGGTCCAATCTCTCAAACCTGTATGGTTTGACAGATATACCGTTTTAAACGTCCCCGCTCCCTCCAGTTTCCCTGATGTCAGCTGTAAAGCTGACAGAAGGAGATTCGTGTAGGCCGACTTGAGGCGGCTCTTCAGCAGAGCAAGGATAGTGCCATGTAGAAAGAACTACTTCACTGGAATAGTCTACACAGTGTGCCTGGTTTGCAAGAACACTTTGTAGACCATTCCAATGAAGTATTTCTATTTAGATAGTGCCATTTCGGCTCACCTGAAGAGCCCCCCTGCCAGTCCCGGGACCAGGATCTTCTTCTGTCAGCTAGAACGCTGACGTCAGGGAAAAGGGAGGGGGCAACTTAATCTTATATCTCTCAAATTATAAAAGGTCTGAGAGACTGGACCTCCATCGATGGATTTATTTTTTCAATATCCGCAATAATACCTTTTATTTATATATGCCATTACTAACCTTTTAAACGCGTCTTTCACATTTTTATTTTTTGTAAAACTCTTTATAGAAGGAAAGGCTGTCCACAGCACATGAAAGTGACATCACCCTGGATGAGAACCACTGGTATAAGCTGCAATAAACCTTAGGGCAATCCACCCCCAACACTGGGAAAACCCTTTGTGTGCAGGAAAAACTGCAAAATTTTTTTTACTTCTCAAAATAAAAGTTTAATGATCTTTTAACCCTTTGAGTGCCAGATAGCTATCCAACAAGCCAGGCATTGGAAACATCTCTGGCACTAAGTGGGCTAAAGGAATAGTAATATAAGAAAATAAACAAACAGAGTTCTGATCTACCAGTATACCTTTTTAACCAAGTAGAGAGGTATATCCAGGGCTCAAAATTTCCCACTTGCCACTAGCCAATGGCGAGTGAAAATTCAGCCCTGGCAAGTAGAAATTCAGCCCTGGTTGGTATGTTATGACTTGCAGTGGCGAGTAGAAATTCAGCCCTGGTTGGTATGTTATGACTTGCAGTGGCGAGTAACTTTTCAGGTCTGGCTAGTAGCAAAGGACTTCAAATTTTTAAGCCCTGGTATATCAATGGTATTGGAGTTGCAGTTCAACAGAAATTATAAACAACTCCCCTCTCACCCCTTTTACCCATGTCACTGCCTCTCATGCTGGTCTGGATGGAACGCAGTGAGGGACACTCTTCAATGAGTATAAGGAAAATCCTGCCCTCCTTCATCAAGGGGGGGGGGAGGCGCAGGTTTTTTTCCCTTATACTCAGTGGATGAAGATTTTGTTCACTGCGCACTGTCTGGTCCCAGGATAGGATTCCACATCTGAGCTGAGGCAGCATATATAAGGTAAAAGGGGTGGGAGGGGGATCATTACTAATTGAATTGCTGTTGAACTACAGTAGCATTGATATACTGCTCTACATCGTTAAAAAAGTGTACCTGTAAATCGGAGCTCTGTTTATTTTCTTATTACTATGCCTTTAAAGGAGCACTTACACACAACAACGCAACAGAGTTCTATCATTTTAAACAGCATGTATTTTCCAGATAACATCTGTTAAAAAAAAAATAAAAAAATAAAAAATAAAAAATAAGTAAATAAATAAAGTCTTATTTTACATTTGATCCTTAAAATCTAAATCGTTAACCTTTGAATGCCAGCAGGGTACGCAATGCACTGCTTTACAATGAGCTGTGTACCTCTCTGGCACTCAAACGGTTAAAATGTATTTTAAAACATGTGTAGAGCGGTCTACAGAGACAATGCTGGGTTAATCGTATGATGTTTGTAATGAGACACAAAAGTTACGTTTATTGATGATTGGTGCCCACTGCTCTTTTATTCAGAACGGCTGTTACTAACTTCAGCCTGTTTACAGACAATTCCTTAAACCCTTCAGGTCCGACGATCCCGCGGTGTCTGGTCCTTTAAGGACCAGATAGACGAGTTCAACGTGCCGTCCCACGTGACTGATCACGTGGGGTGGCACATCGAAAGGAGGACTGAAAGAGATCGCTCCGGTCTTGGAGCGATCAATTTCATTCCACGGTATTACTCACTGCGCTCCTGCAGGAGCGTGGTGAGTAAAAGTACGTGACGTACCAGGACCGTCATTGGTCCTTAAGTGCCGGACCAGCGTGACGGTCCGGGTACGTCACAGGACGCGAAGGGGTTAATAACACTCCGCAAACACTATTCAAGTTTGTTGTGATAAAGGGAGTCAGACAGACCCACAAAAGACAGGAGGGCCTAGCTGTTCCTATACAGCATGTGTAAGGTTAGGTTTTTTGGGCCTCAAAAAAAAAAAAAAAAAGTTTTTTTTTTTTTTTCCAGATGCTGGCATAGAGTAGAGTAGCTTTAAAGGAGAACACCTAATATTATGACATTTGGGGGGTTGAGAGTGAAATTGTGCCAGTGCCCAGCAACCAAAAGGGTGCATCTGCCCCATGGCCCAGCAGGCTCTACTGACATATGTGAGAATATTTTTTTGCGTCAGGAACCAAAACAATTATTGCACAAGGTCCCTCCAATGACTAGTTAAAGGGATAGTAATAGTTAATTTTAAGTTGATTTAATATTGTAGACATTAAAAAAAGAGTAACATTAATGTAAGTTTTATCTCTCAAAACGTTATGGTTTGAGAGATATAACTTGCTAAAGTTACCTTTTCCTGGCTGTTTTACTCAAGTCTGCCATCTAGCTGACAGCTGCAGATTCCAGTCATTTGACCAGACAGAGGCTCTTCAGCAGAGCTGAAATTACGCTATTTAGAAATAAATACTTAACTGGAATGGTCTACAAAGTGTGCTTGCAAGCAAGGCACACTTTGTAGACCATTCCAAATTAAGTATTTATCTTTAGATATTGTTATATCGGCGCTGCTGAAGAGCCACATCTGGTCAAGCGACCAGAATCTGCTTCTGACAGCTTTACAGCTCGTCAAGCAGAAAGGGGAGGGACCAGAGACCTTCATTTTATCTCTCAAACAATAACGGTTTGAGAGATATGAATAAGTGCAAGTACTCTCTTTTAATTGTATCTACCATATAGTTAATACTTTTTTCTGACATTACCGTCCCTTTAATGTCTCTGTAGCCCCCAATCTGCCTTACTATGGCCACTAAGAATGCTGTCCTTGCTGCTCAGTTAAAGAGAGAACATGTCCAATCAGCCCTTGCTGTCGTGCATGTAAGCGGACATAACAGTTGCTGGCAACTTTTTCAAACTCAAGTAGTGCATGAGCCTAATTAACCCTTTGACACCTTACCGACCACCCGATACGGAGTATGGGTGGCCATTAAGGACAAAGGAACTTTTTTTTTATTGCTTAATAGACACAGGGGTCATGGAGAGGCGTGCAGCTACCCCAGAATTCCATGACGTGCCAGAACCATTTCCGATCCTTAAGTGCCGGAACCAATGTGACGTCCTGGCACATCACGGGTTAAGGAACAGATGTAAAAAGTCTTGCAAATGCAATGCATTGCACGGCCATCTGATTCTTAACCCTTTGGGTGCCAGACTGGTACACCACGCATTGCAAAGCTTTGCAAAGCGTGGCGAACCACTCAGGCGTTCAAAGGGTTAGTACTACCATGTGCTATGGACAACCAAAAACAAAGAGGGGGAGAATATTATAAGATTTTTAATAAACTAGGTTTTATTTTCATTGGTCCGTATTGTATCCAATCCGTTCTTCACGTGAGTGTGTTCACTAGTGCCATTTGACTGGTGTGGTCCATTTGCGGGGAGGACCGGCATTCATTCCCCGTTGGCGTTCTCACCAGCTCTGGAAATACACAGGCCGGTGGCATACCCTGATGTAAGTAAAATGTGTTAGTTACGTGTCTCAGTATATCACTGTATAGCTTGGAAGGTGTGTGTGTGTGTGTTGTGCTGGTCTTGCTAGCAACTGTCATGTCTGCCTCCATAAAAATGACATAGGAATGATGGAAGATCTTATTATCTCTTGAACTAAGATGCATGGACAAAATTCATCAGTGTGAACGGAATTTTCTAGCCATAGAAAGGTAAGGGGGTGAGTTATTATGAGGTGTCAGTTCTCCTTTAACCCCTTCAGTGCCAGAGGCTCGGGCCATTTCCTCCTGTACCCTGCAGGCCAGACACTTTTTCAGCATTTTTGCTATCCTTCCATTTAGGCTTGATTTACTCTGATGATTTTTAGTTACATATGGAAAACTATATATTGTTTTTTTTTTTTTTCAGAGCAAATGGAGCTTTCTTGTGGTACCTTACATGAAGGTAATTTTACATCGTGCAAAAAGCTATGATGTCATAATGACAAAAAAAATTACTCATTTTGCTAAAATCACATACTATGTATCAAAAACATTTACCTTGATTGAAAAAGTTTCAATTATTTGAAAAAGTCCAGAGTAAAAAAAATACCAAATTTGTATAGTTTTACCTACGTCCATGGCTAGCGTAGAGCCCTAATCACCAGCAGCGCAAAATTACATTTTCAACTTTATAAACTAATATGCGCATTCTAGGGTTTTTGTTGTAAAACTACCCTAAAACAGTGGAATAACTATATATTTCTGAAAAGCAGACAACCTGCCGCATCTAATAAGAGGTAACTTGCCTTCTTGCCCTAAGCCTGTTGTGCCCAAATGCTTCCAGAAGGTGGCACTATAGGAAAAAAATGGCATTTTCTTACATTTCTGCCCCTTCATCTGTACGGAAATCTGTGAAAACAATGGAATTTCCAACTATATTCATTAGCTAGTGCTCTTAGGAGAAAAATGACACCCCATTGGTATGGGTTCACCTACCTCAGGGGGCGCTAGAAGTGCAAAAAGACACCTACTACACCCTATAATGTTTCTAACATTTTCTCAAATATTACTTGTCTATACAAAAATGGTTATAACAACTAGAGAAGTGAAGAAAGGGTAGACAAACCATACCATTTTGGAAAGAAGACAACCTGCCACATCTAATGAGGGGTGAATTGCCTTCTTACCCCAAGCCTGTTGTGCCCAAGTGCTTCCAGAAGTGGCACTACAGTTAAAAAAAATTAAAAGTCATTTTCTTACATTTCTGCCCCTTCATCTGTATGGAAATCTGTGAAAACCATGGAATTTCCAACTGTATTCATTAGCTAGTGCTCTTAGGAGAAAAATGACACCTCATTGGTATGAGTTCACCTACTTTAGGGGGCGCTACAAGTACCAAACTACACCTATTGCAACCTACAGCTACAGCGGTCCAAACTCGTACGCTGTAAGTAGCTGACACTTGGGGTTAAGCATATAAAAACCCAGATTACTTTAGGCGTCAGTGTTCCTTTAAACTGGGAAGTTTTCAATCAGAAATGATGTTTTGAAGGCAGCAGCAGGAAGCCCGATACCTGGTCAACGACAAGTCCCTGAAGATTAGCATTCAAGACAGAAAAGTAAATGGCGTGTCTGTGTAAAGAGCTCAAGTTGTCCTCACATGTACAGCTAGGCAGGGACCCAACAGTATCCACTTTACAGAGCCCCAGCCATAGAATCCAAGGGAACAAACGGGGCCCTGTCTGTCTCCACTTACAAACAACCTTGGGCACATACCCCAAAAACAGAGCACATCTCTTATCCCATTGGTTGTTTACAGGCTCATCCCAGTGCTAAATGGAATGAATCCATACTTGTTTTTTGAACAGTGAATCATCAAGGACAGAACACATATTAAAAGATTACTAACACAACTTAATATTTAATTGCCATTTGCCTTATCTGTCAGCAAGCTAGAGAAACCTTCAGGGCATTATTGCAAAGCAATGTGTTAAAGGGAAAGTAACACCCAATAATAGCACCTGAGAATTGTGCTGTTCTGCCTTGACCGTTTTACCCAGCTGTTTTTGGACAACGCTCACCATTACAGTCACTTACCTTACTATGGCCAGAAAATCCTTACTGAATTTTTAACAGTTCATGATGCTGAAAAAAGACATGCGTCCATAAAGTTCATCCCATACCAAATCAACCCTGATAATACAGAGTAAGGTTAAAAAAAAAAAAAAAAAAAAAAAAAAAAAAAAAAAATTTAATTGAAGCCACTTCCAATTAATCCACAAGTGGGCAAAAAAGAAAAAAAAAATCCATTCCTGACTCCAAATGGCACTCAGATATTTCTCTGGATCAACATCCTATCTGATTTGAAGTCAGCTGTCATAATTCTCAAAATTGTTCTGTGTTAGATTACTTTTTTTTTAAAGCAATTACAGTATCTGCAAGCATCCCGAGGCAGAGAATTCTTTAGATTTACTGCCCTTACTGTAAAAAATCCCTTCCTATGTTTTAGTTGAAAGAGCCATTCCTCTAGGCTTAATGGATGAATTCTGGCTCTTAGCTCAGCTCTTTGAATAAATAATTCATTGGATAGTTCTTTGTATTGACCTTGAATATATGTGTAAATGGTAATCATATCACCCCTCTTCTCTAATGTAAAAAAAAACAGTTTGGCTAGTCTCTCTTTATAACTCAGATCATCCAATTCCTTTATCATCTGTTTTGTTGCACTCTCTGCACTTTTTCCAGTAAGAACTGGTACCCAAAACTTTACTCCATATTCTAGATGTGGCCTTACCAAGGATTTATACAGAGGTATAATTATATTCCCATCTCATGCATATATCCCTCTTTTTATGCAGGATAGTAGCACCTTGTTTGCTCTTGCAGCAGCTGAGTGACTGCACACTGCTGTGAAGTCTATCGTCTATCAGTACTCCTAAATTTTTCTCCAATGAGGATTCCTCAAGTAGTTTCCCATTTAGAGTATATGTAGCATGTTTGTTTCTACAGCCCAAATCCTTAACCTTACATTTATCTACATTAAATGTCATCTGCCACTTTTCTGCCAAATCACTCGTTTTATCTAAATCCTTCTGCAGAGAAGAAACATCCAGCTCTGTATGTATTTCCTTGCACAGCTTAGTGTCATCAGCAAAGACTGAGACATACTTTCAATTCTCACGTATAGATCATTAATAAACAAATTAAAAAGCATTGGGCCCAGGACTGAACCCTGCAGCACCCCACTTACAACTTTAGACCAACTTAAAAAGTTCCATTAACAACAACTCTATGCTATCTATCATTTAACCAGTTCTCTATCAATACACCAATATCACCACCAAAATGAAAGCCTTTTAATGTATGCAGTAACCTGTTGTGAGGCACTGTATCAAAGGCTTTTGCAAAATCCAAGTATAGATGGTAACAAAAACATAAGATTGCTACAATTGCCATATAGCCATTTTCATTCATATTAGAATTTAACTCAGAGGCTTAAAAGCCAGTGCAGATTTGGAGCTACTCTCAATAGCCACGGCCACAGGCTCCAAAAGACTAGATGATACAGGAAGGCAGTGCTACAACAGACCTGCTAGTTCCCAACAACTGACTCAGCTTTGGAAATATGAAGTCGAGACGGCTGCTGGGAACTAGGGGGTCCATTGTAGCACTGCCTTCCTGTGTCTTCTTGGAAAATCCAGGTATACTACATTAACAGCTATTTCCTTGTCCAAATTACTACTTACCCCTTCATAAAATGCAAGTAAATTTGTTTGACATGATCTATTCTTCAAAAAAAAAAAAACAAAAAAAACATGCTACGTTCTACTAATAATATTGTTGGTCTTCACAAAGTTCTGGATACCGTCAGTTAGTAACCCTTCTAGTATCTTACCCACTATGGAAGTCAAACTCACAGGTCTATAATTTCCTGGTTTGGATCTTGTCCCCTTTTTGAACAATGGTACTACATCTGCTTTCCTCCAATCGCAGGGCACTACAGTAAATGAAAGTGAATCAATCAATATTAAGTATAATGGTCTATTACTGAACTAAGTTCCTTAAGAAGCCTTGGGTATATACCATCAGATCCAGGTGCTCTATACTTATCCAGTCTCTTTTGAACTCTGTCCTCAGTAAGCCATGTACATGATAAAGGAAATTCAGTGCTTTTGTCCATTTATCCCAAGCTTGCCATTGTTCCTTCCTTTGTATATACAGCAGAAAATAATGTGTTTAATGTGTTAGCCATAGCCTTATCCTCAATAATCAGTTCACCTTTCTCAGCCAAATGAGGACAAATATCAACCTTAATCTTTTTTGTTGTTTATATACTAGTTGAATTGTTTAGGATTCTTCTTGATCTCTTTTGCAATACTTCTCATTTTCAATTTCAGTTAGCCTAATTGCTTGCTTACAGATTTTATTGCATATATATATATATATATTTTTTTTTTATCATTTTTAAAAATATAGTTTCCCTTTGCGGTGCTGGAAGTCATATTTATCCAGTCGATTTAAGGATAGTTGAAGTTTCCCACTTTGATTTCATTTCCTGACCGAGAAACCTTTTCCATTTCCAGTAACAGCTGGGCTTCTTCAAACTTCCCAATATTAGATGGCTTGTCACAAATCCTCATTAATATATTTTTTATTATGTGTGCCCCCCCAGTGTGCATTTCAACCTACAGGGCCTCTATATTCTCACTGGACCCTTGATTAATATCTTTGCTTATACAATGTTTTAAGGCATGCTTTACATACAGACATCCCCCTCCCCTTTTATTAATCCTATCCTATATAATAATTCGCTAAATCGTGTGTAACGCCGCGACATGTGCAGTAGACACTGCTGCGCATGCTGCAGTCATGCACAGTAGAGACTGCCCACGCCGCGGCTGATACAGAGCTGGATGCTCAGAAGGAGTGTTCAGCTCTGTATCAGCCGCGGCGCTGGCAGTCTCTACTGCGCGTGACTGCCCCGCGACGGGTGGCAGTGGCACTGTGGCCCGTGTAACGGGCTGTTCAACTAGTCCCTTAAAAAAAGTGAATAATTCTTGAATGAGAGAGGGAGGGGATTACAAAGTAAGGTAAAGGAGACCTCTCTTTTATGTGTGGCTTTTAACCCATTAAATTAATCAACTGTAGATCTGGTACTAGTTATTTGACCCCATAGTGCAGTTGGTTTGATCCAGAATTACTCCAAGTGAGAGATGCACTTAGGTGTGATAAAGTGAAGGTCCAGTGATATCACTTCTCTAGTTCCTATATTATTCTATGGAGTCTATGCACTAAGATCTCTCGGACGTTAGGGATCTTAGTGCATTGGCTCTATAGAGCAACACAGGAATTACAGAAGTGATATCACTGGAGAGGATATATCTGCTTTGTCACACCTTTCTATGTCTCCCTTCAGTTTTCTTGAGTGCATAAGTCCCATAGTATGAATGAGAAACATTAACAGGCTCAAATGTGGAGACACTAAAATAATTAAATCTAAAAGTGATGTGTCAGATAAAAGTTATCAGATGACTGCAACAGATCAGGGGTAACCAAACTACTTGCCTCAGACTAAGAAACAGCCACTGAACCGAGAGCCAAACACCATTAATAATCAAACAACATTAACCCTTTGCTTTGCAATGCATTGCGTACCCCTTTGGCACTCAAGCGGTTAAAGGAAAACTAACAAATAAAAAGGAAACTGGTTGATATAATACTAATTGTAATGTTTTTATAGATATTAATATTTTAGCATATTCTATGTTCCATTACTAACACATATTCCCATGGGCGGATTGTCCTATAGGGGGATAGGGCATCCCCCGGTGGGCCGCTAGATCATGGGCCTGTGGGGGAGACCAGAGGAGAGGTCTGTGTTGCCACAGGCACTCTCTGTGACAGCCTTCGTGTTCCTTGTTAACCCTTTGAGTGCCAGAGGGGTACGCAACGCATTGCAAAGCAATGCGTTGCGTACCCCTCTGGCACTCAAAGGCTTAATGCACAGTGCCAGGATATGACATAATATCCTGGCACCTGCTCTCCCATGCCGCACAGGGACCACAAGGGGGTGTCGATAGGGATGTCGGTGCAGCTAGTGGGCCGCTTTAAAAAAAAATGCCCGGGCTGGTATTCCCCTACAATCCGCCCCTGCATATTCCTACATTTTTTTTAAACCTGTCCTTTTAATAACACTTGTCAGTTTGCTGGGATTAATGTCCATTTCTTTCAGAAAGGCTGTTACCTTATTTCGAACCCTTCAGAGACAATCCCGGACATGCACAGCAAGGCTGGAAAACACAAGAATGTCTGCTCTCTCACAGCAAATGTAAGACTAGATTTTAGGCCTCGGAAAACAAACAGAAGTTTCAGACTAGTAGGAATTACAAGGTATTTAACTCACTGAGAGTCAGCGTTATAACACACATATATCTCTGTCACTCAAAGGGTAAAGTGTCTATAACTCCAGTTCATTTAAAGAGTTTACACTAACTATTATATGCAACCCATAGCTACTACATGAATACCTTACCTTTTATCTTGCTACATAAATTTACATAGTGTTAAATTCTGTCTCATTTCTAATCATCAATGTTCCATATTGCAGAAGGTCACATGTTTATCACCTTCGCACGTGAAGGGCCAGATGGATCATGTTCAGGGGCCACAAGTGGCCCCTACACAGTAATTTAGGTATTACTACTCTAAAGTGCAATCTCTCAAGCAGGGTCCTCTCACTATTTTTAAAGTTACATACAAATAATTATAGACTAAAAGAATATAAGAGAAACATGACAACTGATTTTACCACAGGTAGGATTTTGAGCCGAGAACAAATCTGCTTATGTTTTGGAGTCAGAAACAATTTATTTTTTTTAACTCTCTTGTTAATGGCGTCAGTGAGTTTTTGTTTACCATACGCTTGATTAACAAAAGCAACCTGGCAAAGGGTGAATTTGAGGAATTAATGTTTTCTACTTTGTCAACTATGTTATTGTTCTGCATATGTAGTATACTGCATGTTTGTTTATTTCTTGATATGAAATAAATGCAGTAGAAATAACAGAATACTATACCCCAGCTAGGACTGCAAATTTGGGGTGTCAGTGGAGCTGGACCAGCTGTATTACTCTTTCCTCTGGAACTCAAAGGGTGAAGATCTTATCACAAAAAAGTTGTAAGACAAGAGAGGAAGGAGTTAAACCTTTGAATGCCAGTTGTGTACCCCTCTGGAACTCAAAGGGTCAATAGTATTGAGTGAAGGTCCTTTTTTTGGATTTTGAGATCCACTGCAACTATGGGTTACTATTCCAGGCCAGGAAACAATGAAAGATCTGTTGCCACACTAAACTTAGGGTCCACTGCAGTCATATGGGAGGATATGCAAAGCCAACATTACAGCAAACCAACTACACCATAGGTGCAGCAAATGAAATTTCCATGGGGCTTTTAAGAACTTGAATGCTAAGAGAACAGTTCAATGCATTTAACCCAACTGAATGCTAGAGAGATCACCAATGTATTGTTTTGCAATGCCTTGGAAAGCCTTACTGCATCCAAGGTGTTAAAACGCCATAGGAATTTATATTTGCACCCTTGTCGTGCAGTTGGTGTGCCCCAGAATTGCCCTGTTATTGATTTATACAGATCTGGCACTTACCTTGAAGTATCCACCTTCATAAAGTGTATTGGGGGGTCCAAATATTGCCACTTCCCAGTTATAGAGGTCACTTTCATCCACTAGTGTAATTCGGAAACCCTCAACTGGCTCCTCTTGTAGTGATTTAAGTTCCAGCATCAGGGCTTTCTGTGAGCTGGTCATCTGTTGCTGGGCCATGATGGGCTGAATAAAAGAACTAGCAGCCAAGACACACGGGGAGGGAGGGGGGGAGATGGGGAAGAAAGGGGAAGTCTGAGGCTGCTTCTAGCCAGAAAGAAATAGACAGCAGTTCAGGAGAGGCTGAATGGACCTACAAGTGTCTTAATCTAGGTGGTAGACCTAGAACAGACAAGGCCTGAACAAGGGACAAGGTGGGTGTGGGGCCTTATCATGCACAACACAGACAGCAAAAGAAGTGTGTTGCTCTAGATGCAAGGCTGATTGCCAAGGTTGATTCTACTGTCCATCAGTCAGTGTCAATCCAGCAGAGACCTGCTGGCCTCAGTGAGTGAGCTCTGGCTCGGACCCCGGATGGCCCAGCTCAGTCAGCCCAGGGATCTTGGTGGCCTCTCACTGTAATCTTGGCAGCCCGTCTCTCTGTAAATCTTGGAATCTTACTTGGCCTCCTCAATGTCTGGGTTCCTGACTCATTCAGCCCTTGAATCTTGGGGGTCCCTCTCTGCAGGCCTCTTTCTCTGCACAACCTGGCCCTCTCTCTCTCTTTGTAAACCCTGGTATTTTGGTGGCTTCTCTCTCTCTCCAAGCGCTGGGATTTTGGGCGCCTCCCTCTGTAAGCCCTTGGATCTTGTTGGCCTCTCACTCCCTGTAAGCCCTTGGATCTTGTTGGCCTCTCACTCCCTGTAAGACCTGGGATCTTGTTGGCCTCTCACTCCCTGTAAGACCTGGGATCTTGTTGGCCTCTCACTCCCTGTAAGACCTGGGATCTTGTTGGCTTCTCACTCCCTGTAAGACCTGGGATCTTGTTGGCTTCTCACTCCCTGTAAAACCTGGGATCTTGTTGGCCTCTCACTCCCTGTAAGACCTGGGATCTTGTTGGCCTCTCACTCCCTGTAAGACCCGGGATCTTGTTGGCCTCTCACTCCCTGTAAAACCTGGGACCTTAGTGGTATGCCAGTCTCTAAGTCCTGGGCTCCTGCTGGCCTCTCTCCGTCAGCCCGGTTCTCCTGCTGGTCTCTCTCCGTCAGCTCAGTGCTCCTGCTGGCCTCTCTCCGTCAGCCCGGTGCTCCTCCTGGCCTCTCTCCGTCAGCCCGGTACTCCCGCTGGTCTCTCTCCGTCAGCCTGGTGCTCCCGCTGGCCTCTCTCCGTCAGCCCGGTGCTCCCGCTGGCCTCTCTCCGTCAGCCCGGTGCTCCCGCTGGCCTCTCTCCGTCAGCCCGGTGCTCCCGCTGGCCTCTCACTATAAGCCCGGCTCCTCCGCTGGCCTATCGCTTTAAGCCCAGTGATCCCGCTGGTCTTTCGCTATAATCCTGGAGATCGTGCTGGCGGGTATCGATAAGCCAGAGACTCCTGTTCGCCTCTCGCTGTACACCCGGGGCTCCTACTGGCCTCTGTCGGTAATGTAGTGCCTAGATTCTAGTGGGCTAAAGGACCTACGTGACATCATCAGTCATGTGACCGATGGGTATAGGAAGGGGAGGGGCTTGATAAGACACACATGTTGACAGAGGTGGGAGAAGGAAAGCAGCGGTTCGGTTCTGTGGGACCGGCAGCAGTGGGGGAAGAAATGGACCACTTTGGAGTCTTTATTATGTGGAACTAGTGCTACTGGGGACAGGAGGGGATAACTCTGGGCTCTTTATTCTGTAGAACTAGGGACAGGAGTGGATAACTCTGGGCTCTTTATTCTGTAGAACTAGGGGCAGGAGAGGATAACTGTAGGCTCTTTATTCTGTAGAACTAGGGACAGGAGTGGATAACTCTGGGCTCTTTATTCTGTAGAACTAGGGACAGGATAGGATAACTCTGGACTCTTTACTCTGTGGAACTGGGGACAGGAGTGGATAACTCTGGGCTCTTTATTCTGTGGAACCGGGACAGGATAGGATAACTCTGGGCTCTTTATTCTGTAGAACTAGGGACAGGAGTGGATAACTCTGGGCTCTTTATTCTGTAGAACTAGGGACAGGAGAGGATAACTGTAGGCTCTTTATTCTGTAGAACTAGGGACAGGAGTGGATAACTCTGGGCTCTTTATTCTGTAGAACTAGGGACAGGAGTGGATAACTCTGGACTCTTTACTCTGTGGAACTGGGGACAGGAGTGGATAACTCTGGGCTCTTTATTCTGTGGAACTGGGGGCAGGAGTGGATACCTCTGGGCTCTTTATTCTGTGGAACTGGGGACAGGAGTGGATAACTCTGGGCTTTTTATTCTGTGGAACTGGGGACAGGAGTGGATAACTCTGGGCTTTTTATTCTGTGGAACTGGGGACAGGAGTGGATAACTCTGGGCTTTTTATTCTGTGGAACTGGGGGCAGGAGTGGATACCTCTGGGCTCTTTATTCTGTGGAACTGGGGACAGGAGAGGATAACTCTGGGCTTTTTATTATGTGGAACTGATGCTACTGGGGACAGGAGAGGATAACTCTGGGCTTTTATGTGGAACTGATGCCACTACTTGCTGGTACCGATGGGGGCAGGAGCGAATCACTCTTGCCTGTTTGTTCTTTGGAACTGATATCATTGGGGGCAATAGTGGATTACTCTGGACTATTTTTTTCTAGGGAACTGGAGAGCATCACTCTGGACTGTGGGGACAGGAGTGGATCACTCTTGGCTGTTTATTCTGTGCAACTGCTACCAGTGGGGGCAGGAGTGGATCACTCTGGGCTACTTGTTCTTAGGAACTGGAACCAGTAGGGGCAGGAGTGGATCACTCTTGGCTGTTTATTCTTTGCAACTGGTACCAGTAGGACAGGAGTGGATCACTCTGGGCTATTTGTTCTCTGGAACTGGAACCAGTAGGGACAGGAGTGGATCACTCTGGGCTGTTTATTCTGTGGAACTGGTACCAGTAGGGACAGGAGTGGATCACTCTGGGCTATTTGTTCTCTGGAACTGGAACCAGTGGGGACAGGAGTGGATCACTCTGGGCTATTTGTTCTCTGGAACTGTAACCAGTAGGGGAAGGAGTGGATCACTCTGGGCTATTTGTTCTTTGGAACTGGAACCAGTGGGGACAGGAGTGGATCACTCTGGGCTATTTGTTCTCTGGAACTGTAACCAGTGGGGGCAGGAGTGGATCACTCTGGGCTATTTGTTCTTTGGACCTGGAACCAGTAGGGGCAGGAGTGGATCACTCTTGGCTGTTTATTCTGTGCAACTGGTACCAGTGGGGGCAGGAGTGGATCACTCTGGGCTATTTGTTCTCTGGAACCAGTGGGGGCAGGAGTGGATCACTCTGGGCTATTTGTTCTTTGGACCTGGAACCAGTGGGGGCAGGAGTGGATCACTCTGGGCTCTTTGTTCTTTGGAACTGGAATCAGTAGGGACAGGAGTGGATCACTCTGGGCTATTTGTTCTTTGGAACTGTAACCAGTGGGGGCAGGAGTGGATCACTCTGGGCTATTTGTTCTTTGGAACTGGAACCAGTGGGGGCAGGAGTGGATCACTCTGGGCTATTTGTTCTTTGGAACTGGAATCAGTAGGGACAGGAGTGGATCACTCTGGGCTATTTGTTCTTTGGAACTGTAACCAGTGGGGGCAGGAGTGGATCACTCTGGGCTATTTGTTCTTTGGAACTGGAACCAGTAGGGGCAGGAGTGGATCACTCTGGGCTATTTGTTCTTTGGACCTGTAACCAGTGGGGGCAGGAGTGGATCACTCTGGGCTATTTGTTCTTTGGAACTGGAATCAGTAGGGACAGGAGTGGATCACTCTGGGCTATTTGTTCTTTGGACCTGTAACCAGTGGGGGCAGGAGTGGATCACTCTGGGCTATTTGTTCTTTGGAACTGGAATCAGTAGGGACAGGAGTGGATCACTCTGGGCTATTTGTTCTTTGGAACTGTAACCAGTAGGGACAGGAGTGGATCACTCTGGGCTATTTGTTCTTTGGAACTGGAATCAGTGGGGACAGGAGTGGATCACTCTGGGCTATTTGTTCTTTGGAACTGGAACCAGTAGGGACAGGAGTGGATCAATCTGGGCTATTTGTTCTTTGGAACTGGAATCAGTAGGGACAGGAGTGGATCACTCTGGGCTATTTGTTCTTTGGAACTGGAACCAGTAGGGACAGGAGTGGATCACTCTGGGCTATTTGTTCTTTGGAACTGGAACCAGTAGGGACAGGAGTGGATCACTCTGGGCTATTTGTTCTGTGGAACTGGAACCAGTAGGGACAGGAGTGGATCACTCTGGGCTATTTGTTCTTTGGAACTGGAACCAGTAGGGACAGGAGTGGATCAATCTGGGCTATTTGTTCTTTGGAACTGGAATCAGTAGGGACAGGAGTGGATCACTCTGGGCTATTTGTTCTTTGGAACTGGAACCAGTAGGGACAGGAGTGGATCACTCTGGGCTATTTGTTCTTTGGAACTGGAACCAGTAGGGACAGGAGTGGATCACTCTGGGCTATTTGTTCTGTGGAACTGGAACCAGTAGGGACAGGAGTGGATCACTCTGGGCTATTTGTTCTTTGGAACTGGAATCAGTAGGGACAGGAGTGGATCACTCTGGGCTATTTGTTCTTTGGAACTGTAACCAGTAGGGACAGGAGTGGATCACTCTGGGCTATTTGTTCTGTGGAACTGGAACCAATAGGGACAGGAGTGGATCACTCTGGGCTATTTGTTCTTTGGAACTGGAATCAGTAGGGGCAGGAGTGGATCACTCTGGGCTATTTGTTCTTTGGAACTGGAACCAGTAGGGGCAGGCGTGGATCACTCTGGGCTATTTGTTCTTTGGAACTGGAATCAGTAGGGGCAGGAGTGGATCACTCTGGGCTATTTGTTCTTTGGAACTGGAATCAGTAGGGACAGGAGTGGATCACTCTGGGCTATTTGTTCTTTGGAACTGGAATCAGTAGGGGCAGGAGTGGATCACTCTGGGCTATTTGTTCTTTGGAACTGGAACCAGTAGGGACAGGAGTGGATCACTCTGGGCTATTTGTTCTTTGGACCTGGAACCAGTAGGGACAGGAGTGGATCACTCTGGGCTATTTGTTCTTTGGAACTGGAACCAGTAGGGGCAGGCGTGGATCACTCTGGGCTATTTGTTCTCTGGAACTGGAACCAGTGGGGACAGGAGTGGATCACTCTGGGCTATTTGTTCTTTGGAACTGGAACCAGTAGGGGCAGGAGTGGATCACTCTGGGCTATTTGTTCTTTGGAACTGGAACCAGTAGGGGCAGGAGTGGATCACTCTGGGCTATTTGTTCTTTGGAACTGGAACCAGTAGGGACAGGAGTGGATCACTCTGGGCTATTTGTTCTTTGGAACTGGAACCAGTAGGGGCAGGAGTGGATCACTCTGGGCTATTTGTTCTTTGGAACTGTAACCAGTAGGGACAGGAGTGGATCACTCTGGGCTATTTGTTCTTTGGAACTGGAATCAGTAGGGACAGGAGTGGATCTCTCTGGGCTATTTGTTCTTTGGAACTGGAACCAGTAGGGACAGGAGTGGATCACTCTGGGCTATTTGTTCTTTGGAACTGGAACCAGTGGGGACAGGAGTGGATCACTCTGGGCTATTTGTTCTTTGGAACTGTAACCAGTAGGGACAGGAGTGGATCACTCTGGGCTATTTGTTCTTTGGAACTGGAACCAGTAGGGACAGGAGTGGATCACTCTGGGCTATTTGTTCTTTGGACCTGGAACCAGTAGGGACAGGAGTGGATCACTCTGGGCTATTTGTTCTTTGGAACTGGAACCAGTAGGGGCAGGCGTGGATCACTCTGGGCTATTTGTTCTCCTGAACTGGAACCAGTGGGGACAGGAGTGGATCACTCTGGGCTATTTGTTCTTTGGAACTGGAACCAGTAGGGGCAGGAGTGGATCACTCTGGGCTATTTGTTCTTTGGAACTGGAACCAGTAGGGGCAGGAGTGGATCACTCTGGGCTATTTGTTCTTTGGAACTGGAACCAGTGGGGACAGGAGTGGATCACTCTGGGCTATTTGTTCTTTGGAACTGGAACCAGTAGGGGCAGGCGTGGATCACTCTGGGCTATTTGTTCTTTGGAACTGGAACCAGTAGGGGCAGGAGTGGATCACTCTGGGCTATTTGTTCTTTGGAACTGGAACCAGTAGGGGCAGGAGTGGATCACTCTGGGCTATTTGTTCTTTGGAACTGGAACCAGTAGGGGCAGGAGTGGATCACTCTGGGCTATTTGTTCTTTGGAACTGTAACCAGTAGGGACAGGAGTGGATCACTCTGGGCTATTTGTTCTCTGGAACTGGAACCAGTGGGGACAGGAGTGGATCACTCTGGGCTATTTGTTCTTTGGAACTGGAACCAGTAGGGACAGGAGTGGATCACTCTGGGCTATTTGTTCTTTGGAACTGGAACCAGTAGGGACAGGAGTGGATCACTCTGGGCTATTTGTTCTGTGGAACTGGAACCAGTAGGGACAGGAGTGGATCACTCTGGGCTATTTGTTCTTTGGAACTGTAACCAGTAGGGGCAGGAGTGGATCACTCTGGGCTATTTGTTCTTTGGAACTGGAACCAGTGGGGGCAGGAGTGGATCACTCTGGGCTATTTGTTCTTTGGAACTGTAACCAGTAGGGACAGGAGTGGATCACTCTGGGCTATTTGTTCTTTGGAACTGTAACCAGTGGGGGCAGGAGTGGATCACTCTGGGCTATTTGTTCTTTGGAACTGGAACCAGTAGGGACAGGAGTGGATCACTCTGGGCTATTTGTTCTTTGGAACTGGAACCAGTAGGGACAGGAGTGGATCACTCTGGGCTATTTGTTCTGTGGAACTGGAACCAGTAGGGACAGGAGTTGATCACTCTGGGCTATTTGTTCTTTGGAACTGGAACCAGTAGGGACAGGAGTGGATCACTCTGGGCTATTTGTTCTTTGGAACTGGAACCAGTGGGGACAGGAGTGGATCACTCTGGGCTATTTGTTCTTTGGAACTGGAACCAGTAGGGACAGGAGTGGATCACTCTGGGCTATTTGTTCTTTGGAACTGGAACCAGTAGGGACAGGAGTGGATCACTCTTGGCTATTTGTTCTTTGGAACTGGAACCAGTAGGGGCAGGAGTGGATCACTCTGGGCTATTTGTTCTCTGGAACTGGAACCAGTAGGGACAGGAGTGGATCACTCTGGGCTATTTGTTCTGTGGAACTGTAACCAGTAGGGGCAGGAGTGGATCACTCTGGGCTATTTGTTCTTTGGAACTGTAACCAGTAGGGACAGGAGTGGATCACTCTGGGCTATTTGTTCTTTGGAACTGGAATCAGTAGGGACAGGAGTGGATCACTTTGGGCTATTTGTTCTTTGGAACTGTAATCAGTAGGGACAGGAGTGGATCACTCTGGGCTATTTGTTCTTTGGAACTGGAACCAGTAGGGACAGGAGTGGATCACTCTGGGCTATTTGTTCTTTGGAACTGGTACCAGTAGGGACAGGAGTGGATCACTCTGGGCTATTTGTTCTTTGGAACTGGTACCAGTAGGGGCAGGAGTGGATCACTCTGGGCTATTTGTTCTTTGGAACTGGAACCAGTAGGGGCAGGAGTGGATCACTCTGGGCTATTTGTTCTTTGGAACTGTAATCAGTAGGGACAGGAGTGGATCACTCTGGGCTATTTGTTCTTTGGAACTGGAACCAGTAGGGACAGGAGTGGATCACTCTGGGCTATTTGTTCTTTGGAACTGGTACCAGTAGGGACAGGAGTGGATCACTCTGGGCTATTTGTTCTTTGGAACTGTAACCAGTAGGGACAGGAGTGGATCACTCTGGGCTATTTGTTATTTGGAACTGGTACCAGTGGGGACAGGAGTGGATCACTCTGGGCTATTTGTTCTGTGGAACTGGAACCAGTAGGGGCAGGAGTGGATCACTCTGGGCTATTTGTTCTTTGGAACTGGAACCAGTAGGGACAGGAGTGGATCACTCTGGGCTATTTGTTCTTTGGAACTGGTACCAGTAGGGGCAGGAGTGGATCACTCTGGGCTATTTGTTCTCTGGAAGGAAATGTAATAGTTTTCGCTCCATGATGTAAAAAAAAAAACTACCTTATTGCTTGTCGGGAGGAAGAGGAAGATCAGTGCCATCTTAATTATGTTCACAGTGATTGGCAGCGCTCTCCCTCCTCACCCCAAGAGAAATCTCACAATCACTTGTTCACATGAGAAACGATCATAGGAACTTGTGATGTTCTTATTCAAGCTTTGCCCATATACATATATTATGTGTAATTATTTTAATATCTTAATTTCAAGCCAAGATTTAGTGACTGTTTTTCACCAAGATTTTAATTATGTTTGCATCATTTATATGTGTTTTTTGAGTATTAAAGGGATAGTAATACTTAAAATGTAAAAAAAAATATATTGTAGGGTTTATCCCCCTGAGTAAAACAAGAGTACTTCCCACTGCTGAAAGGTGTGTCATTCAAAAGTTATTAATTTTCAAAGTTGAATTTTTTAGGTGCAATATCACAGTGGCCTGAAATTGTACAGTGGTGCTGTTGCTACACGATCCTATGGACAGCTCTGGTCCCGGGACCATAAATCTCCATATGATGGTGTAGCAACAGCGCCACTGTACAATTTCAGGCCACTGTGATATTGCATCTAAAAATTTCTACTTTGAAAATTAATAACTTTTGAATGAAACACCTTTCAGCAGTGGGAGTACTCTTGTTTTACTCAGGGGGATAAACCCTACATAATTTTTTTTTTTTTTTTTTTTTACATTTTAAGTATTACTATCCCTTTAAATTGTATACTGCACTTAGAGGCTGCATTTTTGCACTGTTTTTCCCCAACTACCCTATTTCTGTTTCATGTATGCGGCTTGAGCTCCGTGGGAACCTCAGAAAGGCATACCTGAATCTACAAATAGATACAGCAGCAGGGGTCTTGTCTATTATAAAGTGTAAAGCAATAGGACTTCTATAGGGGTAGATTTTTAGCCCCGAGCATTAACATATTTCATCTCATCTAATGCTCTGCACATATTCTTTGTCATTGTACCAATAATACGTTAGATATCCCAAAGGCTGTTGAATTCCAGTACAAACTGATGTTGTTTCACTAGAGAAGCGCTGAACCAACCATTCCTTTTACAGCTTTGCTTGTTCAGCATGGTACATTTAAATTATGGCATTCCTACAGCTGGTAAATGCTTCATACAGACATCACAGAGCAGTATATTTAGGGCCTGTGCATTTTAATAACAGATGAGAGTTGGTACTGTGTCAGCCGTAGAAATACCGGAGGCAAATATAGTTGTTGATACCTTTATTGGCTAACTAAGCAGATTTAGGATGCAAGCTTTCAAGACCTCTTAGGTCTCTTCCTCAGGCATGTTACAAAGATAAATATGAAAACATCCTATATAATAATTCACTAGAAAGTGTGTAACGACGCAGTCATGCGCAGTAGAGACTGCCAGTGATGAGGCTGATACAGAGCGGGACGCTCCGAAGGAGCATCCAGCTCTGTATCAGCTGCAGTGCAGGCAGTCTCTACTGAGCAAGACTGCAATGCGACCGTCTGGCACTGTATCAGCTGCAGAATGAGCAGTCTCTACTGAGCATGACTGCACTGCGACCGGCTGGCACTGTATCAGCTGCAGAATGAGCAGTCTCTACTGAGCAAGACTGCACTGCGACCGGCTGGCACTGTATCAGCTGCAGAATGAGCAGTCTCTACTGAGCATGACTGCACTGCGACCGACTGGCACTGTATCAGCTGCAGAATGAGCAGTCTCTACTGAGCAAGACTGCACTGCGGCCGGCTGGCACTGTATCAGCTGCAGAGTGGGCAGTCTCTACTGAGCAAGACTGCACTGCGACCGGCTGGCACTGTATCAGCTGCAGAGTGGGCAGTCTCTACTGAGTATGACTGCAACGCGACCGTCTGGCACTGTATCAGCTGCGGTACGGGAAGTCTCTACTGAGCATGACTGCACTGCGACCGGCTGGCACTGTATCAGCTGCAGAGTGAGCAGTCTCTACTGAGCATGACTGCACTGCGACCGGCTGGCACTGTATCAGCTGCAGAATGAGCAGTCTCTACTGAGCAAGACTGCACTGCGACCGGCTGGCACTGTATCAGCTGCAGAATGAGCAGTCTCTACTGAGCATGACTGCACTGCGACCGGCTGGCACTGTATCAGCTGCAGAATGAGCAGTCTCTACTGAGCAAGACTGCACTGCGACCGGCTGGCACTGTATCAGCTGCAGAATGAGCAGTCTCTACTGAGCAAGACTGCACTGCGACCGGCTGGCACTGTATCAGCTGCAGAGTGGGCAGTCTCTACTGAGCAAGACTGCACTGCGACCGGCTGGCACTGTATCAGCTGCAGAGTGGGCAGTCTCTACTGAGTATGACTGCAACGCGACCGTCTGGCACTGTATCAGCTGCGGTACGGGAAGTCTCTACTGAGCATGACTGCACTGCGACCGGCTGGCACTGTATCAGCTGCAGAGTGAGCAGTCTCTACTGAGCATGACTGCACTGCGACCGGCTGGCACTGTATCAGCTGCAGAATGAGCAGTCTCTACTGAGCAAGACTGCACTGCGACCGGCTGGCACTGTATCAGCTGCAGAATGAGCAGTCTCTACTGAGCAAGACTGCACTGCGACCGGCTGGCACTGTATCAGCTGCAGAATGAGCAGTCTCTACTGAGCATGACTGCACTGCGACCGGCTGGCACTGTATCAGCTGCAGAATGAGCAGTCTCTAGTGAGCAAGACTGCACTGCGACCGGCTGGCACTGTATCAGCTGCAGAATGAGCAGTCTCTACTGAGCAAGACTGCACTGCGACCGGCTGGCACTGTATCAGCTGCAGAGTGGGCAGTCTCTACTGAGCAAGACTGCACTGCGACCGGCTGGCACTGTATCAGCTGCAGAGTGGGCAGTCTCTACTGAGTATGACTGCAACGCGACCGTCTGGCACTGTATCAGCTGCGGTACGGGAAGTCTCTACTGAGCATGACTGCACTGCGACCGGCTGGCACTGTATCAGCTGCAGAGTGAGCAGTCTCTACTGAGCATGACTGCACTGCGACCGGCTGGCACTGTATCAGCTGCAGAGTGAGCAGTCTCTACTGAGCAAGACTGCACTGCGACCGGCTGGCACTGTATCAGCTGCAGAGTGGGCAGTCTCTACTGAGCATGACTGCAACGCGACCGGCTGGCACTGTATCAGTGGGCAGTCTCTACTGAGCACGACTGCACCGCGACCGGCTGGCACTGTATCAGCTGCAGAGTGGGCAGTCTCTACTGAGCATGACTGCACCGCGACCGGCTGGCACTGTATCAGTTGCAGAGTGGGCAGTCTCTACTGTGCATGATTGCACTGCGACTGGCTGGCACTGTATCAGCTGCGGTACGGGCAGTCTCTACTGAGCATGACTGCACCGCGACCGGCTGGTACTGTATCAGCTGCAGAGCGGGCAGTCTGTACTGAGCATGACTGCCCCGCGACCGGCTGGCGGTGGCACTGTGGCAGTGTAACGGGCTCTTCAACTAGTCTCTTATATACAAGTACACATTGCATTGTTTAGAATAGAAATCAGATAAGGAAATTCAATCCAGACCCAGATACTTTGATCAGTCAATGGTAAATTGCAGTCTTCCTCTGAGGACTTAGAGGTATTGTCACGGTGAGCAATACTACCACAGTCTACCTTTGAGGCCTAGTTAGCCTGTGCTTCCTTCCTCTGTGGTTTGTCTGCCAGCATCCTTGAGACCACCTCTGCATTACTATGTCTGTTACAGGCACTGGCTTGGACACCTGTTTATGGGCCTATTCTGGGTGGTGTAATTGGGTCCCGCCTCCTTCTGTTCCTTTATAATCCTCCTTGGGGCAAGGAGTCCTTGCCCTTACGTGGTGTTCCTCCTCTTTACTCTTTGCTCTCTGTTGTGACTTGTGTTTGCATGAGAATGTTGCTTTGTGTATGACCCCGGCTTGTCTGACTACCCACAACAGTTCTGACCTGTGGCTCTGGCTGACTACTCGCTCTGTGTAAGGCCCCGGCTTGTCTGACTACCCACATCAGTTCTGACCTGTGGCTCTGGCTGACTACTCGCTCTGTGTATGACCCCGGCTTGACTTCTCTGAGGGCCTGGTTACTTTTGCTCCTTGTAGTCCTCGGTTTGCCTGACTAGTGGCCCTGGCTCATACTAACTCAGCATCAGGGGTTGGCTGGCCCCCTGGGCCAGTCTTAAGTTTGGGCGGGTGGGCTGCTGCCTGGCACTCATCATCTCCCAAATGCTACTGTAAAGCAGCGGGAGATGCAAGTGCGCAGGGCCAGTCTGCACTTATTTAAAGGCCATTCCTTTAGGCCATTCCAGTTTGAGGTTACTTCCAGCCTACTCTGCCGCGTACCCGGCCCCACTCACTCACCTACCCACTCTGCCTGTAACAGACACACACACGATTCAGGAACAATTCAGTGAAGTTCAGTCAGCTGGCTTCACTGCGAATGCATATGGTACGTGACCTTCTGGTCTGCATACCATGCACAGTATGTCATCACAGCCTGCAGGGGCGCGTGATGATGAAATCATGGGGGCAATACAAATAGGGGTGCCATGCAGAGCGCGCCAGAAAGTGCTACAGTCAGCCATCGCCGGTAAGTTATGAGGGCTGCAGGACCACCGCCAGAGGGCTGCAAATACATTTTCAGGGTAAATTTTTATGCTGACTATGAGGGTCACACTAATTAAAAAGTGATGTATCTTAGCACTAAAGCAATGAAAAGCATTAATTATTTTAGAATGAAGGCATGAGATCAGCAAGGAATGGCTTTTTCCATGGATAGTAACCCACACAAGAAGGGAGTCCAGAAGCCTAGGAAATTACATTCTTCTGTGAAGCATGGGTGGGAAATCTGTGGCTTTCCAATCGTTCTCTACTACAACTGAGATTATTTGCATTGCAGTCCAACAACATCTGAAGAGCCACATGTTGCCACCCTTGCTTTGAAGTATCATTGCTGATTCAGATTCAAAGCAGTGTCCGTTACATAAACTGTACAGTTAAGTGGAATTAGGATGGTCTCCAGATGGGTTTTAAAGAACTGGAAAATAATGTGAGGATATAGATTGTAGACTAGAATGAAAATAGGGAACTATGAAATGAGAAAAGAGCAAATACATTTTCAGGGCAACAACCATGTTTTACTATGTCTGCTCCTCTGTGAAACCCCAAATTGCTACTATCATTCATTCGGAGTAACGAGAGGATAAGAAAACTGGCCACTTGGCTAGCAGAGAAGATAAGCTAAACAAGGAAGTCTGTGCCTTCAACATCGTACTCAATTATCAAAGTCTGACAGTGTCTGTTTGAAGACCCTTGACTTGCAGCATGTGAGGTTATTTCTTTTCTGGATTATTGTTTTAGTATGGAAGCTGTCACAGAAATTGTGTGGTGATTTTAGCTGGATTAACCACTCAGTGTTTTGTGATTAGAAGACAAGAATGAAATACATGAGGTCAGGCAAACTGTGGAGAGCCAGTGTGTGGAGGTGGACAACAGTGTGGACAGTGAGTGTAGGCAGACACCAGTGTGGACAGTGTGTGGAGGTGGACAACAGTGTGGAAAGTGTATAGAGGTTGAGGACACCAGTGTAGACAGTGAGTGTAGGCAGATACCAGTGTGGACAGTGTGTGGAGGTTGTGGACAACAGTGTGGATAGTGTGTGGAGGTGTAAGCTCTGCGGTATCACTAGTGTAGCTCCATATCAGTAATGTAGCACCATCACAGTTGTGAGCTTTACATTACAATATTAATGCCAATTATAAAATATCAAAAGGGAACGGGCTGGGCTGGATCTTTATAGGAAATGGGCCACTTGTTTGCACTTGCCCCCAAGGCCGAAAGTTGCCAGCCCTCCCCTGCTCAGCATAGTCTCCAGTTGCCTGACCTGTGACTCTGGCTGCCTACTCGCTCCTTTCACTACCTGCTTGCCTGACCTGTAGTCTTGGTGCCTCCTGGCTCTGGTCTGCTCTCACTCTCTGTTGCCTCCACAGACCAAGTGGTGACTTACACATATTCTACCATTCTTCTGTTATCCCACTTGAGCCGCTTCCCTAGTCTCGAGATCTTGAGTAGTGCAGTGCACAGCACAGTGTGGAGCTCCGGAGGAACCTTGGGTCCTATTTACATATGTATGGGGTTCTGTGTGGGCTCTCCCATTATTGTTGTTATAATAAGATGGTTATATTTTATCTTTGTGTCTGTCCTTATTTGTCTGATTACCCTATCAAATACAAAAGAAAAAAGAGAAAAGAAAGCTCACAGCGCTAACTCATCATAAAATATCCATATGACAAACAAATAAATATGAATACAGTAAGATATAGATAACAGCAAAAAATAGATAAAATAGCAGCAAGAAATAAGAGGACTCTGCAATCCCCCCTAACATTGGGCCTAAACCCAAATGTGAAAACACATACAAACAAACAATCCTGCGCTCCTCTACATGCTGTGAATGATATGTGCCCTATAATGTGCATATTTGATAATCCTTAGTAAATATAAATAAAATAAGTGAGAGTTTCGTCCCACAAATTGGCCAATCCGTGTGTAAGCTTACCAACCACGTCACGGTATCTCACTTTATGGTAAGTCCTACTCTAATACACCTACAAAAACTATCTAAATAATTGTCTAAATTATATTAAAATTAAAGGGTTCTGAGGAAAGATGTTATTTTGAAACGCGTCCCTTAGTAAGCCTCTATGTAGTGCAATTAAAAACAACAGACATACAATAAAATAAAAGAAGTGTAGATAAAGGACTTACCTGGTGCAGGACCCTTATGAGCCTGCATTAATAAAGTGATTACTTGTAAAACATGTTCCATTTATAACCTTCCCCACAAGTCATGTGAGGGATGGTTGATACCAAACAGACAGGGGGTAAACACATTGGGACAGGCCAAACAGCCTAGTTCTTAAAGGCCAAGTGGGATAGGAAAGGAATGGTGAATTGAATTAAAGTGATGGTGTATTTATATTCTCTTTTTATAATTAAATTGGATAAAGATGAGAAGCTGCTAAAGTGAGCTGAAAGGAGATGTGTACAACACCAGAAAAAGAGAAAAGAAAGCTCACAGCGCTAACTCATCATAAAATATCCATATGACAAACAAATAAATATGAATACAGTAAGATATAGATAACAGCAAAAAATGGATAGCAGCAAGAAATAAGAGGACTCTCCAATCTCTATATCTTACTGTATTCATATTTATTTGTTTGTCATATGGATATTTTATGATGAGTTAGCGCTGTGAGCTTTCTTTTCTCTTTTTCTGGTGTTGTACACATCTCCTTTCAGAGAATATAAATACACCATCACTTTAATTCAATTCACCATTCCTTTACTTTAAGGTTATGGGAAGATAACCACTCTTTCTCCCACCTGGAAAACCGGAGCTGGTAACCGTCTACAATCTGTGTGTCTCTAATAGCGTTGCGTTGACCTTTGCAGGGATCTCTGAACCCGTTCCCAAGATGAGCGAAGTGCCCTTAAATGCTCATCCAGAACTGGAATGTTATGTGCCTCAAAGGATTCTGGAATAAGAGAAGGTTGAAACCCGTAATTTATCAGAAACAGGGAGTTCTGAGAGGAGGAATTCACTGCACAATTCCTGATGGTCCGATATAAAGCAATGGAGGAACTGTTCCAATACTTTATTAGACCTCTCTGCAGCACCGTTAAACTGAGGATGGTAAGTTGAAGAGAATGAGAGTTGAATGCCCATTTGTCTGCAAAAGAACCTCCAAAAAACGAGATACAAACTGGCTCACACGATCTGAGACTACCACCTTGGGTATACTGTGGAGATGCACTACTTCTCTGGCAAAGATCTCGGCCAACTCCCTCACGGAGGGGAGTCCCTTAAAAGGTACGAAATGAGCCGTCTTGGAAAATTGATCCACGATCATAAGAATGACCATGTAGCCCTCTGATACTGGCAGTTCCACCATAAAATCAATGGATAAGTGAGTCCAGGGACGGTCCCCATTAGGAATGAGTTGAAGGAGACGCACCGAAACTGTCTGGGGGTCTTAGTCTGCGCACATGTGGAACATGCGGACACAAATGCAGAACAGTCTGCTCTCAGGCTAGGCCACCAGAAGAGTTTAGACATGATGAGTTGGTCTCTGCCTGTGAGATCAGCTGCCCTCAAGGAATGCTAAGTCTCCAATAATTTTGTACATAGAGTCTCTGGCACAAAACATCTCCCTATGGGCTTGTCAGCAGGTGGTGAGGCTTGAGTGGCCAATATCTCCTCTTCCAAAGGAGAGAGAACACTTTTGCATATAGTAGCCAATATCCAAACGGAGAGAATGATAGGAGTCGGAGGACACTTCTTGAAATCCGCCCCGAACTGCCGGGAAAGGGCGTCTGCTTTAATATTCTTAGTACCAGGGTGGTAAGAAACCACATAGTTGAATCTTGACAGGAACAAGGCCCATCTGGCCTGTCGTGACAACCTCTTGGCCTCAGACAGATATGTGAGATTCTTGTGATCTATCACAATCGGAATGCTCATCCCCTCCAGCAGATACCGCCATTCTCTCAGAGCGAGAATAATGGTGAGTAGTTCACGATCGCAAACGTCATACAGACTTTTGGTTTCTTTCTTAGAAAAAAACCCACATGGAAGTAATGCCTTACCGGGAGCCGAGCGCTGGGACAGAAGGGAGCCTGCTCCAGACTCTGACACAGTAAACTTCCAGGGTAAAAGGTAGGGTGGGATTCAGATGGGACAGAATATGGCAAAGGCAGACTTCAAATTCTTGAAAGCTTGAAGGGCACTGGGTGACCAGTCCGAAGGATTCGCTCCCTTCTGAGTCATATCTGTGAGTGGTTTGACCACAGTAGAGAATTTTCGTATAAACCTCCTGTAGTAATTTGTGAAACTCAGGAACCTCTGTATGGATTTCAATCCCTTCGGAAGCAGCCATTGCAAGTCAACTGACAACTTTTGCGGGTCCATGGTTAGACCGGAGGAGGAGATAACGTACTCCAAGAATGTCACCTGGGTTCTATGAAATTCACATTTCTCCAACTTACAAAACAATTTGTTCTCTCTCAACAGTTGGAGAACAAAGGACACATCTGCCCAGTGAGTCTCTAAGGTAGGAGAATAGATAAGAATGTCATCCAAGTAGACCACAACACACCTTTGCGGGAAATCTCTCAAGACATGATTTATGAATTCTTGGACGACAGCAGGAGCATTGCACAATCCAAGGGGCATCACCAGCTATTCATAGTGCCCGCTCCGGGTGTTAAATGCTGTCTTTCACTCGTGCCCCTCCTTAATTCGTACAAGATTGTAAGCGCCCCAAGGTCTATTTTAGTAAACACTGTAGAGCCCCCAATCCGATCAAACAGCTCAGTGATTAAAGGAATGGGGTAGGCATTCTTGACCATCATCTTACTTAGGCCCCTGAAATCGATGCATGGCCTTAGTTCCCCATACTTTTTCTTTACAAAAAAGAAACCTGCACATGCAGGAGAGGAAGACTTGTAAATTATTCCCCTAGACAAGGCATCAGCCACATAGTCCTTCATGGCTCAGTTCCCCACCGACAAGGGATACACACGACCTCTGGGAGGTCTAGCACCTGGAACCAGATCAACAGTACAATCATACGGCCTATGCAATGGCAACGTACTGGCCTCTACCTTGTTAAATACCTCTCTGTAGGACTGGTACTCTGCAGGTAAAAAGGTAGACATACACAATATTCTTGTTAGCTGCTGTAGACAATACTTTGTACACTGGGGGGACCAAGATACAATGCCACAAGTCTGCCACAGAATGATAGCGTAGTGAGGTGAATGAATGACCTGAAACTGCAGTGTCTCCACATGGAGTGCCCCTACCCTCAGAGACAAGGTACACATCTCATGTGTAACATGTGAAGGTTGCAGCGGTCTACCGTCAATAGCTTGAATGACTAACGGAAAGGAGCAAGGCAGCAGTGGAATGGAATGCTGGGCTACGAATCCCTCATCAATGAACAACCCAGCGGCCCCTGAATCTACCAGAGCCGGGGCAACCACCTACAATTCGGCCTAAAACAGAACTACCTCAAGGATCGGCTTCCCTTGAAGTGTCTCTGGGGACTGGGAAACTCCACCCAGGGTTTGTACCCTATTCAACCCTAGGTGCGGGTGTTTTCCGGCCGGAAGGGACAGGAGTGCAACAAGTGACCAGGCTTCATACAGTACAAACAAAGGCCCTCTCTCCGATGGAGCACCCTCTCCTCCACCAAAAGGTGCGTAAAACCTAGGTGCATAGGTCCTACCTGGTGGAGTCAGAACCAGGAGGCATGGGAGGAGAGAGAGGACAGGGTGGGTTCACAAAGCTGGGTGCCAAATGGGACGGAGGCCTACGCATACGTTCTTTGAAAGAAGGTGTCTCCTGGATTCTGGCATTTACCAGAATAGTAACTGAAATCAGCTCCTCCAGATCACTCGGCAGCTCATGGGCTGTGATCTCGTCTTTGATCAAGTCACATAGACCTTGGGAGAATGCTGCTACTAGTGCTTCATTGTTCCACCCTACCTACCTCCGCTGCCAGAGTACGGAACTCTATTGCATACTTCGCCACTGTATGTGTGCCTTGGCGGATCTTCATAAGTTGCCTGGCAGCACAACCCAGAACATCAAAAACCCTCCGAAAAGAGGCCACAGACTCTGTGAAATTGTAAATAACAGGTTAGTTCGTCTCCCAAAGAGGATTGGCCCATGCCAAAGCCTTGCCTGACAGGAGGAAAATCAAGAGTCCAACTTTACTTCGCTCAGTCAGAAACGCATGTGGTACCATCTCTAGAACTATCCCCACCTGAGTAAGGAACCCCCGGTAGAGTGTGGGTTCCCCCCGTAGCGTTGAGGAACTGGGGCAGACCCAGATAACCCTCTGGCAACACCAATCTCAGGAGTAGCAAAAACAGCTGGTACCAAGTCAGGGGAGGCTACCGGTTTCTGAGCAAAACGGTCAAGGTGCGCTGTTCAGTTTATCAGTGTCTGCATGGCCAAAGATAATTGATCAATACATTGATCCTGTGAGTCCATCCTGGACAGGATGCTCAGAGAAGTTGGATTACCTGTACCTTCAGTACTCATGGCCCTTACGTACTGCACAGTGAGCAATACAAAAGAAGGTCGCACACAGGTAAATTGAGATAAAACCACCTTTATTGATAATACACAGATAATAAGCAATTCCCCAGCTGAACCCCAGATACTGGTGAATGGACAGCCCACAGTCCACTACCCAGACTGTACACTGGGCAGAGGTCTGCACTAATCTGAGTGAGATAATGGAATGAAGATCATCACCTATGGTTCTATCTGCCTGGTAGGGACCAAGCACCCAGAGATATATGCGTACTACCGCATGGTACTTAAATGCAGACAGTGGTAGTCGGAGCGAGGATAACACGAGCCACAGTACCGCTAATGCAAATAGTCAGACCAGCCTTGGTAACGCAGATTGAGTAGTCAGCCAGAGCCACAGGTCAGAACCGATATGGGTAGTCAGACAGACGGGATCAACACAGCAGAATCGGAAGCCAAGCATGGGTCACAATGAGACTGAGCAAAAGTAACGAGTACTAACAGGAACACCACGTAAGGGCAACTCACACTACGCCCAGGGAAGTTTAAATAGACACACTCTAAGGTGGGAATCAATTAGACAAATCCAATCTGTACATATAAACAAACGCAACATCACTGAAACTAGCAACGCGCGCCTGCACCCGTGACCACCAGATAGAGCTGAGAAGAAGCACAAGGGTAACTGGCAGCACAGATGCTAAGGTACACTGTGATAGTTATGTACAATCACAGTGGGACTGTTGGAAAGGTTAATCCACAATATGACAGGAATTCTCTGTCTTTATTCAAACCATAATGTAAAGCATTAATCTTCAACATTAACTTCCCATATTTTTCTGGCCTTATGAGTGTGGAACAGTGCCATCAATACAGTTAATTTAATGTCCTTGATACCGTGTCCATTTTGGCAAAAATGTTCTCCCACTGGTGTCTCTGTCTTTTTGTTGTTAACACTGGATCTGTGGGAATTAAACCTCTTATGTAGTGGTTGTCCAGTTTCTCCCACATACAGAGCTGTTGGGCATTTTGCCCACATGATGAGGTATTTGCAGCTGAAGGTACCTTGATTCTTGCTGTTTGGATTGTTTTTCTATGTTTGACCTGACTTCTTCAACTACCCTTCTTCTCTCCTGTGATTGACCCGGCTTTTTCGATTACCCTGCTCTATCCTGTGTTTGACCCAGCGTGTATGACTACACTGCTGTCTCTCTGTGTTCGACCCAGCATGTACAACTACCGAGCAGCCCCTCTGTGTTTGACTTGGCCTGTACGACTAACCCTGCTGTCTCTCTGTTCTCAGTCTGGCCTGTACAACTAATCCTGCTGTCTCTCTGTGTTCATTCTGGACTGTATGACTAACCCTGCTGTTTCTCTTTGTTCAGTCTGGCCTGTACGACTAACCCTGCTGCCGACCCTAAGTTCGACCTGGTCTGTAAGTCTAGATCCTGTTAGATTCCTCTTCCTGCTTTTACCTACCTTGAACCTGTTGCTGTCCTTTGTGCTAGTGGCATCCTCTTGTGTCCCAGTTGGGCACTTGAGGTATAGTTCTTTAGGGACTTGTCCAGCTCCTGGTGGCCCCGCTAGCTAACCTCACTACCTAGCCTCACACCCTAGCCAGCACTCTCCCCTACAGGAGAACTTATGCTACTACTGTTTGGCCATTCTGAACATTCATGGCACCACTGGTGGATGTTATGCAGCTTCACTGCTGGCACCTTAAAATGGCAAATTCCAGAGCACAGTCAAGCAGTAGTAGCCCATGGTCTAGGCTCCGCTCTCTATTATCCATCTCCTAGCACTCACTCTTCTGTAGGATCCAGCTGAGTTCTGACAATATGGCATATTGTGTATGTGCGTGCCATTTTAGGGTTAATGAATTCCCTTAATCAGGGCAGTATGCAGGGGCAATGTAAGCTACTGGTGAGCCCTAAGAAAATTATAGCCCCCTCCCAAGCCAGTTGAATGATAGAAAGGTCCCCAACACTATGATTTGAAGGACCAGTGAAATCATTCACTAGGTGTGTACAGCAAAGATTTCAACTTAATCAACTATGATACTGTTTTTATATTGTCATTATAAAACTTGTTTATCCAACATTATTCATCTCTTTCCCTTGTATTTATCTCTCCGAGTGGCCTGTCTGTCTCTATCCTGTCTCCTGTGTGCTTTATATCTTAGCACATATCACACTCCCACACACTGATTTGGTCAGTGATGCACCAGGAGTCAACAAGTTTCTCATTTTGGGACTTACTCATAAAGATATGTTGAAATGTTGGCAACACAAACATAGTGATAGATCCCAGTAAAAGAAAGAATATGTCATTTGTTCAATGTGTTCAAATGTGTGGACATTTCCATATGTTGAGATATTTCAGAGGTGGGAGTCCTCACTCCCTGCACCTCCATTCAGATTCAAGGAGTTCTCAAGCAATTCATATGGTGATCTTCTCTTTAAGTGGAACTATCACTTTCATAATATTTCCCCCCAATCCTTTACCAATGTAGAGATAGGTAAAGCCATACTTTTATTATGTTGAAAAAGTCTGCGTTATTAACCCCTTAATGTCTACTGACCAGGCACGTGCACACATAGACATCAAGGGGGGCTTGAGCACCTGCCCTTTTTGTCCAAAGTGCCCTTTTAGCAAAAAAATAAATAAATAAATAATTATGAGAAGTGTCCTTTTTTTTTCATTTGAGCCCCTGCCCCCCAAAATGTCTGTGCACGTCCCTGCTACTGACGTGCCAGGACCGTCACGGCTGTCCGGCACTTAAGGACCAGTGACGGTCATGGCACGTCATGGAATTCAGGGCTCTCTGTGCGACGTGCAGCACTGAATTGGTTCGTAAAAAAAAAAAAAAAAAAGCCCCATGGTCCTCAAGTGCCAGCCGCACATGCGCGCAACGGTCGTTAAGGGGTTAAAGAAAATAAACTTCTTCTGTAGACATCCAGGGCACAGAGCTTACAAGAGAAGCTCTGAGCGCCTGCGCCTTCAGCTACTTCCGTTACCTTAAGGTACCAATGAATGTCACCACCAATTCGGGCAGTGCACGGGTCACACAGCGCAGACTCAGAGGTACCTTTCCTCTAAGATGTCTGCGCTGTTGTCCAATGGATGTCTACAGAAGAAGCTGCTTTACTTAATACTGTGGCCTTTTTCAGCATAATAAAAGTATGGCTTTACCTATCGCTACATAAGTAATGGATTGGGGGGCAATATTATAAAGGTACAGTTCTGCTTTAAAAGTAAGTGAAGATATGATCACTGTGTGATTATTACTATACTATCAATAGTCGCTCACACTAACAAACTTGCTGACACATACTGAATAACAAAATCAGTCCTGCACTTCTCCATACAAAATACCCAAATGTGAACCCTGTATAGAGCGTATATTATAAAAATGTGTTTATCTTCTTATTTCAAAAAATTAGGATTTTGTTGAATAGTTTGGCCCAAAGTATGTTTAAAGGGATAGTAACACTTCGTTTTATCTTTATTTTATTTTGTAGGTGTTAAAAAAACATGAAGAACGACATAAGTCTTATCTCTCAAACCTTTATGGTTTGAGAGATATTCACAAGCAAAGTTTCCCCTCCCGCCCCTTTTACCTAGTGTAAGCCATCTCTTCTCAGATGTGGAATGCAGTCCATAGACCAGACAGATAACAGCAGGGGACAATCTTCTTCCTATGAGAACAATGAAAGCCCTGCCCCCCTTGACAAGTTTTTCAGGTTTTTCCCTTATCTTAATTGAAGATTGTCCCTCTCTGCAATCTACGTGGGCACCTCCCTTCTACTCTGGCTGAACAGTGTTACATCAGTAAAAGGGGCGGGGGGATACTTTATCATTGAATTACTCTTGAACTACAACTCTGACAGTATTGAAATAACACTCTCCAAAGTCCAAATACTATGATGATTAATTAGAGCTGCTTTTATTATGAAACATTACTATCCCTTTAAGCTTACGTCACCAAGGTACCCCATCTTAAAGGGATAGTAATCTCTTTATATAACAAAACGAAATATTGTTGCCATTACAAAAATAAACTAAATGATCCCAGCAGTCCCATCTCTCAAACCTTTATGGTTTGAGAGACTTATGATGCTAAAGTTGCCCCCTCCCTCCCCTTTCATAGACGTCAGCTGTAAAGTTGATGACAGGAGATTCTAGTCGGCCGACTCGAGGCGGCTCTTCAGCAGAGTCGAAATAGCACAATGTAAAGAGAAATGCTTCATCGGAATGATCTACAAAGTGTGCCTGGTTTGCAAGCACACTTTGTAGACCGTTCTGATGAACTATTTCTTTTTACATTGTGGTATTTCAGCTTACAGCTGACATCAGTAAAAGGGGAGAGAGGGGCGGATTTTAGCATTGTACATGGTTTGAGAGATGGGACTGCTGGGATCATTTAGTTTATTTTTGTAATGGCTACAATATTTTGTTTTGTTATATAAATAGATTACTAACCCTTTAAAGGGATAGTAATACTTTGTTTTATCTTTATTTTATTTTGTAGGCATTAAAAAAACATGAAGAACGATATAAGTCTTATCACTCAAACCTTTATGGTTTGAGAGATATTCACAAGCAAAGTTTCCCCTCCCGCCCCTTTTACCTAGTGTAAGCCATCTCTTCTCAGATGTGGAATCCAGTAGTACTCTTGTAGTACTCTTGTACTACAACTCTGACAGAATTGAAATAACACTCTCCAAAGTCCAAATACTATGATTATTAATTAGAGCTGCTTTTATTATGAAACATTACTTTCCCTTTAAGCAGGTGCTATCCAATATATATTGCCATCTGTATGGCTTACAGAAATATTTTAAATTAAAAAAAAAAACTTTGAGCTACAATAACTTTTGAATAAAACATCTCAGCAGATGTATCCTTGTTTCACACAGCAGGATAAACACCGCAATAAATATTGTATCACTGTAACCATTCCTTTAACCCTTTGATTGCCAGAGAATTATCCAGCACATTGCAACATCTCTGGCAACAATTTGTTCGCTGGTAGTTTTTGTAGCAGAGGTGGAAACTCCTATGTGCAGTAAGATGCTGCTCAGTTTGCCATTTCTGTTGGGTTTGCTTTTGTGCCAAACCTCAGAATTCACATGCATTTGTGAACTGCCTGGGGACGCCTACTGTTCCTCAGAAGGGTCATGTGAGGAAGCCGGGTGTTAGTTAACACTGAAACCAAACTAAGGACTAACACTCGGTGTTCCGACTGGAAGCAGTTTGTGGAGACTAAAAATAAACATCACGCCCAAACAAACTGACAACTGACACTACAATTATTATGAACCAAGAAGCTGTACAAAAGCAGGTCCTCCCTACAGCAGAAATGCAGTGCTTTTCTTAAAGGTATAGTAATATTCAGATATAAAGGCAGATCCCATTCTTTGTTATACGTTTTTATAATGCTCCGAAGCTTTCTACACATCCATATCGGTGTAGTTTGATGGTAGTATGTAAAGTTTCCCCCTCCAGTCCGTTTTCCATACATCACTCTGCTTCCCTTCAGATCTGAAAGCTGGTCCAAACGGATCACATTGAGGGACAATCTTGTCTCCATTTGTATACTGAAAGCCCTGCCCTCCCCCCCTTAAAGGGGTAGTAATGTTTCATAATAAAAGCAGCTCTAATTAATCATAATAGTATTTGGACTTTGGAGAGTGTTATTTCAATTCTGTCAGAGTTGTAGTTCAAGAGTAATTCAATGACAAAGTATCCCCCTCCCACCCCTTTTACTGATGTAACACTGCTCAGCCAGATCAGAAGGGAGGTGCCCAGGTAGATTGCAGAGAGGGACAATCTTCAATTAAGATAAGGGAAAAACGTGAAAAACTTGTCAAGGGGGGCAGGGCTTTCATTGTTCTCATAGGAAGAAGATTGTCCCCTACTGTTATCTGTCTGGTCTATGGACTGGATTCCACATCTGAGAAGAGATGGCTTACACTAGGTAAAAGGGGGCAGGAGGGGAAACTTTGCTTGTGAATATCTCTCAAACCATAAAGGTTTGCGAGATAAGACATATCGTTCTTCATGTTTTTTTAATGCCTACAAAATAGAAATAAAGATAAAACAAAGTATTACTATCCCTTTAATGAATGGGAGCAGGGCTTTCCTTACGCTGACACAAGATTCTCCCTCGTTGCGCTCTGTCTGGACCTGTTTTCTGCTCTGAAGGGAAGAAGAGAGACATATGGAAAAAGTTTGGGAGGGGGAACCTTAACAATAAATTTACCATCAAACTACTCCCATATGGATGTTTACAACAGTACGGATCATTATAAAAAGGTATAATGAATAATCGGATCTTCCTTTATATCTGAACATTACTATCCCTTTAAGGTGAATCAGCCTGTGCGTGTCACTTACACAGTGATTCATTCTTTTATTAATTCCATGTGACCCAGTGTATATAAGGATTACAGGTATTAAGATGACACAGATGTAGGGCAGCTCCTTGTAGTTAAAGGGAAACTTTCATCAGGAAACAAGTTTTATTTATTTTTAGAAAAGTGCTGAAATAACTATACTGGTATTTATATTTATTTCTGGGTTTGTAGTTTTTGTAATTTGTGGGACTTAGGTTCCTTTGTCTACCCCCCATATAGCCATTGTCTGTCTGTGTAAAAATCTAAGGTCTGGTCAAGGGGTACTGTGCAAAGAAAAAACTGGGTAAAAAAGGCAGGAATTAGTAACACTACTGACAAAGCAATCTGACTGATTGGATTACCAGTATTGTAAGTTCAATACAACATTAGTTTCCTAAAAGGGTTTCACCTTTAATCCTTTGAGTGCCAGTCGGGTGTCCAGTGCTGCAATGTGCTGGCTACCCTTCTGGCAGTCAAAGGATTAAAGGGGACTACCACCCCAAATAAAGTCCCCCCCCAACAATTAGGCATCTAGAGATATGCTTAAAGTGGATGTGTCACCTCAATATAACGTAGCAAAAATAGGCTATATAGCGAATATTACTAAAATATATTGCTAAAACCAGCCTCCTCCAATGATGGAGTATTCTGTATGTAAGCTGGAGTGCTCTCATTGGCTAGATATCGATCTCCGCCAAGGAGAGTGCTCCAGCTTACATACAGAAGCCTCCTTCATTGGAGGAGGCTGGATAGAGGGAGGAGAGCAGAGGGAGAGCGACGGACTGTGGTTACAGAGCAGGTAACTGCAGTCTATGTGGAAGTAGCTGCAGGGCAGAGTTTATAACTTCAATTTAGACCAAATAAAGCTAAAAAAAAATTAAGACAGTTTTAGTGATATTCGCTATATAGCCTAACTATTTATGCTGCTTTACATTAAGGTGACACATCCACTTTAACAATAGTAGTATTTGCATAATTACCGCGTTAGTGAGAAATCTTACTTGTGCCGAGACTGACGACCAGGCAGCAGCGCACACATCTTTGCCTACAGACATCTGCGCGCCTGTCCTGGTCTCCTCTAGGAGGCGCTGCATGGTACCTTTAGGTAGCAGAAGGGATGGAAGATGTAGATGATCTGATGCCTCTAAAGCGCTGTTGCCTGGACGTTGGCACAAGTAGGATTTCTGAGTAACGCAGTAATTATTCTGGATAATACTACTATCGGTAAGGTTATTGCTTGATGCCTAATTGTTGGGGGGAGACTTTATTTGGGGTGACTGTTCCCCTTTAAAAGTACCGACAGAAAAGTGTTTTGTATATTTGCCAACATAATGTCTCCCTCATCAAATCATTAAAGGGAGAACTGTATTGTAGGAATAAGTGGCTCTTAATTTGTTTAACAGATTAATTTATATGAGCGCTAACACCTCCTAATAGCGCCCCCACCAGTTACTTTAATATAGTCAAAAGACTCTTAACGCACCCTATCAAATTTGTGCTTGCTCCTTAACCCTTTGAGAGCCAGAGGGGTTTGCAACACATTGCTAAAGCAATGCATTGCGCACACCTCTGGCACTCAAAGGGTTAACATCTTCAGTCCTTCCTGCTATGTTATATCCATGGAGGCAGACATGACAGTTGTTGGCGGGACCTCAAACGTGCACAGGGTAATATTAACTCTCTAAGAACAGATGGGTGTGTAGTGCGTCGCTTTGCAATGCGATGCACACCTTTCAGGTCCTTAAAGGGTTAAGCAGGCTCATGAAATATGGCTCATTTAACCCTTTGGGTGACAGAGGGGTATGCAAAAGCATTGCTTTGCAGTGCGTTCCATAGCACACTGGCACGCGAAGGGTTAAAAGTAAAATCCAGAAACTGTTTTGTGTCCTCCTTCCTAAACATGACATGCAGGACTGATTGTAGGCTTTCTCTTGAACAAAGGCAAAAGGGCAAAGTTAATAGGGGCCATTAGAAGTTTCTGGCCATAATAAAGTAAGTGGGGGAATGTTGTTATTATTAGGATGTGTTCATTCTACTTTAAAGGTACAAATATGACAATTATGCTGAATATTTATCATATTAATGTCTCATTTGAAGCAGTATCCCTTATGAATAAGTGTCTCTTAATTGGTGTAAAAGGATAGTAATATTTCACAAAAACAGCAGTTCCAAATAATCCTCATAGTATCTGGGCCATGGAGAGTGTTATATCAATACTGTCAGAGTTGTAGTACAAGAGTTGAATTGAATGATAAAGTATCCCCCTCCCACCCCTTTTATCTAGTGTAAGACACCTCCCCTCAGATGTGGAATCTGGTCTCTTGACAGAACAGATCACAGCAAGGGACAATCTTCTTACTATTAGAACAATGAAAGCCCCGCCCCCCTGACAGGCTTTTCAGGTTTTTTTCCTTATGCTCACTGGATTGTCCCTCTCTGCGTTCCATTAGGAAGGTCTTGCTGCACTGAGATGAGCAGTGTTACATCAATAGCCCAAATACTATGAAGATTAAATGGAGCTGCTTTTATAGTGAAACATTACTATCCCTTTAACTGATTAATTTAAAGTGACAGTCACATTTTTTTTATTTTATTCTGCACAATATTCTGCATAATATGTAAAATCTAATTTTTGTCATCTCCACCTTTTACTTTTACAGTTTTATGTTCCTGACAGTAAACTAGCAAAACAGCAGTTTCCAGACAGCTTTTCGTCGGGGGTTGTGAAAGCAAGTGATACAATGTAACACTATCTCTCTGTATTAGAAAAGCCTGCCTCCAGCCTATGTATAGTGGACCCATCACCTTGATTCAAGTTTGCATATTTATAAGTTCTTAAGGAACTTAGGGCTCGATCCAAATGTTGGAGTAGAAAAATGTTGGTAGGACAAAATGAATACCGACCAACAAAATAAAATGTCTTGGTTGGTATTCAAATGTCCTAATGACATTTAGCACAACGGATATTAGGACACAAAACTGGTGTTGTGTCCAAACGTCCGTTTTGTGCACTACCTTCCCAAAACGCTGTTAAATAACGCAAGTATTAGGAACGTAACAGTAATAAAACTAACGATCGGTGCCTGACATACGGTCAAGCACTGATCGTTAAAAAGTCTGTGTTACACTTACCTGACATCCACTGTCTGTTTCCTTCTGTCTCCAGTCTTTCTTCTATCTTCTCTTGTATCTTCTGTCTTCTATCTTCTCTTGTATCTTCTTTCTTCTATCTTCTCATGTATCTTCTGTCTTCTTTCTTCACTTCTTTCTTCTTCCTGTAAAAGAAAAAAAAATAAGTTTGAGTTAAAAGCATAGCTATGTTAACCTCTCTGGGGCCCAAATGGTAAAAGTACATAGTAGTGTGCCAGTCTTCAAATAAAAATCACCCATATAGAATAATAATAATAAACATGTTAGGAAATGTTTGCCATATATCTTAACCCCTTAAGAACCAGCGGTCCCGGGGTGTGTGGTCCTTTAAGGACCAGATAGGGAAGTTCAACGTGCTGCCCCACATGACTGATCACGTGTGCCGGCACGCCGAACGGGGGACTGAAAGAGATCGCTCCGGTCTTGGAGCGATCAACTTCAGTCCCCGGTATTACTCACTGCGCTCCTGCAGGAGCACGGTGAGTAAAAGTACGTGACGTACCCGGACCATCACTGGTCCTTAAGTGCCGGACCAGCATGATAGTCCGGGTATGTCAATGGTCCCTATGGGGTTAATGCCAATGTATTTATATTGTCTATACGTAACTAAAAATCCAACTCAGCTTAATTCATGCTGTCTCCGCCTCTGTGTGAGGCGCTGATGCGGCGGCGGAGACAGAATAATGTGGCACAGCCGTCCCCTATTCTTCACGGGCCGATGCCCGCTCTGGTCTGAGGGAATTAGAATTGAGTCTGCCCTTATTTATGGGCAACCTTACTTCTAATTCCCTCACAGCCATTGGCTGGGATATTCTTATGCATCTCCCAGCCAATCAGCTTTTGAGCAGCTGTGCTTTAAACTGATTGGCAGGGAGGTGCGTAAGCATATCCCATCCAATGGCTGTGAGGGAATTAGAAGTAAGGCTGCCCATATATAAGGTCAGCCTCAATTCTAATTCCCTCAGACCGTAGAGGGCATTGGCCCATGAAGAAGAAAAGGGGAGGGCTGTGCCACCTTATTCTGTCTCCGCCACCACCTCAGTGCCTCACACAGCGGGGGAGACAGCAATGATTTAAGCTGAGTTGGATTTTTATTACTTATAGACAATAGAAATACATTGACATTAAGATATATGGCAAACATTTCCTAACATTTATTATTTTTATTATTATTATTATTATTATTATATGGGGGATTTTTATCTGAAGACTGGCACACTGCTATGTACTTTAACCCTTTGGGCCCCTAAGTTTTTTTAACTTAGTCGGATTAACCCCATGAATGCCTGCGGGATAATTATACCCCACTGGCACTCATAGGGTTAATCCTACTAATGTCTGACACTTTTTTTTATACTTTGGATGCATTGCTATGGGGCTTAGAGCTCCATATCAATACATCCACTGAGGACTTAGGTTTTTTTTTAACTTCAAGTGCCTGTGTCGGCTGTTTAAACAGGAGATAAGGGACTCAAGTTATAATAAAAATAGGTGTTAACTTTCCTGCGATAACTTGAGTCCCTTCTCGCCTGTTCTTGGGTAACTCAGACATTTGAATTGCAATTTACGGTGTTTTCATCCTTTTCAATGGATGAAAACACCTCTTAAGTTTAACTCACAACGGCTTTTTTATTTTTTGCCGGTATTTTTTCACAGCACAGACATTTGAATAGCTGACTGTGCTGGAAAAAATGCCGTCGGCAGAAAAATCAGCCGTCTCCAACATTTGGATCAAGGCCTTAGTTCAGTAATAGCAAGACCATTTTACTTAATATTCATTGATTCACTTTCATCAGACATAGTGCCCTGTGATTAGAGGAAAGCTGATGTAGTTCCATTGTTTAAAAAGGGAGCAAGATCCAAACCACGAAATTATAGACCTGTGAGCTTGACTTCCTTAGTGGGTAAGATACTAGAAGGGTTATTAACTGACAGAATTCAGAACTATGTGAAGACAAACAATATTATTAGGAATCAGCATGGTTTCAGGAAGAATAGATCATGTCAGACTAATTTACTTGCATTTTATGAAAGAGTAAGTAGTAATTTAGACAAGGGAATTACTGTTGATGTAGTATACTTGAATTTTGCAAAAGCCTTTGACACAGTGCCTCACAACAGGTTACTGCATAAATTAAAAGGCTTCGGTTTGGCGGTGTTATCTGTACATGAATTGAGAACTGGTTAAATGATAGATGGCAGAGGGTTGTTGTAAATGGACCTTTTTCAAGGTCTTATTATAATTGGGGTGCTGCAGGGTTCAGTCCTGGGCCAAATGGTTTTTAATTTGTTTATTAATGATCTTGAAGTGGAAAAACTAGCATCTCAATCTTTGCTGATGACACTAAGCTGTGTAAGGAAATAAATACAGAGATGGATGTTTTTTCTATGCAGAAGGATTTAGATAAACTGAGTGAATGGGAAGAAAAGTGGCAGATGACATTTAATGTAGATAAATGTAAGGTTATGTATTTGGGCTGTAGAAACAAACTTGCTACATATACACTAAATGGGAAACAACTTGGGGAATCCTCATTAGAGAAAGATTTAGGCGTACTGATAGACAATAGACTTCACAGCAGTGTGCAGAGTCACTCAGCTGCTGCAAGAGCAAATAGGGTACTAGCCTGCATAAAAAGAGGTGTAGATTCAAGGGATGCTAATATTATCCTACCTCTGATAAATCCATAGTTAGGCCTCATCTAGAATATGGAGTAAAATTTGGGCTCCAGTTCTTAAAAAAACATTGTTGAACTGGAAAAACTGATAAAGGAATTGGAGGATCTGAGTTATAAAGAGAGACTAGCCAAACTGGGTTTGTTTACATTAGAGAAGAGACGACTAAGAGGTGATATGATTACCATTTACATATACATTCAAGGTCAATACAAAGAACTACCCAAATAATTATTTACCAAAGAGCTGAGCTAAGAACAAGAGGTCATCCATTAAGACTAGAGGAAAGGCTCTTTCGGCGCTTTCTACTAAAACAAAGGCAGGGATTCTTTAAAAAAAAAAAAAGAAAAAAAAAAAAAGCCTATCAAGCAAAGAGCAATATTGATAATTATGACAGATGGCTTTAATGCAGATAGAATGTTGATCCAGGGAAATATCTGACTGCTATTTGGAGTCAGGAAGGAATTTTTTTACCCACCTAGGGCTACTGCATTAAAAACTGTGTATGTGTCATGTTAACCAAAAGACCAGCAAAAGTACAGTTAAGTAGATAGTCATACTTGTTGCCATATGCTAATGTATGCAAATTATTGGTTAATACCACACATAGGCAATTTTTAAATATTTTAAGAAAATTCAAGATTGTGTATAGTATACATTATATATGTCACTGTTCTCTGCCCCTCTCCTCCTCACTGTGATCATGTATAGTATACATTATATCTGTCACTGTTCTCTGCCTCTCTCTTCCTCACTGTGATCATGTATAGTATACATTATATCTGTCACTGTTCTCTCCCTCTCTCCTCCTCACTGTGATAGTGTATATTATACATTATATCTGTCACTGTTCTCTGCCACTCTTCTCCTCACTGTGATCGTGTATAGTATACATTATATCTGTCACTGTTCTCTGCCTCTCTCCTCCTCGCTGTGATAGTGTATATTATACATTATATCTGTCACTGTTCTCTGCCTCTCTCCTCCTCGCTGTGATAGTGTATAGTATACATTATATCTGTCACTGTTCTCTGCCTCTCTCCTCCTCGCTGTGATTGTGTATAGTATAAATTATATCTGTCACTGTTCTCTGCCTCTCTTCTCCTCACTGTCATAGTGTATAGTATACATTGTATCTGTCACTATTCTCTGCCTCTCTCCTCCTCGCTGCGATTGTGTATAGTATACATTATATCTGTCAGTGTCCTCTGCCTCCCCCCACTTACTCAAACCACTTGCACCAGTCCTTACACCTATATTAACACACATTTTCAACACCTCTCACTCCAACACCTCTTATATATATCTATATAATTACTGTGTGTAACAGAAGCACTTACCTAGGTAGGAGTCCATCATACAGCAGTCAGGTGTATCTATATAATTACTGTGTGTAACAGAAGGGCTTACCTAGGTAGGAGTCCATCGTACAGCAGTCAGGTGTATCTATATAATTACTGTGTGTAACAGAAGTACTTACCTAGGTAGAAGTCCATCACACAGCAGTCAGGTGTATCTATATATTTACTGTGTGTAACAGAAGTACTTACCTAGGTAGAAGTCCATCACACAGCAGCCAGGTGTATCTATATAATTACTTTGTGTACCAGAAGCACTTACCTAGATAGGGGTCCATCACACAACAGTGAGGTGTGTCAATATAATTATACATTTACAAAACTGTTGTGACACTGTATTTCATTCAAAGGGTAACATCCTAGCAGACATGTGAGTTGAATTTGTCTATAAACGATTAACACCTGATATTAATTCTATTAGTGTGGTCCTACTAGCGATTCTTCTAGTGTTTCTGCAAGTGCTTCTACTAGTGCCCCTGCAAGTTCTTCTACTAGTGCCCCTGCAAGTGTTTCTACTGGTGTTCCTGCAAGTGCTCCTGTTAGGGCCTTTGAAGAAGGATGTCAGTTGAAATACCTTTTCTAATCATGTCAAAGGAGCTTAGTGAAGCAATTCAAGGACAAGTTGTTTTCCTGAATGATGAAATTGCTAAAGTGCAGCTAAGCTGAATATTTCTAAGGGGGCAGTACAATGCACACTGAAACCAAATCATTTTCATCTAAAGCAAGACCAGGCAGACCTAAAGTGACCCCACCATCAGAAGACCAGTATATGTGTGGGGATGCTTTGTCTATTTTGGAGTTGGTGACTTGCACAAGATCAAATACACTTTGACCAAAGGGAGAGTAACACTCTATCCTGCAGAGGACCTCAACCCCACTGAACATCTTTGGGAACATTTGAAAAGGGAAAAGACAAAGCACACTGTGACTTCTCTAGACACTTTTTCAGCAGTAGTAGTAGAGACCTTAGGAAAGATAAGAGACCATGTGGACCAGTCTGTAGCAGGATTGTTCCTTCAGAGCCAGGTATAACCAAGGAGCAATAGTTTGGGAGGACAAGATATAAGATCGAAGGTCAATTACTCAGTGTGTGAAGAACCCACAAGCAGGGTAAGGGGAAGGATTGAGTGGATGATGAGACCAGCCCCTAAGGGAGAGAATCACATGCCAAAAAGGTGGAGAGGACTAGCCTGTTGTCTTCTTTGGAGGAAACAGAGTTGACAGTCTCAGGGTTAGTCTCACCTAAGGTATTGCTTTCTCAGTCTATGCTCCAGCTACTACCTGCTGGTCACCCCAGTCTCACTCCTGTACCTGGATCGCTAGCTATCTAGGCTTCTGCAAGTTTTGCTCAGTAGAATCATAGGGTTGTTCTACCACCTTGCTGCCTTGGCAATCCGTGGGCAGAGATTGCAGCTCAGTGTCAGCTCCTTGGTAGTGGAGTGTACACTGTCCTCATGCCTGTCCCTGGGAAGGTTGGGGAAGTATATTCACTCTTGTACTTTTATCTTAATAAACTGGTTAAGTTCACCTGTACTTGTGTTGTGTGTTTCTTATCCTAAGTGTATCATGACAGTACAAAAGGGCCATGAGTACTGAAGGTACAGGTGAACCAGTTCATAGCTTTTTGGCCAGAATGGACACACAGGATCAAAGGATCGATCAGTTATCATTTGCCATGCAGACACTCCTGAACCGAACTGCACACCTTGGTTCAGGCCACTCGACAACTGGTGGCTCCCTCAAATTCCGCACTTGTTGTATCCTCTAATTCTGGGTCCAGTACGGCCTGTGGGCTATCCGTACAGCTCCCGCAACGCTACGAGGGGGAGCCTATGCTCTGTAGAGGGTTTCTTAACCAAGTGGGCATATTCTTGGAATTGGTACCACATGCATTTAGAAGTGAACGAAGTAAGGTCGGTTTCATGATTTCACTTTTGTCTGGTAAGGCACTGGCGTGGGCCAATCCCTTATGGGAGACAGGAAAACCCATTGTGTCTAACTTTATGGAATTCGCTGGTGAATTTCGCAAGGTCTTTGATGGTCCACCCAGAGTGGTATCCACAGCTAAACAACTTATGATCATACACCAGGGCACACGTACGGTAGCCGTATATGCTATAGAATTTCGTACCCTGGCAGCTGAGGTGGGCTGGAGCAATGAGGCACTCGTAACTGCATTTTCGCGGGGTTTCAGTGACTCAATTAAGAATGAAATGGCAGCCCGTGAGCTGGCGGAGGAGCTGAACAAATTTATTACCTTCTTGATTCTAATTAATACCAGACTCAGAGAGAGACCTTCGTTCAGAAAATGTTTGCATAGGACTGCTACTCGATTGGCACTTAACTTTACTCTCCCACCCAGTCCTCCCTTGCCTTCCATGCCTCCTGGTTCTGAGTCCATCAGGATTGAACCTATGCAACTGGGGTTCACGCGCCTTTCAGGGGAGGAGAGGGCTTTCCGTAGGAGAGAGGGCCTTTGCGTATACTGTGGTAAAGCAGTCACCTGTTGCGGTCTTGTCCCATCCTGCCGGGAAACGCTCGCACCTAGGGTTGTGTCTGGGAAACCCATCGTGGAGGTGATTGTATCTTGGGCCGCATCTTCGGTAATGACTCCGGCCTTAATAGACTTCGGAATCGCAGGGTATTTTATAGATGCTGAGTTTGCAGCTGTGCATGCTATTCCATTGGTGCCACATTCGTCTCCACTAGTCATTGAGGCGATTGACGGGAGAACATTGCAACCATCACATGTAAAAATAAGACGTGTCCTTTGTCTCTAAGGGTAGGGGCTCTCCATGTGGAGACTGTAATGGTTTGTTTGACTCACAGACACAGAGTTAAGATAAAAACACAGCTTTATTAAATTCAATAATACATAAAGAACCCTCACGGGTCCTGTAATATAACACATATAGTACAGACACACGACAGGTTAATTAGGCCCACACAGGTCCAGCATATATATATAGGAGACAAACAGTTTATGCTGACACGGGTCAGGCGACTGATAAGGTTTCCAGGTTCCAGTAATGCAGGAGTTAATGTTCAGAGGAAAGAAGAACAGTCCCATATGTTCTGGCAAACAACTGCATCAGAAGACGCCACAGAGGAGTCCACAGTATACTAGGCCACTGAGGAATACAGGAGAGTTACCGGTGCCATAACGGAGGCAACACTTGCAACCGGTATGGACAGAGTGGAGCAAACCAATGGTAAATACAGAGGCAGCACTTGCAACTGATCAAACAGAGTGGAGCGAACCAGTGCAATATACCTGTGCAATCATGGAGGCAACACTTGCAACCAGTTATAATAAAGTGGAGCGCAACCAATGGTAGAGTACCGGTGCTATAACGGAGGCAACACTTGCAACTGGTATTGACAGAGTGGAGCAAACCAATGGTAATGTACCGGTGCAATAACGGAGGCAACACAGCAACCGGTTTTAACAGAATGGAGCAAACCAATGGTGATGTACCGGTGCGATAACTGAGGCAACACAGCAGCCGGTTTTGACAGAGAGAAGCAGCCAATGGCAGAATACCGGTGCACTCACGGAGGCAACACTGGCTACCAGTATGGAACGGAGGACTAGGCCAGAAGCGCTCTGAGCAACTAGGAAACAGGCAAGCCTGCAAAGCAGAGGTGCCAACGGTAAGGCACTGGAAGTCAGAATGTCGCCGAGGCAACTAGTACCACAACGGGGAACTGCCAAGTTGGGATCCAGGAGCAGGAACGTCAGCCAGGCCGGGTCAGGACACAGGAGCAGGAACGTCAGCCAATCCGGGTCAGTACACAGGAGCAGGAACGTCAGCCAGGCCGGGTCGGTAAACAGGAACAATCACTGTAGAATAGTCAGGCAGTCCGGGTCGGTACACAGGCACAGGAATAGTAGAGTAGTCAGGCAAGTCAAAACGGTACACTGGAAACCTTGATACAAATGTAGAACTGGCACAGGAACACCACGAAATGGCAGTGATAAGGTGCAGGAGCCCAGTATATAAAGGCAATACTGGGCGGGCTAAACACAGGGCAACCAATGAGAACCTCATACAGGATAACTGACAGAAAACAACAAACAAGGAATCACGGGCACCGTGATAGAGACCTTACAATTCTAAGTAATAAAGTCTCCTCACTATGCCATCATTCTGGGGTTCCCCTGGCTACAGACACACAGCCCCAGGATAAATTGGCAAACGTGCAACATTTTGTCTTGGTCTTCCTTCTGTGCTGAGTCCTGTCTACAGCAGCCTACCAAGATACTTTGTACCTCTTCCTCGTTAACTGCAGAGTACCAGTCTTTCAGTAAGGTATTTAATAAGGTAGAGGCTAGTACACTGCGGGACACAGACCATATGATTGTACTATTGATTTAATACCAGGTGCCATATCTCCAAGGGGGCGAGTGTATCCTCTGTCAGTGGAGGAGAATCGGGCTATGGAGGATTATGTGACCAACGCCCTAGCCAGCATCTCAACTATAGGGATACAGCAACTCTGACAGTAGAGGAGTCCCCTAGTAGGTGAGCTGCTGCAGTGTGCAGAGCAAGGTGTGGAGCTGGCTGACATTTGCCCCCTCCCCCCAAGGTTGCTTTGCTGTGGCCAAGGCAAGATTAATGGCATGAGGTCAGTTTGAGCAAACCGGAGGAGCTGGCCCATACCCCAGAGGATAGCTACTACGTACTGGGGTTGAAGGAGGTGACAGACAAGGACACAGTTATCTGCACTGTTAGTTGAATGTTGCTTGCAGGAGGAGTTGGAGAGCAGGAATAATCAACTTCCGACATAAAGGTACAACTATTAGTTGAAGTTCAACTAGTAGGGCTGGAATCGCACTGACAGTCAAACAATAGTACGACAAATGGTTAAGGAAGTCGAACTGTCACCTCTCTGGTGCATGGTGAGGATAGTTGAGTCGAACAGATGATAGAATCAGCAGGATATTCAGATGGTACTAGCGGGGTTAGTAACAGGTAGATAATGAAGCACATAAGCAGCAAGAAAGAGAATAGTAGACTGGAGAAGCCGGGATCAGTAACAGAGAATGACTCAAGCCAAAGCACGGTACCAAGTCAAAGAGCAAGAGAATAGTCAGGACGCAAGCCAGAGTCAATACACAGGAAACACACTGGAGGAAGGGCAAGGGATCTTAGGAACAGGATTAGGAGCTACTGGATAATGCACAAGGACACTTTAATCGTGAGCTAGCACTGTGGAACTGGCACTTAGTAAAAGCTCAGGACTGAGCACAAAACAGGGCAGGGAACAAGGATCTGGCAAACAAAAGAACATGACAAAAAACAGACACAGGACACAAAAAACAAGGCAGATAAAGGGTAAAACGTGATAGGTAAGACCAGGTAAGTAATTATATGGATATACATGACTGTTGTATGATGGACTTCTACCTAGGTAAGTGCTTATGTTACACTCAGTAATTATATAGATATACCTGACTACTGTGTGATGGACCCCTACCTAGGTAAGTGCTTCTGTTACACACAGTAATTATATAGATATACCTGACTGCTGTACAATGGACTCCTACCTAGGTAAGTCCTTCTGTTATACACAGTAATTATATAGATACACCTGACTGCTGTGTGTTGGACTTCTACCTAGGTAAGTGCTTCTGTTACACACAGTAATTATATAGATACGCCTGACTGCTGTATGATGGACTCCTACCTAGGTAAGTCCTTCTGTTATACACAGTAATTATATGGATACACCTGACTGCTGTGTGTTGGACTTCTACCTAGGTAAGTCCTTCTGTTACACACAGTAATTATATAGATACACCTGGCTGCTGTGTGATGGGCTCCTGCCTAGGTAAGTGCTTCTGTTACACACAGTAATTATATAGATATACCTGACTGCTGTATGATGGACTCCTACCTAGGTAAGTGCTTCTGTTACACACAGTAATTATATAGATATACCTGACTGCTGTATGATGGACTCCTACCTATGTAAGTCCTTCTGTTACACATAGTAATTATATTGATACACCTGACTGCTGTATGATGGAGTCCTACCTAGGTAAGTGCTTCTGTTACACAAAGTAATTATATAGATATACACCTGACTACTTTATGATGGACCCCTACCTAGGTAAGTCCTTCTGTTACACACACAGTAATTATATAGATACACCTGACTGCTGTTTGATGGGCTCCTACACAGGTAAGTGCTTCTGTTACACACAGTAATTTTATGGTAAGCACGGAGACTTCATATTATGCTTCATCTCTCTTAACTGCCACCCTCAGCAACAAAAAAAAACTTTATTGATACAACAAACTCAAAGAAAAAACTTGATAGCACTATCCTCCTCCCCTTAGTTGATCACTCCCATATGTCTTTAAAACTGGGATGAATCCTTGATCACACCCTCTTTCTTTGCTGCTCCCTCAGGGTCAGGTCATATATTTTATTTTTTCCTTTTCCTGTATTATATGACTGTATTTACCTGGTGTGCCTGATTATATTTGCCTTATTGAATTTATTGCAGCGTTTTTCTCTTAACCTTTCGGGGGCCAGGTCATGTCTTCTACATTTTTGCTGTGACTAATGTATTCCGTTCCTATTACTGTGCTTTCTTGCATCTATTGTTGTTTTTCTCCTACTCTTTGAATCTTTGGTGCCTGTAACTCCCCTTGAGACCCTTATTTTATTGCCTTGGGGTTTTTATTTTCTCGTGAATGCTTCATCCATTTCTCTTTGATTTTAGCTGTGTGTTTGGCTCGTCTGCTGTCCCTGCGCGTATCTCCGCACTTTCCCCCTGGCTTTTACTCTTCCCCCTTGCTCCAGCTGAACCGACACATTTGTAGGCCTCCTTTCCCAGTCGGACAGCACCATCGCGCATATGCAATGCGGCTATTGTGGCTGTTTTTTTCTCCCGCCTGGCAGTTGAGCTCGGTACAACTGCGAGGCGGCATCCATTTTGTGGAGTGCTTCGCGGGTCTGCTGTGCTGTCTGGGGGGAGATTTTCACTATTCAAGTTACGGTCTTTGCTCATTTGTGAAGTGCAAGGCTGAGGCCTGGATTTGTGGGAGGAGCTGGAGGTCTACTAAAGCCTCCGGCCCGTCCCTCCAGATCTCTCGTTTCTTCCGATGGGTCACTCCCCACCTCAAATTTCCCACCCCTCCTTTTATTATATCACTCAAGTGAACCCTCATTTCAGGTTTACTGTACATTCTACACACTCTCTGCCTCGTTTGAGCAGGAGTGTTTGGCACAAGATTCATATGTCTCTAAATTTCATTACGCTGTAAGGTCCGACCATAAGTATTATTATCAGTCCTTCTTGTCCATATTTGTTTGGTCTCTAGTGCCTTCTGTAGTTTTTATCCAGATACTAGAGTTCTGATGACAGGAAGACTATATTTAATTTCAGTAGCAAATACCTTGGACTGGCTTGTGGCCTAATGGTTATGGTATCAGCCTTATAATCTGATAAGTGCTGTTTTACAGAAAGTCTTGGGTTCAAACCCAGTAAGATCTTTAAAAGGCCATGTGTATATATAATCTTTCTACCAATTTTATATTATAAAACTTGGGTTTATCCAGAGATTTTATGTATGTTTTCTGTGCATTTTATTTACTATACTTGCAGTGTAGTTATTTAGGTTTTATTTGACCTTGTTTCTGTGTACTGTCTCTTCAATCCATTTATTGGGCTGGGAGCTTAATTTTGTTCCCCTGGTTTTACTTTATTTGCCTGCTCCTTTCTCTTAGGCTGTTTGTGCCTCTTGGGATCTTTTCTCCACGGGTTTCTGATCCTCTGTTGTGCTCCTCTCACGATGGCTGAACCGGCATGCTTTTGCTGCCTCCTCTAGGCTGGACTGCTATACCACGTGGATTTATCTGACTTTTATTTTATGTTTGTTGTACTTTTTTTTTCTTGGGCCCAAGTTTTCCTTGCTGTACTTTCCTTCAGTCACTTCTTTCTGGTGACCGCAGCGTTCTGCTCCTGCTGCCTGTTCTGGCTCCAAATTTTTTACCCACTTTCCCATTACTGTTTTTCTTGACTCAAGGGGGTATCTGGCTTATGCCTTTTATTTATTTCCTTGCATCTGCTTCAGTTGGTCATTGATTGAGTGCATTATAGGCAAGAGGGCCCTGCCTGCCAGCACAATTTTCACCCAGTTACTACCTGCTCCTGGGGCCTTTCTTTGTGCCGTTTCTGCCCAATGCTCAGAGCTACCTACGTCTCTGCACCCAATCAGGCCTCTTTCCAGTGCTCGTTGGATCCGGAGTATTTCCTTGGGAGTTGGGGGGAGACCTGAACTGGGACCCTGGTTTATTAGGCAGTGTACGGTAGTCTCTGCCTTGAGTCCATATATCTTAAATGTTCACTGGTATGTTTTCTGCCGTGTCCTAGTATTCTTATTAGTTATTTTCTTTGGTGTGTGTATTCATAGATTTATGTGTATCTCTATATATTTGTTTGTAATACTCTTCTTTCGGTTCTTTCATAGAGTATGTTTGCATTTCCCCAATGTGTCTGTCACTTTTCAATTGCCTCTGGCTTCTGTCCGATGGCTTTGGGGGTTTTGCTGTCTGGGGGAACACACTTGCCAATTTGGACTGTGCTTTCCCTCTGGCTTTGGCACCCAGACTGGGCAGTTTCAAACCAGCAGGCCTCCGTCCCTGCAAACCATAATCAATAAATGTCTGCCTTCTTTCTTTTGCATTTATGACCACGGGTATGACTAACACGATGCCTGCAGTGGGAAGTGCTGCACTTGATGCCCCAGTCTTGTCAGACCAGTCCATCCCACGGTCGACTACTTATGTTTCACCTGAACGAATACATTCTTCTAAATGCCAATTTCCTGTCCTGCTGTTAGCTATTCTATATGTTTTGGAGTGGTACTCTTTTGCTATAGTCTTAAGGTGTTAATCCCAGCCCTCATTGCCTTTTGCTTTTAGCTATCACTTTATCACTCTGTTTTCCTTCAGTGATGATAGGGTCCCCTCCTTTTTGCTTGCTATCTCACAATTTGAGTCTACTGTCACTCTGTTTACTGGGGCTGTGGGGGTTCCCAGGCTGGGGGGGGTCTTTCTACTTGTTCCGGATTGGAACTTTCCTCTGGTTTTGGTGCACAGACTGCAAACTTTCAGGCTGTCATGAACAGTCCATACAACTTATGATTACTAAACTATCTGCCTTTTTCTTTGAGTCAATGACCTCCGCTATAGCTCTCCGGAACCCGGCAGTCGGAAGTACTGCACATGATGCCCCCATCATGTCTGAACAGGCCGTCCCATGGACGTCTGCTTATGCGTAACCTGGAGGTAGAAGTTCCACCAACCGCAGTCATACTGTCCCTCACCCTCCTTACGATACTTCTGCCAAGAGGCATAATATTGAAATTTCAGGTGACACCCTGTTTTGACACTGCTTATTGTAGGTGGCACTGACTTGTGCGGCTCTGGCCCACTTCACAGACCCTCACCTCAAGAGGATGTGTAACTGCGGAAAGATGTGTAACCTGGAGGTAGAAGTTCCACCAACTGCAGTCATACGGTCCCTGACCCTCCTTATGATACTTCTGCAAAGAGGCATAATACTGAAATTACCGGGGACGTCCCTGTTTTGACATCACGTATTGCGGGCGGTAATGACTTGTGCGTCTCTGTCCCACTTCAAAGACCCTCACCTCAAGAGGAAGTGTAACTGAGGAAAGACAGCTCTCAGGGCCAAGCCTGTTTTCATCTGAATGGGCCATCCCTCAGGCAGCTGCTTACGTGTTACCTGGAGGTAAATGTTCCACTAACTGCAGACATACGGCCCCTGTCCCTCCATAGATTACTTCTGCCTAGGGCATTACAACTGAAATTACAGGGGATTTCCCTGTTTTGACACTGCGTATTGCAGGTGATAATGACTTGTGCGGCTCTGTCCCACTTCACTCACCCTCACCTCTGGAGGACGTGCAAATGAGAAAGAGACGACTCTTGCTCCACATCTGACTCTTCAGACGGGGGCGGGGTTCTGTCTTCTCCTCATAAGTTTTCTCTGAGATGGGGGTAGAAGACCACCCTGTTCCTACGGTGGTATCTCCAGTTTCATTTGGGGGAAATCCTTCTCACACTATAATTGGTACGGTCCCCTATGGACCACGTTGGGATTTATGTGGAGCAGTGGGTGTGGTTACCCCTGTTTAGGGAAACCCGCAGTAACCTTAGGGCTGAGTGTCTTCACCCCTCTGTGGCCCATTTGGCTTGTGATACCCAGAATGAGATCCGGATTTGGTCCAGTTTTTATATGCCTTGGTGTGTGACCCTAGGCAGGACATTGATGGACTTTTGGAACTACCCACTCTGCCCTGTTGGTAAGACTTAGGGCTATATACGTTAAATTTCTCCTTTTTTCCCTAGTACGGCAGTTTCGATTCCGGGTCCTTCGGCATTTGGCCACCGGTTTCTAATCACAGTGCATGTTTGTCATTCAGTGTCCCATTGAGTCGAGGACAGCCTCCTTAAGATCTACGATTTGGGGCTCTCTTGGAGTACCAGGTGTTCACAGGGGCCAGTTCCTGTCACGTCCATATTCAGGTCAGTCTCAAAAATCCAGTCGAGTTCTTTTGGGAGAAATGGGGGGAAGACTCTCCCATTTCTTCCCATCAGTGGCCTTTCTTTTCTTTGCTCATGGGACGGCCTGCAGGTAGCTCATTACGTCTCGCTCGGCCTTCTAGGCTGGCCATTGTTCAGTGGATGGTGTTCCTGTTGGTCTCTGTTCTCTGGTTTGTTGGTTCCTGTGGGGAATCCGGTTTTCTGGATCACCTTGATCATGTTCTCACTTCTACATGGGCGGTTCCTGTGGTACTAATTTCTCGAGGTTTGGCCTCTGCCCGTTTGTGCTTTCCTCGACGCAATCTCCGATAACTGCCTACGTTGTTGGGTCTTCTTTCCTTTCCTTGTGGGTCTGATGTTATTGTCTCGGTCCTATACTCTATTGGGTCTTTCTTTCCGCAGCCCCATCTTCTGGGTAGTCGTACTGACAAGATAGGTGCATTGGTTTGGGCAGTTGGCTGGTATTGCCATATCCCTATTCAGAGCGCATTTCCTCCAGCGGTGATATGGATTGATGGCCCTGCTGGAAGATGTGCTTCAGGGGGTGGTTTGGTCTAGGAAGTCCACGTTTCTGGATTTTTTATACTTACCCGTGGACCATGTAGCTAGCCAGCTTTAAACTAGCATAATATGAAGCCTCCATGCTTGCCATAAAATTTGTGGATTTTTCTAGCATTTGTGAAGGAAAGTCAGAATTTTATTAAAGACACGGAGGTGAATATTATCCCTCCCTATGTTCCCTCCCTTTCACTGTCCTCTTATTTCTTCAGGTTGAATTATCCTGCTTATCCATGGTTTATTGGTCTCTGGTTCCCTGGAGGTTGAAGTATCCTGATTATCCATGGTTGATGTGTCCTGAGTACCAGTGGTGTTCTGAGCTATGGTTCCAGAAGTTGGATCTTTAGTTGAAGTATGCTGATACTGTCTGGTTCCCAGAAGTTTAGATGTTCAAGTTGGAAGTTTGGAGTTGACTGTTCCTGTTTGGAGATGACCAGGTTGATATCCTGTATGCCTATGTGTGATTCTCCGTTGGAACGTTGAACATTATTGTCACCTTCCATCCCGTTCAGCACTCTGCGCTCGTGGCTGCCTCGGTCCGCTTCTGGGTTTCCCCCGACATCGCGTCACGTGCACCGTGACGTCATCCGGTAGCGTCTATTTCATGATGCTCCAGACAAGGCGCTGTTGCACTCTGATTGTGTTCCCTAGTGCTCTGTGTTCTGTCCTTGCCTTCCAGCCTGTGTATTACCCAGCCTGTATCTGCTCCAGTCAGTTCCAGCCCTTCCTGTCTCTCCAGCTGGCTTCCTCCTGTGGGTTTACACCCAGCCTGTTCCTGACAGCTCAGTCTGGTCCAGCAGTCCAGCTTGTGTTGTCTCCCTGCCTGTTCCTAGTCAGTCCTTAGCCTGTGGTTTTCTGGATCAGTCACTCCTGCCTGAGTTTTGGTCGGCCTGGCGTGTTGCTGAACTTCTCCCAGGGATCCTCCTGGAAGACAGCAGTTCCAGCTCTTCTCTTCCGCCTCACCAGTGCTGATACTACGGGACAGGTCTCTTCTGTCCAGCCTAGGAGAGTATCTTTCTATTGTTTTCTTCTTCTAGGAGAGTTCCAGCCGTCCGGCCCCCGCTCTCAAGCCACGCTCTCTACACTGTGTTCCCCAGCATTCACTCTCCTCATCCAGGGCACACCTCCAGCTCTTCTGGGGTTTGCCATCCGGCCTTGCGGCCAGCACCGTACCTGGCTTAGGCTGCAGCACGGTACTCCCGCAGACAGTCAACGTATGGCGAGCATCGCAAACAAGCGTCGCACCCGAGCACTCCCTCTCCTGTGGGCTCCGTCACGTCTGGTCCACCCTGTGTGACAATTGTGAGATGAAATTCGAGTTTGTGGTTGGCTGATGAGTTTGGTTGCAGATGTTAACAGTTGAACACATTGCTCTTCGGTCGCTGTATGCAGAAAGAGGGCGTGATCAAGGATTCAATCCAGTTTTAAGGACATATGGGAGTGGTTAACTAAGGGGGGGAGGATAGTGCTATCAAGTTTTTTCTTTGAGTTTGTTGTATAAATAAAGTTTCTTTTGCTGCTGAGGGTGGCAGTTAAGAGAGACTAAGCATAATATTCACCTCCGTGTCTTTAATAAAATTCTGACTTTCCTTCACAAATGCTAGGAAAATTCACGAATTAACACCTGACTGCTGTATGATGGACTCCTACCTAGGTAAGTTCTTCTGTATCACACAGTAATTATATAGATACACCTGACTGCTGTATGATGGACTCCTACCTAGGTAAGTGTTTCTGTTACACACAGTAATTATATAGATACACCTGACTGCTGTGTGACGGACTCCTACCGAGGTAAGTGCTTCTGTTACACACAGTAATTATATAGATACATCTGACTGCTGTATGATGGACTCCTACCTAGGTCAGTACTTCTGTTACACACAGTTATGATATAGATACACCTGACTGCTGTATGATGGACTCCTACCTAGGTAAGTGCTTCTGTTACACACAGTAATTATATAGATACACCTGACTGCTGTATGATGGACTCCTACCTAGGTCAGTACTTCTGTTACACACAGTAATTATATAGATACACCTGACTGCTGTATGATGGACTCCTACCTAGGTAAGCGCTTCTGTTACACACAGTAATTATATAGATACACCTGACTGCTGTATGATGGACTCCTACCTAGGTCAGTACTTCTGTTACACACAGTAATGATATAGATACACCTGACTGCTGTATGATGGACTCCTACCTAGGTCAGTACTTCTGTTACACACAGTAATTATATAGATACACCTGACTGCTGTGTGATGGACTCCTACCTAGGTAAGCGCTTCTGTTACACACAGTAATTATATAGATATACCTGACTGCTGTATGATGGACTCCTACCTAGGAAAGTGCTTCTGTTACACACAGTAATTATATAGATACACCTGACTGCTGTATGATGGACTTCTACCGAGGTAAGTCCTTTTGTTACGTGCAAAAATTATTTAAATATACCTGACTCCTTTAAGCTGCATGTCTTTATGTTACCTACTTTAGAGAACATGTATGTGTAATGTACACTATAGGGCTGCCTTGGTTCCTCCTCACCTGACACGCTAAAGTATTTTTAAACAAACAATTTCTGTGGAATGTCCACAGAATACAAAGTTGTCAGGTTACCTGTAATCAGTGTTTTGTGCAAGATCAGCTGATACATATCTACCCTCTGGGGACTGACTTAGAGAGACACCATTTTTTTTTCTTTTGACAGAAACTAAAATATTCCAGTTTCCAGTTAACAAATATTTCAGGAGTGTTGATGATAAATGCAAACAAATATATGTTAGCAAATCATATGGTGACAGAAAGAGGGGAGACAACTGAGCAGGTCCTGTATCTTTTCTGTTAATACATACTTTCTCATTCCATCTCCTTCACTCTCTCTTTTCTTATTTTATAAATGTAGTCTTTGTTAGAGTCTTGTTTTGCCTAGGTAAGTCCTTCTGTTACACACAGTAGTTATATAGATACACCTGACTGCTGTATGATGGACTCATACCTAGGTAAGTCCTTCTGTTACACACAGTAATTATATAGATATACACCTGACTGCTGTGTGATGGACTTCTACCTAGGTAAGTCCTTCTGTTACACACAGTAATTATACAGATACACCTGACTGCTGTATGATGGACTCCTACCTAGGTAAGCGCTTCTGTTACACACAGTAATTATATAGATACACCTGACTGCTGTATGATGGACTCCTACCTAGGTAAGCGCTTCTGTTACACACAGTAATCATATAGATACACCTGACTGCTGTATGATGGACTCCTACCTAGGTAAGTCATTCTGTTACACACAGTAATTATATAGATACACCTAACTGCTGTATGATGGACTCCTACCTAGGTAAGTGCTTCTGTTACACACAGTAATTATATACATACACCTGACTGCTGTATGATGGACTCCTACCTAGGTAAGTGCTTCTGTTACACACTGTAATCATATAGATACACCTGACTGCTGTATGATGGACTCCTACCTAGGTAAGTCCTTCTGTTACACACAGTAATTATATAGATACACCTAACTGCTGTATGATGGACTCTTACCTAGGTAAGTGCTTCTGTTACACACAGTAATTATATAGATACACCTGATTGCTGTGTGATGGGCTCCTACCTAGGTAAGTCCTTCTTTTATACACAGTAATTGTATAGATACACCTGACTGCTGTATGATGAACTCCTACCTAGGTAAGTGCTTCTGTTACACACAGTAATTATACAGATACACCTTACTGCTGTGTGATGGGCTCCTACCTAGGTAAGTCCTTCTGTTATACACAGTAATTGTATAGATACACCTGACTGCTGTATGATAAACTCCTACCTAGGTAAGTGCTTCTGTTACACACAGTAATTATATAGATACACCTGACTGCTGTGTGATGGACTCCTACCCAGGTAAGTGCTTCTGTTACACACAGTAATTATATACATACACCTGACTGCTGTATGATGGACTCCTACCTAGGTAAGTGCCTCTGTTACACACAGTAATCATATAGATACACCTGACTGCTGTATGATGGACTCCTACCTAGGTAAGTCCTTCTGTTACACACAGTAATTATATAGATACACCTAACTGCTGTATGATGGACTCCTACCTAGGTAAGTGCTTCTGTTACACACAGTAATCATATAGATACACCTGACCGCTGTATGATGGAGTCCTACCTAGGTAAGTGCTTCTGTTACACACAGTAATTATATAGATACGCCTGACTGCTGTGTGATGGGCTCCTACCTAGGTAAGTCCTTCTGTTATACACAGTAATTGTATAGATACACCTGACTGCTGTATGATGAACTCCTACCTAGGTAAGTGCTTCTGTTACACACAGTAATTATACAGATACACCTGACTGCTGTGTGATGGACTCCTACCTAGGTAAGTGCTTCTGTTACACACAGTAATTATATAGATACACCTGACTGCTGTGTGATGGGCTCCTACCTAGGTAAGTACTTCTGTTACACACAGTAATTATACAGATACACCTGACTGCTGTATGATGGAGTCCTACCTAGGTAAGTGCTTCTGTTACACACAGTAATTATATAGATACACCTGACTGCTGTGTGATGGGTTCCTACCTAGGTAAGTACTTCTGTTACACACAGTAATTATATAGATACACCTGACTGCTGTATGATGGAGTCCTACCTAGGTAAGTGCTTCTGTTACACACAGTAATTATATAGATACACCTGACTGCTGTGTGATGGGCTCCTACCTAGGTAAGTCCTTCTGTTACACACAGTAATTATATAGATACACCTGACTGCTGTATGATGGAGTCCTACCTAGGTAAGTGCTTCTGTTACACACAGTAATTATATAGATACAACTGACTGCTGTATGATGGAGTCCTACCTAGGTAAGTGCTTCTGTTACACACAGTAATTATATAGATACACCTGACTGCTGTATGATGGACTCCTACCTAGGTAAGTGCTTCTGTTACACACAGTAATTATATAGATACACCTGACTGCTGTATGATGGAGTCCTACCTAGGTAAGTGCTTCTGTTACACACAGTAATTATATAGATATACACCTGACTGCTGTATAATGGACTCCTATCTAGGTAAGTACTTCTGTTACACACGGTATTTATACAGATACACCTGACTGCTGTATGATGGACTCCTACCTAGGTAAGTCCTTCTGTTACACACAATAATTATACAGATACACCTGACTGCTGTATGATGGACTCCTACCTAGGTAAGTACTTCTGTTACACACAGTAATTATATAGATACACCTGACTGCTGTATGATGGAGTCCTACCTAGGTAAGTGCTTCTGTTACACACAGTAATTATATAGATACACCTGACTGCTGTGTGATGGGTTCCTACCTAGGTAAGTACTTCTGTTACACACAGTAATTATATGGATACACCTGACTGCTGTATGATGGAGTCCTACCTAGGTAAGTGCTTCTGTTACACACAGTAATTATATAGATATACACCTGACTGCTGTATAATGGACTCCTATCTAGGTAAGTACTTCTGTTACACACAGTATTTATACAGATACACCTGACTGCTGTATGATGGACTCCTACCTAGGTGAGTCCTTCTGTTACACACAATAATTATACAGATACACCTGACTGCTGTATGATGGACTCCTACCTAGGTAGGTGCTTCTGTTACACACAGTAATTATACAGATACACCTGACTGCTGTATGATGGAGTCCTACCTAGGTAAGTGCTTCTGTTACACACAGTAATTATACAGATACACCTGACTGCTGTATGATGGACTCCTACCTAGGTAAGTGCTTCTGTTACACACAGTAATTATATAGATATACACCTGACTGCTGTATAATGGACTCCTATCTAGGTAAGTACTTCTGTTACACACAGTATTTATACAGATACACCTGACTGCTGTACGATGGAATCCTACCTAGGTAAGTCCTTCTGTTACACACAATAATTATACAGATACACCTGACTGCTGTATGATGGACTCCTACCTAGGTAAAGTCATTCTGTTACACACAGTAATTATATAGATACACCTGACTGCTGTGTGATGGGTTCCTACCTAGGTAAGTACTTCTGTTACACACAGTAATTATATGGATACACCTGACTGCTGTATGATGGAGTCCTACCTAGGTAAGTGCTTCTGTTACACACAGTAATTATATAGATATACACCTGACTGCTGTATAATGGACTCCTATCTAGGTAAGTACTTCTGTTACACACAGTATTTATACAGATACACCTGACTGCTGTATGATGGACTCCTACCTAGGTAAGTCCTTCTGTTACACACAATAATTATACAGATAAACCTGACTGCTGTATGATGGACTCCTACCTAGGTAGGTGCTTCTGTTACACACAGTAATTATACAGATACACCTGACTGCTGTATGATGGAGTCCTACCTAGGTAAGTGCTTCTGTTACACACAGTAATTATACAGATACACCTGACTGCTGTATGATGGAGTCCTACCTAGGTAAGTGCTTCTGTTACACACAGTTATTATACAGATACACCTGACTGCTGTATGATGGAGTCCTACCTAGGTAAGTGCTTCTGTTACACACAGTAATTATACAGATACACCTGACTGCTGTATGATGGAGTCCTACCTAGGTAAGTGCTTCTGTTACACACAGTAATTATACAGATACACCTGACTGCTGTATGATGGAGTCCTACCTAGGTAAGTGCTTCTGTTACACACAGTAATTATATAGATACACCTGACTGCTGTATGATGGACTCCTGCCTAGGTAAGTGCTTCTGTTACACACAGTAATTATATAGATATATCTGACTGCTGTATGATGGACTCCTACCTAAGTAAGTCATTCTGTTACACACAGTAATTATATAGATACACATGACTGCTGTATGATGGATTTTTACCTAAGTAAGTCCTTCTGTTACACACAGTAATTATATAGATACACATGACTGCTGTATGATGGACTCCTACCTAGGTAAGTGCTTCTGTTACACATGGTAATTATAGATTTACCTGACTGCTGTATAATGGATTGCTACCTAGGTTTACAAAAAGGGCGCCCAATAGTGCCAACACTTTTGTATAAATGATCAATATTATACTCACAATGGTGGTGGTTGCAGGTAAACTTATGACCAATTACAGCAAGTCAAGCCTGCAGAGAATTTCTAGACTGTCTCTGCTATGATATCCAAAATATTTAATAAAAAATTATTTTAACAGGAATAATCCGATATTAAAAACATTAAAATACAGTCAAGATACTGCATCGACATTTCACAGTTACACAAACTGCTTCCTCAAGATTAGCAAGCCTAAAACAAGAATAAACATCCAATCGAGTGTTTGGATTGAGGAGCAGCCATGATTAAAAGATCCAGGATAATATCCGGAAGAGTTCCAATGATTGAGGGTCAGTTACACAATCCCTCTGGCCTATATTTCAGTGAACATATATGTGTTACACTGAGCGCTTTCATTGTGAGTGAAATTCCATTATTGGTGTGTATTCGGCTTAAAACGTTATTACACCAGGAGCGCCTTCTTTCTTCTCTTTTTTCTTCAGTGATCCCACCAAAGTAATCCCTTCTGTTCCACATAGTAATTATACAGATGCAATGGGGACCCTATACATACTTTTTTTCTTGGAAAATTATGTTGTAATTATGTTCCTGTTGCTTTAAGTTCCACTGAGGACTGGACAGCGTGTGTCCTTTTCCAGCCAATGGGAAGCGGAAAAGTTTTTCCTTTGCTGCTGTGGTCTGCTGCACTGTTGGGAAGAGAGAGACAAAATGCCAAGGATGCCACCAACCTAGGTCAGACGTTCTAAAGGAAAGAGGTGGACTCTGCAACCAGAAGGCTTAAGATCAATGTTAGCAAGCAAAGCTTAAGACTGTAGTCAGACACAGGTGTTCCTTTGCTGCAGCTGGGGCTGTAGTGAAGATGGCAACCTCGTTGTCGAATATCTGACCCCAGATGAGCCAGGGTCAGATCAGGAAGAGTACACCTGAGTGCCTGGTGTTAGCAGACACAACCAGTAGAATCATATACCAAGAGGAGTCAATAACAGATAAGTGATCGGGGCAAGCTGAGTTCAGTTAAAGTTGGTGAATGAAGTCAAAGCAGTCTGAATTCTATTAAGGACAAAGTGCAAGCCAGTGGTCAAGACATTCAGATTAAAAGCAGGGTCAAGAGGCAAGGGAAGGTCAAAACCAAGAAGGCAATCAGCAGATAGTAGGACCGAGTCATCAGCAAAAGGACCTGAAAACTGAGCATAGAGGCTAAGCTTGAAGATACTTAAATAGGCACTAAGGACCATGGTGAATAGTCTATATGCTGACCCAGAAGTTTGTGCATTAATACAACCATAAGATAGATTGCGAGCAGACATGCACGCCTACACAGCCCACAGCAGTATCAGTGGGTGGAGGAGGTAATGTATGGTTAAGACAGGAAGTGCCTGCCCAACATGCCTTCACCGTTTAAGGATCAGAGGGTTTCACAATACATTGTGAACCAATGCCGCTGTGTTCCATAAAGGGTTCATTAGCATCATCTAAATAGCTCAAAAATAACTTTTCTAAATGTAAAAAATGGCTAGTAAAACATATCAGTCACTGGAAAGATTTTTCAAAATCAACAAAATGTATTTTAGGTGACTGGGTCACTTTAAGGTGCAGTAAACTTATTTTTTTAAGAAAACCTATATGTTATGTAGTTTTTCCTGCTGAGTAAAACAATGCCACTTCCACAGCTGTCAGCTGTTTTATTCAAATTTTGTAACACTTCAAATAATCAGGAAGTGAATTTACTGTTTTTACTTCCTGATTGTTCTAACTGACAGGAAGTGACTCAGCAGCTTCTATCACATTCTATGGAGAACTGTATGTCACTGACTTTCCTCTCCATTAGAATAACTAACTGAAATTTGACAACTACAGGGCAATGCTAAAATGTAATGTAAAATAACAGAGGTTTAAACAGTAATAACTCTCGAATTATGCATCTATCAGCAGTGGGAGTTCATTTATTTTACTCAACAAGAAACGCCCTACAATATATTTTTTTTCATAAAAAAGTTTACTGCTTCTTTAATTCTTTTTCTTTGTAGAGGATGAGTTGACATTATCTTTGAATGCTAATGAGTGAAAAGTCAGTGGGTGACGTCCTTAGGCTGTCATGAACTTTTTGCTCTATATATTATGAAAGCTGTAATTTTAATCAGTATTATTATGTAGGAATGTTCCAGGTAGTAAGCAGCACAGATATGATATTAGAAAACAAGTGCTGGGTCACCTGGCAGGTTGTATGGGAATGTATTTACTTGTGACAGATAGCAAGAGGAAGTGACGTTCCCTTTCAGGCTGAGCAAGAACAGGACAAAGAGGGCATCACATCAAAAAAGTTTGGGAACCGCATACCTCCTAACATTTCAAATTGCCAAAGAGGGACACTTGTGTTCTAAGGGGTGTGGCTGGGGGTGTGGCTGGTGGGGGCAGGACATTAGCAAGAATTTTTAGTCTATTTCATGACCTAATGACACCTCCTTGTGTAACCTAATAAATGACTTATAACAAGACCAAAGTATTTTATTTACACAGACTAATTTATAGACACATAAACTGACGTGTAAACAAACATTAATGTGAGTTATATTGCTATAGAGCAATGTGATACACATATATACACACCATGCAGTCGGATCTCCTAAAAAGAGGGACATCAGGGTGGGAAAGAGGGACAGAGGGATTTAGGTCTAAAAGAGGGACTGTCCCTCCTAAAGAGGGACACTTGGGAGGTGCGGAACCACCTCTGTAGAGCTTATCCTGCTGAGGACAGCAAAGGAACCTCCACTGCTGGCAGCTGCTTTAGTTAAACGTTATTGCCGTTCAAACTGTCATGAAGTAGTACATCTGTTACTATTACAGTCTCACCTCTACCATAGAATGCAGTAGATTAATGGTGAGGACACCAGCGTGTCATTGTTTTAAATGGGACTTTTTAACCCGGCTTAAAAGTTCCATTTGAATCAACTGGAGTTTTTATTTGAAGATTAACGTGTTCTTTAAAGAACAGACAGGGTTGACATTCTTATTTTAGCATTATGAGTGCCAGAAGGGTGTGTTTGTTTTATTACCAGTCAATCGTGCAGAACCTCAGAATATACCAGAGCTTTAATAGATAATACGAATTAAAGGTACAGTAACCCCTAGTACTATGCTACCTAAAGTGTTTGGTCACAAATCCCTTACTACCACAAAACTTCTCCGGCTGTTCAGAGGTTAATTGTCACCTAGTTACGTGACCGAACTCTCGCCGATTCTTGCAGTGTTGGGTGAATCGCTTCTGCATTTCTGACTTCATGACCAACTGGCTTATATGGGGTTTGAGAAGGACAAACGTCCCAACTTTCCAAACCCCATATCATTATCATTAATTTCCGGCTGAGACTGAGCGCTCCGGTACCAGAGCGTTCAGCCTCAGCCACTTTCACTAGTGCCGGGTCATGTGATTGCTGCCGCAGCGATCACATGTACCGGCATTTGGAATGAGTGAGACAGTACAGCCTCTGTGTCTCTCCTCAGCCTGTCTGTCCCTTATGAACAAAGAGGAGACACCTAGTGTTAAAAGAAAATGCAGCAGCTGGGGGAATTAACCCCTTCACTGCTATGCTAGAGGCTGGCTGAATGCAGGTCAATTTTTGACCTGCTGAAATCAACTTTTTTTTTTTTTTTTAAAACGACACAACACAATTTTTTTTTCCCAAAAAATTTTTTATTAAAAAAAAAAAAATCAATATGTCAATTACCAAAATTGGGAGTTTGATTGTTGTGGAGCCATGTAATACATTTATACACACTGCAAAATTTAATCAATAAAAAAGTGGGAAAATAGAGTGGGAAAAAGGGACATGGGGACTTTCACCCATGGGGGACAATGCCCCCTTAAATCTGCCCATTTTGTAGTTATGACTGACCGGTCATACCTTTCATGCAGTCTTCATAAAAAAATAACCCATTGTGCCAAAATGATCCCAAGAGAAAAAAAATAGCATTTTTTTTTAAATTTTTTTTACAGTTTTCTTTAATTTTACAACAATAAATGGTGGGCTATCCATATAATTGTGGTATCAAAAGAAAGCCCTATTTGAGCGTAAAAAAAAACTGTATATAATTTTCATGGGTAAAATAAAGTACTTAGAGGAAAACACTGTTGAACAAAGACATAGTCAAAAAGGTCAGAATTGCTCCGGTCCTTAAAGGGATAGTAATACTTCGTTTTAACTTTATTTTATTTTGTAGGCATTAAAAAAACATGAAGAACGATATAAGTCTTATCTCTCAAACCTTTATGGTTTAAGAGATATTCACAAGCAAAGTATCCCCCTCCCCGCCCCTTTTACCTAGTGTAAGCCATCTCTTCTCAGATGTGAATCTGATTGTAAGACCAGACAGATAACAGCAGGGGACATTCTTCTTACAATGAAAGCCCTGCCCCCCCTTGACAAGTTTTTCAGCTTTTTCCCTTATCTTAACTGAAGATTGTCCCTCTCTGCAGTCTACCTGTGCACCTCCCTTCTGATCTGGCTGAACAGGGGGGGATACTTTGCTTGTGAATATCTCTTAAACCATAAAGGTTTGAGAGATAGGACTTATATCGTTCTTCATGTTTTTTTAATGCCTACAAAATAAAATAAAGATAAAACAAAGTATTACTAACCCTTTAAGTGAAATCCACCTCAGATTTTCCCAGTCCTTAAGTTAAGCAATCTATATGTCACAGCTCAGGATTGTCCTCTGTTTGCTTTTTTTTTGAGTATTGAGCAGGGTCCCTTCGTTCCCTCCCTCAATTCATATGCTGTGCACTTGAATCATTGTTTTGTACATGCATTAACCCTTTGTGTGCCAGAGGGGTATGCAGCACAATGTGTTGTGTACCCCCCTGGCATTCAAAGGGTTAAGGTGTCTTGCAATTTACTTATCAATATAATCAACATTGCATCTTCATTTCCTTTGGGTATATCATCATGCCGATGTCACATAGCCCTTCCCAAAGAGGATTAAAAAAAAAAAAACGCCCTATGACATCAGTGGGTGGAGGGGAACTACTTTTCATTACAAAATACAGGTAAGAAAATCCGATAGACACGTGCAAAGCCAAACAGGTCAAATGTGTCAGCAGTCAGTTGTGTAGGAGTGAATCAATTAAAAGGAAAGTGTCTCCAGGAAACCAGTATATATTTTAAACACACTTGATGTGTCCCGGCCATGGTTTGGCGTCAAGCTTTAAAGAAAGCACATTTCCAGTGCACAAACCTTTAAAATTTACAGTTCATTTTTGATATAATCAACCATCTATGTCTTTTTTTCCAGGTCCAATAAATTGAGCTGGTTTCCTCCCCCAACTTCCCTTTACTTCCTCTAAACCTCTCAACGATTACATCACAGACAACACCAATTAAAGAAATGTAAAGGAGCAGCAGGAGTTGAGTCAGCTGTGGTGGATTTCCACAGCGGACATCACCAAAGGAGGGGCTAAGAACAAAGACCCTCCCCCATTGCCATAGAAGTGCAAGAATTCTGTTTGTAGTGCAATGGTAGAAAGAGCTCTCACAGGGCTTATCAGGTAGAACGTTCAGTCAGTAGTGTACACAGTTAGTGTATTGATTCTGTGTATGAACTGTGATATTAACTGTGACTGTTGACTGTGTGAGCTCCTTGTACTATTGCACTATTCATTGAGCCAAGGATACACATAGGCAAGAATACTGAGAAGCTCTTGATGGATGCTAGTGTGTTTGTATACCATGTTTGCCCTCATACTGGACGCCCCCCTCAACTTTCCAAATGTTGGGAGTGAAACAATAAAAAAATCCCCAATATATGGTGACCCCTTATATTGGGGATTTTTTTAAATTCTTACCCCAGCATTCTCTTCCCACTCTTTCCCCTCAAATGGTAAGAGTCAACGACCCGGCATTCTTCTTGGATGTCCAACTCCACGCTGATGATGTACAACACAGAAAGGTCCCTCCAGGAACTTTCTCTCTATGTGTATAGAGTCTGCACATTGATAGAAAAGTTCTGAGAGGACCTTTCTGTGTTGCATGTCATCAACGTGGAGGCGGACATAAATATATAATACTTATAGCAAGAAAGAATAAAAATCATATAATGCTTATAAAAAGAGGAAATTGGCCCAAAACACTATCACCTCCATGACAGGAGGAGAAAGGGTCTGTTGGAATGACGATGACACCAGGTGCGCCACCTATTTCACCACCAAGAGAGGAGGAAGGGCCTGGTGGAAGGATGTGATGGCGACACCAGGTGAACCATCAGTATCACCACCAAAAGAGGAGGAACGGTCTGGTGTAACAAAGATGACACTAGGTTCACCATCTGTATCACCACCACGAGAGGGTGAAGGGTGTGGTGGACCAACAACACCAGGTGTACCATCTGTATCACCACCAAGAGAGGAGGTAGGGTCTTGTGAAGTGGCTGAGGGTGATGACAACACCTGTTGCACCGTCTATATCAGGACCAAGAGAGGAGAAAGGGTCTGGTGGAGGCACTGCGTGTGAGGGTAATGATGATAAAGACACCAGGTGCATTGTCTATATCAGCCCCAAGAGAGGTGGAAGAGTCTGGTGGAGAGGGTGAGGGTGACGACGACTACGCCAGGAGCACTGTCTTTATCAGCACCTAGAGAGGAGGAAGGGTCTGGTGGAGGGGATGAGGCTGAGGGTAATGATAATGAAGACACCAGGTGCACTGTCTATATCACCACCAAGAGACCAGGAAGAGTCTGTCGGAGGGTCTGAGGTCAACAACGGCGATGACAACACCAGGTGTACTGTCTAAATCAGCAGCAAGAGAGGAGGAAGGGTCTGAGGGTAACAACAGCGATGACACCAGGTGAACCGTCTATATCTGCAGCAAGAGAAGAGGAAGGTCTGGTGTAAGGTCTGAGCGCGATGACTACAATGACACCAGGTGCACTGTCTACATCAGCAGCAAGAGAGGGAAAAGGGTCTGGTGGAGGGTGTGAGGGTGACAACGACAACACCAGGTGCACGTCTGTATCGGCAGCAAGAGAGGAGGAAGGGTATGAGGGCAACAACGACGACACCAGGTGTACCGTCTATATCAGCAGCAAGAGAAGAGGAAGGGTCTGTTGGAGGGTCTGTGGGCAATGACGATGGCACCAGGTGCATTGTATATATCAGCAGCAAGAGAGGAGGAAGGGTCTGGTGGAGGGTGTGAGGGAGACGAAGATGGAGACTAAAACACCAAGTGCACCGTGTATATCAGCAGCAAGAGAGTAGGAAGGGTCTATTGGAGGGTCTGTGGGTGACGACCATGACACCAGGTGCATCACATATATCAGCAAAATAAAGGAGGAAGGGTCTGGTGGAGGGTTTGAGTGCAACGACGATGACACCAGGTGCATCATCTTTATCAGCAGCAAGAGAGATACACCATCTATATCATCAATAAGAGAGGAAGAGAGGTGGAGATGCTGAGGATGATGGTGATGACGATGACGACATCGATGACACCAGGTGCACCATCTATATCACCACCAAGAGAGGGGGAAGGGTCTGGTGGAGGTGCTGAGGATGATGATGACAATGATGACATTGATGACACCAGCCTAACTGTCCATTTAGAATTTTCTCTTGCTCCTTGGTCACTCAGTCCTGGATGTCATATGCATGGAAGTGTACATGACAGTTGCTAGCAGGATCTCAAACACTACCCTTTAAGGTGTGTTAATCCTTAAAGAGTTAAGTGCACTCATGTACTCTCCAAGCTTCAGTTTAAAAAAAACTGCCTGTGAATGTCATGTCCAGCTCCATGGTCCTCACATCCAGGGGACAGTGGCGTAACAATGGGGGTTGCAGGGGTCACTTGTGACCTGGCCCATCACTCCAGGGGCCCGGCTGCCCCCTGCGACAACCCTCCACCTGCAACTGTGTGAGCTCTGTGCAAGCTGAACGGCCTCTTCCGCACTCCAGTAATGCAGAGCGCAGGGAGATGACATCATCTCCCAGCGCTCTGCATTACTGAAGAGAACCACGCGGGAGCTCCAGCTGTAGAGAGGTCTGTGCAGAAGGAGGCACAGACCTCTCCTGCCACTCCGCTGGACCACCAGGGAGGTAGGAGCTTGGAGGCAATGTGGGGACTGGAAGCAATGGGGAAACAAAGTGGAGACTGGGGCACTGGGGGAGTAATGTGGAGTTTGGGGGTAATGGGGGTCAATGTGAAGATTGGGGGCAATGGAGGAGTAATGTGGAGATTGGGGGCAATGGAGGGGTCAATGTGGAGGTAGGGGGCAATGGGGGGGTCAATGTGGCTGGGGAGGGGCATGGCAATTTCTGCACCAGTCCCCGGTGGCTTCTAGTTAAGCCTCTGCCAGGGGAGACTGAAAATGTCATCTCTTCAACCAGAGCACAAAATGCAAAATTCCTAGGGGCCATGAAGATTTTCTTTCCATAGAAAGGTAAGCAGGGGTTATTATTTACAGGTGTTACTGCTCCATTGTGTTCAGTTGCTTTTCCTGCACATGTGCTAAAGCTTTATTTTATTTTACTAAAAACTTGTCACAACTTGAAAATAGGTTTGGAATCAGGAGGTTAAATGTGTAAGATGTTTCTTATTCTGTCCTCAGGCACCCTGGAAATTAAGTTTATATCACACCCTCAAGCCAAGAGGTGTGGATTTGGCAGCTGCATATGCGTTTAACCCCATGAATCCTAATGAAGTCTCCCATTAAAAAAAGTTTGAGAAGACTATGTGCAGGCTGTTTGTTCATACCAGTGGGAGGCAGCGGAGAAAGAGAGATGGGTTGAGAGCCGACCCTCCTCTTCATACCCCAAAGAGGTCAGAGACTCCAGTGAGGCAGCTGTTCTAAGAGTCTGTGAGGAGGATGCACTATGGAGAATGGAAGGAATTCTGAGCCAAAAAACTGCACCATCGGGGACAAATACAAATCCCCATTGATTTTAAGAAGCTTTTTAATCCATTGAATAATAGATAGATCTCCAACTCATATTAAAGCAATGCATTAGAGACCTTTAAAGCAGTCAATCCTACAGCCACACTTTTAAGGGATAGTAATGTTTCATAATAAAAGCAGCTCTAATTAATCATCATAGTATTTGGACTTTGGAGAGTGTTATTTCAATTCTGTCAGAGTTGTAGTTCAAGAGTAATTCAGTGACAAATTATCCCCCTCCTGCCCCTTTTACTGATGTAACACTGCTCAGCCAGAGCAGAAGGGAGGTGCCCAGGTAGACTGCAGAGAGGGACAATCTTCAATTAAGATAAGGGAAAAACCTGAAAAGCTTGTCAAGGGGGGCAGGGCTTTCATTGTTCTCATAGGAAGAAGATTGTCCCCTGCTGTTATCTGTCTGGTCTATGGACTGGATTCCACATCTGAGAAGAGATGGCTTAAACTAGGTAAAAGGGGCTGGAGGGGAAACTTTGCTTGTGATTATCTCTCAAACCATAAAGGTTTGAGAGATAAGACATATCATTCTTCATGTTTTTTTAATGCCTACAAAATAAAATAAAGTTAAAACGAAGTATTACTATCCCTTTAATCAATGGGAACTGCAGGTAACTGTACTGCAAGATTTGCGGCCTTGATCAACAGAAACAGGCATTTTTCAGTTTCTTCCCTGTGAATTGTGGAGACCTCTCTAGAATCCTGGAGGTAAAAGATACCAGGATCTAGTAAGTGAACGTTCAGCTAGCTACGCGCATCCTGTGTAATAAGAAATGTGTGATGTATAATTCACTGCTCCCCCTGAGATTAAGTTACTCTGAGTAGAGATGAACTTCCCTTATAAAATATTTATCTGCTGGGATCTTGACAGTAGTTAGGTATAAGCTTAATTAGGAGATGTAATGTACGTCTGCACCTCTGCCATGCATTGGTCAAACGTTCGTCCTTTGTGACCCTCATTTAAGTAGATTGGCTGATACTGCGTCAGTGTGATAGTCAGTGCAGTGTCTGGAGACGTAATGGACATGCTTGCATTGAGAGGTAGGCTTATATTCCATTGGGAACAAATCTAAATTCCTGTTAATTTAAAGGGATAGTAATACTTCATTTTAACTTTATTTTATTTTGTAGGCATTAAAAAAACATGATGAATGATATAAGTCTTATCTCTCAAACCTTTATGGTTTGAGAGATATTCACAAGCAAAGTTTCCCCTCCTGCCCCTTTTTCCTAGTGTAAGCCATCTCTTCTCAGATGTGAATCTGGTTGTAAGACCAGACAGATAACAGCAGGGGACAATTTTCTTTGTATGAAAACAATGAAAGCCCTTCTCCCCTTGACAAGTTTTTCAGCTTTTTCCCTTATCTTAATTGAAGATTGTCCCTCTCTGCAGTCTACCTGTGCACCTCCCTTCTGATCTGGTTGAACGGGGGGGATACTTTTTTTGTGAATATCTCTTAAACCGTAAAGGTTTAAGAGATAAGACTTATATCATTCTTCATGTTTTTTTAATGCCTACAAAATAAAATAAACTTAAAACGAAGTATTACTATCCCTTTAAACGGGGCTTTTAACCCCTTGAAAGCTAGAGACCTCCTCTCTAGCATTCAAAGGGTTAAAAAACCCATTTAATTAAAGCGGAACTACCACCGCTAAACAACTTGAGTTCAAATAATTCCCCATCTATCAACTAGCTGCTTAGTAGCTCTAGACTCCAGAATTATTACCTTGTTAAATAGGATTATCCATTCTTCTCGGTCTGACAGGCAGGACAGAGAGCAGACATCTTCCCACTGGGACGTCTGTGCGCCTGCACTGTCAGTCCCTATTGGAGCCAAACGGCTCCTAGCAACGCCTCCTAGAGCAGACTGGGACTGACAGCGCAGGTGCACAGACATCAATTCTGGCAACTATCGCTACTGAGCAGCTAGTCGCCAGATGGGGAATTATTTGAGCTCAAGTTATTTAGCGGTGGTAGTTCCACTTTAATGGTATTTTGGGGAATGTTGTAGCCAGAAGTGCTCCAGCTTGGCTATGCAATAAAGGGCTCAATTCCATCAGTGCAGTTAAATCGGAACTACCACCTCAACTAAAGTCGCCCTGCAATACTTATGCAGGTGGTGACTAGCTTAAGAATATTATTTTACCTCTCAAAAGTTCCCACGAATAAAGTTATCCTTAAGCTTCCGAGACTGACGGCCAGGTTACTGCAGTCTGTGCGCCTGCACCGTCAGTCTCTTCCGGAGCCGTCCGGGCCAGTGCAATGCCTGTGAAGGGTGAAGAGGACTGACAGTGCAGGCGCGCATTCAAGATGTCCGCGGTGATGCCTGGCTTCCGGTCTCGGGAAGTTTAAGGATAACTTTATTCGTGGGCACTTTTGAGAGGTACAATAATGATTATTCAGCTAGTCACCACCTGCATAACTATTGCAGGGAAGCTTTAGTTGTGGTGGTAGTTCTGTTTTAAAGGAATACTAATGTTGCTATTAACCCTTTGAGTGCCAGAGGGGTAAGCAACGCATTGCAAAGCAATGCGTTGCGTACCCCTCTGGCACTCAAAGGGTTAAAGTGCACCTCCGAGTCTTCTTTATGTTTTTATAACACGTAGCACTATGTGTAATTACTTACAGTTCTGTAGTTGAAACGCTATTCAGGCTGAAAGGATCCCCCCTCCCACCTCTTTCCCTGAGTCACTGATCATCTCTGTCTGTTCCGGATGGAGAGCGGCAAGGGACAATCTTCAGTAAGCAAAAGGAAAATCCTGTCCTCCTTTGTCAAGGGGCAGGGTTTTCCTTATACTTACTGAGTGAAGATTGTCCATTGGTCCTGCGACTGGATTGCAGATCCAAGGGGAGGAGGCCAGAAGGGGCAGAAGAGGAATCCTTTCAACTTGAATAGTGTTTAAACTAGAAATATGTAAGTAATTAAACATAGCGCTACGTGTTATAAAAAACATAAAGAAGGCCCGGAGCTGCAATTTAATTGAGACATTACTATCCCTTTAAATCCTTTGTTAGGGCCAAACTGAGTTCCCTCTGGTAAACACACATCGTTGTACCGTCTGAATTCTATTCCATGGCCAGATCCTAAGGAACGAGCGCTGGTCACATGAACTCATGGTTTGACCTAACTCTCACCACAGTTTTCTGTTCCCACAACTAAACAATATGAGTAGTGGGAACATCAAAGGAAACTAGCCAACGCTCTCTGTTTGAGATAGTCGTATTTTTTTACTGCATGCTAATTGCTGTACCCATGTTGTACCAGTTATGTTTCGTATGCTAATTAAGCATTTCAGTGATGTTTCATATGCTAGTTAAAGGAGCAGTAAACTTTTTTTATGAAAAAATATATATTGTAGGGATTTTCCTATTGAGTGAAATAAGGGTACTCCATACCTCCCAAGTGTCCATCTTTAGGAGGGACAGTCCCTCTTTGAGACCCAAATCCCTCTGTCGCTCTTTTCTACCCTTTTGTCCCTCTTTTTAGGACATCAGAATGAGTGGTGTATATTACATTGCTTCAAAGCAATAAAACATACATACATGTGTTGGTAATGGTCAGTATATGTGTTTATACATTAATATGGGCAATTAAAATACTTTGGTCTTGCTCTAAATCATTTATCAGTTACACAAAGAGGTGCAGATGGTTCAAGAAATAACTTAAACATTTTTGAAATGCCTCGCCTACCAGCCACGCCCCCTGAAATGCCACCTAAAAGAGAAGTGTCCCTCTTTTGCCATTTGAAATGTTGGGAGGTATGGTACTCCCACTGCGGAGAGATTTATATTTCTGGAGTTATTACAGTTTAAACACATGTTTTTTTACATTAGCAGTGCCCTCTAGTGCTCAAATTGTAATTAGATTTCCTGCTAGATTCTAATGGAGAGGAAAGTCAGAAAAGTCAGAGACCTACAGTTCTCCATAGAATGTGATAGAAACTGCCTGTCACTTCCTGTCAGTTAGAACTATCAGGAAGTAAACACAGTAAATTCACTTCCTGTCAGAACTATCAGGAAGTAAACACAGTAAATTAATTCCCTGGTTATTTAAACAGCTATAATTTTTTAATAAAACATCTGACAGCAGTGGGAGTGACCTTGTTTTATTCAGCAGGAAATGCTCTATAAAATATGTGTTTTCATAAAAAAAAGTTTACTGCTCCTTTAAAGCGCAACTATCACACAAATTAAAGTTACCCCCAAACTTATATCCATACTAGTAATATCCTGAATAAGTCTGGTGTTTCTGAGAAATCCAACTCGCTTGCTGTAGATGCATCTGTGCACCTGTGCCATCAGTCCCTTCCTGCAAATCCCCTTAGAGGAGACTGGGACGGACAGCGCAGGCACACAGATATGTCTTTTGAAAGATGTCCGCGATGATGCCGGCCTGTTCGTCTGGGAATGAATTAGATTTCTCAATAAAGCTGGACTTATTCAGGATAATACCAGTATGGATATAAGTATCGCTATGTGCATAATTATTTGGGGGGCACTTTAATTTGTGTGATAGTTCCGCTTTAAAGTTTCCAGTGATGTGTCATATGCTAATGAAGGTTTAAGTGATGTTCCATATGCTAATTATGCTCTTTGCTGTACCAGGAGATTGTCACTTTCACTATTCCAAAAAATACAAATGTAAATATCTCCTAAACTAGACATCTGCTGGAAGTTTGGTTAACGTGACACAGATTTGGATGACGTTTTCAAATACGTAAAGAAAATTCAAGGTGATACGTCCACTTTAAAGTGATAGTAATACATGGATTTAAAGGGATAGTAACCTCCCCGTATACTTTAAGCCAAAAGCTAGTAATAAGCAAATCATACGTAACTCCCTTATTCCCATCTCTCAAACCGTTATGGTTTGAGAGATGTAAGAAAATAAAGGTCTCCGTTCCCTCCCCTTTCTGCCTGTCAAGCTGTAAAGCTGTCAGAGGCAGAATCCGGTCGCCTGACTGACGGCGGCTCTTCAGGAGTGCTGACATCGGGATATCTAACTATAATTACTTCATCTGTATGGTTTACAACATGTGCTTGCAAACCAGGCACACGTTTTAGACCATTCCGATGAAGTAATTATACCGAGATAGCCAGATGACAGCACTCCTGAAGAGCCGCCGTCTGGTCCCAGAAGCAGGATCTCATGACGTCTGCTATACAGCGGACGCATGAGAAAGGGGAGGGAACGGAGGTCTTTCTTTTCTTACATCTCTCAAACCATAACGGTTTGAGAGATGGGAATAAGGGAGTTAAGTATGATTTGCCTATTACTAGCTTTTGGCTTAAATTTACCGGGGGGGTTACTATCCCTTTAAAGAAACTTAATTCAGTAGCTATTGGAAAACTGAATTAATTGCGCTGTTTCCTATCTCCCAAACCTTTATGGTTTGAGAGACATCAGTCTGCAGAGCCGAAATTGGGCTAGTTACAAAGAAATACTTAATTTGAACTGTCTACAACCAGACCTCTCTACCTTTCAAGGGTTAAAATATATATTTAAACCAAATGCAAATGCTGTCACCTAAGGTGCAGCTGGTTTACCCCAGAATTGCTCTTATTCTTTTTAGTAAATCAGTCCATCAGCCTCACTGAGTGTCAGAGCAGTGTGGAACCCAAAAGGTTAATATCGAGTAGTCTTATCCAGTCTCTATTTCATTACTCTGTGCTCTCAAAATAACATTCCTGTATACAGAGATCAATATATCTTGAGAACAGGGAAATGCAACTTGCTTATATGCAGCTCTCTCTCAATTTTCCACCCCCCTTTCCCATTCCTATTTGATCGCCAAAGAGATGAGAGTCATATCATTTTATTATAATTGGGGGAAAGATACAGAAGATCTATGAAAAAAACAACAACAACTACATTACAATTGGAGAGAATATGCAGCCATTATGTTATTTTGTCCCACCTTTTTTCACCAGTAGTGATTTTGCCTTGAAGGGGCACAGAGTGCTGTAGGTCAATCTTGCCAGGATGTAGATGGCAGAGAGGAAATTGTGCTTTTACATCAGAGAAATTCAGACCTATACACTGAAGCTGCCACATGTCAGGATTTAAGGATATCCGTTGTTGGATGTAACGCACCAACGCTTGTTTTCAGTGTTTTAATTATACACTAGTATGAAAGCCCGTATACACGGGCCAAAGTGCACGCTGCTGAACCGGAGCCGGGAGCAGAGACAGGACGTGAGCCGTCCGGAGCGGGGCAGAGCGTTCGGCAAGTATCTACTGCGCATGACTACAGTCATGCGCAGTAGAGACTCGCCGAACGTGCTTATCCTTAGGGGGGAGCTCCAGACAGCTCTGAGCTAAGCTCCCTGTGTGCAAAACTACGCATGCAAAGTAGAGACTTTCTACTGCGCATGTGCGGTTACGGCTCATAGTGAGCGACGCATTCTACCGCTTTATGTAATAGGATAGTAATATAGTTGATGAGGTGGAAAAAAAAGACAAGTGTCCATCAAGTCCAGCCCATGCCATATCACACCAGTTGATCAGAGGAAGGCAAAAATACATTTCCAATTAAGCTCCAAGTGGGTAAAAAATGGCAGTCGGATATCTTCCTGGATCAACATCCTATCTGCTTTGAAACCAACCGACATAATTCTCAATATTGTTCTGAACTACATAGGTATCCCTTATTATTTTTGAAAACAACTATAGTATCTACAAGCACAGCATCCCAAGACTAAGCATTCCATGACTTTACTGCCCCTATTGTAAAAAAAAATCCCTGTATTTGTTTTAGTCAAAAGTACCTTTCCATTGGTCTTAAAGAATTAGTAATAGATTAAAGAAAATTGAGCTCCGAGTGCTCTACATAGTTTATTTTGAGCATGTAGAGCGGTATGACATTACTATGTAGTGTGTTGTTCAATAGTAATTTAATCATAAAGGATCTCCCTCCCTCCCCTTTTACCCACGTCACCCTGTCTCTCATGCCGGTTGAGATGGAGAACAGCGAGAGACAATCTTCAATGAGCATAAAGAAAATCCTGCCCTCCTTCATCAAAGGGGTGCAGGGTTTTCCTGGTATCCTTTTAAAAGGTCATATGCAAAATAGTGTGTGACCACATAACACATTAACCATGTTGCCATAATAAAATGGCGACATGAGAATCTTGCACTGCATGAGATTCTCATGTCGGGTAGTGAAAGGTCGCATCCCAGTCTTGTTGAGAGCAGGGCAGCGCTCAGCTGTGTATAGTTCTGCGGAGCTGTGGCGAGAAGGGGAGGCGTGAGCAATGCACGTGTGTATGCAAGATACACCAAAACAAAATTAGTAGCCAGCAGTTTTTCACTGGCTTATGGCTTCTTCCTACCACTGATAGTGACTATTCAATGAAGTGAGGACTCAGTGCTGTAGGGGGATAGTGTTACATTATTTAGATTTAATGTTTCATAGATTTAATGGAGCAGAGAAGGGGAGAGAGAGCCGGGGCAGCAAGATCCGGATGAGGTTACTTCAAGACTTGGATGCGACCTTTCACTACCCGACATGAGAATCTTGCCGTGTGAGATTCTCATGCCTCCATTTTTATTATGGAGACATGTTTAATGTGTTATGTGCTCACTAGCTCTTTCTCGTGCAAAGTAAACTGGTTTTCGTTATACTCAGTGTATGAAGATTGTCCCTCACTGGGAGTTGTCTGGTCCAATGACTGGATTTCACAACTGTGGGGAGGAGGCTAGGGAGAGTTAAAATGGGTGGGAGGAGGATCCTTTATAATTAAATTACTATTGAATTACCTATTGCATACTACTGTCATACCAGTCTACATGCTGAAAAACTATGTAGCGCAATCGGAGCTCCATTCATTTTCATCTATTACTATCTCTTTAATGGACGACCTCTTGTTTTTTGCTGAGCTGTTTAAGTAAATAGTTCCTTAGAAATGCCTCCATTGCCACTCCTGTCTTCAGGTTTATATTTATATTGTACATCTAAGGTGCTGTTCACAATGGTGATAATTCCCATGTGGAATGCCCCAGAATACTGAGTGCATCTAAGATACAGCATGACAGATCGCACTGTGCATCACTAGGCAGACTGGAAGTCGCAGTACCGTTCCCAATCTCTAGTGAATGGCAGGGCCCAGGTGGGAGTCAACCAAGGATTTTTGATGGATGCTTATGTGGGCTGTTAATGTCACACCTCGACCACACACCCCTGATACTATTGGCCCCCAGGGGTAATGACAGGAGACTGGAGGTGAGCAAATCAGCACCTTACACGATGCTGAATCGTAGCTCTGTTTAATCTGGAGCAGACCGCATGAACCATAGGGGCCAAATACAAATATCACACTGCACAACTGATTTAAATACGGCTCATCATCCCTGGAATTCTAGAGGTGTCCAAGACATTGCTTCACAGTAAGTTAGAAACCTCTCTAGGACTCAAGGCGGTAAAATACCCATATAGATCAATGAGAAGTCACATCTGTTTATGTGACCCCTACTATCAAATTGCTTTTCCCAGAGTTGCATCATTTTTTTTTTTTTATACATAATCCATGGAGTGATAGATACAGTCACCAATATACAGACAGACAGACAGATTGACCGACAGACATATAGAAAGATAGATAGATAGATAGATAGATAGATAGATAGATAGATAGATAGATATGAGCTAGATAGATAGATAGATAGATAGATAGATAGATAGATATGAAATAGATATATAGATAGATAGATGATAGATAGATAGATAGATAGATAGATAGATAGATAGATAGATAGATAGATATGAAATAGATATGAGATAGATAGATAGATAGATAGATAGATAGATAGATAGATAGATATGAGCTAGATAGATAGAGAGAAGGATAGATAGATAGATAGATAGATATGATATAGACAGATAGATAGATAGATAGATAGATAGATAGATAGATAGATATATTTGAAATATGTAGATATGAGATAGATAAATAGATATGAGATAGATAGATAGATAGATATTAGATAGATAGATAGATAGATATTAAATAGATAGATAGATAGATAGATATGAAATAGATAGATAGATAGATAGATAGATAGATAGATATAGATATATAGATAGATAGATATGAGATAGATAGATAGATAGATAGATAGATAGATAGATAGATAGATAGATAGATAGATATGAAAGAGATAGATAAATAGATATAAGATAGGTATAAGATAATTATAGGGAGATAAATATATTTAATATAATTATAGATATATAAATAGATATAGACAGATAGATATGACACAGATATATATGAGATAGATAGATAGATAGATAGATAGATAGATAGATAGATAGATAGACAGATAGATATGACACAGATATATATGAGATAGATAGATAGATAGATAGATATGACACAGATATATATGAGATAGATAGACAGATAGATAGATAGATAGATAGATAGATAGATAGATAGATAGATAGATAGGGAAAATGGGATTACAGAAGGGGAGTGGGGTGGAGAGGGGAATGGGCTACTTCATCTAATAAGCAGGTGCCAATGTTACAGCCTGATAAAAGGAAAATACATTTTTCAAAGAATTATTTTTTTTCAGAATGGCAATAAGATAATATGTATGCGTGTAAATGCTTGCAGTCTGCTTCTAAGATGGGTAACTAGACTTGATTGCAATGTATGAGCAGTATGATCTAATTGGTGTGTCTGAAACCTGGTTATATGTTACACATGACCTGGCAGTCAATCTAGAGGGCTATTCACTTTTTAGAAGGGATAGGGTTAATAAAATGGGAGAGGGGGTATGCCTAAATGTAATCATGCCTGAAAATCTAGTGTAAGGGAAGATATAAATGAAGGGTCCAGTGAGAATGTGAGTTGAAATATACACTGAGAATGTGGGTTGAAGTATACACTGAGGACACATTTACTGAAAAGATGTTAATGGGAATTTGCTAGAAACCACTTAATATTGGGGAGTTTGAGGACGCCCAACTGTAATCATAATGTGAGATTTCAACTATCCTGAAATTGACTGAAGAAATATGAGTTCCAGCACAACAAAGGGAAATTATTTTCTAAGCATGATTATTGGCAATCATATGTCCCAACTAGTAAAGAAAAGATTTCCTTGCTTGTCATAGTGCTCTCAAACAATTCTGACAGGATAAACAGTATACAGGTAAAGGAACATTTAGGCAGCAGTGACCACAATATGGTATGCTTTGAAATTTGTTATGAGAAACCCACTAACAAGGGGTTCACCAAAACATTCAACTTTAAAATGCTGATTTTACAAAATCAGTATTAAAGGATATTCAATGGGATGTAATTTTCAAAGATAGAAATGTACAAGAAAGATGGACTTTGTTTACAATGCTTTCAGATAGATAAATATATACATCAAGAGGAGTACAAGAGGAGTAAATTAAGACCGATGTGGCATAATAAAGAGGTTTGGAGGGAAATGATAAACAAGCAGGCTCTTAAATTGTTTATGTCAGAATGGTCTGATGAATCATTTAAAAATATAAAGAATGTAATAAAATCTGAAAACAATCAATTAGACTATCACAGTCTACCTTTGAGGCCTGTTTAGCCTGTGCTTCCTTCCTCTGTGGTGTGTCTGCCGGCATCCTTGTGGCCACCTCTGCATTACTATGTTACAGGCACTGGCTTGGATGCCTGTTTATGGGCCTTTTCTGGGTGGCCTAATTGGGTCCCGCCTCCTTCTGCTCCTTTATAATCCTCCTTGGGGCTAATAGTCATGGCCCTTATGTGGTGTTCCTGCTCGTTTCTCTTTGCTCTCCATTGTGACCCGTGATTGCCTGAGAATGTCGTTCTGTGTATGACCCCAGCTTGTCTGACTACCCACATTGGTTCTGACCTGTGGCTCTGGCTGACTGCTCTCTCTGTGTACGACCCCGGCTTGTTTGACTACCCACATCGGTTCTGACCTGTGGCTCGGGCTGACTACTCGCTCTGTGTATGACCCCGGCTTGCCTGACCAGTGGCCCTGGCTACTACCTGCTCAGTGTAGCCTCTGGTTGCCTTCCCTGAGGGCCTGGTTACTTTTGCTCCTTGTAGCCCTCAGTTTGCCTGACCAGTGGCCCTGGCTCCTACTCGCTCAGCATAATCTCCAGTTGCCTGAACAGTGGCCTGGTTACTCTCCCTCTGTGTAGTCCCCGACTTGTCTGACCTGTGACACTGGCTTCCTACTCACTCCCTACACTACCTGCTTGCCTGACCTGTAGTCTCGGTGCCTCCTGGCTCTGGTCTGCTCTCACTCTCTGTTGCCTCCATTCGCAGACCAAGTGGTGACTTACACATATTCTACCATTCTTCTGTTGTCCCACTGGAGCTGCTTCCCTAGTTTTGAGATCTTGAGTAGTGCAGTGCACAGCACAGTGTGCAGCTCCGGAGGGACCTTGGGTCCTATTTACATATGTCTGGGGTTCTGTGTGGGCTCTACCATTGTTGTTGTTATTATAAATAAAGGTGGTTATATTTTATCTTTGTGTCTGTCCTTATTTGCCTGATTACCGTGACACAGACAAGCTAAAATTGAAAATGAGAAAAGTATTGCAAAAGAGAGCAAAAAAAAATTCTAAACTATTCTAAAAGCATATAAATAATGAAAAGTTTAAGGTTCATAATGGTCTTCTTAAGGCTGAGACTGCTGAATTGATTAGTGAGGATAAGGCTGTGGATGACTGGAAAGATGTCTGCGATCCGTCCTGCCTGTCAGTCCCGGAGCAGTGGATCATTCGCATTACTTCAACTTTCTAAGGTAAAAACAGATAAATCAATGGGCCCAGATGAAATACACCGAAAGTTATTAAAATAACTTAAGTGTGTTCTGGCAAAACCTTTAACAGAATTAATCAGTCACTAGCGACAGGAATAGTTACAGAAAATTGGAAGTTAGCAAATGTAGTACAGCGTCACAAAAAAAGGTAGCAGGGAAGAGTCTGGTATCTACAGACCAGTAAGTCTTACATCAGTAGTAGGGAAATGAATGGAGACTATGTTAAAGGAAACAATTGTTGAATATCTGAATTTAAATGGCTTGCAAGATACCAAACATCATGGGTTTACAGTAAGGAGATCTTGTCAAACTAACCTCTTAGATTTTTTTGACTGGGTAACTAAAATAATAGACCAAGGGGGAGCAGTAGATATAGCTAATCTAGATTTCAGTAAAGCATTTGACACTGTCCCTCATAGAAGACTCATTAATAAATTGGAGTGTTTGGGTCTGGATGTAAAAATAGTTCAATGGATAAGGCAATGGCTGAGTGACAGGAGACAGAGGGTGGTAATCAATGGAGAATATTCGGATGAAAGGAGTGTTACTAGTGGAGTACCTCAGGGATCTGTAAGGAACTTTATGATAAAATTACCATCAAACTACATCAATATGAACGTTTAGAACCGAACGCATCATTATAAAAAGGTATATTGATTAATCGGATCTGCTTTAAATATAGTTACATTACTATCCCTTTAAGAAATAAACTTAGTCTGATGTGTAATGAATGACAAAAGGTATTTGAATTAATTCAACACCCACTTATTAAACAATTATCATTCTCTGGTACCGGAAACAATTTCCCAAGAGTAACTGGTCTGGTTATTCTTGAGTGGATGAATTGTTTAGTTATCACCATTAAAAGGACAATAATGAGTAATTATTTCCTTATTGCAGGTTTTGGCTCCATGACCTTGGCATTTGACCTGGTTAAAACTGAAATAAAAGACGTGATGGACAGAAATTCATTACTATTACCTGTTTCTTAGATTAAAGGAGATCTAACACCTCCTTATAATGGGCATATCAGTGGTAATTTTTAGAATATGTATTTTTCCCCTTTGGTGTAATTGGTTTGACCCAAATTTCCTCCATTTTTCTTTTGAACATATGCTAGGGTGATCACATGTTCCTGATTGCCCAGGACAGCCCTAGATTTTTAAATGTGTGTCCCATGTCCCAGGTAGCCCCCTTCTGGACAATGCAACGTTCTGGAATGAAGATTCCAAAACACAGAGTTCTACACACTAGAAGGAAAATTGCCCATTGCCTAGTGTGACAAAAAGTGATGCGTCTACTGGGCTACAGGAAAATGTCTTCCAGACAGACCTCTATATACTAGAAAGAGAAATGAGCCTTGATCTGACATCAATCAGGAGCTGCAGTGCAAAAATGTTGTAGTGTAAAGGTAGTCTAAGGCTTTGGCTGTGATGTACATTATCTTGTAGCCCACCACAGACATCACTTTCTGTCACAGCAGTCAATAGGCAGTGCTCCCTCTAGTGTTTCGAACATTGCTGTGCGCTCTTGTATCAGCAGAGTCCCTGAAGAGCAGAACTGAAATGTGGTCACCCTAATGGACCCTTGTCCTTTTTGCCCAAGTAAAGTAAAAAAGATTAATGTAAATTGAGATATGCTGAGGGAAAAAAAAATCTGTTCTTGTTAAAGCTACAAGGCGACCATGGAAGGAACCATATCTGAGGCCCTGACGCATTTCACTATTCTGGTGGCTTTATTAGAACAGAGAACAATTATACTGATGGACCTCATCTAGAGTATAGTGTCTAGGTCCAGAGATCATATCTCCAAGAGGATATCAATAAATTAGAGACTATTCATGCAAGTGTATGTACGTATATTTATGTATTTGTACCCTTCATTATATCCTTGACAAGTGAGATAATATATCAGGGGTGCCATGAATTAAAAAAAAAAAAAAAAAAAAAAAAAAAAATATATATATATATATATATATATATATATATATATATATGATATAAAAGATTGAGATCCACTGGTCAAAGCTTTTCCTTAGACTAGGCTTCCACCTAGAGATTGTTTTCTGTACTGCAATTGCTGTTTGATTTTTATATTTTACCTAGCAACTGTCATAGCTCAATTCATATTTATTCTCTTGTTCTGTCTGGTCACTAGTTTCCTTTTCTGCAAACAAGATTGGCTACTTGTCCGTTCATCCTGAAACTGGTCTGATTTAGCTAGACTCTGGTTATTTGGCCTTGTGGCAGACATCTTGGCAGCATTCTCTAGTATTGAACCCTATCAAAACTTTTGCTTAACCCAGGTTCTCCTTTGCCTATAGGGTCAGTACTGGTAGCAACTGCAACCGGGCCCATCACTCCAGGGGCCTGGCCACCCCCTGCGACCCCCCGGCCCAGCACCCGCTAAAAGCTTAGGTCTGTGCTGTCATCGGCACAGACCTCTATTAGAAGATGAGCTCCCTCTGGCACTCTAGTAAAGCACAGAGCACTGGGAGATGACATCATCTCCCATTGCTCTGAATTACTAGACAGAGGACTGCGCAGGAGCTCAGAGTTGCTAATAGAGGTCTGTGCAGGAGGCACAGTCCTCTACTGCCACTCTGCTGGACAACCAGGGAGGCAGGTGATGGGCATTGGGGGGCAAAGTGGAGGTGGAGAGAGGACACTGGGGGACAAGGTGGAGAGAGAACACTGGGGGGGCAATGAGGAGAGAGGACATTGGGAGGCAATGTGGTCTGGGGGGCCCATGGCAATTTTTGCACCAGGGCCCCATGGCTTCTAGATCCGCCTCTGTGTAGGGTCCCTATGGGCATCCACAGGGGAGGGCAATAGGGGGCACTTGCTTCCATCATGCCCTCACCCCGAGGTCAGATTAACATGGGCTGAGTGGGATGGCCGGGAGGGTGGATATTATGGCTTTGATCCCCCCTAAGAGAAAAATTTCTGTGGACACCCACGTGGTCCCTTCTCCAGTCCTTCTAAAGACACCATGGCCATACACCCAGCAGGGGTATCTAAGTCAGTTTTACAACAGGGATCTTTATTGGAGCAGTACTCAAACCAAATTCAAAAATTGGACCAAAAGTTAAATTTGATTCAAGGGCTTTTTCACATTCTACAACAGAGACTGAATCCTTCTGGTCAATCTATTTCTTCTCCTTCTGCTGATTCTACCATTGATCCTCTCTGCTCGCTGCTTCTACTAGAGCATTTTCGATGGGTGTCCAATTGAACTTTGGGGTTACACAGTCAGTTCTTCTTGCACTTCATGAACATGCTCGAGACTTTTATGTCACACCGCAAAAGAAACACGTTCATAATTTCTTTGTTGAAGGGACAAGCCTTGGCCTGGGCTTCACCGTCAATGAAATGCCAATCTCCCCTCTTGAACAATTCAGATACATTTAATTTGGCTTTCAGATTGATATCTGTGTCCATGGCCATCAGGTAGCAGCGGAAGCAGCAATACTGGACCACAAACAGGGCCAGACATCAATTTCACAGTATGCAGTGGAATTCCACACATCATCTTCAGACCCAGACTGTGGAGATTACACTTAAATGGATAGTACTGTCACCAGATAAAGTAATATTTGATTATTCATTATACTTTTAGTTAATGTTCTGTACTGTTTTAAATGTCCATATCATTGCATTCTCCTTCTAATTTTAGTTGAAAGTTTCCCTCTCCCACCCCTTTTCTTTACATCACTCATAGTCTCCTCAGATCTGAAAGCTGGTCTGGATGGATTGCATCGAGGGACAAAATTGTGTCAGTGTGTCACTGTTAGTACAAATGAGATCTGGACAGGTACTGTTAGGTAACACAATTTTATTGAAAACAGACAATGAAATGGTAATTACAATATATATATACAGTATGAGCAACACACAACAGTGCAAGCAACACTTTGCGGATAGGAGAATGCTTCAGTGTGGTGCTGTACTTAGACCCCAGATAGGGAATGGTAGGCCTCCGTAGGTCTGCAACTGCACAGACTAATGAAACACGAAGCGAGATATCTGAGCCTCAGGTCTGCACCTGAAGGTACCCCAAATGCTCAGAAGGCAACCAGGAATGAGTCTGCCAGAGCCACAGGCCCGCACCTGAATGGATATCAGACTAACGGAGGAAATAAAGAGAATAGTCAGATATAGCCACAGGTCAGACAAGCCAAGGGTCAATATGCAACGGGTAGTCAGCCAGAGCCGCAGGTCCGCACCAGAATGGTTATCAGACTAAGCTAAGGTCATACACGGAGTGAATAGTCAGACAGAGCCACGAGTCAGCACCAGAACGGGTAGTCAGACAAGCCAAGGGTCATACACTGAGCAGATAGTCATACAAGCCAGGTAATACACAGGCACAAATGCCAGGAACTGCACTGGACACCAACGAAAGGGCATCTGAGCCCTGTGTCCAGGCAGTATATAAATGCCTGCCCCTAGGAAGAGGAGGAGGCAGGTGTGGGTGACTGCCCCTTTAAATGGAGTGCACGTCCGTCTCCCTGGACATGTGCCCATATGACGTTACCCGGCAATGGCTGGGTCATCTATAGGGAAGTAGCTGGAGTTGCGAGACAGAATGCGGCTGAGCCACCAAGAGGAAGGATGCGGCCGGCCTGCTGCCAGAGGATGCGGCTGCATGAAAAGAGGTATGCCCTGTAGCGCTCCAGTGAGCAGCCGCCATCTATAACACAGTGTAAGGAAAACTCTGATTCCCTTCATCATGAGGTGCAGGGTTTTCCTTATTGCGATCCATCCGGTCAGGCGACCGGCTTTCAGATCTGAGGGAAGAAGAGTGATGTAGGGAAAATGGGCGGGAGTGGGAACTTTCAACTAAAATTACAAGGAGAATACAGCGATAAGGACATTTCAAATGGTACAGTGCATTATATAAAAGTATAATGAATAATCGAAAATTTATCTAGTGACAGTACTATCTCTAAGGAATAGTAACCCTTTATTTTGCTTTTAGATATTCTGGAAGTATATAATATCTAACGCTAAATTGTCTATATCTTTTTTTACACCTTTATGTCCCTGACAGTATGCTATCCAAGCTTTTTCCCCATAAAGCATAACTTGTGGGGCTGTGAAAGCAGACAGAGTGCAGCAATGTTAAAAAAAGATGCAAAAAAGATGCGTGGGAATAAACATTTCTATTAATTATTACTACTTTTAAACTGTCCCTTTTTCTCTTTTTGTGCCCTTTCTTCTTCTACTATAGAATTTTGGAAGTGGATAAGGCCACTTACAAGGAGAAGCATTAAAGACTAATTGGGATTTGGCTACAAGAAGGTCCATTATAGACAGAAACTGCTGATGTCCATGTCTGAATCATCAGTCTTCATCTCCATAAATGATCATAATCACACTTTTTCCATAATATTCTTCAGCCTTCATTTTATTGGTTATTAAAGGGATAGTAATGTTTCATAATAAAAGCAGCTCTAATTAATCATCATAGTATTTGGATTTTGGAGAGTGTTATTTCAGTTCTGTCAGAGTTGTAGTTCAAGAGTAATTCAATGACAAAGTATCCCCCTCCCGCCCCTTTTACTGATGTAACACTGCTCAGCCAGATCAGAAGGGAGGTGCCCAGGTAGACTGCAGAGAGGGACAATCTTCAATTAAGATAAGGGAAAAACCTGAAAAACTTGTCAAGGGGGGCAGGGCTTTCATTGTTCTCATAGGAAGAAGATTGTCCCCTGCTGTTATCTGTCTGGTCTATGGACTGGATTCCACATCTGAGAAGAGATGGCTTACACTAGGTAAAAGGGGCGGGAGGGGAAACTTTACTTGTGAATATCTCTCCAACCATAAAGGTCTGAGAGATAAGACTTATATCGTTCTTCATGTTTTTTTTAATGTCTACAAAATAAAATAAAGTTAAAACGAAGTATTACTATCCCTTTAAAGTCATCAAAATTGCATATTAATTCAAGATAAGTGACTACTGCTTATGGTTTCTTTATGGACAGATACATAGTCAATTTATTCAGTCCACGAAAGTCAATACAAGGGTGCAGCTCACCATCTGTTTTTTTGACAAAAAAAACCCCTGCACTGGCTGTTGAGGTAGACTTGCGTATTATGCCTCTAGAAAGAGCATCGGACACATATTCCTCCATGACCCTCGTCTCTTCCATTGAGAGTGGATAAACACGGCCCCTAGGAGGAGTCGTTCCAGGAATCAAATTGATAGCACAGTCGTAGGGTCTATGGGGAGGCAACACACTGGCTTGCATCTTGTTAAATACATCAGTGAAGGACTTATATTCCTCAGGCAGGGCTGAGGTACAAAGTAGTCTCGTAGGACGTGAGAGACAGGACTTAGAGTAATTAGGAGCCCAAGACACAATATCACAGTTGCGCAAATCAATCCTGGGGTTATGAGTCTGAAGCAAAGGAAACCCCAGGACAATGGCATAGTGGGGTGAGGTACTCACTTGGAACTGCAGGGTCTCCGTGTGAAGGGCCCCAACTCGTAGGGTTAATGGAAGTGTTTCCTGAGTGATATGCAAAAAAGATGCATGGGAATAAACATTTCTATTAATGAACACCACTTTTAGATTGTCCCTTTCTTCTCTTTTTGTGCCCTTTCTTCTACTATAGAATTTTGGAAGTGGATAAGGCCACTTACAAGGAGAAGCATTAAAGACTAATTGGCATTTGGCTACAAGAAGGTCCATTATAGACATAGACTGATGATGTCCATGTCTGAATCATCAATCTTCATCTCCATAAATGATCATGATCACACTTTTTCCGTAACATTCTTCAGCCTTCATTTTATTGGTTATTAAAGTCATCAACATTGCACATTAATTCAAGATAAGTGACTACTGCTTATGGTTTCTTTATAAACAGATACATAGGCGTATACGTGACTGTGTAGGGGATTTATATATCACTTTTCATATTAATCATGTTAAGTGTTGATTTACTTTCTGGCTTGATGAAGGTCCCGAATAGATGACTGATACACGTCACTAGTTTGTTTATACCTTTATGATGGTGGTCACAACATAATGCTTTGAAAAGATAGCCTGTGAGTACAGTGGTGCCATAATTGCAGAACAATTTAGATTGTTTTGAGCACACTGGTCATGTACATTGTTTGTGTTTGTATGTTAAAGTAAATTGGACTTATTCTGCGGTAAACCAACCGCACCATAAGGAACAAATACAATTCCTATTAGATTAAACTGGTCTTTTAAAGAGGCTTCCTGCGAGTGCATGGGAATTTATGTATATTTATTTGTCCTCTATGGTGGAGCAGTTGGTTTACTCCAGAATAACTACAGTTTCTATTATAAATATGGCCCTTAATTCCTTGCACAACCACAGCGGACAGTCTCAGGGGTACGATCACTCTTGCCCTACAGCAACATGTCCGCCCAACGTTCGGCTCACTCGTGGATCTGCGACAAAATTACGTCTACGTCAGAGGAGCGACGTCTGTTGTCCAATCACGGAGTACGGAGTGGGCGGAGTCAGTGCTGTCTGAATCCCACGTGTGAGGCGAAAGTAAAGATGAAGAGGAAGCGTAGTCAGGCCCCCAGACCGGAGCAGGTACCGGATAATCCGGGGAAATTGAGACCGCATCACATAATAGCTGGGTTGGCACTGTCGGGACAGGGACCAACTGTAGGGGAGAGACCATCTGAAAACGGTGGAGGGGAGGTGGACTAAGCTGTGCCAAAGAGGAGAGGGAGATACACTTTTCATTTTATAAAATGTCCAATGGAGTTTAGGCACTAAGCTACCTCAGATTGGAATATCGCCGATTTGTTACTGTTATGACTTGATAGAATAGCACACTCTGAAGGGTGTTATGTTCTCCAATTCGTACCTCCTCTGTATTACACCTTAGTGCTTAACTTATGGGCTAACTGAGGGACCAGAGAGACCAGGACATAGGAAGTCAAAGTGGGAGAAGAGGGACACAGAGAGGGCAGCTGAGGGAGGGGACAGATCAGGACAGGGCTTTCTGAGGGAAGGGACGGACCAGGACAGGGCTTTCTGAGGGAAGGGACAGATCAGGGCTTGCTGGTCAGGACAGGGCTTGCTGAGGGAAGGGACAGATCAGGGCTTGCTGGTCAGGACAGGGCTGCTGAGGGAAGGGACAGATCAGGGCTTGCTGGTAAGGACAGGGCTTGCTGAGGGAAGGGACAGATCAGGGCTGGCTGGTCAGGACAGGGTTTGCTGAGGGAAGGGACAGATCAGGGCTTGCTGGTCAGGACAGGGCTTGCTGAGGGAAGGGACAGATCAGGGCTTGCTGGTCAGGACAGGGCTGCTGAGGGAAGGGACAGATCAGGGCTTGCTGGTAAGGACAGGGCTTGCTGAGGGAAGGGACAGATCAGGGCTGGCTGGTCAGGACAGGGTTTGCTGAGGGAAGGGACAGATCAGGGCTTGCTGGTCAGGACAGGGCTGCTGAGGGAAGGGACAGATCAGGGCTTGCTGATCAGGACAGGGCTGCTGAGGGAAGGGACAGATCAGGGCTTGCTGGTAAGGACAGGGCTTGCTGAGGGAAGGGACAGATCAGGGCTTGCTGGTAAGGACAGGGCTGCTGAGGGAAGGGACAGATCAGGTCTTGCTGATCAGGACAGGGCTGCTGAGGGAAGGGACAGATCAGGGCTTGCTGGTCAGGACAGGGCTTGCTGAGGGAAGGGACAGATCAGGGCTTGCTGGTCAGGACAGGGCTGCTGAGGGAAGGGACAGATCAGGGCTTGCTGATCAGGACAGGGCTGCTGAGGGAAGGGACAGATCAGGGCTTGCTGGTCAGGACAGGGCTTGCTGAGGGAAAGAACAGATCAGGGCTTGCTGGTCAGGACAGGGCTTTCTGAGGGAAAGGACAGATCAGGGCTGGCTGGTCAGGACAGGGTTTGCTGAGGGAAGGGACAGATCAGGGCTTGCTGGTCAGGACAGGGCTTGCTGAGGGAAGGGACAGATCAGGGCTTGCTGGTCAGGACAGGGCTGCTGAGGGAAGGGACAGATCAGGGCTTGTTGGTCAGGACAGGGCTGCTGAGGGAAGGGACAGATCAGGGCTTGCTGGTCAGGACAGGGCTTGCTGAGGGAAGGGACAGATCAGGGCTTGCTGGTCAGGACAGGGCTTGCTGAGGGAAGGGACAGATCAGGGCTTGCTGGTCAGGACAGGGCTGCTGAGGCAAGGGACAGATCAGGGCTTGCTGGTCAGGACAGGGCTGCTGAGGGAAGGGACAGATCAGGGCTGGCTGGTCAGGACAGGGTTTGCTGAGGGAAGGGACAGATCAGGGCTTGCTGGTCAGGACAGGGCTGCTGAGGGAAGGGATATATCAGGGCTTGCTGGTCAGGACAGGGCTTGCTGAGGGAAGGGACAGATCAGGGCTTGCTGGTCAGGACAGGGCTGCTGAGGGAAGGGACAGATCAGGGCTTGCTGATCAGGACAGGGCTGCTGAGGGAAGGGACAGATCAGGGCTTGCTGATCAGGACAGGGCTGCTGAGGGAAGGGACAGATCAGGGCTTGCTGGACAGGACAAGGCTTGCTGAGGGAAGGGACAGATCAGGGCTTGCTGGTCAGGACAGGGCTGCTGAGGCAAGGGACAGATCAGGGCTTGCTGGTCAGGACAGGGCTTGCTGAGGGAAGGGACAGATCAGGGCTTGCTGGTCAGGACAGGGTTTGCTGAGGGAAGGGACAGATCAGGGCTTGCTGGACAGGACAGGGCTTGCTGAGGGAAGGGACAGATCAGGGCTTGCTGGTCAGGACAGGGCTGCTGAGGGAAGAGACAGATCAGGGCTTGCTGATCAGGACAGGGCTGCTGAGGGAAGGGACAGATCAGGGCTTGCTGATCAGGACAGGGCTGCTGAGGGAAGGGACAGATCAGGGCTTGCTGATCAGGACAGGGCTGCTGAGGGAAGGGACAGATCAGGGCTTGCTGGACAGGACAAGGCTTGCTGAGGGAAGGGACAGATCAGGGCTTGCTGGTAAGGACAGGGCTGCTGAGGGAAGGGATAGATCAGGGCTTGCTGGTCAGGACAAGGCTTGCTGATGCAGGGAAGAGATCAGGACAGGGCTTGCTGATGCAGGGAAGAGATCAGGACAGGGCTTGCTGAAGCAGGGGAGAGATTAGGACAGAGCTTGTTGAGGGAGGGTAGAGAGAGACTCAAGAGGTGCAGCAGAGAGGGGAGAGAGCCTGGGACAGGTGCAGCCTAGGGAGGGGAGAGAGCCTGAGACAGGTGCAGCCAAAGGAGGGGAGGGAGAGAGCCTGAGACAGGTGCAGCTGAGGGAGGGGGTAGAGAGCCAGTCTGGGACAGGGGCAGCCTAGGGAGGTGAGAGAGAGAGATCCTGGGACAGGGGCAGCTGAGGGAGGTGAGAGAGAGAGCCTGAGACAGGGGCAACCGAAGGTGGGGAGAGAGAACCTGGGACAGGGGCAGCCAAGGGAGGTGAGAGAGAGCCATAAAGAAAAATAAAGAGAACCTGGTACAGGGGCAGCTGAGGGAGGGGGAAGAGAGCCAGGGACAGGGGCATCTGTGGGAGGGGAAAGAGAGCGCGCCTAAAATGGGCACCCAAGGGAGGAGAGAGAGCCTGAAATGGGCAGCTTTGGGAGGGGAGAGAGAGCCTGAAATGGGCAGCCTGAGGGAGGAGAGAGAGCCTGAAATGGGCAGCCGAGGGAGGAGAGAGAGATAGAGAGAGTGAGCCTTTGAAGAGGCAGCTGTGGGAGGAGAGAGAGAGAGTCTGAAAGAGAGGGGGCAAGGGAGAGACTGGAATTGGTTTTATTTATAAAATCAATAAAAAAAATTAGTAAAAAAAGATAATTATATTGCTGTATTTGAAAATGGCAATAAAAAAATTACATGGTCCCCTCATGTTTGGTACTTGTTGCTACATTTAAAGAAGAGCAAACACATCCAAATTATATTCTCCCACTTACCTTACTATTGACAGAAAATCCTAATGCCCCCTATGAATTGTGCTCTTCTGTCAGTGTTCAAGAGACCACATGGCAATCATAACCCTTAATGACCAAAGGGGCATGCAAGGCATTGCTCCATGTTAAAGGGTTAGGAAGGTTTAAACACTTTCCCTGCTACAGTCTGCAGCTGTAATGTCCGCCTGCATGGACGTGACATTCAGGACTGATTAAAGGCACAAGAGCAAACAATTACTGGACATTGTGTGTGTGTGTGTGTTCTTTAGGAGGTGTTGGTTTGACTGTAAAATTAGTAGATCCCTCCTGCAGTTCCAGTGTGCTACCTGTTGCTCTCCAGCTGTTGTTGGTCTATACCAGTTGTATACAACCCCCAGCCCCCAAGAACTACCAACAGTGCAGATCTTCTGGCTTTCCATGAATGAGCACATGTTGTCTATTTAAAGTGACTGAACCTCTAATTAGTCCACTGTGCTCCAGGTAGGTTCTAGTGAAAATGTGCACTACTGGTAGCTCTTGAGGATCAGAGTTGGCTACCCCTGGTCTACACCTACCAACATCTATAGTTGACCTCTGGAGGGATGAGGAATGAGGGGGGTTGTAATGTAACTCCAGTTGGAAAGCCACATGTTGGACACCTCTATGCTAACTTTAAAAGAGCAGTAAACTTTTTTGCATGCAAACCTATATGTTATAGAGCTTTTCCTGCTGAATAAAACAAGGGAACCCCTACCACTGTCCGTTGTTTAATTCAAACATTATACAAATCATCAGGAAGTGAATTTACTGCGTTACTTCCTGATAGAGCTAACTGACAGGAAGTGAATTTACTGCGTTACTTCCTGATAGAGCTAACTGACAGGAAGTGAATTTACTGCGTTTACTTCCTGATAGTTCTAACTGACAGGAAGTGAATTTGCTGCGTTACTTCCTGATAGAGCTAACTGACAGGAAGTGAATTTACTGCGTTTACTTCCTGATAGTTCTAACTGACAGGAAGTGAAATTACTGTGTTTACTTCCTGATAGTTCTGACAGGAAGTAACTCAGCAGTTTCCATCACATTCTATGGAAAACTATGTCATTGACTTTCCTCTCCATTAGAATGTAACAGAATTACTAATTGGAATTTGACCACTAAAGGTCACTGATCATTTTAAAAAACATGGGTTTAAACTGTAATAACTCTGGCAAATATGCATCTCAGCAGTACGAGTACCCTTATTATACTCAACAGGAAAAGCACTGCAATATATATTTTTTAATAAAAAAGTTTACTTCTCCTTTAAACTGATAGCTTATTAGTTCAAAGGGTATAATCTTGTATGTTTGTATCCTTACTATGAATGTCATGTCCATGGAGGCAGACATTATTATTATTATTTTTTGTTGCTTTATTTGTTTCCTAACAAAATGTCAGTGTGGGGAGTTTTGGGTCCTGGCGTTCGGCAAGAAAGAATGAAGAATAGTAATATCTACTTCCATGAACATGGATCCAGTACTAATTAAAGATTAAATTAGGGGAAACAATCCATGTGGAAGTGATCCACTGTGGCCATTAGGATTTTTGGCCCACGTTAACCCCTTAACGACCCTTGACGGTCATAGTACGTCAAGGGTCGATTTGACTTAACGACCGATGATGTACTATGACCGCCATCGCGTTCCGGGCTCCCCCCGCGGCTGCACGCCGTTCGGGGAGTCCGGAACGCAACGGAGCAATAAAAAAAATTGCTCCGTGGTCGTTAAGTCACGTCCGCTTCCGGATTCCCCGGTTGTTAAGGGGTTAAGGAAGTATTTTTCCTTCAAGTGTAAACGTTTCTTTATTAAATAATAAGTGCATCAGACACTGGATGGAAGTCTGTGCCTCGGTTAATTTACATTCTAATACACTGGCTCTTAACCAGGGTGCAGTGACATTTTGCATTCCATGAACATCCACTTGGGGTGCCCCCCCCTTTTCAATGCATTGAATGAACCTGGCATTCAAAGGTTAAATGTATTTTTATGGGCATTATTATTCACAATATGTCTAGTTTTGTTATTATGATCGTGAATCATAAATATATAGTATGAAAGCCCATATACACGGGCTGAAGTTCCACCCAGTGGCCTCGGCTGCTGCCCCAGAGCCGGGAGCAGAGACAGGCGGTGAGCTCTGGATCAGCGCATTCGGCCAGTCTGTACTGTGCATGACTGCATATTTCCGGCAGTCTGTACTGCGCATGTGCCTGTGTATATATATATATATATATATATATATATATATATATATATATATATATATATATATATATATATATATTTTTTTTTTTTTTTAAATATAATATTTTGCTAAATGTATGTTTGTAGAAGCTGTCATGCACAGTACAGACTGCCCTCGCCATGGCTTATAACGGAGCGGGGTGCTCCGAATTCAGACCAGTGCGCAGAGAGGACTCCGAATTCAGACCATAGTCCTCTCTGTGCACCTTGGACTACGGTCTGAATTTGGAGCGCCCTGCTCCATATCAGCCACAGAGCAGGCAGTCTGTACTGCACATGACTGCACCGCGGCCATTGCTGCTTGGCACTGTGTACACGGGCTCTTCAAATAGTATATACTATTTTTTATAAATAACTCTATCTATCTAGTACATAACAAGAGGAGATGACAGCATTCACTCTAAGTCAATGAACGTCCAGGGTGCACATTTTCAAAACTGTGCAATACATAAGAATCTCGCACTACATGACAGCGCAAGATTCTCATCTCGCCTACTGAAAGGTCCCATCCCAGCACAACTCCGTTTAAATCTATTGGATGTATATGAGTGAAAAGCCTCTTCTTTCCAAGCAGGGTGTTAGCTGTGAGGCCTTTAATACTGCATCCCAGTCTTGCTGATTGCTACCCTGGCTCCACCGTAAGGAGATATGTAGCCTGATTCATACTTTCAACCCAGAGATGTCTTAACTGGCAAATGAGAAATTCTTTTGCAGATTTTAAGTCAATTTAATGCTGTTTTTGTAAGCAAAACCCTGCTGGGAAAGAAGAGGCTTTTCACTCATATACAGCCAATAGATTTAAACAGGGTTCTGCTGGAATGCTACCTTTCAGTAGGTGACATGAGAATCTAGAGCTGTCATGCAGTGAGAGATTCTCATGTCACCATTTTTATTATGTCGACATGGTTAATGAGTTAAGTGGTTGCACGCTTTTTTGCGTGCAACCTTTTAAAAGTAATCCACCCGTGGGACTTTCTAAATTAATTTTGTCCAGTAAAATATGTTCAAGAATGTATCGTCGACTTTTCTTGACCATATTTTGCTGAATAAAATATAAGGGGAACTACCACCGGACAGAATCGACTGGCTGCTTAGTAGCGCTAGTCGGCAGAATAATTACCTTATTTAATAGATTACTGCTCTCTTCCCCGACTGACAGGCAGGAAGGAGCGCGGACATCTTGCCATTGTGACGTCCGCATGCCTGCACTGTCAGTCCCAGCCGGAGCCAAATGGCTCCTAGCAATGCCTCCTAGACCTGGCTGGGACTGACAGCGCAGGCGCACAGATGTCACAATGGCAAGATGTCCGCGCTCCGTTCTGCCTGTCACCCATGGAAGAGAGGAGAAATCTATTAAAGTAATTATTCTGGTGACTAGCGCTACTAAGCAGCTAGTCGCCAGATGGGGACTTAGTGAAGGTAAAGATTGTGTTGGGTGGTAGTTCCCCTTTAATTTAGAAAATCCCACGGGTGCTGCCCTTCTTTTTCTACATATATATGTATATAAAAATAAAATTTGTATTATACCATTCATTACACCCTGTATAAATGACAAAATATATTAGAGGTTCTATGAAAATCCCAAATTGCATGTTGGGGGTACCTTGAGCGAAAAAAGATGGTATCATTTTGAAGTAGTGGCTACTTACAGCAGGAAGATTAGGGGAAAACAGCGCAAAAAAGATCTAAGTGCAGAAAATAAATGTTAATGTTGTTAAACAAACACAGCTTTGGTAAAAGATATATAGAAATTTATTTGCAAATAAAGACAAAATTCGAGTGAATGGCTATATTGCCTAAAACCCCATTAAATGTTAAAATGGATAACAATGTATAATACTCCAACACTGTTGATACATACAGTTTATACTATTGCTAAAAAGACAGCGATCACCTGCGGATGTTGCAGTGTCATATAGATATTGTGATGCAGTTATATAGGATGCAATGGAACCGCACTAGAATACAGCCGGATCTTAGTGTAACATACAGAGCATACGTTGGGGACTGTCTGTGTATAGATCTACTCTGAATACAACAAAGAACCCTTATGGGGTGAATGCTAACTAGAGGTATTCTTTTTGGGTGTTCAATACACTAGATTTGCAGTCTTCTCACCAGAATCATTCTTTAAGGTTGTGCCCGTCCTCCAATTTCCCCAGGGTCTGTAAGGCTTCTGTTAGCCGTCTTCAGGGATCCTTGTTCTTGTCTCGGTCCATTTCAGCAGCGTGACGGAACAATTAATTTAAGTCTCACACTTTGGGTACATCAGTATTATCAACGCGTTTTCGGGAATATACTCCCCTTTCTCAAGATTGTTCAGTCAATAAAGTGAACAGTCTTGAGAAAGGGGATTATATTTCTGAAACGTCAAACACTTGTAAAGGGATAGTAATGTTTCACAAAAACAGCAGCTCCAATTAATCATATTATTTGGACTTTGGAGAGTGTTATATCAATTCTGTCAGAGTTGTAGTTCAAGAGTAATTCAATGATAAATTATCCTCTCCCGCCCCTTTTACCTAGTGTAAGCCATCTCTTCTCAGATGTGGAATGCAGTCCATAGACCAGACAGATAACAGCAGGGGACAATCTTCTTCCTATGAGAACAATGAAAGCCCTGCCCCCCTTGACAAGTTTTTCAGGTTTTTCCCTATCTTAATTGAAGATTGTCCCTCTGTGCAATCTACCTGGGCACCTCCCTTCTGATCTGGCTGAGCAGTGTTACATCAGTAAAAGGGGCGGGAGGGGGATACTTTGTCATTGAATTACTCTTGAACTACAACTCTGACAGAATTGAAATAACACTCTCCAAAGTCCAAATACTATGATGATTCATTAGAGCTGCTTTTATTATGAAACATTACTATCCCTTTAATGCATGATTGAGACATATCTCAGTTTGGTTATAAAAGTTCTGGGTACATTGAAGTCACTGATATTAGAAGTATACATATTATTTTGCCTGTATATTTTATCCTTGTATTATCATGTATAGGTCTATATTAGTTGCTGTAACTGATTTTGTTGCATTAGAATTACCTGCTTATTCTCTGTGAGCGCAGCCTATTTATATATTTTTTGTTTTTGTACTTACAGCAGGAGTTGGCAAAGTGAGGCTCTCCAGCTGCTGTAGGACTACAAATCCTCTCCTCTTGTTGCCTGGTGTAGGATGATGGGATGTCTGGTAGCAGCTGGGGGGGGCTCCCATTGCCCAGCCCTGATATACATGCACAGTGAGCAACTATACATTTGTTATAGGGTTAATCAATGTATTAATAAAACTGTTCTTGTCCGGTGACTTGTTACAGGAGACTGAAAAGGATGAGGGTGACCTTAGCTCAGAGGAAGAGGATGACCCTCAGGTCCCCACAGAAAAAGACAAAGCGGGAGCAAAAAGAGGTTCTGAGGCAGCTGAGATTCTGAGGCCTGTGAAACTGAGCAAGTCTGAGCTGTATAAACCACCGACTAACGAGGAGCTGAACCGACTGAAGGAGACTGAGCAACTCTTCCACAGCAACCTCCTGCGCATGCAGGTACCCAGTGGGCACATATAAATCACCGGGGCTCAGGGGCAAACCAAGGATTTCCAGAGAAGGTTTAAAATAAAGTCAATATATGTATATTAACAGTAAGTGCAGGATTTCCCATAAGGCAGAGTAGGTAACCACCTAGAGCTCCAAGTTGTGAGGGGACGTGCCTAAGTGGGTCTGGCTACACCCACATTCTGATTTATGGTTGTGTCCTTTGCAACATAGTTCATGAGGCTGAAAAAAAAGACATGTGTCCATTAAGTCCAGCCCATTCCAAATCACCCCTGTTGATCCAAAGAAAGGCAAAAAAACAAAACCTGTTGAAGCCATTTCCAATTAAGTCCCAAGTGGGTAATAAAAATTCCTTCCTGTCTCTAAATGGCAGTTAGATATTTCCCTGGATCAACATCCTATCTGCTTTGAAGCCATATGTCATAATTCTCAATTTTGTTCTGTGCTAGATAGGCATCCATTGCTTTTTTCAAAGCAGTTACAAGCACAGCATCCCGATGCAAAGAATCCCATAGGTTTACCACCCTTACTGTAAAAAATCCCTGCCTTTGATTTAGTTGAAAGTGTCTTTCCTCTAGTCGTAAAGGATGAGCTCTCATTCTTAGCGCTGCTCTTTGAGTAAATAGTTAATTGGAGAGTTCTTTGTATTGACCTTGAATATATAAGTATAAATGGTAATCATATCACCCCTTAGATGTCTCTTCTCTAATGTAAACAAACCCAGTTTGGCTAGTTGTTCTTTATATCTCAGATCATCCATCCCCTGGTTTTTGTTAGCCAGTTTATTTCAATTTACATACTCTTTTTCTAGCCATTAATTAACTCACTGGTTAGAAAAATAATTTAAAGCGAAGGAACACCTATTTAGAATGCATCTCTATTTAATTTAGAAACTAGAATACATGCTACCAGCCTAAAGTCGTAAAATGCAGGCAAACAAAGCTGCTATCTTTGTGAAGTACCTGCTTTTCCTTGAAGGGATAGTAATGTTTTAAAGGGATAGTAATACTTCGTTTTATCTTTATTTTATTTTGTAGGCATTAAAAAAACATGAAGAACGATATAAGTCTTATTTCCCAAACCTTTATGGTTTGAGAGATATTCACAAGCAAAGTTTCCCCTCCCGCCCCTTGTACCTAGTGTAAGCCATCTCTTCTCAGATGTGGAATCCAGTCCATAGACTGGACAGATAACAGCAGGGGACAATCTTCTTCCTATGAGAACAATGAAAGCCCTGCCCCCCTTGACAAGTTTTTCAGCTTTTTCCCTTATCTTAATTGAAGATTGTCCCTCTCTGCAGTCTACCTGGGCACCTCCCTTCTGATCTGGCTGAGCAGTGTTACATCAGTAAAAGGGGCGGGAGGGGGATACTTTGTCATTGAATTACTCTTGAACTACAACTCTGACAGAATTGAAATAACACTCTTCAAAGTCCAAATACTATGATGATTAATTAGAGCTGCTTTTATTATGAAACATTACTATCCCTTTAAATTAGGTATATCGCCGAATCTTCTTTATTATAAATTTAACCGTTTGCCCTATATTTAGTACTTTACTTTTAAGTAGTTATCAAGTTATTCAACATAGAAGGACCCCCTCCTTCCCCTTCAGGCCACATCACTGCTGCGGCTCTGTCTGGTCTGGACGGATGCGGCGAGGGACAAACTTCAAGGGGGGCAGGGTTTTCCTTATACTTACTGAAGTTTGTTCCTCACTGCGTCTGCCCGGTCTTGGGACCAGAATGAAGATTCAGTGGAAGGAGGCCAGAAGGGGCGGGAGGAGATCGTTCTATATTAAATAACTTTAGAACTATGTAAAAGTAAGGTACCAAATATAGTACAAAATGTTGAATTTATAATAAAAAAAATCAGCTATATACTTAATTTAAAACATTACTGTCCCTTTAAAGTGAAACTGTAGACGGAAATGATTAATGAAATGTCCAAAATCACCCATATTTATGTCATTAGTTTTTAATTTCAAACTTTATCTATTTGTCAGTTTATGTAGCAGAGATAGTACTTCCTGATAGGAAGTGACAGTTGGTAATTCAGAGCTATGTGGAATGTTTGAGTCCTTTGACAGGCCTGTGTGACTTGCACTAATTGAGAAGTAAATAATTCTAAAAATTGTATAAATTATTGTTTAAAATAAAAAAAACCTAACATAAATATGTTTTGCTTTTGAGATCTCTTTCAGAATCACCTAGTTGTTACAAAATGAGAGTTCCACTTTAAGACACAAGCCCTATGCAGCATAATCAATCCATTGTAATGCTGTAATCTACACAGGATTGGGGCCATGGAGAGTCTTATTTCAATACTGTCAGATTATTTCAAGAGTAATTGAATGATAAAGTATCCCCCTCCTGCCCCTTTTACCTAGTGTAAGCCGCCTCCCCTCAGATGTGTAATATGGTCTTGAGACCAGACAGCTCACAGCAAGGGACAATCTTCTTACTGTGATCATAAGGAAAACCCTGCCCCCTGACAGATTTTCAGGTTTTTTCCTTATGCTCACTGAAGATTGTTCCTCTCTGTGATCCATCCGGACAGTCTTGCTGCTCTGAGGTGAGCAGTGTTACATCAGTAAAAGGGGCGGGAGGGGGGTACTTTATCATTCAATTACTCTTGTACTACAAATTTGACAGTATTGAAATAGCACTCTCCATGGACCAAATACTATGAAGATTAATTGGAGCTGCTTTTAGTGTGAAACATTACTATCACTTTATTCTCTACAAGTTACGGAAGGTGTGCATGTAGAAAAACAGGCTATCTACACAGTTAGCTTGGCAGTTTGGATATCTTCATATTATTTGGTTCTCTGGAAGAATTTGTAAAGCTACAGTAGTCTAGTGTACAAGTAAATGTCAGGTATTCCCGTGTTGTTTTATGATGTTACTTCCCCTTTAATTGGTCATTGCCTTGGAGACCTTTCAAGAAGCCATAGGGGTAACCATTTGAGCGACTGAGAGGTAGGCAACACATTGCTTTTCAATGCGTTGCGTACCTCTTTGTCACTCAAAGGGTTAAGAGCTTATCTTGTACTTTTTTATATAGACTGGGTATTTTCTGGGCCAGGCTACAGTAGGTATGGCTGGGGTGCAGTTATGAGGAATGGGGGTGTGGTCAGGGGTGGGGCTAAGGGTTTCTCAGATGCCTTTTCCTAGGAGGGCCTGAGATGTAAATCTGGGTCTGATAATATTGCAGCCAACTGTGCATAGACCAGGAGTGGGCAATCTGTGGCTCTCCAGCTCTTGCACATGTGGACAACAGCAAAAGACAGTGTAATGGGAGCATCTGCACCAAGACAAATAAAGGAATTCTGAGTTGAACCAACTATACCATAGGGGGAGAAATACATTTTCCACTGTTTTAATGTAGGTTTTAACCCCAGGAATGCTAGAGAGGTTTCCAACACATTGCTTCACAATGTTTTGGAGACCTTTTGCATTCTTAGGGTTAAAAATTTCCATTTAAATTAATGGGGAACTTTTTTGTCCAGTACAGTGCATATGGTTTGCCCCAGAATTGTTCCAGTTCTTTTTTAAAATTGACCTCTGTCCCCCTTAGATGCTGGTGACTATTCCAGTGTACAACTTTGTAATGTGCTGGTAATGTCTCTAACATCCAGTTGGATTAAATGGACAGTCCACCTTCTTTTTTACTTTATTTTTAAATAAAGTGCACGTTTAAAGTCAATTTGCCTAGAATTTGTATTATTTTTTTTCATCTTCACCTTTTTTTTATACTTTTATATTTCTGACAGTGAGCTACCTGAATTTTTGTTTCCAGGGAACTTCCTGTCCGGCATTGTGAATTCTGATATAGTGATACACTCCAACACTGTACATGCAGCAGAAAAGTCTTTCTCCTCTACAGGGTAAAAAGCACTCAGTACTGTCTGTATAGTGCAACACTGTATAACTATCCATGCTTTCAGAGTACCTGACAGAAAGCTTTCTGCAAACAAGTTCAGGGAGCTTACTGAAAAAAAGTGTAGAAAATTTAAAGTGGTAATTTCACCTTAATTCAAGTTTGAATATTTGTAAACTTCATTAAAAACTGCCTATATGTCATGTTAGCCAAAAAGCCAGCAGATTAAAGGGGAACTACCACCCAACACAATCTTTACCTTCGCTAAGTCCCCATCTGGCGACTAGCTGCTTAGTAGCGCCATTCGCCAGAATAATTACCTTATTTAATAGATTTCTGCTCTCTTACCCGGCCGACAGGCGGGACGGAGCGCGGATATCTTGCCATTGTGACGTCCGCGCGCCTGCGCTGTCAGTCCCAGTCGGAGCCATATGGCTTCTAGCAACGCCTCCTAGACCTGGTTAGGACTGACAAAGCATGCTTGTGGACATCACAATGGCAAGATGTCCGCGCTCCGTCCTGCCTGTCAGCCGGGTAAGAGAGCAGAAATCTATTAAGTAAGGTAATTATTCTGGCGACTAGCGCTACTAAGCAGCTAGTCACCAGATGGGGACTTAGTGAAGCTAAAGATTGTGTCGGGTGGTATTTCCGCTTTAAGAGATATTCACTCTTCTTTCTTATGCTAATGTAATTGCACTCCCCATGCAGTGTCAGTGACACTTTCATATACTAATCAAGCTAATCAATTGCATCTCATATGCCAGTGAAGCATTTTCTGTGACTTATAATATGCTAATGAAGGTTTCAGTGACTGTGTCATATGCTAATGAAACTGTGTGCAGTACCAGGAAATGGTCACTTTCACTTTTCCCAGAAATAAACGTATGAATATCTTCTATTCTAGCCATCTGCTGGACTTTTGGTTAACATGACATGTAGGCAGTTTTTAATGCAGTTTTCAAATATACAAACTTGAATTAAGGTGAAAGTTCCAGTTTAATTTAACATTATACTCTTACAGAGTATGTAAAGTCAGAAAGTTTGACTATTGCTTTGAATGATGTAAGAGTATACTGACAATTCTCTTTGCTGCCCAAAACAATACACATGATATTTTCAGCTCAGAAAAAAGTCAAACACTGAATAGGGTTAAGTGTTTTTGTGTTTAGTTAAAGGGGATCTCTCACCTACATATGTGTAATGCTCATTAGTTAAAGCATTTATCAAAAAAATTCAAAATATTGTTCATTGTTTAAAAAAAACAAAAACAAAAACAGTTATAGGCGCAAAAATTAAAGTTTAAAAAGTATCCACCAGCCTACTTCTGGCTTGCCGAATCTTGACGACAAGAGGCAGCTCCCGTCCCACTACCCATCATCCTCCAATGACGGAGGCTGTGTCACTAAGCTGGAGCGATCTCATTGGCTAGATATCGATATTGGAGGATGATGGGTAGTGGGATGGGAGCTGCCTCTGGTCGGCAAGATTCGGCAAGCCGGAAGGAGGCTGGCGGATACTTTTTAAACTTTAATTTTTGCGCATATAACTGTTTTTTTTTAAAACAATGAACAATGTTTTGAATCTTTTTGATAAATGCTCTAACTAATGAGCAACACATATATGTAGGTGAGAGATCCCGTTTAAGTAATGTGATCAGTTATTCTAATGTTTCAAGACTTGTGGCTGGTGTCCTGGAATCTGACTGTGTCCTGTTCCCAGATCGAGGAGCTTCTACAAGAGGTCAAACTGAAGGAGAAGAGGCGGAAAAGTATCGACGCGTTTCTGCATGAAATCAACACTCTTCTAGGAAAAATCCCAGAGACGCCGGTGAAAGATGTAAGTATTGGATGGCCAGCCTGTGGCTCTCCAGCTTGATGAATTATATTCATACCTGGAAACTCAGTGGATCTGCCCCAGAGACTCCGGTTTTTAGACTGAATTACCGGGTCTTCGGGGACAGAGGCTGATTATCCGGTGGTGGTGAGTTTCTTCTACTTTCCACCCTATTCCTCCCACTTCCCTCCCTCTTCTCCTACTTCCTGCCTTGTTCCTCCCACTTCTCCTCCTTCCTTCCTTGTTCCTCCCATTTCTCCTCCGTCCCACCCTGTCCCTCCCACTTCTCCTCCTTCCCACCCTGTTCTGCCCACTTCTTGCCCACTTTATGGCATGCAGCAGAGAAAGCCCCACCCCTTTACAACACGATTTGCGTCGTTGACATCCCCTTTCCAGTAGCACATGAGCCTTCTCAGGGGGCTCAAAGAGAAGAAGTTCCCAGGTATGATTATATTATACAATATGGCTGCAGTGGTACAAAATGGATGCAATGCGTGCTTTGTTGGAGTGATTGTCATTCATTTTCCTGTGTGTGTGTGTGCGTGTGTGCGTGCAGACTACTGTAGAAAGATGTGCATCCTGCTGGAATATTTCCAGAAAAGGAATTGCTGTTCCAAAGCCTGTTTTTTTGCTCCTTAATGGTCATTTATTTCTATATATGTCAAGAATGTATGTATGTATGGGTGTAGCCTTTATGCAGCTCTTTGTCTAAAAAGAGTTTAAAGGGATAGTAATACTTAAGTATTACTAATCCCTATATTAAAGTTCTATTAAAAATACATGTATTGCCCCCAGTTTCATCTCGCAAACCTTTATGGCAGCGGTTCTCATCCTTTCTAGTGCCGTGACCCTTTGATAAAATTTCCCAAGTTGTGGCGACCCCTAACAGTAAAATTATTTTCGTTGCTCCTTCATCGTTGTCATTTTGCTACTGTTATGAATCGAAATATAAATATATGATGGTTTTAGGCGACCCCTGGCAAATCGTTATTCGACCCCCAAAGGGGTCCTGACCCACAGGTTGAGAACCACTGCTTTATGGTTTGAGAGATGAGCGCTCCTAAAGTTGCCCTCTCCCTTCCCCTTCCCTGTAGTCAGCGTTCTAGTTGACTGCAGGGAAGCCAGTCGTACGACTTTCAGGTGGCTCTGCAGCTGAGCCGCGATCGCGTTAATAAAAAAGAAAACTTTCACTGAAGTTTTAGTGAAAGATTTTTTTTTTTAGTAACGCGATCGCGGCTCTGCTGCAGAGCCACCTGATGATCTAAGACCGGATTTCCCTGAGTCAGCTACAACGCTGACTTCGGGGAAGGGGGAGGGAGAGGGCAACTTTAGGAGCGATTATCTCTCAAACCATAAAGGTTTGAGAGATGACACTGGGGGCAATACATTTATTTTTAATAGGACTTTACTATAGGGATTAGTAATACTTAAAGGAGCAGTAAACTTTTTTTATGAAAAAATATGTATTGTAGGGATTTTCCTGTTGAGTAAGATAAGGGTACTTCCACTGCTGAGAGATTTATATTTCCAGAGTTATTACAGTTTAAACCCATGTTTTTTTACATTAGCAGTGCCCTCTAGTGGTCAAATTCTAATTAGTTTTCCTGTTAGATTCTAATGGAGAGGAAAGTCAGAAAAGTCAGAGACATACAGTTCTCCATAGAATGTGATAGAAACTGCCTGTCACTTCCTGTCAGTTAGAACTATCAGGAAGAAAACACAGTAAATTCACTTCCTGTCAGTTAGAACTATCAGGAAGTAAACACAGTAAATTCACTTCCTGATTATTTGAACTGATATACGTTTTGAATAAAACATCTGACAACAATGGGAGTGACCTTGTTTTATTCAGCAAGAAATGCTCTATAAAATATGTGTTTTCATAAATAAAAGTTTACTGCTCCTTTAAGTATTACTATCCCTTTAAAGCATTTTCCATGAATCCTACTATTTGTATCCTGATGCAAATCTACACTGACTCATAATGCTGCTATAATATATACAGACAATGCTGTACACTGCCTGATAAACCACACAATAAACCACTAAAAAGAAGTGTGCCCTCTTGTGTTTGCAGTTGGGATTAATAAAGGGATAGTAATACTTTATATGTAAAAGAAAATATGTTATAGTGTTTATTCGCCTTCGCAAAACAAGGGAACTCCCACTGCTAAGTGTTGTTTTAATCAAAAGCTATTACAGCTCAAACTTGAATTTTGTTTGGTGAATTATCCCAATGACCTGATATTGTACAGTGGCGCTGTTGCTACACCATCCTATGGAGATTTATGGTCCTGGGACCAGAGCTGTCTGTAGGCTGGTGTAGCAACAGCGCCACTGTACAGTGTCAGGCCACTGTGATATTGCACATAAAAAAAATTAAAGTTTTTAGCTGTAATAGCTTTTGATTAAAACACCACTCACAGTGGGATTGTCCTTGTTTTGCTCAGGGGGAACAAACCCTACAACATAGGGTTAAAGGGATAGTAATAGGGGACAATATTCTTCCTATGAGAACAATGAAAGCCCAGCCCCCCTTGACAAGTTTTTCAGGTTTTTCCCTTATCTTAATTGAAGATTGTCCCTCTCTGCAATCTATCTGGGCACCTCCCTTCTGATCTGGCTGAGCAGTGTTACATCAGTAAAAGGGGCAGGACGGGGATACTTTATCATTCAATTACTCTTGTACTACAACTCTGACAGAATTGATATAACACTCTCCAAAGTCCAAATACTATAATGATTAATTAGAGCTGCTTTTGTTATGAACCATTACTATCCCTTTAAATAAAGCTTTTTTTACATAAGTATTACTATCCCTTTAAGTTCTCAAATATGCAAATGTCAATAGAGGTGACAGGTCCAATTTAAGTAGTAAAGAAATATATGTTCAGTAATGTTAATTTTTGTCTGGATTCAATGTTTTGCTGACATTTTATCTCTGCAGCTGGTGGACCAGACGTGGCTCCCTAAATCTGTCAAGGTACCCTTCCTGCAAGTACCCTACAAGGTGAAGGGCAAGTTCCGCTTCCTGCCCCCTTCCTCCGTCAAGGTGGTGGGGAGCTACCTGCTAGGAACGTGCATTAAACCAGAGATCAACGTGGATTTGGCAGTCACCATTCCGCAGGTATTGATGGGTCTATGGGCCTTATTCATCAAGATAAACTGACCTAATCCTGCAGCAAGCAAATGTGCATCTCCATTGACTTAAATGGTATTTTAACCACTTGTATTCTTTGCAATGCATTGGGAGACCTCTGTATCATTCGAGTAGTTAAATGGCCATCTAAAACAAGAGGTAAAATAAAACAAGCAAAATAATAGAACCTGGAAGAACATGACACAATTTAAATAAAACAATAAATCAGAACAACAAAAGAAAACTAATGTGGCTGTCAACTTCCACCCCCTAGTGTCCATACTGTGTAACAGTACCTCTGAGTAGTAATGTGAATGACATCTCAAATGAAATGCACTAAAGAGAAGCTTAGGCTCTAGCCAAGTCCTAGAGATTCCAAGGGCCACAACAGTCTGTTGGCAGCCCACCAGACTAAGGTACCTGGAGTGTGTCGCAGGACAGGTGGCTGTCTATGTATGGGCAAAACCAAGTCATGGTGGGTACTGTACCAATACTGGAAGATTAATTAAAGAAAAAAGAATATAAGAAGTCAGGCTGTGTATGGAGGGCCACTTCTACACATAAACGAGTGTTTGAAAACCAGGCACACGTTTTAAACCATTTCAGTGAAGGGATTCGTGGTAAATAACGAGATCGCGGCTCTGCTCAAGCGCCTCCTTGTTGGCCGACACGGATTGCCTGCTGACAGCTTTGCAGCTGTCAGTAGGAGAGATCAAACTTTAAATGCCTGTATCTCTTAAACCATAGCGGTTTGAGAGATACGTTTTTTTTTGCATTTAGCTCAGCTTTTTAAACTCTTCTAAATGCAAAAACTTTTTTGTGGACATTGCTAACACTTTGAGAAGGGGTATGTCCACTATCTGCTGTGCATATAGAGTTCCCCACTCTTAGTTTGTTATATAAGGAAGACCCCAATCTCCTTTAAACAGTCTTAGGTTCTCGAAAGTCAATCTGTTGGGTGTGGCAGGTAAATTTGAAGTGTACGGGTTCAGCTCGTCAGACCATGCATTGAGTTCCTGAGATCACCCCTTCCACAACAGAAAAAGGTTGTCAATATAGCTTTCGTAGGATGCAGAACGGTCTTCACACACGTATTGTTTCTTATACACCAACATAAATAGGTTAGACCAGGGCTTAAAATTGAAAGTCCTTTGTTACTATCCAGACCTGAAAAGTTACTCACCACTGCAAGCCATAACATACCCACCAGGGCTGAATTTCTACTCGCCACTGCAAGCCATAACATACCCACCAGGGCTGAATTTCTACTCGCCACTGCAAGTCATAATATACCCACCAGGGCTGAATTTCTACTCGCCACTGCAAGCCATAACATACCCACTAGGGCTGAATTTCTACTCGCCACTGCAAGCCATAACATACCCACTAGGGCTGAATTTCTACTCGCCACTGCAAGCCATAACATACCCACCAGGGCTGAATTTCTACTCGCCACTGCAAGCCATAACATACCCACCAGGGCTGAATTTCTACTCACCACTGCAAGCTATAACATACCCACCAGGGCTGAATTTCTACTCGCCACTGCAATCCATAACGTACCCACCAGGGCTGAATTTCTACTCACCACTACAAGCCATAACATACCCACTAGGGCTGAATTTCTACACACCACTACAAGCCATAACATACCCACCAGGGCTGAATTTCTACTCGCCACTGCAAGCCATAACATACCCACCAGGGCTGAATTTCTACTCGCCACTGCAAGCCATAACATACCCACCAGGGCTGAATTTCTACTCGACACTACAAGCCATAACATACCCACCAGGGCTGAATTTCTACTCGCCAGGGCTAAATTTTCACACTCCATTGGCTAGTGGCGAGTGGAAATTTTGAGCCCTGGGTTAGACTGTGACTGGGCTTCATTGAAACACATTGGCGATAAGTTGAAGATAGAGTTCTCCTAGCTAAAGCAGTTGTGAGGGGCTTGTTAAATAGTACCAGTATCATGTGGTACAAAGATATTTATAAGCTATTGACATCCATAGTCGCTAGCATGTCTTTACTCAGTGGAGGGATCTGTTTTCTTTCTTAAAAAAAAAATAGCATACAAAAATAGTATTTTAACGCAAGATGGCATCTTTAGAACAGCATGTTGAAGGAGTGAGTCAAGATGGGTTACCAGTGACTGAGTCAATGAGATAATAGGTCTTCCTTGTTGACACTGTGGGTCTTTATGGATCTTTGGTCGCTGGTTAGGTTGTCACACGCTTTACATGGTCCAATTGAGTTGTTTGTCTCTTGTCTGATGTAATCCCTAATGGAGGGGTCATTGTCCTCTTAGCTCTGAGTGTGGGTTTGGCTCACAACAGCGTGTTCCATGAAGTAATATTTTAACTTCAGGGTATGTTGAAATCTCTCTATGTCAGTAAGCCACAAGAAGACCTTCTATCTAACAGTAGGACAGAAATTTAAAGGGATAGTAATACTTAAAATGTAAAAAAAAAATATGTTGTAGGGTTTATCCCTCTGAGTAAAACAAGAGTACCCCCACTGCTGAAAGGTGTTTCATTCAAAAGTTATTAATTTTCAAAGTTGAAATTTGTAGGTGCAATATCACAGTGGCCTGAAATTGTACAGTGGCGCTGTTGCTACACGATGCTACGGACCGCTCTGGTCCTGGGACCATAAATCTCCATAGGATGGTGTAGCAACAGCGCCACTGTACAATTTCAGGCCACTGTGATATTGCACCTAAAAAATTCAACTTTGAAAATTAATAACTTTTGAATGAAACACCTTTCAGCAGTGGGAGTACCCTTGTTTTACTCAGGGGGATAAACCCTACAACACATTTTTTTTTTACATTTTAAGTCAGGGGGATAAACCCTACAACATATTTTTTTTTTACATTTTAAATATTACTATCCCTTTAATTAGTGTTGAAAACCCTGGAGCTAATGTTGTGTATTATGGTTTTTGGAGAAGGGAAGAGTTTTTTTTTATTTTTATTTTCTCTTCCACCTTCCTCTCCTCGTGTGGTGTCTTTTGTAGTGTTGGACCTTGTTTCTACCCCTAAAAAAATGTTCACAGTTGTGGATTGTATAGTAGATGTCTGTCTGGGATATCACTGGGTGTTTCCGAATCAGATTGTGATGATCGTTCAGAACATTTGTCATTTGTAAGGGGTTTGTAGGAAAGAGTCTATCACCCCAATCCAGAAACCCCTGATAGGCTCTCTTTTCCTTGTAATAGTCGCTCACTTTTTGTAGTTTATTTTGCAGTGTCAACAGATCCTGTTTGTAGTTCATGACACATATTGTTAGCTTATTATATCAGTCATTGCTAGTATCCTTAGTAAGTATCTCCTTATATTTGTGCTGTTAATCTTCTGTCGAATTTGACTGAGGATTAACAGCTATACAGTCATTGTATCAATTCTGCCTCCCTGCACATTTAGAGCGATACATTTGTATCAAAGCTGTGCTTTGTAATGAATGAATCACTCTTCCTTTGCAGGGAAATCCAAAAGAGATTTTCTCTGTATAGCAGCACTACTGTACTTGAACAATGAGACAGAGCCAAATACCAGATCAAATCGAGACGTGCACCATATTTTCCTCTATGGTGCAGGACTCTACACCATACATATTAGTCTATATGTTTTTCTTTCATTGTGTAATTATTGATCACCCCTGTACAGCTCTGGTCAGTATGTTGGTACTTTATAAGTACCTTAACCCCTTAAGGACCGGGGAATCTGCGCCACGACCCGACTGAACGACCACGGAGCAATTTTTTTTTATTGCTTCGTTGCGTTCCGGACTCCCCGAACGGCGTGCAGCCGCGGGGGGAGCCCGGAATTTGATGACAGTCATAGTACGTCATTGGTCGTTAAGTCAAATCGACCGTTGACGTACTATGACCGTTAAGGGGTTAAAATCTCAGAATATTCATCTGTGTATTCATTGTGTAATTATTGATCACCCCCTGTACAGCTCTGGTCACTATGTTGGTACTTTATAAATACCTTAAAATCTCAGTTAGAATATGCATCTGTGTATAATGTGCAGGGGTAAATTATACCCAAGGTTTTAGGGGAAAACGAGTGCCTATGGATAATACGCACCCTTGTTTTCCCTCCGTCTATCCACAAAAATATATATTTTCTTCCCTCCCTACATCTAAATATGATGCCACCTTCTTCTTCCTCTACTCGCCCCTTGCAGAGGCCATTGGGACAACTGTAAAGCTGGCGGCATGCTTTGTTCGCCTCACGCTTTCCACACTGCCCTGTGAGGACCTTTGTTACGTAAAGATAATGGTGGTGCCCTTTGAGGATCTGAAGGTCCTCTCAGAGCATTAATGAAGGTCCAATGCGTAGACCTCTGCACACTGAAATTACAATAGTGCTCTGCCAGGACCTTAAGGGGCATTACTATTATCTTTAATTAACACAGATCGGTGTGGGAAGAGGGCGGTGAATGTAAGCAAGACATCCGCTTCACAGACGTCCCGGGGGCCTTGGGAGGGGGTGAGTAGAAGAAGGGGAAGGTGGAAGCATATTTAGTTGAAGGGACGTAGTAGGGGAGCAGACCATTTTTTATTTTTAGTATCGTGTATAATAGGCCCCCTCTTCACATAAGGTGAAAAGAGGCAAAATTGTGTTTATTATATTCAAGATTTTATGGTAAATTATAATTAAAGAACAGGAAAACGAGCCTTTCCAGTAATCACTGTGTTAAATATGTAACATCTCCTAGTAATAACTCCCCACTTACCTTACCATGCCTAGGAAATCCTAATGGCCCCTGTGAGGCAGACATGACAGTTGCTGGCAGATATTTTTTTTCCCAAACTGAAGCAGGCAGGATGCATAAACCTACTTAACACTTTAAGGACCGGAACAGTTCAGGTTACCATTTTCAGTGAGCAGAGTGTGAGGTCCTGTTAGCAACTGTCATGTCCGCCTCCGTGCATATGACATCCAGAACTGATAGAAAGTGTGTGTGGATGCGTGTGTTTGTGGGGTGTGTGTGTGAGAGTGGTGGGGGTTGGGTGTGTGTGTGTGTGTGTGTGTGTACGTACATGTGCGTGTGTGTGTGGGGGGATGTGGATGCGTATGTGTGTGGTATGTGTGTGTTAGTGGGGGTTGGGGGTTTGTGTGTGTGTACGTACATGTGCGTGTGTGTGGGGGGGATGTGGATGCGTATGTGTGTGTGTGGGGGTTGGGGGTGTGTGTGTTTGTGTGTGTTTGTGTGTGTGTGTGTGTGTGTGTGGGGGGGTGTTATTGGCAGCTTTCACATTGCTGTACCACAAATATAATTATAACAACTCTGACTCTAGCTATGTATCCAGTGCATTGCACAGCATCCATAGGGTTAATGGCTTGTGCTGTGTTCTGCAGGAAATTTTGCAAGCTAAAGACAACCTGAACCAGCGTTACCTGCGGAAGAGAGCCCTCTACCTGGCGCACATCGCCAGTCACCTTTCCAAGAACGAGCTCTTCAGCAGCGTAAAGTTCACGTACATGAACAGCAACCACCTCAAGCCAATCCTCCTGCTTAGACCTCGGGGTACGTTGGGGAACTCTGGGGAGCGATGCACATAATGTCCAAAATCCTATAAAAAATAGCACTGAGAAAAGTTACACTTTATCATCTTCAAAATTGCCAATATTCCTTTACACAGACCATTTCGTCATATCCCTCGTCCTCATATACCATGGTAATAAGATGCACTGTGACTTAAGACCTTATTCATGTAGCTAAAAGGTGTAATTTTGGAGCAATCCAGCTGCATCGTAGGGGACAAATGAATATTTAGCAAAGTCTCATTGGGGCTTTTAACCACTTTATCCCAAAAGCAATGTGTTGGAGACCAAAAGCATTCAAGGGTTAAAAAGTCCCATTTACTGGAGCAGTAAACTTTTTATGAAAAATATTTTGTAGGGCATTTCCTGCTGAGTAAAATAAGTGTACTCCCACTGCGGATAGAAGCATATTTCCAGAGTTTTTACAGTTTAAACCTGTGGTTTTTTGTTTTTTTTTTACATTAGCAGTGCCCTCTAGTGGTCCAATTCCAGTTAGTTATTCTGTTATATTCTAATGGAGAGGAAAGTCAGTGACATACAGTTCTACATAGAATGTGATAGAAACTGCTGACTCACTTCCTGTCAGTTAGAACTATCAGGAAGTAAACACAGTAGATTCACTTCCTGTCAGTTAGAACTATCAGGAAGTAAACACAGTAGATTCACTTCCTGTCAGTTAGAACTATCAGGAAGTAAACACAGTAAATTCACTTCCTGATTATTTGAACCGTTTATACATTTTGAATAAAACAACTGACAGTGGTAGGAGTCACCTTGTTTTACTCAGCAGGAAAAGCTCTATAACATATAGGTTTTCATAAAAAAAGTTTATTGCTTCTTTAATGATAAAGTATTCATCCTCTCCCTCCTTCTGCCAGCCTGTCGGATCGAGCAGAATCACCTTCTGCTCCCCTCTCCTCTCAAGGCAGAGCATGAATTGGACATAAAAATAGCATGGCTTAGACATGGAGAACGCAAACACCTTCTCTGTGTATAACCAGTGCCATTTGTATGTCCCATTGAAGCGCTTCTTTGGGAGAAGGGGGAGCATAATGCAATTCTGTAAGGGTTGCTGGCAGTAGGAAATGTGCACTGAGGTTCGTGAGCAACTGGGGGAGGAAGGCAAATGGAGGCATTCATCTGTCTTGTGGGCACAGCTGACATCAGGAAAAGGGGAGGGAGGGGGAACTTTCAATGCGACTATCTCTCAAAATATAGAGGTTTGAGAGATGGGATTTGCTGCAAATAATTTTATTTTATTTTTTTTAACCTACAAAACAAAATAAGATTATTCTTGGACATTACTATCACTTTAAAAACTGTCATGTTAGCTAAAATGCCAGCAAGTGTACAGTTAAGGAGATATTAATACTTGGTGCCATATGTATATGTTGGTAATAGTGCAGTTCCATATGCTAATGCAGATTTCCAGTGAAGTTTCTTATGCTAATTAAGCTCTGTGCTGCATCAGGAGACTTTCACTTTTCCTTAGAAATAAAAGTATGACTGTTTCCTAAACTAAAGATCTGCTGAACTTTTGGTTAGCATGACACGCAATCCGTTTTGTATGAAGTTTTCAAATATGTAAAACAAAAAATTCAAGGCTACTGGTCCACTTTAAGGGTTTCTCTCACACAACGCCTTACCTTCTGTCCTCCAGGTAAAGATGAGAAGCAGGTGACCGTTCGTGTCCACGTCTGTCCCCCTTCGGGGTTCTTCAAGCCCAGCCGGCTGTACCCCAACAAGAACAATGTCAGGACTTCGTGGTACAAGGAGAACGCGTCCGAACAGGAGGGTACGTAAAAGGGGCGATTGGTTTCTGTACTGAAGCCCTCAAAGGGCCTTCGCTCATCAAGTTAACGTGGGTGCAGTTCTGGAGCAAACCAACTTACTCCGTAGGGGAGAATTAAAACTCTGCAAACTCCCTTTTGTTTTACATGTGTTTTAACCCTTTGAGTGACAGAGGGGTGCGCAACCCATTGCAATGCGTTGTGTACCCCTCTGGCTCTCAAAGGGTTAACCTCTTAAATAATAGATAGGTCTCTAGCGCTGTGTGGAGGAATGCATTGCGTACCTGTCTAATATTCAGTCCCTTAAAAGCCCCATTTAATATCAGAGGGGATTTTCATCCCATCCTCTCCCATGTTACAGTTGGTTTAGTCTAATTTGCACTTGAATTAACTTTCTCAAAGGGATAGTAACACTTAATATATAGTAAAATTATATATTGCAGGGTTTATCCTGAGTAAAACAAGGGAATTCCCACTGCTGAGTGGTGTTTCACTCAAAAGTTATTGCAGCTGAAACCCGGATTATTTAGGTGCAAGTATCTCAAGCCTATGAATAAGTGAAACTCTCACGAAACGCGTTAGGCGGCTTGTGTGTTTGATGTCTACTTTGGCTCTTCACTGTATCTGTCCGCGTTAATTGTAGCTATCGAGATGATTTTAAACAAGTGAAATAAAATGGATATTTACCATACACTGTTTCTGGGCATTCTCTGGCTGCGGATCCATGTAGCACTCCCTTCCAGTGTTGCCTTGTTTGTCAGAGCCCTTGGTCGGGGCTGTTGGGAGTTGCCCGGGATCCACACCAGCTTTGGGCCTTGGTGAGTTTCCTGCTTGCAGTATATACTGTTTAAGATCTTGGATTGGCGTTTACCTTGCAAATATCTCAATGGCCTGAAAGGTTACAGTGGCACTGTTGCTACACCATCCTATGGAATTTTATGGTGTAGCAACAGCGTCACTGTAACATTTCAGGTCAGTGAGGTATTGCACCTAAATAATTAAAGTTTGAGCTGCAGTAACTTTTGAATGAAACAACTCTCTGCAGTGGGAGTAAATTTGCTTTACTCAAGCAGATAAACCCAACAGTGTATATGTATATATATATATATATATATATATATTTTTTTTTTTTTTTACATATTACGTGTTACTATCCCTTTAAAGCGAATCTTCGAAAAAGATTATGTACCTTATTCAGGAATCTAAATAAAAAGCAATTCTGGGACAAGCAATCTACACCATAGGGGACAGATAAAGATTCCCATTGCTTAAAAATGGGGCTTTTAACCCCTTGAATGCTAGAGAGTTCAACGCAATGCGTTGGAGACCACCCTAGCCTTCAAGGGGTTAAAAGCCCCATTCAGATGAATGGGAGGTTTAATGTAGTTGGTTTGCTTCATATTTGCCACTTTTTAGCTTTTCAGTATGTCTGTCTGTCTCCTGGGTTCCGTCCGTTTATCCTGTGTTTTATTTGGACTTTGCAGGAGACAGCGAGCCCCCCACACCTCACTATAACAATGCCATCCTTTTTGACCTTGCCTTGGAACACCATCTGCACCACCTGTCCAGCTGCGCCACAGACTTCCCCGGTATGAAGGACGGGATCACGATCCTCAAGGTCTGGCTGCACCAGAGGCAGCTCGACAAGGTAACAATGGACAGACGGGTGACGGGGAATAGTGATGGATTTAACTAAGGTTATCCGCTGTCATTGGTCTTCCAGCTATTTTGTGGACTCAGACTCCCATCATCCTCAACCGGCTAAAGATGATCAAAGTTGTCAATAACGGCTAGAGGATAGAACGTCAGGACCTCCTCTGCTAGCTATGTGCATTGGATCTGTGGCATTGTCCTGCGAGGACCTTGCAGTCCTCACAAGACATTACCATTGGCTGGGCAGAGGAAGTCCTGACAGAGCCATGCTGGAAGTGGGCGGCGGATGCAAGCATGCCACCTTCTGGGACCCTGTCAGGATGTTGAATTTGGACTACAGAGGGGGAGAGGCGGTCGTGGGTAAACGGGGAGGGAGGGGAGAAGTGAAAATTGGCATTTTTTTAAAGTGTTAGTAATGTCCACAAAAAAGTTTTCTTTGTATTTAGAAGAGCTTAAAAAGCTGAGCTAAATGCAAAAAAAGTACCTCTCAAACCGCTATGGTTTAAGAGATACAGGTGTTTAAAGTTTGATCTCTCCTACTGAGAGCTGTAAAGCTGTCAGCAGGAGATCCGTGTCGGCTGACACAGAGACGCTTGAGAAGTGCCGGGATGTCGTTATTTACCACAAATCCCTTCATTGGATTGGTCTAAAACGTGTGCTTGGTTTTCAAGTACTCGTTTTAGACTATTCCAGTGAAGGGATTCGTGGTAAATAACGAGATCGCGGCTGTGCTCAAGCGCCTCCGTGTCGGCCGACACAGATCTCCTGCTGACAGCTTTACAGCTGTCAGTAGGAGAGATCAAACTTTAAATGCCCATATCTCTTAAACCATAGCGGTTTGAGAGATACTTTTTTTGCATTTAGCTCAGCTTTTTTAAGCTCTTCTAAATGCAAAAAACTTGTTTGTGGACATTACTAACACTTTAATACATTTTTTATAATGTATAATGCACACCCCCCCCCACTTCACATAAGGTGAAGAGGGGCAAAATTGTGCGTATTATACATGAGATTTTATGGTAATATGGAAAATATTTATCTTGCAGTGTTTTTCCTACTGAGTAAAATGCGTGTACTCTCACAGCCAAGAGATGTTTGATTCCAAAGTTATTGCAGCTTGGTCTCATACTTGTTTGGGTGCAGTGCCTCCCTGGCTAGCTATATTACAGTGGCGGTTGTTTTGTGTTCCTTATAGCACAGATGGTTTACTCCCGAATTGCACCATGTTAGTCCTAGGGGCACACAAAGATGTCACATATCAGTGTCCCAATCGTGATTGTGCTACCGGTGCTAAATTAAGAATATCCTAAAAACCTGCTCTAGAGTTGAGCTTCACTTCCACAGAGTGTGATCGTAACAGCGCCACCTTCTTGAGCCCTAGAGCGAAGCAACTCCCAACAGAGGGCGTATCCTTGTTGTACTTGGCACGAAACGCCCATCAATATATTGTTTTCATAATAAAGCGTTACAATCCTGCAATGGACTTTCTCCTATTTATTTTTCCCCAGGGCTACGGCTGCTTTAATGGGTTCCTGGCCTCCATGCTGGTGGCATATCTACTCTCCAGAAACAAGATTAACAAGGTGATGAGTGGGTACCAGGTGCTGAGGAACACGCTGCAGTTCTTAGGTGAGCTTCTAGGTCCTTGTCAGTGTACAGAGACATCCCATAGGCCTCCTCACATGTAATATAGTAAATTAGGTCAAAAAAAGACACAAGTCCATCAAGTTCAGCCTTTGCCTCATAACCCAGAGACATGAGAACGGTATAGCTTTCCTGCTGCCAAGTTAGTCTTTATCAGACCTTCCTGATTTGCCTACTAATACACAGTATAACCCTGTATGTTCCCTTCTGAAACAAATGTATCTAATCTTCTCTTAGATTTGTCCATTGTATCGACCATAACCACCTTCTTGGGCAATGAATTCCACAATTTAAAGGGATAGTAATAGTTCATTTTATCTTTATTTTATTTTGAAGGCATTAAAAAAACATGAAGAACGATATAAGTCTTATCTTCCAAACCTTTATGGTTTGAGAGATATTCACAAGCAAAGTTTCCCCTCCCGCCCCTTTTACCTAGTGTAAGCCATCTCTTCTCAGATGTGGAATGCAGTCCATAGACCAGACAGATAACAGAAGGGGACAATCTTCTTACTGTGAGAACAATGAAAGCCCTGTCCCCCTTGACAAGTTTTTCAGGTTTTTCCCTTATCTTAATTGAAGATTGTCCCTCTCTGTAGTCTACCTGGGCACCTCCCTTCTGATCTGGCTGAGCAGTGTTACATCAGTAAAAGGGGCGGGAGGGGGATACTTTGTCATTGAATTACTCTTGTACTACAACTCTGACAGAATTGAAATAACACTCTCTAAAGTCCAAATACTATGATGATTAATTAGAGCTGCTGTTATTATGAAACATTACTATCCCTTTAACAGACATTACTGTAAAAAAACAAAAAACAAAACCCTTCCTCTGCTGAAGTCTAAACCTTCTTTCCTCAAGGGGTGTCCGCTGGTTATTTGATCAGGCCTTGGAATGAATAGCTCACATCCTTCTATGTACATAGAATGATTAGTGTCTCACTGTTGTGTCTGAGTCGCCTGTTAATTCCTGATACTGAGTAAAGAGTGTGCCATGTGCTGTACCCGTTTGAGTGCCAGAGGGGTGACCAACGCATTGCAGTGAAATGCGTTGGGCAGCTCTCTGGCTGTCAAAGGGTTATATGTGTGCATAGTTAATTTTTAATTAGCAGCACGGAGGGTTCAAAAACCGTTAAAAGGTAATGCCTGGTTAAAAAAGTAGATGCCAAAAATGTGAACGTTTCCTTGGTCACGAACATGTCAAATTCCCCTGTTCCTGGGGGGTTGAAGATTGATTTTGGAAAACTAATAAACATAGAATAGTTAAATACTGACCTTTAGCATTGTCTGCTTAGATTGAGGTAGGCGAGGGGTGGCTAGTAGCAGATTATGGTGCTCCTTTAACCCTTTGACTGCTAGAGAGTTATTTGAGAATCGAGTTGCAATGTGTTGGGTACCACTCTGGCATACAAAGGGTTCATATTATGGTTTTACATGAGCAGTGTTCGGTAGTATTCAGAGACATTTGGTGTTGATACTTTGTTAAACCCCTTGGACGCAGTATAATTTACCAGTGCATTTCTAGAAGTAGCAGTAAAAGGTTTCCATATTAAACTGTTTTATCTTTTGCGTTTTTCTGCAGCCACCACAGACCTAACTGTTAACGGCATAACAATGGCAAAACCCACAGATTCAAACCTGGTGAGTGTGAGGGAATTGTAGCAGCATCTTCGTCAGCTTCTCTAAGGATGTGGAAGAAATGTGCTGATGTCTGTTTTTACAGTGTGAGGGGTTAATCACACTCCCTGAGGGGTAAAACTTGACACACAGCTCTGTGGCAGTCAGTGGGTTAAAGGGATAGTAATACTTAAAATGTAAAAAAAAATATGTTGTAAGGTTTATCCCCCTGAGTAAAACAAGAGTGCTCCCACTGCTGAAAGGTGTTTCATTCAAAAGTTATTAATTTTCAAAGTTGAATTTTTTGGGTGCAATATCACAGTGGCCTGAAATTGTACAGTGGCGTTGTTGCTACACGATCCTATGGACAGCTCTGGTTCCGGGACCATAAATCTCCATAGGATGGTGTAGCAACAGCGCCACTGAACAATTTAAGGCCACTGTGATATTGCAACTAAAAAAAATTCAACTTTGAAAATTAATAACTTTTGAATGACACACCTTTCAGCAGTGGGAGTACCCTTGTTTTACTCAGGGGGATAAACCCTACAACGTATTTTTTTTTTTTTTACATTTTATGTATTACTATCCCTTTAAGTGTGAATCTGTGGCTGCCTGTCCTTTGTCTTGCATGGCAAATGATGACAGTCAAGAAATAATTGAGCAATGAGGGCCTACCTTAACCCTTTTAGTGCCATTTTGTTCCCCTGGTGCCGCAGCTTCCCTTCAGTGGCTTTACTACAGGTCCTGCTGAGGCCACTGGAAGTCAGAGTGAGTGACTGTGTGTGTGTGGTGTGTGTGTCTCAGCCATATTTCTTTCTGGTTTTGTGTGTGTGTTTGATGCTGTGTGAGTGGGCCGTGTGTGTGTGTGTGTGTGTGGTGTAGGAGCAAGTGGCAGCCATTTTGTTTTTTTCCTCAGTTGGATAGTGGTGGGCAGGCTGGATAGATATGTGAAAATCATGCCCCCATTGAATCACCCAGTGGGAGCAGTAACTCCTCCTTACTGCCACCCCTGGGAGTGTGTGTCTCCTGAGGAGACATAAATTATGTAATGAGTCATTCTCCTCTATGTGTGTGTCTCCTGAGGAGACATAAATTATGTAATGAGTCTCTCTTTTATATATATATATATATATATATATATATATATATATATATATATATATATATATATAGATAGATTACTATCCCTTTAAGTCATATCTACCCATGACGGTCCTGGCATGTCATGGGTCATTAACATAGGCACTCAATACTTTATTAATGACTATAATTCCCAATGAAATTTAGCATGTCTGTAAAGTTTAAAAACAACCACATGAAAGTGGAAGAGAGACCGTATTAATCCCAAAATGATGAGTCACCAAACCCTTAACCAGACAATATCAAAACATATATTTACACTGCGTGCATAATTATTAGGCAAGTTGTATTTTTGAGGATTCATTTTATTTCTGAACAACTACAGTGCTCTCCGTCAATCCAAAATGTTAAGAAACTTTAAACCTGAATATTTAAGAAAGTAAAAGTGAGGTTTTGGCTTTCTTAGGAAAATATCTATGAGCGCACAATTATTATGCAACTAAATGAAAATCGATAATTTTCCCATCTTACATGTTTATTTTCATCTATTAAAGTGAGAATACTAAACAAACAACTCAAAATTTACAAATAAACATTTGTGATATTTCCAAAAAAGAAAAAAAAAATTAGTGACCAATATAGCCACCCTTCTTTTCAATAACAGTCATAAGCCTTTCATTCGTGGAGTCTGTCAGTTTCTTGATCTGTTGACTATAAAGTTTTTGTGCAGCAGCAACCACAGCCTCCCAGACACTGTTCAGAGAGGTGTACTGTTTTCCTTCAGCGTAAATCTGCCGTTTAAGCAGGGCCCACAAGTTCTCAATAGGGTTTAGGTCAGGTGAGGAAGGGGGCCATGTCATTATTTTATCATCTTTAAGGCCTTTACTGGCTAGCCACACAGTGGAGTACTTCGATGCATGTGATTGGAGCATTGTCCTGCATAAAAATCATGGTCTTCCTGAAAGATGAAGACTTTTTCCTGTACCACTGCTTGAAGAAAGTGTCTTCTAAAAACTGGCAGTAGGTTTGGGAGTTGAGTGTGAGTCCATCTTCAAACCGAAAAGGTCCAACTAGTTCATCGTTGATAATACCATCCCATACCAGCCACCTTCCTCCTCCTCTGAGTCGAAGTGGAGTTTTGTGCCCATTACCGATCCAGCCACAGGCCCATCCATCTGGACCGTCAAGAGTCACTCTCATCTCATCAGTCCATCAAACCTTTGAAAATCCTTCAGCTATTTCTTGGCCCAGTCTTGACGTTTCAACGTATGTATCTTGTTCAGTGGTGGTCGGGTTTCAGCCTTCCTTACCATGGCCATGTCTCTGAGCACTGAACACCTAGTAGTTCTGGACACTTCAGGTAGGTTGCAGTTTTGGAATATGACAGCACTGGAGGATAATGGGTTCCTGGTAGCTTCATGTTTGTTTCTTCTCAAATCTCTGGCAGTTAATTTGCGTATTTTTTTCTTAACACGTTTCCTGCGACACTATTGACTATTTGCAACAAAACGTTTGATGGTTCTGTGATAACGCCCCAATATCTTAGCAATTTCAAGAGTGCTACATCCCTCTGAGAGACTTTTTACAATTTTTTACTTTTCAGAGTCAGTTATATCTCTTTTTCTGCTCATTTTGCCTGAGGAAATGAAGCTGCCTAATAATTATGCACATCTTGACATAGGGGGTTCATTTCTTTAGGCCACACCCTCTCTCATTACACAAATACACATCACCTGATATGCTTAAATCCAATAAGCATTCAAGTTTATACAGCTTGGAGTTGGTAAATATGCATAAAATGATGATTTGATCAAAATACTCACTTGCCTAATAATTGTGCACACAGTGTATATAAAATGAGGCTGGGAGTGGTAAGGTAATGTATAAATAAATGTGTACTATTGTCAGTAAATCAAAGTCAAAGGATATATAGAATGAGCATGCTGCATCTATGTCTACAAAGTGCAAGTGCTACAAAGAGGAGAAAAATATAAATACTAAATGCAAGTGGATAACAAAATATACCATATAAATAAGGGAATGAAATGACAAATGCATCTACTATTCATCCATATATATATCCAAATGTGAGGAAACAGTAGTGAAATCAGGAGAACAACAGGAAGCCGTCTCTCTGGACAACCCAACGCGTTTTGCCTACACAAGGCTTTGTCAGAGGAAATCTTATGTTTCTTTCACTTATTTTATGGTATATTTAGGATTTTGTTATACACTTGCATTTAGTATTTATATTTTTCTCTAATTTGTAGCCCTTGTTCTCTGGAATTGTCATCACCTTAGATTAAGGCCTAATGAGTCAATTAGGTTCTGATTCCTTACAAGTTAATAACAGCAATGAATCAACTGAAGAGTACCCATACTTTTCTGTTTTTGTTTTTTTTTCCCAATGTGTTCAATTCAGCAAATAAATGGTTGGTGCGCATAAAATTGGCAGGAATATGTCAAGTTTAAGTTTGTTCGCTGCAGAGGTTGTGTTATCTTACATTCACTTAGACAATCAACATAATGAAATTTGGCCAGGGGGCCCCAAACTTTTGCATACAACTGTATGTAACACTGTGTTTCGGGCCTCAGAAATTACAGAGACGTTTTACAGATGCTGCATTAACCCTTAGAGTTCCATAGAGATATCCAGCGCATTGCAGTGCAACACATTGGGTACCTCTCGGGTTGTCAAAAGCGTTGAAGTACAGGATATTTAAATGCATAAACGCTGTTAATTTTGAGGCAATATTGTTCCTTTAACACCTTCACATTTTGTTGCAAGAGATTGCAAACCCATTAAAATAATGGGGAGTTTTAGGGAATTTTAACTTGCCAGAATGGTGCAGTTACATAGTAACATAGTTGATAAGGTTGAAAAAAGACATGTGTCCATCAAGTTACGCCTTTACAATGTCACCACTGCTGATTCGCACTGGGATTTCTCCTGTAGAGTCTTTGTTCTATTCTAATAGGAAACTTTTGCCGTGTCTCTCTTACTGATGTTTGTTCTGTGGTCCTGTTTCTCTCCCAGCCGTCAATTCCTGACTTTCACCAGGCCTTTGAGGTTGTATTTATTGATCCACTGGGAATAGTGAATCTCTGCGCAGACATGACCGCCAGCAAATACCGACAGGTAACAAGACAGAGTGCAAACATTGATGTGTGGAGAAAATGTTCCAGGGCCTTATTTTTCCGTTTCATATCTTTTTGAATAAATGCATATTAGTTAAGCTTGGCAGTTTCAAAAACTTTTTTTTTTTTAAATAGTAATGTTTTATAATTATTTGCTAAAAAGCATACCAAAGAACACTCTTTAGTGATCGAGAAGTACTTAATTAATTGCATGATGTTGCTGGTTGGATGTTCCAATTAATCGTGTTTCTCTGTCAGCATAAGTTTTATTCTCCATGTCCTTTCGTTTGTGTTACTCATAGTAACATAGTAGATAAGGCTGAAAAAAGACATGCGTCCATCAAGTCCAGCCCATGCCAATAACACCCCTGTTGATCCAGAGGAAGGCAACAAAAAAGCCCTCTGGAGCAATTTCCAGTGTAGGTGTGTAGGTGTGTAGGTGTGTGAGTGTGTGTGTGTGAGTGTGTGTGTGTGTGTGTGTGTGTGTGTGTGTGTGTGTATGTGTGTGTGTGTATGTGTCAAATAGTTCCCCGGCTCAATATCCTATTTGCTTTGAAGCCATCTGTCATAACTGTCAATATTGTTCTGTGCTAGATAGGCATCCATTGCTTTTTTGAATGCAGTTACATTATCTGCAAGCACAACATCCCGAGGCAAAGAATTCCATAGCCTTACCGCCCTTACTGTAAAGAATCCCTGCCTGTGTTTTAGTTGAAAGCGCCTTTCCTCAAGTCTTAATGGATGACCTCTTGTTCTTAGCTCAGCTCTTTGCATAAATAATTCATTGGATAGTTCTTTGTATTGACCTTGAATGTATATGTAAATGGTAATCATATCACCCCTTAGACGTCTCTTTTCTAATGTAAACAAACCCAATGTAAACTCGAGTGTACTAATCTTAACAAATTACGATATCCACGTATTTGCCCTAAAAAAAAGTAAAGGGGTAACTCTACAGAACTTAAGTGCATGTATTATGTGTCTCCTCGCATATACAAACTATCTGTAACCATATCTATATACAGTACACCTGTAACAAAACTCTGATACAGTGTGTCTGCAAATAGCAAATCTACTATAATAAGTATATACACACCTTCATTTCATCCCTTTAAAGGTTTAATAACCACCTCTAATCTCAGATAGCAGAGCACCTTCAGTGACATTACAATAAAAGGTGAGCAGGACGTCTGCAGAAAATAAGTTACGTATAAGAGTTTGCAACTGTGTCTTTACCGTGGTTTTTCACACACGACTAAGTATTCCACTTTATGTATCACAGTACCTGCAACAACACAACTAATAGCAAGGTATCTGTGGATAGCGAGCCTATTACTACCATGGTAATTAGATGTTTGAGCAGCTATCTCTGACTCTATAGAGTAGAGCACCTGCAGTGACGCAACAATTAAAGGGATAGTTTTGCTTTAAAATAATTTTATTTTATATCGTAGCCCTTAAAAAAACATTAAAAATGATATACGTCTTATCTCCCAAACCTTTATGGTTTGGGAGATATTAGCAAGTAAGGTTAATAATAATAAAAGTAAATTTCCCTTTTCTTGGCTGTTTTAGCCAAGTCTGCCATCTAGTGGACAGATTTGGAATCCAGTCCACAGATCAGCCGGCAGCTCTTCAGCAGTGCCGAGATCACAATCTTTAAAAAGAGCTACTTCATTGGAACTGTGTACAAAGTGTGTCTGGCTTGCCAGCACACTTTGTAGACCATTCCAATGAAGAAATGATTTTTAAAGATAGTGATCTCGGCACTGCTGAAGAGCCACGGCCGGTAACGGGACCGGATTCCAAATCTGACCGCAAGAGCAGTGACGTCACTCCAGGGGAAACTTTACTTGCTAATATCTCCCAAACCATAAAGGTTTGCGAGATAAGACTTATATCATTTTTATTGTTTTTTAAGGGGTACAATATAAAATAAAATTATTTTCAAGCAATACTATCCCTTTAAATGTGAGCAGGGCATCTGCAGAGATCCAGCTTTATGCTAGAGGTTGCAACTTTGTCTGTATGCAAGCATTATACACAGGATTTAATAACATCAGATTGTCTTGCATAACAGGGCACCTGCAATGATAAGATAATTAACTATCAGCAGGGCATCTGCAGAAAGCAAGCGCAATATCGTGTTTGACATAAGATATTTAACCCTATGATTAAAAGGGATAGATCACAACGATATGTAGTGATCAGGTGTTACTTTTTCTAAATTGTGTCTCAGCTAAGAAAGACTCTGAGAGATTCATTTTGACATTGTATAATAACAAGAGATATATACTCATTATCGCCCTACAATCAATATATTTGCTCACTATTAGGCTTCGAAGTAAACTGTTTGAGTAGTTCTCTCTTTAACCAGTCACATTCAACCGATGTGACATACATAGGTGTTTTAAAGCGGAACACAGTCTTTAGCTTCACTAAGTCCCCATCTGGCGACTAGCTGCTTAGTAGCGCTAGTTCCCAGAATAATTACCTTATTTAATAGATTTTTGCTCTCTTCCATGGTTGACAGGCAGGACGGAGCGTGGACATCTTGCGCCTGCACTGTCAGTCCCAGCTGGAGCCAAATGGCTCCTAGCAATGTCTCCTAGACCCGGCTAGGATTGACAGCGCAGGCATCACAATGGCAAGATGTCAGCGCTCCGTTCTGCCTGTCACCCATGGGAGAGCGCAGAAATCTATTAAATAAGGTAATTATTCTGGCGACTAGCGCTACTAAGCAGCTAGTCGCCAGATGGGGACTAATGGGGACTTAGTGAAGCTAAAGATTGTGTTGGGTGATAATTCCACTTTAAATGTGTTTTGAATAAAGTTCGAATTTTTAAGCTCTTATATACACAACTAAATATTAAAGCGCTGAAGTAGTCCCCTTAAAATCACTGAGAACCCTTGCTACGCTGGCTAGCAATTAACCCCAGCTTTTCAAGGCGGGAACCCAGTGAAATCTATTCTATCTTCTTTTTCTTCCCATATTTGATATATACATTTGGGACCTGCAGTGCGCCCATCAGCAATACGCACAATCACAATTTATTCTACGTAATAACCTTAACTTGTAAAGTGGTGAGAGATCCACTTTAAATCAATGTGAAAAATGACTTGTCCCATATGGTAAAGTTGGTTTGCTCCAGCGTTACGTTGCCAACTGAATACGGCCCATTAATGAGTTCTGGGTACTAACACGGACTAAACTCCTACTGTTTGTGTTCATCGCAGGTTCAGTTCGAGGCCAGCGAGTCTCTGAAGGTTCTAGATGATACAACGACTGATGGATTTCATCTGCTCCTCATGGTCCCCAAACCTTTCATCCGGACGTTTGATCACGTCTTCCAGTAAGTGACAACACTTCTGTCTTTAATCTTGTGGCCAATGGGGGACACAGGGACCATGGGCTAAAGTTTACTCCTCCGGGAGGCAAGACACTCAGCGTTAACTTGAAACTAAGACCAGCCCCATTGCTCTGCCGTAGTTTACCCCTGAGTCTCTGCTATTCAGCAGTTGTTGTTTTTTTTGGCGTGCCCTTAACCCCTTAAGGATCAGCTGCGCGGCTGGCACTTAAAGCCATGGGACAGTTTTTTTTTTGGATTCAGGGCTCCCAGAACGGCGCGCAGAGCGCCCTGAATTTCATGACGTGCCAGGGCAGTCCAGACAGCCATGACGGTCCTGGCACATCATAGATCCATACGGGGTTAAGGAGACAGTAGGACAGGTCTCCTCTTGGACTCTGTTTATTAATATTTTTATTATTTTTACTTTTGAACCCGTTAATGACCAGTGGTCCAGGGAAATTACCTTCCCTTAACCCCTTAAGGACCAGCGGTTCCGGGATGTGTGGTCCTTTAAGTACCAAATTGGAAAGTTTGACGGTCTGCCCCATGTCAGTGATCACGTGTGCCAGCATGCCGAATGGAGGACTGAAAGAGATCACTCCGGTCTTGGAGCGATCAATTTCAGTCCCCGCTATTACTCACTGCGCTCCTGCAGGAACGCTGTGAGTAAAAAGTATGTGACGTACCAGGACCGTCACTGGTCCTTAACGTAAAAATAGCAGTGATGGTTCTGGCACGTCACTGGACGTTAAGGGGTTAAGGATCGTTTTTATCTGTGCCGATGTGCCAGCGCACATGACCTGTTATGTGTGCCAGCGTGCCGAGTGGGAGTCTGAGAGAGGCCGATCCGGTCTTGGAGCGGACAATTTCAGACCCCGTTTGTGCAGGAGCACTGCAAGTAAAAACGTATGTGACGTGCCAGTACCGTCACCGGTCATAAAGTGAGAAAAAATTGGTGATGGTTCTGATGTCACCGGTTCTTAAGGGGTTAATTCTCATATCTGGAAGAACAAGAGATAACACAAGATTTTTCCCTGTGCAGCATTCCGAATGCTCTTTCAAAACCACCAGGTCGGGTTGTGGGACCCCCTTTAAATGGTACCTTGAAATCCTTTATCTCTTGAATGATAGAGGTCTCCAACCCATTGCTTTGCAGTGCGTTGGAGATCTCTACCATTTAAGGGGTTAAAAGCCTCCTTTAAAACTTAGGGTTTTCTGTTGTACCTCCTATGGTGCAGTTGGTTTGACGTCACCTTTTGTTTTATAAATATGTCCAGCCGTACCCTTTTTTTATTTGTTCCTTTCCTTTGCAGTCTGACACAAGTGGCCAAGCTTCAGGGAGCCTGCAGGAAGATGAATCTGCTGAATGAATTAATAGACCGGGGAGGGGATTACGTGTCGACTGCTTTGCCTTATATCCTGTCCGTGCTTGGGAGGGGTCTGGATCAGAGGGTCACTCTCCTGTCTCACACACTGCCACATCGGCCTGAGGTAACCTGACCCCCTGACCTTACTGCACTGCAGGGCGTTGTCTGAAACGGCCGCCTCTGATCTCACCTGTCCGAGCTGCTGCATTTTCACAGAGATAAGTTGTTGGGCATGTCTGTGCGCACTGATTAAAATGAATGTTTTTCTGTTCTGTATACTACTAGTGTAGTAAGGGAGGAGTTCAAAACAAAAGGCCTCATTCCTTCCCCTTGTATTGTGTGCAAGTTATTGCAGACTGTGTGAGGTGTTTTTTTATTCATTTATTTTATTACTGGGCTGTAAGTGGTGTCGTTCTTCTATATAGAGCAAAGGGACAGTAAATACGTGGAGATTGTGAATTGTGCAGCAGTGGGGGAGGTGCTGGGAATTAGTCAACAGAGAATGAAAGACACACACGCTTACTTACTTTTGTGGTTACTGGGATAATGAGTGTTAGCATAATTGTCTGTTTAAAGGGATAGTAATACTTCAAAATTACTATCCCTTATATTGAAGCCCTTTAAAAACTGAATGAAATGCCACCAGCGGCATCTCTCACACCTTTATGGTTTGCGAGATAGCCGCTTTTAAACTTAGCTCTCCCCTGACATCAGTGTTCTTGCTGCAGCAGGGAAATCCGGTCCCGGGACCGGCGGAGGCTCTTCAGCAGAGCCAGATCTCGTTATGGAAGACAAGATCCTTCACTAAAACGGTCTTCTATGTGTCCTTGGTTACCAAGCACACGTAGAAGACCGTTTTAGTGAAGGATCGTTTCTTCTATAACGAGATCTGGCTCTGCTGAAGAGCCTCCGCTTGAGTCAATAAACAGATTTCCCTGCTGCAGCAAGAACGCTGACGGCAGGGGAGAGAGAAGTGTAAAAGCGGCTATCTCACAAACCATAAAGATATGAGAGATGCCGCTGGTGGCATTTAATTCAGTTTTTAAAGGGCTTCAATATAAGGGATAGTAATTTTGAAGTATTACTATCGCTTTAACTACGTGTACAAGATGCCATATATTTGCACACCTAGAACAACCAGTCAAGGGCCCATACCTCTGGCAGATGTGATGTGAACAAGTGGCCTCTTTGGAGGCAACTATCACATGGACAGTGTCCTATACGCAAAGTTACAGATCTGGAGAGGTAAGTTGCAACACTGAGAGAGGCGGTGAATCTTGAGATAGGTTTTCTTTTTGCTGATCAAAATGTAGCCGGAGTAGGAAGTACTGCTAATAGAAATTGTAATTAATGACTATCCGGTAGCTAGATGTGTTACAGTTAGACATAACAATGAGGGAAGAAGAGAACCAGGAGGACACTCTTGTGTTTACTTACACACATTTATACATTGAGTGACGATGTTGGTGGTGTTGGCACAGGAATGCCCCACTAGCACTGATAGGATCTGGGAAAAGGGAAGACCTGGATAAATGATTGTTGTAGGTTACTATATAATTAGGAAGGCAGACAGGATAATCTGTCTCCAAGGTCGGTACAGTTGAATTATCCGTTTAAAGGGATAGTAATACCTGAAAGTAAGTTTATTTTATATTGTAGCCCTTAAAAAACCATGAAAATGATGTAAGTCTAATCTCTCAAACCTTTATGGTTTGGGAGATATTCAGAAGTAAAATTTCCCCTGGAGTGATGTCATTGCTCCACCCTTCAGATTTGGAATCCGGTCCCGGGACCGGCTGTGCCTCTCCAGAAGTGCTGAGATTACTGTCTTTAAAAAGAATTTCTTCATTGGAATGGTCTACAAAGTGTGCTTTCCAGCCAGGCACACATTGTACACAGTTCCAATTAAGTAGTTCTTTTCAAAGATCGTGATCTCGGCACTGCTAAAGAGCTGCCGGTTGCTATGTGGACCGAATTCCAAATCTGTCCACTAGATGGCAGACTTGGCTGAAACAGCAAGGAAAAGCGAACTATACTATATTTTACATATGAATATCTCCCAAGCCATAAAGGTTTGGGAGATAAGACTTATATCCTCTTTCATGGTTTTTTAAGGGCTACAATATAAAATACAATTATTTTCAGGTATTGCTATCCCTTTAAGTCATTGGTCATGCTGCCATTGTACAGGTTTGCACACCTGGAATAACTGCTTTAGGGTACGCACCTCTGTGACAGTTGTGAGCAAGTGGCCTCTTTGGAAGCTCAAATTAGAGATCTGGAGAGGAAAGTTGCAACACTGAATGAGGCTGCCAGTCTTGAGAGGGTTTGCTGCTCGCTGGGCAGAAGGAAGCTGGCATAGACAGGACATGGGGGTAGAGACTGCAGAAAGCAGGAGCAGGTAGCTAGATGGGCTATAATTACTCATAGCAAGGGGGGGGGGGCAGAGAAACAAAGAGGACACTCCTGAATTTACTCACCCAAATAGATTTGCTACATTGAGTGATGGTGTTGGGGGTGGTGTTACAGGAGTGTTGCTGTATAAGAATGTTCTGTCTAACAGCCGGGAGAACAACTTCTCTAATGCTGATGGGATCAGGGTCTCGGGCAGACCTAGACAGATGGTGGTAGTAGGGGATTCCATAACTGGGAAGGCAGGGTAATCTGTCTCCAGGATCCCTACAATGGAACAGTTTGCTGTCTTGCTTTTCCGTTAGGAAATGTAATCATAATGAGAGATTTTAAATCCCCTGAAATTTCCTGGGAAATGTGACTTCCTGCAGTGAAATAATGTTATAAGTATGCATATTGCTAATGTTATGTCTCAGCTAGTAGAGGAGCCAACTAGAAATGAGGCCTTGCTGGACCTCGCAATATATTTTCCTTTGTATATTAGTATCAGGATGTCCCAGCACAGCCACCTACCCACACACTGGGTCATATGCACAAAGACAAAGCTGGAGAAATATGGGGAAAATCAGTTGCACCGTAGTGGAAAAATAAAACTTCCAACATTCCTATTGATTTTAATGGGACTTTTAACTCCTTGAGTGCTATCAGCCACTCTAGTGTCCAAGGGGTTTAAAGCTTAATTTAATATAAATTATTTGTATCCTGTAATGCTTTGCTGTTGTCTTTATACATTCGGCGCAGTGTTATGACTTGGATGTTGGGACAGTGGTTTGAGAAGGGACATAGGGAGATCTGTAGTGAGTGCTGGGAGGGGGGTGAAGTTAATAGGAAGGGGAAGATAGGAGATGTCGGGGAGGGATGTACAAGTGATCGATAGTGGAATGTAGGAGACTATTAGAGGAAATTGATACCTTTATTGGATAACTAAGTGACTGTAGGGTGCAAGATTTCAAGACAACTGAGGCCTCTTCTTCAGGCTTGTTGTGCAATGTGTGTTCCATTGTACAGCCAATCATAATTCTCTCTGCCATTCCCATGCCTCTGAGCAGATTTGCAGTCAATGCCTTTTACTCTCTCACATATCAGGCTCCAGTGGGAGAAGGTTTAAAGGACAGAGAACAAAGCTCACCAGCCATGGTGGAAATAATTCTGACCAGCTGTACAAGAGAACACAGATGATCACTGTACAGCCTATGTGGTACCTTTGTTTTCTATAGCAGGGACCACTTGTGAGTTCCTCTGCTACATCAATGAGATGACTCAGCCAGACAAGGCTACTCACCTCCACACTGTGCAGCCCCCGGATTCCTTCTTGTATGAATTGCAACCCAGACCTGAAGAAGTCTAATAGGCAGCCCTGCATCATGTGACCATGGGGCATCGAAATGTCTGCACCTGGTTAATCCGGCCTTGGACAAGTGCCCCCTCTTAAACCCCGTGGACGCACACGGTGGTAATGTCAGCTCTCGCCATCATCAAGGTCTGCTACTGCTCCACTGAACTCTGTGCCGAGTGCTGCCGTGGTGAGGTGGTCTGAAAGTGTGTAACTGTGTGTGTCTTGTTAGACTGTGTGACTTCTGGGCTCTCCACCGGAAGTAACAATTTACTGAGAGTCAGACTCACAAAGTCGTCCCAACTTGCACACAGCAGCATCTCGCTGAAAGATCATGAGAGCAGACTTAGACCTTGAAAATGGTGGGAGGCGACCTTACCACTCCACAGTGGACAGAAGACAGCCTCCCCATGGTGGAGGGATAGCACCCGGGAGATCCCACTACTGAGGGCTGTGTGGAGCTTGTAATTCTTCCGTTATGTAAACTGGAAAATAAACTTTTCAAACTGGTGTATATAAGTGGACATTACCCCAATTTGTAAACTGGTCTGTTGCTGGTTGTATGCCTGTATCCCTGCAGACTTATGATGTTTGGTGTGTTTCTTCTCTTCCCAGTGGTGTATAGGACAGGATCCAGCAAAGCACAAGGACATCGGCCTTCTCTCGGTGGGATTCCTGCTGAGCACGGAGTTCTGCTCCAGTCTGTTGGAGAAGGGCCCCCCAGCCGACAGCGCGGAGGTAAGAGCCACAAGAATATCGTTCTGCTGTATGCAGCTTTGGGGCAGGATTCAATAAGCTAGAGAGGGGCAATTCTGGAGCAAACCAACTGCACCATAGTGCAAAATGATTTCACAAAATATCAGTTGATTTAAATGGGGTGTTGGAGACCTCTCTAGTATTCATGGGGTTAAATGCCCCATTCATATAATTGGGACATCTCATTTCTCCCCTATGCTGTAGTTGGTTTGCTCCAGAATTGGTCTTGTCTCTGTACCGTACTCCACGAGATGAGTGAATATGTTTATTTATGTAGTCCACAAGTCTACGCAGCGCTTTACCATTTAACACACTTTAACTCTTTGAGTGCCAGAGGGTTATGCAATGCATTGCCTACTCCTTTCATGTGTATATGTGTGTGTGTGTGTGTGTGTGTGTGTGTGTGTGTGTGTGTGTGTGTGTGTGTGTGTGTGTGTGTGTATATATATATATATATATATATATATATATATATATATATACATACATACATATAATAAATACTGTGGTGAGTGGAAGCACTCTCACTTCTAAGGTTCAGTGCCTGGGTGCTGTCAAGTGGCTAATATTTATATAAACTAAGATGTATCAAACACTCACAGGACTTTTTAACTAAGGAATAAAAATGTATTATTAAACTATTATGTCAACGTTTTGGCCAGACACAGCTTATCTTCCTGAGGAAGGCCAGCTGCGTCTGGCCGAAACGTTGACATAGTAGTTTAATTAATACATTTTTATTCCATGCACCACAGCATTTATTATATTTATTTATATATATATATATATTTACATCTAAAGTGTTACTGTCATTTCAATTCTCTGTAAAAACAAAATAAACTTGTCTTGACGTGACATCTCCACAGTAACCCGCAGTGTTTTGTATCTCCACAGGCCTCAGAGTTCCAGAAGTTCTGGGGGCAGAAGTCTGAACTGCGCCGATTCCAGGACGGCTCTATCTGCGAGGCGGTGGTGTGGCCGGGTGACAGCCTGCGCGAGAAGCGAGCAATCCCAGAGCTCATTGTCAAGCACTTGCTGGAGCTGTAAGGAGGGTTCTGGGGTGCTGGTGGAACGATTAACTTTGGGTGTTGTACCGCGCTTACAGATGACTCATTGAATGAAGATCACACAAAACAGAAGGCGCCCAATAGTGCCTGTAATCTTCAATAACCACCAATAATTAAATACAAGTAGAAATATACTCACAAAAGAGGATGCTGGTTAATGGCTTATACCAAAACCAGCTCTTAGGCTTGTGGGGAGGATTAAATCTGCCCCCCACTCAGATGACTCCGGTACCTAATCAGCAGAAATATAGATCTCCAGTCTCCAGATATATATATGGTTATATTTCTGTATAACCAATTGGTTTGAAAAATCGGTCTTAGAACCGCAAAACATTGTATTATTTTACAATTGTTTTTTTTATTTTAAACAATAAATGGTTTTATAAGATATCTAGCAACTGTTTCACATTTACTATATTTCTGCTGATAAGGTACCGGAGTCATCTGAGGTTTAAAGGGATAGTAATACTTCGTTTTATCTTTATTTTATTTTGTAGGCATTAAAAAAACATGAAGAACGATATAAGTCTTATCTCTCAAACCTTTATGGTTTAAGAGATATTCACAAGTAAAGTATCCCCCCCCTGTTCAGCCAGATCAGAAGGGAGGTGCCCAGGTAGACTGCAGAGAGGGACAATCTTCAATTAAGATAACGGAAAAAGCTGAAAAACTTGTCAAGGGGGGCAGGGCTTTCATTGTTCTCATAGGAAGAAGATTGTCCCCTTCTGTTATCTGTCTGGTCTATGGACTGGATTCCACATCTGAGAAGAGATGGTTTACACTAGGTAAAAGGGGCGGGAGGGGAAACTTTGCTTGTGAATATCTCATAAACCATAAAGGTTTGAGAGATAAGACTTATATCGTTCTTCATGTTTTTTTAATGCCTACAAAATAAAATAAAGTTAAAATGAAGTATTACTATCCCTTTAATCCTCCCCATAAGCATAAGAGCTTTTTTTGGTTATAAGCCATTCATCAGCATCCCCTTTTTGTGAGTATATTTCTACTTGTATGTAATTATTGGTGGTTCCTGAAGATTACAGGCACTATTGGGAGCCTTCTGTTTTGTGTTCTCTTCTATGTACTTCCATTGTATGGATGTTTGAGAGGTGCGGCCCCAGATTCAATTACCCTGAAGTGTCGTTAACCGTTGGGACAGTCTGAGATCCCTCACGCCTGTTTCTCAGTGAATACATAAGTGTTGCATTGAGCAGCTCAATTTGTGATTATATTTTAAACCATTCTTATCTAAATGAAGATAATCGTCATACTACACTAGGAGCGCCTCCTGTTGTGTGTTCTCGTTGAATTGAGACCGTATTCGGGAAGCAGTTTATTCTACAGAAATTTGATGCCATCATTTTTTTATTTTTTTTTTTTAATGTCTTTTTGTTTTGTTGGTTCATTCATTGAGGCTAGAGTGGGACTTAAAGGGATAGTAATACTTAATTTTATCTTTATTTTATTTTGTAGGCATTAAAAAAACATGAAGAGCGATATAAGTCTTATATTCACAAGCAAAGTTTCCCCTCCCGCCCCTTTTACCTAGTGCAAGCCATCTCTTCTCAGATGTGGAATGCAGTCCATAGACCAGACAGATAACAGAAGGGGACAATCTTCTTCCTATGAGAACAATGAAATCCCTGCCCCCCTTGACAAGTTTTTCAGGTTTTTCCCTTATCTTAATTGAAGATTGTCCCTCTCTGCAGTCTACCTGGGCACCTCCCTTCTTATCTGGCTGAGCAGTGTGACATCAGTAAAAGGGGCAGGAGGGGGATACTTTGTCATTGAATTACTCTTGAACTACAACTCTGACAGAATTGAAATAACACTCTCCAAAGTCCAAATACTATGATGATTAATTAGAGCTGCTTTTATTATGAAACATTACTATCCCTTTAAATCAGTTCTGTCTCATCACATAGTAAGAAACATGATGCAGTTGAAAGACGTGCATCAAGTTCAACATTTGCCCTTTCATCTTTGTTGACCACAGGAAGAAAATAAATAGCCTCCCCCAATTAATCCATTTTTAATTATGTCCACAAGCAGATCATAAAAAAATATTCCTTGCTGACTCAGAAAGGCCGATGGATGCTCCCTGGATCAACATCCTATCTGTGTTGTAAAATTCTCCATATATTTGTGTTTTCCCTAGACATGCTGACCTGCCGGAATCTTCTATCAGTTACTCTGGGAATCTTCTGGATTGTGTCCTCTTCAGAGGAAAAAAGGTAGGTGCCAGGCTGGGGTGTCACGTTAATCAGTGATTCACCAACATTTACACTGGTAGGTGTATGCAGGTTACTTTAAAGGGATAGTAATACTTGAAAATAATTGTATTTTATATTGTTGCCCTTAAAAAAACATGAAAAATGATATAAGTCTTATCTCCCAAACCTTTATGGTTTGGGAGATATTCACATGTAAAATATAGTAAAATTCTCTTTTCCTGGCTGTTTCAGCCAAGTCTGCCATCTAGTGGACAGATTTGGAATTCGGTCCACATAGCAACTGGCAGCTCTTTAGCAGTGAGATCACGATCTTTGAAAAGAACTACTTCATTGGAACAGTGTACAAAGTGTGCCTGGCTTGAAAGCACACTTTGTAGACCATTCCAATTAAGAAATTCTTTTTAAAGATGGTGATCTCAGCACTTCTGGAGAGGCACAGCCGGTCCCGGGACCGGATTCCAAAACTGAAGGGTGGAGCAATCACGTCACTCCAGGGGAAACTTTACTTCTGAATATCTCCCAAACCATAAAGGTTTGGGAGATAAGACTTATATCATTTTTCATGTTTTTTTAAGGGCTACAATATAAAATAAACTTATTTTCAAGTATTACTATCCCTTTAACATACACACAGAACTTGATGGTGGATTAGAATCAATGTGCCTATCCAGTCAGTAATTCCTCTTCTCTGTTTAATCCTTTAAAGCAGAACTACCATGTCACAAAATGTTTAGCTTAACTAAGTCCCCTTCTGGCGACTAGCTGCTTAGTAGTGCTAGTCGCCAGAATTATTACCTAATTTAATAGATATACGCTTTATTCCCCAGCTGTCAGTAGTACGGAGTGCGGACATCTTGCCAGAATGACATCTGTGCGCCTGCGCTGTCAGTCCCAGCCAGGTCTAGGAGGCTTCGCTAGGAGCCTGGCCATCTCCAGCTGGGACTGACAGCGCAGGCTTTGCTGTATGTAAATTGAAGGGGAGCAGAGTTGTCTGGGGAAGGGGGGGTCTGGAAAGTTGAGTGGGAGTGTCCTTCTCCAGAGACTTTTTTTTTTCTTAAAGTGCCCGGCCTCCTAGTTGAAGGAGCTTAAAGGGATAGTAATACTTCGGTTTAACTTTATTTTATTTTGTAGGCATTAAAAAAACATGAAGAACGATATAAGTCTTATCTCTCAAACCTTTATGGTTTGAGAGATATTCACAAGCAAAGTTTCCCCTCCCGCCCCTTTTACCTAGTGTAAGCCATCTCTTCTCAGATGTGGAATCTGGTTGTAAGACCAGACAGATAACAGCAGGGGACAATCTTCTTTGTATGAGAACAATGAAAGCCCTGCCCCCCTTGACAAGGTTTTCAGGTTTTTCCCTTATCTTAATTGAAGATTGTCCCTCTCTGCAGTCTACCTGGGCACCTCCCTTCTGATCTGGCTGAACGGGGGGGGGATACTTTGCTTGTGAATATCTCTTAAACCATAAATGTTTGAGAGATAAGACTTATATCGTTCTTCATGTTTTTTTAATGCCTACAAAATAAAATAAAGATAAAACGAAATATTACTATCCCTTTAACTCCAGTGGTCCCTATGTCCCCCATGGAGTATTTATCCATAAGTAGCTCAAACATTCTCATATACAATGGGCTCTGACTGTTATGGTCTTTGTGCTTCCACCAGGCAGGTACAGGAGAGGAGCAGATGGTCAGTGTTGTCCAGTCGTACGATGATCTGAGTAGGAAGCTGTGGAACTTGGACGATCTGCCTCTTACAGTTACCTCTGTCCAGGGGACCCATCCATCACTGCGCTATACAGATGTAAGTAGGTTCGGTTGACAGGCTGGAAGTATAATTCAGTATACAGATGTTGCAGCATTTGGCTGGCAGAGTATAAGAGTTTTAGTCCACAAGCGCTGGAAAGCAGCAGGTTGCCTACTGCTGAAATGAATACATTAGCACTGCCATCTAGTGTCCAGTAGTGGATATGCCTCTAGGAGAGCATTATGGTAACTCAAAACACAAAATTAAAACCTAGAAAGCTGTCATTTATGTAAATTCATGTAATCTCTTGAGGATGCAATGCAGAGCTAGGGGGGATGGTTAAAAGTCCAGTCATTTGGGGAATGTTTGTCTCTTGTGGTGCAGCTGGTTTGCTCCAGAATTGCAACTTGCAGCTTATTGAATTGCATGTCCTGGTATTTTTACTCCATAAGCCACAAACACACAGAAAAGAGAACCAATTATGATGCAAACCATTTGCCCCAAAGGAGTCCAATACAATTTCTCAAATTCTTTTTTATTTAAAAGGATAGTAATGTTCCACAAGCAAAGCAGCACCAATTAATCTTCATAGTATTTGAGCCATGGAGAGTGTTATATCAGTACTGTCAGAGTTGTAGTTCAAGAGTAATTGAATGATAAAGTATCCCCCTCATGACCCTTTTACCTAGTGTAAGCACCTCCCCTCAGATGTGGAATCTGGTCCTGGGACTGGACAGGTCACAACAAGGGACAATCTTCTTACTGTGATCATAAGGAAACCCTGCCCCCTTGACAGGTTTTCCCATTTTTCCTTATGATCACTGAAGATTGTCCCTCTCTGTGATCCATCTGGACAGTCTTGCTGCTCTTAGATGAGCAGTGTTACATCCGTAAAATGAGTGGGAGGGGGATCCTTTGTCATTCAGTTGCTCTTGTACATGAACTCTCATAGTAAAGACATAACACTCTCCATGGCCCAAATACTATGAAGATTAATTGGAGCTGCTTTTATGTGAAACATTACTGTCCCTTTAAATGCGCTTTTTAATGTCCAGGACACAAGAGGTCTCCAATTCATTGCTTTGCATGAGGAAGACCTTTAACGTCAGTTATGTTATATTGTGGCCTTTTAATCCCTTAAAGGAACAGTAAACTTTTTTAATGAAAATCTGCTAAGATTGGAGGTCAACCCTTTAAATGCCAGAAGAATATCAACACATAGCAACGCAATGCAATGGATACCCCATTGGCACTCAACGAGTTTACTGGGAAGCGAGATCATAGGAAACTGCAGACACATTCCGTTTCTACTCCACCGTAGGAAGTCAAGAATTGTCAAGTGGAAAGAACCATAATCTTCTACCTCTGGACCTTAAAGGAGCATTAAATGTTTGTTATGAATATACATATTTTGTAGAGATTTTCCTGTTGAGTAAAACAAGGGAACTACCTCTGCTGTCAGTTGTTTTATTCAAATGTTATAACAGTTTAAATTGTCAGTAAGTGAATTACAGTGTGATTACTTCCTGATCGTTCTAACTGACAGGAAGTGAATTTACTGTGTTTACTTCCTGATAGATCTAACTGACAGGAAGTGAATTTACTGTGTTTACTTCCTGATAGTTCTAACTGTCAGGAAGTGACTGAGCAATTTCTATCACATTCTATGGAGAACTGTTTGTCAGTGACTTTGCTCTCAATTAGAATGTAACATGATAAGTAATTGTAATCTAGCCACTAGAGGGAACTGTTAACGAAAGAAACATGAATGTAACCTGTGATAACACTGTAAATATGCAAGTCTCAGCAGTGGAGTACCCTTATTTTATTCAACAAGAAAAGCTCTACAAAATATGTATATTCATAACAAACATTTACTGCTCCTTTAAGGTCCAGAGGTCGAAGGTTATGGTTCTTTCCACGTGACAATTCTTGACTTCCTACAGTGGAGTAGAAACGGAACGTGTCCGCATTTTCCTATGATATCCCTTCCCAGTTAACTCTTTGAGTGCCAATGAGGTATCTAATGCATTGCGTTGCTATGTGTTGATACTCCTCTGGCATTTAAAGGGATGACCTCCAATCTTAGCAATGGGCTTGTTATTGCAGAAACAATGAATCATTCTTTAAACAAGAAAAGGATTTTGCAGCAGTAAGCAGAGGTTTAGATCAAGGAGGTTGGCTGTTAAAGTTTGAGCTTCAAGGGCCACATACAGGCCAGTGTTTAAAGGGATAGTAATGTTTCAAAATAAATGCAGCTCCGAATTTTCTTTATAGTTTTTGGGCCGTGTACAGTGTTATTATCATTCTGTACGATGTGTAGATCCAGAGTAACTGAATCATAAAGTGTCCCTCTCCCACCCCTTATATCTATGTAAAGCTACATACCAAGACCGTCCGGATGGATCACAGAGAGGGACAATCTTCTGTTAGCATAAGGATAAACCTGCCCTCCTCCTTCAAGGGTTCATGGGTTTTCCTTATGATCACAGTAAGAAGATTGTCCCTTGCTGTGATCAGTCCGGTCAAGAGACCAGATTCCACATCTGAAGAGAGCAGTGTTACACTAGGTAAAAGAGGCGGGGGGGATACTTTATCATTCAATTACTCTTGTACTACACATCGTAGAGAATGATAATGTTCTACATGGCCCAAATACTATAAAGAATAATTGTAGGCTGTTTCTGATAGCTCTCAATTGGATCTCTTTAATTGGTCTCTATAATACACTATTTCAATTAAACTGACCTATCAGTGAAGCTGCCTGTTCTCACGCTGGCTCTGTACTTGAGGTGGGTTAGTAAACGAGTCATTGATTAGCTCACTTCTGCTTTGAAGTGGACTTTTCACTTTAAAAACCGTTTTGCTTATTAAAAATTAAAAGTTTTCTTTCCATTTTTTTTATTTGTTTATTTTTTTCTAAAGTGCACAGTTTTCATTATTTTTGTCACCCTTTGCATGCCTTCCTGACACTCAAAGGTTTAAATATTGCCTGTCACCTTTCCATTCAGTGGTGAGCTTCCATCTTAATCTCTTAATGACCCTTGACGGTCATAGTACGTCAAGGGTCGATCTGACTGAATGACCCATGACGTACTATGACCGGGCTCCCCCCGCGGCTGCACGCCATTCAGGGAGTCCGGAACCAGAAAAAGAGAAAAAAAAAAAAAAATGCTCCAAGGTCGTTCAGTCACGTTAAAGTGCCGATCCCCCGGTCATTAAAGGGATAGTAATGGTTAATTTTAAGTTGATTTAATATTGTAGACATTAAAAAAAGATTAACAACAATGTAAGTCTTATCTCTCAAACCTTTATGGTTTGAGAGATATAACTTGCTAAAGTTACCTTTTCCTGGCTGTTTTACTCAAGTCTGCCATCTAGCTGACAGCTGCAGATTCCAGTCATTTGACCAGACAGAGGCTCTTCAGCAGAGCTGAAATCACACTATTTAGAAATAAATACTTCATTGGAACGGTCTACAAAGTGTGCTTGCAAGCCAGGCACATTTTGTAGACAGCTCCAAATTAAGTATTTATCTATAGATATCGTTATATTGGTGCTGCTGAAGAGCCACATCTGGTCAAGCGACCAGAATCTGCTTCTGACAGCTTTACAGCTCGTCAAGCAGAAAGGGGAGGGACCAGAGAACTTTATTTTCCTATAACTCTAAAACTATAGCGATTTGAGAGATACAAATAAGTGCAAGTACTTTTTTTAATTGTATATACCATATAGTTAATACTTTTTTCTGACATTACTATCCCTTTAAGGGGTTAAACATATATACATGTTTATGCCTCAGTATCAATTTATTCCCTCACTGCATAAAAAGAGGTGTAGATGCAAGGGATTCTAATATTATCCTACCTCTGTATAAATCCCTGGTTAGGCTTCATCTAGAATATGGAGTACAATTTTGGGCGCCTGTTCTAAAAAAAGACATTACTGAACTGGAAATAGTGCAGAGACGTGCAACAAAACTGATAAAGGGATTGGAGGATCTGAGTTACAAAGACAGACTAGTCAAACTGGGTTTGTTTACATTAGAGAAGAGACGTCTAAGGGGTGATATGATTATCATTTACATATACATTCAAGGTCAATACAAAGAACTATCCAATGAATTATTTATGCAGAGAGCTGAGCTAACAACGAGAGGTCTTTAAGTCCATTAAGACTAGAGGAAAGGTGCTTTCAACTAAAACAAAGGCATGGATTTTTTACTGTAAGGGAGGTAAAATTATAGAATTCTTTGCCATGGGATGTTGTGCTTGAAGGTAATAGAACTGCTTTCAAAAAAGCAATAGATGCCTCTCTACCATAGAACAATATCGAAAATTATGACAGATGGCTTCAATGCATATCTCATTGCCATTTAGAGTCGGGAAATCATTTTTGTACCCACTTGGGAGTAAATTGGGAATTGCTTCAGTGGTTTTTTTTTTTTGCCTTCCTCTAGATCAATGGGGGTGTTTAGGCATGGGCTGGACTTGATGGATGCATGTCTTTTTTCAGGCTCATAATCTGTGTTACTATGTTATGTTACTGTGGTGGAAACTGATTTTAGCAACCTAAAAAGTGTCATAGAGGGAATTTTCTTGACGTTTTAGTCATTAGTTGTGATGCTTTATCAGATAGGTGAGACAACAGAGCTCTGCTGAGATGAGATTGTCCGGCAGCTGAACTGAAATTCTCTAAAAGTATTAAGCTGGTTGAAAACTAAAACAACACAAGGTGCAGGCAGGGTAAATAGATGCATTTAAAGACATAGTAATGTTTCAAAATAAAAGCAGCTCCAATTAATCTTTTTAGTATTTGGGCCACGGAGAGTGTTATTTCCATACTGTCCAAGTTGTAGTTCAAGATTAATTGAATGATAAAGTATACCCCTCCCGCCCCTTTTACTGATGTAACACTACTCCCCTCACAGCAGAAAGACTGTCCGGATGGACCTTAGAGAGGGACAATCTTCAGTGAGCATAAGGAAAAACCTGAAAACCTGTCAAGGGGGGCAGGGTTTTCCTTATGATCACAGTAAGAAGATTGTCCATTGTTGTGATCTGTCCGGTCAAGAGACCAGATTACACATCTGTGGGGAGGTGGCTTACACTAGGTAAAAGGGGAGGGAGGGGGATACTTTATCATTCAATTACTCTTGAACTACAACTCTGACAGTATTGAAATGACACTCTCCATGGCCCAAATACTATGATGATGAATCGGAGCTGCTTATTTTTTGTGAAACATTACTGTCCCTTTAATGAGACTAAAAGCATTGTCATCCTGGCGACATTTAAAAAAAAAAGGTTCATTTTTTTAAGCTTGTGAGATCACTTTGGGGTGTCAGAATAATCACCCCAGTACTGTTTTTTTAAACCTTAAGGACCAGAGTGGTATGCAAAACAAAAAGGGTTGGGAGAGGTTTTTTAACTACCTCGGTGGCCCTGCTGCTTTTAATAAGGGATAGCCTTAAAGGGATAATAATACTTATTATGTAAAAAATATATATTGTAGTAGTGTTTATCCCCCTGAATAAAACAAGGGAACTCCCACTGCAGAAAAGTGTTTTATTAAAAAGTTATTAAAACTCAAACTTGAATTTTTTTACATGCAGTATCACAGTGGCCTGAAATTGTACAATGACGCTTTTGTTACACCATCATATGGACAGTTCTGGTCATGAGTCTCTAGAGGATGGTATAGCAACAGCACCACTACAATTTCAGGCCACTATGATACTGCGCCTAAAAAAGTCAAGTTTGAGCTGTAATATCTTTTGAATTAAAGAACTCACAGCAGTGGGAGTTCCCTTTTTTTACTCAGGGGGATAACCCTAAAACATTTTTTATATATTAATAATTGCTATCACTTTAAAGGAATAGTAATACTTCGTTTTACCTTTATTTTATTTTGTAGGCATTAAAAAAACATGAAGAACTATATAAGTCTTATCTCTCAAACCTTTAAGTTTTGAGAGATATTCACAAGCAAAGTTTCCCCTCACTGACCAAAACGGTCAAGTCTGTCATCCAGCTGTCAGATTTGGAATCTGGTGCGCAGAGCAACCGCTGGCTCTTCAGCAGAACTGAGATCGCAAGATATAAAAATAACTATTTCATTGGAAGGGTCTAAAAATTGTGCTTACAAACCAGGCGCACTTTGTAGACTATTCAAATTAAGTAGTTCTTTTTATATCTCGCGATCTCAGCTCTGCTGTAGAGCCATGGCCGGTCCGCGGACCGGATTCCAAATCTGACAGATGGCAGACTTGACCATTTTGGTCAGTGAGGGGAAACTTTGCTTGTGAATATCTCTCAAACCATAAAGGTTTGAGAGATAAGACTTATATCGTTCTTCATGTTTTTTTAATGCCGACAAAATAAAATAAAGATAAAACGAAGTATTACTATCCCTTTAAGCCCTTGCTTGGCTTGTTGCCTCTGAGGATGACATTTTGGGATAATTATTTTATTTTTTTTCTTCCCCAGGTCTTCCCTCCTATCCCTGTGAAGCCAGAATGGTCCTACTTCAAGGTTCTAAAGGACAAGAAGAGTCTTGTCCCCTCAGTGGAGAAGCCGTGTCCCGCCTATGTAGCTCCCATAAAAGGTAATTATTAGAGAGGATATGTGAAAGGCTATTGGTTAGCCTGGATTTGTGGGAGGACCTTGTATCTCTTCTTATACCAGGGGCACTCGCCTATGGAGTATGGCATTCTGGGACGTAATGTTACGCACCCTTTTCTGGGTTTCCCCCCCTCTTGTTTTCTTTTTTATCGCCAATAGGCCCTCTCTTAGGCCTATTGTACGACGGCAGGGAGCAATGTTCTGCTGTCTATCTACTTGGTTCTTTAGGCAACAGGGGTCCAACTACAAATATAAAGGTGTCACCTGAAGTCACAAAAAAGAACTATTAGATCTCTTTGCCTTTTCCTTCCATCTGCCCAGATAACAATCCTCCACTCTGTAGATTGCCCAAAAATCCAAATGTACAAAAAATCTTAGCTCTCAAAAAGAAAAGGATAAATGAACTTGTATTTTTAAATAAAAATAGTTTTCATTATATAAAAAATAAATGAAGTAATTCTTAGAGATATCGAACACCAGATTCCACAATCCAAATGCAATAACACATATAACAATGATATTTTATATATCTCTGATCCTACAGAACATAAAGTGTTAAGTGGATCTGACTGATACTATTACGTACTTTACCATACAATACCGGAACGTTCCTTGTTGCGTAGTATACAGGACGCTACATAAATTGACACAATCCCTATTGTAATCAGAGAAAATGATAAATAATAATATATACAATTATAAAAACATTTCTATTCCCACTCTGTCAGTGTATTTATATACAACAAAAATGTAATAAAAAGGAAACTACAAACCCGCACAGAAGAAGATAGCCTCTTAGGGGTCAACGCGATCCCACTCCACAATTAGACAATCCCAGATATACTCCCGACACTAAACTCCACACCAGTGGGCAATTAGTATCAGAGGACAACCAAGCGTCCAACTGCAGTAAGCAAGGAACACACCAACCTCAACATGTAAAGAAAAAACATTGTTTATAAAAAATATAATGAACAATTATTAGAGAGTACCACAAAGGGAATTACCATCTCCCCTAACAATACCTCCAAAGCAATGGACACTCCCTCCTGGTAAACCTAATAAACATAGCTGGGAACTCTCCGGTTTTGCCACTGTATTACTGGGTCTCCGGGGCAGAGTCTAATTTGCCGGATGTGGGGAGTTTCTGTTGAAACTCTGCCCCACTTGTGCTCCATCCCTCCCCGTTCCTCCCACTCCCCGCCCTATTCTCCTACTTCCCCAGGCTTTTCTGTCATTTTTTTTTCTTTTTGTGAGGTTTTTTCCTTCTTTTCTTCAACCCCCCCGTCGCGATTAAGCCCCTCCCCTTTTTTATGACGCAAATCGCGTCATAGAGCTCACCCGGCGGCTACCCTCCGGGTTGCACCTTCTGTAAAGTTCCCAGGTATGCTAATAAACCCTTAAAGGAGCAGTAAACTTTTTTTATGAAAACACATATTTTATAGAGCCTTTCCTGCTAAATAAAACAAGGTCACTCCCACTTCTGTCAGATGTTTTATTCAAAAATTATAACAGTTCAAATAATCAGGTGAAGTGAATTTACTGTGTTTACTTCCTGATTGTTCTAACTGACAGGAAGTGACTTTACTTTGTTTACTTCCCGATTGTTCTAACTGACAGGAAGTTAATTTACTCTCCATTAGAATCTAACAGGAAAACTAATTACAGTTTAAACCCATGTTTTTTTACATTAGCAGTGCCCTCTAGTGGTCAAATTCTAATTAGATTTCCTGTTAGATTCTAATGGAGAGGAAAGTCAGAAAAGTCAGAGACATACAGTTCTCCATAGAATGTGATAGAAACTGCTGAGTCACTTCCTGTCAGTTAGAACTATCAGGAAGTAAACACATAAATTAATTTCCTGTCAGTTAGAACTACCAGGAAGTAAACACAGTAAATTCACTTCCTGATTATTGGAACCGCTATAAATTTTGAATAAAACATCTGACAGCAGTGGGAGTGACTTTGTTTTATTCAGCAGGAAATACTCTGTAAAATATGCGTTTTCTTAAAAAAAAAAGTTTACTGCTCCTTTAACGTTGTGAAGTGTATTCAGATGGTTACTTTAATAATAAATGCGAGTCGATATACACTCGTTACTTATTGTCTTGTGTAAATCTTCAATTCGTAACAGATATCTTTTATGCTCATACAGTTTTCCAATTTTTATATAGCTGCTTATAATACTCATATTGTTATCGCATCACCTTTTTGATACATAGCTGCTTTTTATATTCGTATTGTTATCGCATCACCTTTTTGATACATAGCTGCTTTTAATACTCGTATTGTTATCGCATCACCCTTTTGATATAATGTATACAAATACACAAGAGAGTGCACTTATCTCGTGCTGGTTCTCTGGATCCACACCCGACTACCCCCCCCACACACACACACACACTCACTTGGGGTCGAATTATGATGTTGGGTACATTCTTCACCCTGGATTATACCAGCGGGACTTAAGGAATCTCCAAACCTTCCTTGTGGCCAAAATGTCTCCCAGCTTTGTCCAGTCACGAGACTTTGTTTGTAGACGTCTTCACGTTAATTAGCAGCACTCATACACTTAATACAAGCATAACCTGTTATTTCTATATTGCTATTGATCAGATGGATTTAAACAATTATTAGAGAAGATTCTACATGTTCCAGATGGCTGTCAGAACACGTACCAATATGGATAAGGAGACCAGTGGTGTGCCACTCATCCCTATATTTACCACATCTCCTGGACATTTTAGTATTACTCTCTGAAAACAGAGGGGTGCAGTTTAACTTCTTGGATGCTAGAAATGTCGTTGCATTGTATATTTTTAGGTTCAGACAATAGTTATACTTTATTTTAACATTGATATATATATATTTTTTTTTTACCTAAAGGATCTATAAAGTTGTACTATGAAACATTTGTTGTAGGGCTTTTCCTGTTGCGTAAAACAGCGTTACACTGCTGCTGGGAGATGTCACGTTCAAAAGTGATTACAGTTCAGTCTTGGTAGGGGATGGGGGAGTTTAACCCATGGGCGTTGAACGTGGGGCCCGTGGACCAAATGCGGCTTGCCTGAGATATTTTAAAAACATTTTTATACCTAATTAACTTTCACATATGAACTTGTAGGCCAGTGAGACCTAATCCCCTGCTTGCCAGTATAGTACAGAATCAATGCCTGTTACATAGTGTTGTCACTGACTTGATCAATAAATAAATAAGTTCATATTTTTGAATAGCTGACAGGCTAGAATTCACCTTCAACTCACTGACACTGCTCAGCAATGTATTACCCACCTTCCCTATCGCTGCTGTCCTGTCTTATTCCTAAATTACCTCCCCCACTCACTGACACTGCTCAGTAATGCATTGCCTACGTCTCCTAGCACTGACTTCCTGTCTTATATCTATATTACCTCCCCACTCACTGACACTGCTCAGCAATGCATTGCCCACCTCCCCTAGCACTGAATTCCTGTCTTATCTCTACATTACCTCCCCACTCACTGACACTGCTCAGCAATGCATTACCCACCTCCCCTAGCACTGACTTTCTGTCTTATCTCTACATTACCTCCCCACTCACTGACACAGCTCAGCAATGCATTACCCACCTCCCCTAGCACTGACTTCCTGTCTTATCCTTACATTACCTCCTCCACTCGCTGACACTGCTCAGCAATGCATTACCCACCTCTACTAGCACTGACTTCCTGTCTTATACCTACATTACCTCCTCTACTCACTGACACTGCTCAGCAAAGCATTACCCACCTCCCCTAGCACTGACTTCCTGTCTTATCCCTACATTACTTCTCCACACACTGACACTGTTCAGCAATGCCTTACCTACCTCCCCTAGTAGTAACTTTCTGTCTTATCCCTACATTACCTCCCCATTCACTGACACTGCTCAGCAATGCATTACCCACCTCCCCTAGCACTGACTTCCTGTCTTATCCTTACATTACCTCCTCCACTCACTGACATTGCTCAGCAGTACATTACCCACCTCCCCTAACACTGACTTCCTGTCTTATCCCTACATTACCTCCCCCACTCACTGACACTGCTCAGTAATGTATTACCTACCTCCCCTAGTAGTAACTTCTTGTCTTATACCTACATTATCTCCCCACTCACTGACACTGCTCAGCAATGCATTACCCACTTCCCCTAACACTGACTTCCTGTCTTATCCCTGCATTACTTCCCCCACTCACTGACACTGCTCAGCAATGCATTACCCACCTCCCCTAACACTGACTTCCTGTCTTATCCCTGCATTACCTCCCCCACTCACTGACACTGCTCAGCAATGCATTACCCACCTCCCCTAGCACTGACTTCCTGTCTTATCCCTGCATTACCTCCCCAACTCACTGACACTGCTCAGCAATGCATTACCCACCTCCCCTAGCACTGACTTCCTGTCTTATCCCTACATTACCTCCCCCACTCACTCACACTGCTCAGCAATGCATTACCCTCCTCCCCAACACTGAAAGGGTTAAGTGTCAGTAAGTGAGAGAGGTATTGTAGGGCGATGACCAGAACTGTCAGCATGACACTCCTTAAAGGGATAGTAATACTTTCATTACACATTATTTAATATTGTTCTTCATAAATAAATCAAATAATTCAAGTCTTTTTTTAATAACTTGTATACTTTGGGAGTAATTTCCTTGTAAGGTCCCCCTCTTCCGCCCCTTTTAATCACATCAGCGCTCTAGCTGACAGACTTGTATACTGGTCTGCAGACCAGACGGCTCATCTGCAGACCCGAAACAACATTGCATAGAAAGAGAATCGTCATGAAAACAAAGGGTGCCTGCCTTAACCCCTTAAGGACTGGCGGTCATGGGACATTTCCGTCCCATAATGACCGCATAGGCGCACTTGGACGTGCCGGTACACATGACCTGTCACGTGTATCGGCGCGTCACTATGGGGCCTGATAGAGATCGCTCCGATCTTGGAGCGGTCTATTTCAGGCCCTATTTTTACTTACAGCGCTCCCGGTAGAGCGCTGTAAGTAAAAAGTACGTGACGTACTATGACCGTCATCGGTCCTTGAGTAGTTCAAGGACCGTGACGGTCCTGGTACGTCAAGGGTCCTTAAGGGGTTAAACCACATAGTAGTGGTTTTGAAAGCATTTTCGAAATTCTTAGTTATTTTAGTTGACCGGGTCGTTTTAAAGTTCACACGCTTCAGCGGTGCCTCTCATAGCAGTGAAATCTTTATTTTTCACAATAAAACTTCGGTGTATACACCCTTCTGGCACTCAGTGGGTTAAACAGCTGTTTGTTGGGAGAACCCGCTGTCTCCGATTCACCTCTGATGTATTGATTCCCTGCCTCTTGATAGTACTTCTCTTCCTCTTGCAGTGATCTGCCACATGGAAGGAAGTGGGAAATGGCCCCAGGATAAAGACGCCATTAAGAGGGTGAAAGCCGCCTTCCAGATACGACTGTCTGAGCTGCTGAGCGCCCAGCACCAGCTACTGTGCAAAGCCACCAGCACCTACACTGATGTGTACAAGGTGAGACCTGGCACTAGTGTCCAGGACCCCTAAGGGCCACACATTATGGTTTAAAATACTAATAAGTGTTGAAACTAGCAGATTAACCCCTTGAATGCTAAAGAGGTGTTCCGTGCAATTCATTAAGACCGCTATAGCACCCAAGGGGGTTTAAAGATGATGTTAACCCTTTGAGTGACAGAGGGGTACGCAACGCATTTCAAAGCAATGCGTTGCGTACTCCTCTGGCACTCAAATGGTTAAAGCGGAACTTTCATGCTAATAAAATTACCCTCCGGTATATTTCTAACCTAGTGAAATGCAAAGTCTTACTGTCTTTAAGCTCATTAAAGGGATAGTATTATTTCAAAATTACTATCCCTCATATTGTAGCCCTTAATAAACTGAGTTAAATGACACCAGCGGCATCTCTCAGACCTTTATGGTGTAAGAGATAGCCACTTTCAAAGTTTCCTCTCCCCTGCTGTCAGCGTTCTGCTGCCAGCAGGAGAATCCGGTCTCTGAATCAAGCGGAGGCTCTTCAGCAGAGCCGATATCTCGTTATGGAAGGAAAAATTATTAATTGAAACAGTCTTCTACATGTGCTTGGTAACTAAGTACACGTAGAAGACTGTTTCAATGAATCATTTTTCCTTCCATAACGAGATATTGGCTCTATTTAAGAGCCTCCGCCTGTCCCAGGACCGGATTCCCCTGCTGGCAGCAGAACGCTGACAGCAGGGGAGAGGAAACTTTGAAAGCGGCTATCTCTTAAACCATAAAGGTCTGAGAGATGCCGCTGGTGTCATTTAACTCAGTTTATTAAGGGCTACAATATGAGGGATAGTAATTTTGAAGTAATACTATCCCTTTAAGTCCAGGTTATTGCTGATAAAACACATCTTCAGCAGGAACCAGAGGTCACACAGCGCAGACATATCGGAAATGTACCTGTGAGTTTGCGCTGTCTGTCCTGTTGACTGCCAGCATTGGTAAGTGGTATTCCTTGGTGTCTTAAAGGGACAGTAATGTTTCATAATAAAACCAGCTCCAATTAATCATCATAGTATTTAGACTTTGGAGAGTGTTATATCAATTCTGTCAGAGTTGTAGTTCAAGAGTAATTCAATGATAAAGTATCCCCCTCCCACCCCTTTTACTGATGTAACACTGTTCAGCCAGATCAGAAGGGAGGTGCCCAGGTAGACTGCAGAGAGGAACAATCTTCAATTAAAGGGATAGTAATGTTTCATAATAAAAGCAGCTCTAATTAATCATCATAGTATTTGGACTTTGGAGAGTGTTATATCAATTCTGTCAGAGTTGTAGTTCAAGAGTAATTCAATGACAAAGAGTCCCCCTCCCGTCCCTTTTACTGATGTAACACTGCTCAGCCAGATCAGAAGGGAGGTGCCCAGGTAGATTGCAGAGAGGAACAATCTTCAATTAAGATAAGGGAAAAACCTGAAAAACTTGTCAAGGGGGAAGGGCTTTCATTGTTCTCATAGGAAGAAGATTGTCCCCTGCTGTTATCTGTCTGGTCTATGGGCTGGATTCCACATCTGAGAAGAGATGGCTTACACTAGGTAAAAGGGGCGGGAGGGGAAACTTTGCTTGTGAATATCTCATAAACCATAAAGGTTTGAGAGATAAGATTTATATTGTTCTTCGTGTTTTTTTAATGCCTACAAAATAAAATAAAGATAAAACAAAGTATTACTATCCCTTTAAAGGAACAGTAATGTCCAATAAAAAATGCTTAGGGTCCGGGGACTGACAGGCGGCTCTTCACCAGAGCCAAAATAGCGTGATTTAAAAAGAAATATTTCGTTGGAAAGGTCTACAGAGTTTGCAAGCACACTTTTTAGACCGTTCCAAAGAAGTGTTTCTTTTTAAATCTCGCTAATGCGGCTTTGCTGAAGAGCCATCTTATGTCGCAGTTAAACTTCCCCCTCCCTCCCCTTTCCCTGACATCGGCTCTCTAGCTGACAGCAGGAAAATCTGGTCCCGGGACCGTTGGAGGCTCTTCAGGAGAACCGAAACAGCGATCTTTACAAAGAAATATGTGATTGTAGCGGTCTACAAAGTGTGCTTGCACACTTTGTAGACCGTTCCAATGAAGTAATTCTTTTTAAAGATCTCTATTTCGGCTCTGCTGAAGAGCCTTTGCCGGTCCCGGGACCAGATTCTCCTACAGTCAGCTAGAGAGCCGATGTCAGGGAAAGGGGAGGGAAGGGGGAATTTTAACTGTGAATATTTCTCAAACCTTAAAGGTTTGACACACGGCACTGGCATTGTTTAATTTTTTTTTTTTTTTATGGCTACAAGATTACATTTTTAAAAAAATGATACAGTACTATTCCTTTAAGAAATACTACTTCTTCTGAGACTGACAGCCAGGCATCAGCTCAGACATCATGGTTTAGAGACATCTGCGCTCCTGCACTGTCTGTCCCGGTCTCCTCTAGGAGGCGCTGTATGGTACCTTAACCCCTTAAGGACCGGCGGTCATGGGACATTTCCGTCCCATAATGACCGCATAGGGGCACTTGGACGCGCCGGTACACGTGACCTGTCACGTGTATCGGCGCGTCACTATGGGGCTTGAAAGAGATTGCTCCGATCTTGGAGCGGTCTATTTCAGGCCCTATTTTTACTTGCAGCGCTCCCGGTAGAGCGCTGTAAGTAAAAAGTACGTGACGTACCATGACCGTCATCGGTCCCTGAGTAGTTCAAGGACCGTGACGGTCCTGGTAAGTCAAGGGTCCTTAAGGGGTTAAGGTAACAGGAAGTGACTGGCGGTGCAGGAGCACAGATGCCTCTAGAGCAAGAAGCCTGTCTGTCAGTCTCAGATCGAGTAGGATTTCTGAATAACTCTGCACTTATGGTGGATAATAGCACTATTTCTAAGCTTATCGCTATGTGATTAATAACTGGGGGGGATTTTAAAGTGTGATCGTCAGCTTAATCCTTTAAGGACCAGAGGAGTGTGCAATGAAGCAATGCGTTACACACTTCTCTGGACCTTAAAGGGTTAACGGTATTGAGGAGTTATTGAGCTATGACAGTAACGCTTTCTCTTCTAGAAGAGCCTGTGTGGTGTCACTCTGTACATAAACAAGTTGTGAAACTCAAACGAACAGGAGAGTGTGTGTGTGTTGAAGTGAAAACTGTCCCCCACCCCTCACTTATTCCCACCGGTTCCTTTCGTTCCATTTCCAGGATGGTTACGTGTTCCGAGTCCAAGTTGCCTATCACAGAGAGCCGCAGTACATGAAGGAGTTCGTCACCCCAGAGGGGATGCTGAAATCACGGGACACTGAGGAGTCACTACAGCTTGAGTTGGAGACAATTCATCTGCCGCAGCTGACAAGCACATTGCACGGGTATGTGTTAATATAGATATGTGTCTTACTCTGCCCTGGCGTGCTGCGATTCTGCCCTGGCATGCCACTCTTCTGCTCCAGTGGACCCAGTTTCTACCCTGGCGTGCTGCTTTGCTTTTTTGCTGCGCTGTTTCTCGGAAGTCCGCTCTGTACTGCTGCTTCCAGCACATGCAAAATCTTAAAAAGAACATGATTGCATTAACCCCTTAAAGGGATAGTAATGTTTCATAATAAAAGCAGCTCTAATTAATCATCATAATATTTGGACTTTGGAGAGTGTTATTTCAATTCTTTCAGAGTTGTAGTTCAAGAGGAATTCAATGACAAAGTGTCCCCCTCCCGCCCCTTTTACTGATGTAACACTGCTCAGCCAGATCAGAAGGGAGGTGCCCAGGTAGATTGCACAGAGGGACAATCTTCAATTAAGATAAAGGAAAAAGCTGAAAAACTTGTCAAGGGGGGCAAGGCTTTCATTGTTCTCATAGGAAGAAGATTGTCCCCTTCTGTTATCTGTCTGGTCTATGGACTGCATTCCACATCTGAGAAGAGATGGCTTACACTAGGTAAAAGGGATGGGAGGGGAAACTTTGCTTGTGAATATCTCTCAAACCATAAAGGTTTGAGAGATAAGACTTATATCGTTCTTCATGTTTTTTTAATGTCTACAAAATAAAATAAAGTTAAAAGGAAGTATTACTATCCCTTTAATGACCTTTGCAATATATTGCACACCTCTCGGATCCTCAAGATTAAAATTATAGAGTTCATACCTTTTAAATGTCATACACTTAGCCAAGATTTATAAATAATTTCCTATTGCATAAACCCCAAAATATATATATACGTGCAATGTACGGCAAGTGTTTCAGTGAACTGAACTGGAGAGGTTATAAACTCAACACAATTCTCTGTTTATGGTTTCATCAGTCTAACAGGCCTGACAAAAATATGTACATTTTTTGTTTAGGAGTGAATATTTTGCGAGAGGGTTATGTAACACATTGTAATGTGCTGCGTATCCCTTTGGCACTCAAAGGGTTAACTCTTTGAATGCCAGGGAGGTATCCAACTCATTGCATTTCAAGGCACTTAGAGGGTTAATGGATTTAAGCCATCTTTGTTTTTTGGTGATAAGGTATGGAAACATTTATAAAGCATCTACTGTTCACAGGTATGCATGTGACACTGTAATCACCCTAAAAGTCCAAACGCATCACAACTTGAGGCAGTGTTACTGGATAATGTATCTGAAGTTGAAAGATGGAAAGCTTAAAACAAACTGTTCTTAAAGGAGCAGTCATTTTTTTTTATGAAAACATGTACTTTACAGAGCACTTAATGCTGAATAAAACAATGTCACTCCCATCGCTGTCAGATGTTTTATTCAAATATTATAGCAGTTTAAATAATCAGGAAGTGAATTTACTGTGTTTACTTCCTGATAGTTCTAACTGACAGGAAGTGAATTTACTGTGATTACTTCCTGATAGTTCTAACTGACAGGAAGTCATAGGCAGTTTCTATCACATTCTACAGGGAACTGTATATCACTGACTTTTCTAACTTTCCTCTCCATTAGAATCTAACAGGAAATCTAATTAGAATATGACCACTAGAGGGCACTGCTAATGTAAAAAAACATGGGTTTAAACTGTAATAACTCTGGAAATATAAATCTCTCGGCAGTGGTAGTACCCTTATTTTACTCAACAGGAAAATCCCTACAATATATATTTTTTCATAAAAAAAGTTTAATGCTCCTTTAAATATGGACAAAATGGTCACAATGGACTTTGGTACAAAGCACAAGCCACTTAAACTCCGCAGTACCCATTTAACTATGGTAATATTGTCTAATCTTAACTCGGCACGGGTCTACTCTTACGAATTTCTTGTTATGTGCCTTCACCCCAACCTCACTTTTGGTCTTTATATTGATAAATTAACATCCAAAGATTACACTAAAATAGGTGCTCTGTTTAGAAACAAATCCTAAGACCGATGGTAAGAAAATGTATTGTTCAACAGATGCTAATGCCAATCATAGACTATGGAGACGTAGCATATGCTACTGATCCACAAACCAATCTTGGTTAACATGGCACACACTATAATTCACTATGTCGCTTTGTCCTCCAGTGTAACACTGTCCATCATTGTGATAGGTTTAACCCTTTGAGTGCCAGAGGGGTAAACAATGCAATGCTTTGCAATACGTTGTGTACCCCTCTGGCACTCAGAGAGGTAAAGAACTAAAGTGGCTATGACTCGAATATATACATACTCTTCACCTTTCCTGCCTAGTTTATAACCACTTCTCTGGGAAGCTACCACACTACCTGAGCAGTATGATCACTCCAGATCTCCATACTAACTATAACCTCCGCTCCACTACTAACAACTCACTGACTATTCCACACTACCTGAGAAGTATGATCACTCCAGATCTCCATACTAACTATAACCTCCACTCCACTACTAACAACTCACTGACTATTCCACACTACCTGAGAAGTATGATCACTCCAGATCTCCATACTAACTATAACCTCCGCTCCACTGCTAACAACTCACTGACTATTCCACACTACCTGAGCAGTATGATCACTCCAGATCTCCATACTAACTATAACCTCCGCTACTAACAACTCACTGACTATTCCACACTACCTGAGCAGTATGATCACTCCAGATTTCCATACTAACTATAACCTCCACTACTAACAACTCGCTGACTATTCCACACTACCTGAGCAGTATGATCACTCCCGATCTCCGTACTAACTATAACCTCCACTACTAACAACTCACTGACTATTCCACACTACCTGAGCTGTATGATCACTCCAGATCTCCATACTAACTATAACCTCCACTCCCCTGCTAACAACTACTGACTATTCCACACTACCTGAGCAGCATGATCACTCCAGATCTCTATACTAACTATAACCTCCACTCCACTACTAACAACTCACTGACTATTCCACACTACCTGAGCAGTATGATCACTCCAGATCTCCATACTAACTATAACCTCCACTACTAACAACTCACTGACTATTCCACACTACCTGAGCAGTATGATCACCCCAGATCTCCATACTAACTATAACCTCCACTACTAACAACTCATTGACTATTCCACACTACCTGAGCAGTATGATCACTCCAGATCTCCATACTAACTATAACCTCCACTGCTAACAACTCACTGACTATTCCACACTACCTGAGCAGTATGATCACTCCAGATCTCCATACTAACTATAACCTCCACTCCACTACTAACAACTCACTGACTATTCCACACTATCTGAGCAGTATGATCACTCCAGATCTCCATACTAACTATAACCTCCACTCCACTACTAACAACTCATTGACTATTCCACATTACCTGAGCAGTATGATCACTCCAGCTCTCCATACTTACTATAACCTCCACTTCTAACAACTCACTGACTATTCCACATTACCTGAGCAGTATTATCACTTCAGATCTCCATACTAACTGTAACATCCACTGCTAACAACTCACTGACTATTCCACACTATCTGAGCAGTATGATCACTCCAGATCTCCATACTAACTATAACCTCCACTACTAACAACTCACTGACTATTCCACACTACCCGAGCAGTATGATCACTCCAGCTCTCCATACTAACTATAACCTCCATTGCTAACAACTCTCTGACTATTCCACACTACCCGAACAGTATGATCACTCCAGCTCTCCATACTAACTATAATCTCCACTGCTAACAACTCACTGACCATTCCAGACTACCTGAGCAGTATGATCACTACAGATCTCCATACTAATTATAACCTCCGCTCCACTAACAACTCACTGACTATTCCACACTACCTGAGCAGTATGATCACTCCAAATCTCCATACTAACTATAACCTCTGCTCCACTGCTAACAACTCACTGACTATTCCACAATACCTGAGCAGTATGATCACTCCAGCTCTCCATACTGACTATAACCTCCACTCCACTGCTAACAACTCACTGACTATTCCACACTTCCTGAGCAGTACGATCACTCCAGATCTCCATACTAACTATAACCTCCACTACTAACAATTCACTGACTATTCCACACCAGCTGAGCAGTATGATCACTCCAGATCTCCATACTAACTATAACCTCCACTACTAACAACTCACTGACTATTCCACATTACCTGAGCAGTATGATCACTCCAGATCTCCATACTAACTATAACCTCCACTCCACTACTAACAACTCACTGACTATTCCACACTACCTGAGCAGTATGATCACTACAGATCTCCATACTAACTATAACCTCCACTGCTAACAACTCACTGACTATTCCACATTACCTGAGCAGTATGATCACTCCAGATCTCCATACTAACTATAACCTCCACTGCTAACAACTCACTGACTATTCCACACTACCTGAGCAGTATGATCACTCCAGATCTCCATACTAACTATAACCTCCACTCCACTACTAACAACTCACTGACTATTCCACACTACCTGAGCAGTATGATCACTCCAGATCTCCATACTAACTATAACCTCCACTACTAACAACTCACTGACTATTCCTCACTACCTGAGCAGTATGATCACTCCAGATCTCCATACTAACTATAACCTACACTACTAACAACTCACTGACTATTCCACACTTCCTGAGCAGTATGATCACTCCAGATCTCCATACTAACTATAACCTCCACTGCTAACAACTCACTGACTATTCCACACTACCTGAGCTGTATGATCAGTCCAGCTCTCCATACTAACTATAACCTCCACTACTAACAACTCACTGAGTATTCCACACTACCTGAGCAGTATGATCACTCCAGATCTCCATACTAACTATAACCTCCGCTCCACTGCTAAGAACTCACTGACTATTCCACACTACCTGAGCAGTATGATCACTCCAGATCTCCATACTAACTATAACCTCCACTCCACTACTAACAACTCATTGACTATTCCACATTACCTGAGCAGTATGATCACTCCAGCTCTCCATACTTACTATAACCTCCACTGCTAACAACTCACTGACTATTCCACATTACCTGAGCAGTATTATCACTTCAGATCTCCATACTAACTGTAACATCCACTGCTAACAACTCACTGACTATTCCACACTATCTGAGCAGTATGATCACTCCAGATCTCCATACTAACTATAACCTCCACTACTAACAACTCACTGACTATTCCACACTACCCGAGCAGTATGATCACTCCAGCTCTCCATACTAACTATAATCTCCACTGCTAACAACTCACTGACCATTCCAGACTACCTGAGCAGTATGATCACTACAGATCTCCATACTAATTATAACCTCCGCTCCACTAACAACTCACTGACTATTCCACACTACCTGAGCAGTATGATCACTCCAAATCTCCATACTAACTATAACCTCTGCTCCACTGCTAACAACTCACTGACTATTCCACAATACCTGAGCAGTATGATCACTCCAGATCTCCATACTAACTATTACCTCCGCTCCACTGCTAACAACTCACTGACTATTCCACACTACCTGAGCAGTATGATCACTCCAGCTCTCCATACTGACTATAACCTCCACTCCACTGCTAACAACTCACTGACTATTCCACACTTCCTGAGCAGTATGATCACTCCAGATCTCCATACTAACTATAACCTCCACTACTAACAATTCACTGACTATTCCACACTACCTGAGCAGTATGATCACTCCAGATCTCCATACTAACTATAACCTCCACTACTAACAACTCACTGACTATTCCACATTACCTGAGCAGTATGATCACTCCAGATCTCCATACTAACTATAACCTCCACTACTAACAACTCACTGACTATTCCACACTACCTGAGCAGTATGATCACTCCAGATCTCCATACTAACTATAACCTCCACTGCTAACAACTCACTGACTATTCCACACTACCTGAGCAGTAAGATCAGTCCAGATCTCCATATTAACTATAACCTCCACTACTAACAACTCACTGACTATTCCACACTACCTGAGCAGTAAGATCAGTCCAGATCTACATACTAACTATAACCTCCACTCCACTACTAACAACTAACTGACTATTCCACACTACCTGAGCAGTATGATCACTACAGATCTCCATACTAACTATAACCTCCACTGCTAACAACTCACTGACTATTCCACACTACCTGAGCAGTATGATCACTCCAGATCTCCATACTAACTATAACCTCCACTACTAACAACTCACTGACTATTCCACATTACCTGAGCAGTATGATCACTGCAGATCTCCATACTAACTATAACCTCCACTACTAACAACTCACTGACTATTCCACACTACCTGAGCAGTATGATCACTCCAGATCTACATACTAACTATAACCTCCACTACTAACAACTCACTGACTATTCCACACTACCTGAGCAGTATGATCACTCCTGATCTCTATACTAACTATAACCTCCACTACTAACAACTCACTGACTATTCCACACTACCTGAGCAGTATGATCACTCCAGATCTAAATACTAACTATAACCTCCACTACTAACAACTCACTGACTATTCCACACTACCTGAGCAGTATGATCACTCCAGATCTCCATACTAACTATAACCTCCACTGCTAACAACTCACTGACTATTCCACACTACCTGAGCAGTAAGATCAGTCCAGATCTCCATATTAACTATAACCTCCACTACTAACAACTCACTGACTATTCCACACTACCTGAGCAGTAAGATCAGTCCAGATCTACATACTAACTATAACCTCCACTCCACTACTAACAACTAACTGACTATTCCACACTACCTGAGCAGTATGATCACTACAGATCTCCATACTAACTATAACCTCCACTGCTAACAACTCACTGACTATTCCACACTACCTGAGCAGTATGATCACTCCAGATCTCCATACTAACTATAACCTCCACTACTAACAACTCACTGACTATTCCACATTACCTGAGCAGTATGATCACTGCAGATCTCCATACTAACTATAACCTCCACTACTAACAACTCACTGACTATTCCACACTTCCTGAGCAGTTTGATCACTCCAGATCTCCATACTAACTATAACCTCCACTGCTAACAACTCACTGACTATTCCACACTACCTGAGCTGTATGATCAGTCCAGCTCTCCACACTAACTATAACCTCCACTGCTAACAACTCACTGACTATTCCACACTACCTGAGCAGTATGATCACTCCAGATCTCCATACTAACTATAACCTCCACTCCACTACTAACAACTCACTGACTATTCCACACTATCTGAGCAGTATGATCACTCCAGATCTCCATACTAACTATAACCTCCACTCCACTACTAACAACTCATTGACTATTCCACATTACCTGAGCAGTATGATCACTCCAGCTCTCCATACTTACTATAACCTCCACTTCTAACAACTCACTGACTATTCCACATTACCTGAGCAGTATTATCACTTCAGATCTCCATACTAACTGTAACATCCACTGCTAACAACTCACTGACTATTCCACACTATCTGAGCAGTATGATCACTCCAGATCTCCATACTAACTATAACCTCCACTACTAACAACTCACTGACTATTCCACACTACCCGAGCAGTATGATCACTCCAGCTCTCCATACTAACTATAACCTCCATTGCTAACAACTCTCTGACTATTCCACACTACCCGAACAGTATGATCACTCCAGCTCTCCATACTAACTATAATCTCCACTGCTAACAACTCACTGACCATTCCAGACTACCTGAGCAGTATGATCACTACAGATCTCCATACTAATTATAACCTCCGCTCCACTAACAACTCACTGACTATTCCACACTACCTGAGCAGTATGATCACTCCAAATCTCCATACTAACTATAACCTCTGCTCCACTGCTAACAACTCACTGACTATTCCACAATACCTGAGCAGTATGATCACTCCAGCTCTCCATACTGACTATAACCTCCACTCCACTGCTAACAACTCACTGACTATTCCACACTTCCTGAGCAGTACGATCACTCCAGATCTCCATACTAACTATAACCTCCACTACTAACAATTCACTGACTATTCCACACCAGCTGAGCAGTATGATCACTCCAGATCTCCATACTAACTATAACCTCCACTACTAACAACTCACTGACTATTCCACATTACCTGAGCAGTATGATCACTCCAGATCTCCATACTAACTATAACCTCCACTCCACTACTAACAACTCACTGACTATTCCACACTACCTGAGCAGTATGATCACTACAGATCTCCATACTAACTATAACCTCCACTGCTAACAACTCACTGACTATTCCACATTACCTGAGCAGTATGATCACTCCAGATCTCCATACTAACTATAACCTCCACTGCTAACAACTCACTGACTATTCCACACTACCTGAGCAGTATGATCACTCCAGATCTCCATACTAACTATAACCTCCACTCCACTACTAACAACTCACTGACTATTCCACACTACCTGAGCAGTATGATCACTCCAGATCTCCATACTAACTATAACCTCCACTACTAACAACTCACTGACTATTCCTCACTACCTGAGCAGTATGATCACTCCAGATCTCCATACTAACTATAACCTACACTACTAACAACTCACTGACTATTCCACACTTCCTGAGCAGTATGATCACTCCAGATCTCCATACTAACTATAACCTCCACTGCTAACAACTCACTGACTATTCCACACTACCTGAGCTGTATGATCAGTCCAGCTCTCCATACTAACTATAACCTCCACTACTAACAACTCACTGAGTATTCCACACTACCTGAGCAGTATGATCACTCCAGATCTCCATACTAACTATAACCTCCGCTCCACTGCTAAGAACTCACTGACTATTCCACACTACCTGAGCAGTATGATCACTCCAGATCTCCATACTAACTATAACCTCCACTCCACTACTAACAACTCATTGACTATTCCACATTACCTGAGCAGTATGATCACTCCAGCTCTCCATACTTACTATAACCTCCACTGCTAACAACTCACTGACTATTCCACATTACCTGAGCAGTATTATCACTTCAGATCTCCATACTAACTGTAACATCCACTGCTAACAACTCACTGACTATTCCACACTATCTGAGCAGTATGATCACTCCAGATCTCCATACTAACTATAACCTCCACTACTAACAACTCACTGACTATTCCACACTACCCGAGCAGTATGATCACTCCAGCTCTCCATACTAACTATAATCTCCACTGCTAACAACTCACTGACCATTCCAGACTACCTGAGCAGTATGATCACTACAGATCTCCATACTAATTATAACCTCCGCTCCACTAACAACTCACTGACTATTCCACACTACCTGAGCAGTATGATCACTCCAAATCTCCATACTAACTATAACCTCTGCTCCACTGCTAACAACTCACTGACTATTCCACAATACCTGAGCAGTATGATCACTCCAGATCTCCATACTAACTATTACCTCCGCTCCACTGCTAACAACTCACTGACTATTCCACACTACCTGAGCAGTATGATCACTCCAGCTCTCCATACTGACTATAACCTCCACTCCACTGCTAACAACTCACTGACTATTCCACACTTCCTGAGCAGTATGATCACTCCAGATCTCCATACTAACTATAACCTCCACTACTAACAATTCACTGACTATTCCACACTACCTGAGCAGTATGATCACTCCAGATCTCCATACTAACTATAACCTCCACTACTAACAACTCACTGACTATTCCACATTACCTGAGCAGTATGATCACTCCAGATCTCCATACTAACTATAACCTCCACTACTAACAACTCACTGACTATTCCACACTACCTGAGCAGTATGATCACTCCAGATCTCCATACTAACTATAACCTCCACTGCTAACAACTCACTGACTATTCCACACTACCTGAGCAGTAAGATCAGTCCAGATCTCCATATTAACTATAACCTCCACTACTAACAACTCACTGACTATTCCACACTACCTGAGCAGTAAGATCAGTCCAGATCTACATACTAACTATAACCTCCACTCCACTACTAACAACTAACTGACTATTCCACACTACCTGAGCAGTATGATCACTACAGATCTCCATACTAACTATAACCTCCACTGCTAACAACTCACTGACTATTCCACACTACCTGAGCAGTATGATCACTCCAGATCTCCATACTAACTATAACCTCCACTACTAACAACTCACTGACTATTCCACATTACCTGAGCAGTATGATCACTGCAGATCTCCATACTAACTATAACCTCCACTACTAACAACTCACTGACTATTCCACACTACCTGAGCAGTATGATCACTCCAGATCTACATACTAACTATAACCTCCACTACTAACAACTCACTGACTATTCCACACTACCTGAGCAGTATGATCACTCCTGATCTCTATACTAACTATAACCTCCACTACTAACAACTCACTGACTATTCCACACTACCTGAGCAGTATGATCACTCCAGATCTAAATACTAACTATAACCTCCACTACTAACAACTCACTGACTATTCCACACTACCTGAGCAGTATGATCACTCCAGATCTCCATACTAACTATAACCTCCACTGCTAACAACTCACTGACTATTCCACACTACCTGAGCAGTAAGATCAGTCCAGATCTCCATATTAACTATAACCTCCACTACTAACAACTCACTGACTATTCCACACTACCTGAGCAGTAAGATCAGTCCAGATCTACATACTAACTATAACCTCCACTCCACTACTAACAACTAACTGACTATTCCACACTACCTGAGCAGTATGATCACTACAGATCTCCATACTAACTATAACCTCCACTGCTAACAACTCACTGACTATTCCACACTACCTGAGCAGTATGATCACTCCAGATCTCCATACTAACTATAACCTCCACTACTAACAACTCACTGACTATTCCACATTACCTGAGCAGTATGATCACTGCAGATCTCCATACTAACTATAACCTCCACTACTAACAACTCACTGACTATTCCACACTACTTGAGCAGTATGATCACTCCAGATCTACATACTAACTATAACCTCCACTACTAACAACTCACTGACTATTCCACACTACCTGAGCAGTATGATCACTCCTGATCTCTATACTAACTATAACCTCCACTACTAACAACTCACTGACTATTCCACACTACCTGAGCAGTATGATCACTCCAGATCTAAATACTAACTATAACCTCCACTACTAACAACTCACTGACTATTCCACATTACCTGAGCAGTATGATCACTCCGGATCTCCATACTAACTACAACCTCCACTGCTAACAACTCACTGACTATTCCACACTACCTGAGCAGTATGATCACTCCAGATCTCCATACTAACTATAACCTCCACTCCACTACTAACAACTCACTGACTATTCCACACTACCTGAGCAGTATGATCACTCCAGATCTCCATACTAACTATAACCTCCACTACTAACAACTCACTGACTATTCCTCACTACCTGAGCAGTATGATCACTCCAGATCTCCATACTAACTATAACCTCCACTGCTAACAACTCACTGACTATTCCACACTACCTGAGCTGTATGATCAGTCCAGATCTCCATACTAACTATAACCTACACTACTAACAACTCACTGACTATTCCACACTTCCTGAGCAGTATGATCACTCCAGATCTCCATACTAACTATAACCTCCACTGCTAACAACTCACTGACTATTCCACACTACCTGAGCTGTATGATCAGTCCAGCTCTCCATACTAACTATAACCTCCACTACTAACAACTCACTGAGTATTCCACACTACCTGAGCAGTATGATCACTCCAGATCTCCATACTAACTATAACCTCCGCTCCACTGCTAAGAACTCACTGACTATTCCACACTACCTGAGCAGTATGATCACTCCAGATCTCCATACTAACTATAACCTCCACTCCACTACTAACAACTCATTGACTATTCCACATTACCTGAGCAGTATGATCACTCCAGCTCTCCATACTTACTATAACCTCCACTGCTAACAACTCACTGACTATTCCACATTACCTGAGCAGCATTATCACTTCAGATCTCCATACTAACTGTAACATCCACTGCTAACAACTCACTGACTATTCCACACTATCTGAGCAGTATGATCACTCCAGATCTCCATACTAACTATAACCTCCACTACTAACAACTCACTGACTATTCCACACTACCCGAGCAGTATGATCACTCCAGCTCTCCATACTAACTATAATCTCCACTGCTAACAACTCACTGACCATTCCAGACTACCTGAGCAGTATGATCACTACAGATCTCCATACTAATTATAACCTCCGCTCCACTAACAACTCACTGACTATTCCACACTACCTGAGCAGTATGATCACTCCAAATCTCCATACTAACTATAACCTCTGCTCCACTGCTAACAACTCACTGACTATTCCACAATACCTGAGCAGTATGATCACTCCAGATCTCCATACTAACTATAACCTCCGCTCCACTGCTAACAACTCACTGACTATTCCACACTACCTGAGCAGTATGATCACTCCAGCTCTCCATACTGACTATAACCTCCACTCCACTGCTAACAACTCACTGACTATTCCACACTTCCTGAGCAGTATGATCACTCCAGATCTCCATACTAACTATAACCTCCACTACTAACAATTCACTGACTATTCCACACTACCTGAGCAGTATGATCACTCCAGATCTCCATACTAACTATAACCTCCACTACTAACAACTCACTGACTATTCCACATTACCTGAGCAGTATGATCACTCCAGATCTCCATACTAACTATAACCTCCACTACTAACAACTCACTGACTATTCCACACTACCTGAGCAGTATGATCACTCCAGATCTCCATACTAACTATAACCTCCACTGCTAACAACTCACTGACTATTCCACACTACCTGAGCAGTAAGATCAGTCCAGATCTCCATATTAACTATAACCTCCACTACTAACAACTCACTGACTATTCCACACTACCTGAGCAGTAAGATCAGTCCAGATCTACATACTAACTATAACCTCCACTCCACTACTAACAACTAACTGACTATTCCACACTACCTGAGCAGTATGATCACTACAGATCTCCATACTAACTATAACCTCCACTGCTAACAACTCACTGACTATTCCACACTACCTGAGCAGTATGATCACTCCAGATCTCCATACTAACTATAACCTCCACTACTAACAACTCACTGACTATTCCACATTACCTGAGCAGTATGATCACTGCAGATCTCCATACTAACTATAACCTCCACTACTAACAACTCACTGACTATTCCACACTACCTGAGCAGTATGATCACTCCAGATCTACATACTAACTATAACCTCCACTACTAACAACTCACTGACTATTCCACACTACCTGAGCAGTATGATCACTCCTGATCTCTATACTAACTATAACCTCCACTACTAACAACTCACTGACTATTCCACACTACCTTAGCAGTATGATCACTCCAGATCTAAATACTAACTATAACCTCCACTACTAACAACTCACTGACTATTCCACACTACCTGAGCAGTATGATCACTCCAGATCTCCATACTAACTATAACCTCCACTGCTAACAACTCACTGACTATGCCACACTACCTGAGCAGTAAGATCAGTCCAGATCTCCATATTAACTATAACCTCCACTACTAACAACTCACTGACTATTCCACACTACCTGAGCAGTAAGATCAGTCCAGATCTACATACTAACTATAACCTCCACTCCACTACTAACAACTAACTGACTATTCCACACTACCTGAGCAGTATGATCACTACAGATCTCCATACTAACTATAACCTCCACTGCTAACAACTCACTGACTATTCCACACTACCTGAGCAGTATGATCACTCCAGATCTCCATACTAACTATAACCTCCACTACTAACAACTCACTGACTATTCCACATTACCTGAGCAGTATGATCACTGCAGATCTCCATACTAACTATAACCTCCACTACTAACAACTCACTGACTATTCCACACTACTTGAGCAGTATGATCACTCCAGATCTACATACTAACTATAACCTCCACTACTAACAACTCACTGACTATTCCACACTACCTGAGCAGTATGATCACTCCTGATCTCTATACTAACTATAACCTCCACTACTAACAACTCACTGACTATTCCACACTACCTGAGCAGTATGATCACTCCAGATCTAAATACTAACTATAACCTCCACTACTAACAACTCACTGACTATTCCACATTACCTGAGCAGTATGATCACTCCAGATCTCCATACTAACTACAACCTCCACTGCTAACAACTCATTGACTATTCCACACTACCTGAGCAGTATGATCACTCCAGATCTCCATACTAACTATAACCTCCACTCCACTACTAACAACTCACTGACTATTCCACACTACCTGAGCAGTATGATCACTCCAGATCTCCATACTAACTATAACCTACACTACTAACAGCTCACTGACTATTCCTCACTACCTGAGCAGTATGATCACTCCAGATCTCCATACTAACTATAACCTACACTACTAACAGCTCACTGACTATTCCACACTTCCTGAGCAGTTTGATCACTCCAGATCTCCATACTAACTATAACCTCCACTGCTAACAACTCACTGACTATTCCACACTACCTGAGCTGTATGATCAGTCCAGCTCTCCACACTAACTATAACCTCCACTACTAACAACTCACTGACTATTCCACACTACCTGAGCAGTATGATCACTCCAGATCTCCATACTAACTATAACCTCCACTACTAACAACTCACTGACTATTCCACACTACCTGAGCAGTATGATCACTCCAGATCTCCATACTAACTATAACCTACACTACTAGCAACTCACTGACTATTCCACACTACCTGAGCAGTATGATCACTCCAGATCTCCATACTAACTATAACCTCCACTACTAACAACTCACTGACTATTCCACACTACCTGAGCAGTATGATCACTCCAGATCGCCATACTAACTATAACCTCCACTACTAACAACTCACTGACTATTCCACACTACCTGAGCAGTATGATCACTCCTGATCTCCATACTAACTATAACCTCCACTCCACTACTAACAACTCACTGACTATTCCACATTACCTGAGCAGTATAATCACTCCTGATCTCTATACTAACTATAACCTCCACTGCTAACAACTCACTGACTATTCCACACTACCTGAGCAGTATGATCACTCCTGATCTCTATACTAACTATAACCTCCACTGCTAACAACTCACTGACTATTCCACACTACCTGAGCAGTATGATCACTCCAGATCTCCATACTAACTATAACCTCCACTTCACTACTAACAACTCACTGACTATTCCACACTACCTGAGCAGTATGATCACTCCAGATCTCCATACTAACTATAACCTCCACTACTAACAACTCACTGACTATTCCACACTACCTGAGCAGTATGCTTACTCCAGATCTCCATACTAACTATAACCTCCACTACTAACAACTCACTGACTTTTCCACACTACCTGAGCAGTATGATCACTCCAGATCTCCATACTAACTATAACCTCCACTACTAACAACTCACTGACTATTCCACACTACCTGATCAGTATGATCACTCCAGATCTCCATACTAACTATAACCTCCACTACTAACAACTCACTGACTATTCCACATTACCTGAGCAGTATGCTCACTCCAGATCTCCATACTAACTATAACCTCCACTACTAACAACTCACTGACTATTCCACACTACCTGAGCAGTATGATCACTCCAGATCTCCATACTAACTATAACCTCCACTGCTAACAACTCACTGACTATTCCACACTACCTGAGCAGTATGATCACTCCAGATCTCCATACTAACTATAACCTCCACTGCTAACAACTCACTGACTATTCCACACTACCTGAGCAGTATAATCACTCCAGATCTCCATACTAACTATAACCTCCACTGCTAACAACTCACTGACTATTCCACACTACCTGAGCAGTATGATCACTCCAGATCTCCATACTAACTATAACCTCCACTACTAACAACTCACTGACTATTCCACATTACCTGAGCAGTATGCTCACTCCAGATCTCCATACTAACTATAACCTCCACTACTAACAACTCACTGACTATTCCATATTACCTGAGCAGTATGCTCACTCCAGATCTCCATACTAACTATAACCTCCACTACTAACAACTCACTGACTATTCCACACTACCTGAGCAGTATGATCACTCCAACTCTCCATACTAACTATAACCTCCACTACTAACAACTCACTGACTATTCCACATTACCTGAGCAGCATGCTCACTCCAGCTCTCCATACTAACTATAACCTCCACTGCTAACAACTCACTGACTATTCCACACTACCTGAGCAGTATGATCACTCCAACTCTCCATACTAACTATAACCTCCAAAACTAACAACTCACTGACTATTCCACACTACCTGAGCAGTATGCTCACTCCAGTGTTCCATACTAACTATAACCTCCACTCTACTGCTAACAACTCACTGACTATTCCACACTACCTGAGCAGTATGATCTCTCCAGCTCTCCATACTAACTATAACCTCCACTACTAACAACTCACTGACTATTCCACATTACCTAAGCAGTATGCTCACTCCAGATCTCCATACTAACTATAACCTCCACTACTAACAACTCACTGACTATTCCAAACTACCTGAGCAGTATGATCACTCCAGATCTCCATACTAACTATAACCTCCACTACTAACAACTCACTGACTATTCCACACTACCTGAGCAGTATGATCACTCCAGATATCCATACTAACTATAACCTCCACTCCACTGCTAACAACTCACTGACTATTCCACACTACCTGAGCAGTATGATCACTCCAGATATCCATACTAACTATAACCTCCACTAATAACAACTCACTGACTATCCCACACTACCTGAGCAGTATGATCACTCCAGATCTCCATACTAACTATAACCTCCACTGCTAACAACTCACTGACTATTCCACACAACCTGAGCAGTATGATCACTCCAGATCTCCATACTAACTATAACCTCCACTGCTAAAAACTCACTGACTATTCCACACTACCTGAGCAGTACGATCACTCCAGATCTCCATACTAACTATAACCTCCACTGCTAACAACTCACTGACTATTCCACACTACCTGAGCAGTACGATCACTCCAGATCTCCATACTAACTATAACCTCCACTACTAACAACTCACTGACTATTCCGCACTACCTGAACAGTACGATCACTCCAGATCTCCATACTAACTATAACCTCCACTACTAACAACTCACTGACTATTCCGCACTACCTGAGCAGTATGATCACTCCAGATCTCCATACTAACTATAACCTCCACTGCTAACAACTCACTGACTATTCCACACTACCTGAGCAGTATGATCACTCCAGATCTCCATACTAACTATAACATCCACTGCTAACAACTCACTGACTATACCACACTACCTGAGCAGTATGATCACTCCAGATCTCCATACTAACTATAACCTTCAATACTAACAACTCACTGGGTATGCCAGACTTCAAGAAAAGGAAGTTGATCGATCTGCTTTCTCCATCAGAGCTCCGAAAAGCTGGAATAACCTGCCTTAAAAATCAGATCATATTCCTATCTAAAAAAAAACAGCAACAAAAAACAAAATGGAATTGTATATAATTTTTTATGTGTGTGTTTTTTTCTGTTTTGTGTAAATACGTTATTTTTTTACCGTAGAAGCTCTCCAGTCTTAGCTCTCCTGTGCTCACTATCTATCACAGTTAGGGGTTTAATGTACAAATTCTAATCCTTCCCTCGGACTACCCAGGCTCCACCAGCAGCTCCCGGCATTTGGGGGTACCTCCCGTCTGGCCAAGCGTTGGATCAGCACTCAGCTCCTGGTAGACAGCTTCTCGGATGAGTGTGTGGACTTGCTGGTGGCTTATGTGTTCTTGCACCCAGCACCCTTCTCTACACCCAGGTAGGGAATTTGAAGGCACTTTAACCCCTTAAGCACTAGAGGGATGTGTAATGCATTGTGAAACACACATACATGTACACACATATATACCTACACACACAAACACACTCCAGCAGACTCCCTTCATCCTCTCCTTAATCCTTTGAGTGTCAGAGGAGTCTGCAAATCATAACAGCAGTCACAACATTTTCGGTTTTTATAATGGACCTATCACAAAACAGTTTCCTATTTTGAAGGAAGTACGTTACATTCAGATCAGCAGCCTCCACATCTCCTCATGGGCAAAGAAATAGGAGATAGAATTCCTGTTTCATGAATACTTGTTTCCCAGTCCCTGTGTCCAAGTCCTAGACTGCCTTCTACTTTGGATTCCTTTAAAGTGTTAGTAATGTCCAGAAAAAAGATTTTTGCATTCAGAAGAGCTTAAAAAGCTGAGCTACATGCAAAAAACTGTATCTCTCAAACCGCTATGGTTTAAGAGATACAGGCGTTTAAAGTTTGATCTCTCCTACTGACAGCTGTAAAGCTGTCAGCAGGAGATCAGTGTCGGCCGACACGGAGGCGCTTGAGAAGTGCCGCCATCTCGTTATTTACCACAAATCCCTTCATTGGAATGGTCTAAAAGGTGTGCTTGAAAACCAGGCACACATTTTAGACCATTCCAATGAAGGGATTTGTGGTAAATAACGAGACCACGGCTCTGCTCAAGCGCCTCCATGTCGACCGACACGAATCTCCTACTGACAGCTTTATAGCTGTCAGTAGGAGAGATCAAACTTTAAACGCCCGTATCTCTTAAACCATAACGGTTTGAGAGATACGTTTTTTTGCATTTAGATCAGCTTTTTAAGCTCTTCTAAATGCAAAAAAACTTTTTCTGGACCTTACTAACACTTTAATGCTCTCCCAGTCATTGTTAGATGCTGAGAGTGAAGGATCTACTTCTTCAGTGAAGGGAATGGTACAGTGAAGCAGAATTTGAACCTGTTCCTTTTTTCAGCTCCCCCCAGGTGGGCTTCCTGCGATTCCTTCACCTGTTGGCCACTTTTGATTGGAAGAACAGCCCGCTCATAGTGAATCTGAATGGAGAGCTGAAGAGTGAGTAGGACAGTGTGAACCTCTTCCCTAATTAATTGGTAAAAGGAGCAAGAAACTTTTCATGAATTAATATTAATTATTCTTGCTTTGTAATACAAGGTATTCCCACTGTGGATAGAGTTTTAATTTAAAAGTTATTGCAGCTCAAGTGCGTGCCTACAATTGTTTTTACTTAAACTGCAGTTTTCTATTCTGTCAGCAGGTGGTGCTGTTTCTATCAAGCAATAGCTTGACAAGGTTATTTTTTCCTTAACATTTAAAAGTGTGACTGATGTTAGTCACACTTTTAAAAAAATGCAGCACTTTGTAAGTTATAGTGAATTTATTCTACACATTCCATACCCTGACGTCAGCTTCTTTTCTACTGCAGAGGTCTTACCCGAATAACTGACAGTAGTAGCCAAGGCAAACTGGAGTAGTGATCAGAAGACTGACCATGAATTTTCCTTTTAGTCCTTTTTACATTATGCTGAGCCCTAACTTTGTTGTAGTTCATTCACTTCAGGAGGTGAAAGGACTCCGATAGAGAGTTTTACTTGTTTGCTTGTTTAATGACCTCCTGCCTCTGTCCCCAACTAGATGCTGAATACACGGAGATCCGGAATGACTTTGTGTCTGCACGTGACCAGCTTCCCGTTATGTTCATTGCAACCCCAAAGGACAAGAAGGATTCAGTCTGGACCAAGAAGCAGCCCTCTGCTCAGGTTAGATCAGAGGTTCTCAATCTTGTTTTGCTCAATGCACCGCTAATATGCAGTATGGAATTTTCAGAGCACCCCTAACATTTTATAGGTCTTATATCAAGGGTGTAATGAAAGGAACAGTACATACATTTCTCTTTCATCCACTGGTGACACAGGAACCATGAGGTATAGGTCCCGCCAGTAGGAGTCAGGTCATTTAGTGAAAAAGCCACTGGAGGAGGCAGGCTCCTCTCAGCCCTGTTTGGTTTACTTTAGAAATATCGTCCTCTACTTAGAGAGCATCAAAACGGCAAGATCAGAATGTCGCCTGCACCATGCGGACGAGAGCAGAATATCGCTGCATGAAAAGGGCAATATTCTCATGTTACCGTTTTGATTGTTGCACCCTGCTGACTACTACTGCCATACATCCCCAAGGACTACGTGTAGAGATAGATGCCCCACACAGGGATAAATAAGGGGTTCCATTAGCAAGCAGTATTTGGGATACCACCCTGCTTAACCCCCACAAGCTCTGTGTAATGCCAATGTTTTCCTCATAAGGTACCAATGTTTTTTTTCTCTCCTATGTTATAACAGCCCACTCGGGTAACATGTTTGGACAGCAGGCTCATAAATGTTCCATCGCCAGAGGGCGTACTCTCTCATCTGTACACATGCATGGATCTGCTGCAGATGCAGGGCTGTATCCTGCATATCAAAAAATCCAGCCTAGTTTTTTTTTTTGGTGTTTTAACTTGATGGGCACAAAGTTCAACACCCTGCAACAGCTGGTCTTTCTCTCTGATGACAATGTCAGAACCTCGTCTTACAAGATCTCTCAGATTCTTCCACAAGTACACTTATCCATAATGGATTGCATGAAGAAGGTGTCAAGGAAGTGGTCCAACTGTACCAACCCTCTGTCTCCTCAGATCTTCATTTCTTTAGTATCACATTCTGACTTATGGTGGTGTCTGGTTGTGTAAACCACTTGAGTATTAGAAGGGGTTGTTGATCAGTTGGTAAATGGTGGCAACAGTTACCAGTATTTCTAGAGAGTGTTCTTTCCTTTACAAAATTGGAAAGGAGCTGCAGATCAGTGTACTGGATCCAAAAATGGTCCAGCTGGTGCTGGTTCATTAGACCTATCTACTACAGGACAGAATGCCACAGTGGTGGCGTACATAAATCGTCAGGGAGGCACCAGGAGCAAAGCAGCTTTGGAGGAGATTCTGGTGTGTGGAAACAGATTGTCTGTGGTCAAGAGCTAGATCTTGGGGAATGGGAGTTTAAGCAGTCAAGTCTTAAATTCAGTAAATACTAGAAGTGCTCTTGATGACATCTCAAAAAAAAAAATAAATAAATCGCAAGGTTCCAAACGTCAGAGCAAGAGCAAAAGATCCACTGGTAATGATGATACCCTGGCAGTTCAACCAAACGTCCATGTTTCCTCCCCTGCTTTTGGTCCCCTTGTTTATACTCACGATTAAGGTGGACAGATTCTGTGTCATTCTTATAGCTTCAGCTCTGCCCAAAAGAGCCGGTTATGTGGTCATGCTGAATTTAGAAACTGATGAACCGTGGTGACTACCTCTAATTCCAGGTCTGCTCTCGCAAGACCCAATGTATCGTCCAAACCTAGACAGGTTGGCATTGATTGCATGGCACTTCAAGCTGACTTCTTGAGACTCAAATTACCAATTTGGTAATTTTGACTTTGCTGATGTCTTGCACACCGCTCCATGTTGGCTTTGTCACGGGATCTGGTCTCTCTACTTCGACTAGTGTCTTCCTCTGTCTTTTTATCTCCTTGAGTTTTCACCATACGGTTTGATGAAAGTGTTGCACTTTAGCTCTCAAGGTGCAGATTTTGACCATATCTGTCTCTTGCCGGTGACATAAAGTACTTGTTCAAGATGTACAGACTTTCTTTTTAGAGGCTGTTGTTACTTTGAACTTTCAGGCACCAACGCCACCCTGGGACATCTTTGATTTTGGGAGATCTTTGGAAGGTAATGTTTTTGAGCCTCTTGCTACAATTGCTCTTGCTTCAATGGCTTACCTCGAGGAAAGTGTTACTGGTGGTGATATCCTCAGTGGGTAGGGTGACGGAATTGTTTGTTCTCTTTTCCTAGGATGTTCATGACATGGTTAGACAGCCTATGGGACTACTTTGGCTTTTTGTGTATAAAGTCAACTATTAGACAAGCCTATGTTATCCACATAAAACTGGTTCTTTTTAGTCCTTTAGCTCCCTGTGTAAGAGCCAATAGTTCATCTTAGGTGTGCAAGACCAAGTTTCAGAGGAGCATCTGTGCATGTCTGCTACATGGACGTTACACCTTATGTTCACTAAATACTACAGATTTGATGTATTTGCCTTTGTGATGGTGAGTTTTGAGAGAAAAATGCTACAAGCTGCAGTAGCCAACTGAGCGGCCTACTTGGTTTCATAGTCTGACTTCTCCCCAGGTCTGTCTGGTTATAAACATAGAATCTGACTGCAGATAAGATCCATTCGGCCCATCTAATCTGCCCATTTTTCTTACTGTAAAAACCTCAATCCTTATTTGGTCCTTGGTCTTGTCTTATGTTCAGGACAGCCAAATGCCTATCCCATGCATGACTACATTCCTTCACTGTATTAACCTCTCCCACTTCTGCTGGTGGGCTATTCCATTTATCTACCACTTCTCCTGGCAGGCTGTTCCACTTACCTACCACTTCTGCTGTTATTATATTCCACTTATTTATCACCCTTCACCGCTACCTCTTCTACTGGTAGGCTATTCCACTTATCTACTACCCTGTCAGTGGAGTAAAACTTTCTTATCATTAAACCTGTGTCCCTCTAGTTTTAGACTATGACCTCTTGTCCTACGATTTCTACTCCTTTGAAATGTACTTCCCTCCTGCACTTCATGTATTTGAATGTTTCTATCATATCCCCTCTCTCTCTTCTCTCCTCCAAGATATAAAAGTTCAGATCCTTTAATCTATCCTGATATTTCTTTTCCTGTAAACCAGTCACCATTTTAGTAACCGTTTTCTGTATTTTCCCTAGAATATCTAAATCCTTCTTTAGATGGGGTCTCCAGTACCGTACACAATACTCTAGGTGAGGTCTAACTAGAGATCTGTAGAGTGGCATTACCGCTTCCCTTTTTCTGCTACTAATGCCCCTAGCTATACAACCCAGTGCCCTGCTTGCATTCCCCACTGCTTTATTACGCTGCCTGCCTACCTTTAAGACATCAGAAATAATTACTCCCAAATCCCTTTCCTCTGTTGTGTCCGACAGCACAGTACCCTTATTGCTATATTCTACCTTTGAATTTTTACATCCCAGTGCATTATTTTACATTTATCAACATTAAACTGCAGCTGCCATACTCTCGTCCATTCGTCTAATTTACCTAAATCATTTGGTTGTGGTGGTTTTGAAAATGTTCTCACCCTCCCTGGTTACTTTCGGGACAGCTTTGGGATATACCACACAGTCCATATTTTTCCAACTCTAGTGGATGAAAGAGAAAATGCGTTGTGTACCCCTCTGGCACTCAGAGGGTTAAACACTTTTCTTTTCGTCCATGGGGGACAAGTGGCACCGTCCTGGAGAAAACTCCTCTCCTTTTTCACTGGGTTGCCCTGCTGTACTTTTTTCTGTCTGCATTGGTGGCTTTTTACTTCTTTGAGGACAACTTTGGTGTAGTTTTGCAAACTGTAGATAGATAGGCGGGATGGGGCTTAAATAGCACTGAGAGGGGACTTTCTTAATGGACCCCTGCTTCCTAGTGTAGGGACATTAACCCCATGATCTCTGTGTCTCCCATGGACTAGGAGAAAAGGATGTGTTGGTAAGTAGATTAAAGGGATAGTAACGTGTGGGTCTAAGGCAACTCTCCATAATGTTGTAGTCTTCTTTTTATTTTAAAACTAGCAATGTGGGATGGCATTGCCCGTCATATTATTTACACAGAGAGACACTGTGTGAAACAGAAATATGAAGTGTTACAGACACGCACTTAAAGAGACAGAGCGTGTCACACACTGTGAAACGCATACATACAGAGAGACACACACATACATGGACGTATGTCACATATGTAGAGTGTGTGACAGACGCAGTAGTGATGTAGATATGCTGATAAGAGTTGTAAAAAATGTTTTAATTGCAGCTCTTCAGCTTGATGAATAAGGCCCTGTATCCTTACAGTTGAAGTGAGTGTGCATTGTTACTTGGTGAATAAGGCCCTGTATCCTTACAGCTGAAGTGAGTGTGCTGTGTTACTTGGTGAATAAGGCCCTGTATCTTTACAGTTGAAGTGAATGTGCTGTGTTACTTGGTGAATAAGGCCCTGTATCCTTACAGCTAAAGTGAGTGTTCTGTGTTACTTGATGAATAAGGCACTGCATCCTTACAGTTGAAGTGAGTGTGCTGTGTTACTTGATGAATAAGGCCCTGCATCCTTACAGTTGAAGTGAGTGTGCTGTGTTACTTGATGAATAAGGCCCTGCATCCTTACAGTTGAAGTGAGTGTGCTGTGTTACTTGATGAATAAGGCCCTGTATCCTTACAGTTGAAGTCAGTGTGCTGTGTTACTTGTAGAAGGTCACAGTGAAAAGATGTGTGTGAGTAAAGGAATAATTTAGATTACAGCAGTGGATACTGCAGTACATTTGAAGAAATAGGTTGGCAGACAGAGGGTTAAGTGACAGATGCAGTGATAGATAATGTAATAGTGATGTGGGAGTAAAATGGCGAGATTGGGACTATGGATGAATGGCAAGGGGATAGGTGAGTGGGGATGACAAGGGAGGAGGAGATGAGAGATTGAGGAGAAGAGGGACAGTGAAGTGTTACAGTAAAGTAATGGGTGAGGGGGTAATGGGTGAGGGGGAGAAATGACTATACATAGACAGTGAATTAGACATGAAATACAGGGCTGTGGGGTTACTGCATTATACAGACATAGTGTAGCAGTTGGTTGGAGTGAAGCACTTTAACTCTGAGTGTGAGAGAGGTACGCAACACATTGCTGTGTAATGAGTTGTATAGTCCTCTGGCAGTGAAAGGGTTAAGTGACACATGTTGGGCGCTCCTTGCATTAGTGGGCCATGGTGGTCAGCTGGGACAGAACCGGATTATTTGTCCATGGGCCGTAGGCAAGGGATCAATAGAGGGACCCCTAACAGCTAATAGGCTTCAAAACAGGAAGGCTCATATACTAAGTAAAGTGGTGGAATTTTGTGGAAAAGTAACAGCAGTACAGGGAACAATACCCATTTATTTAAATGGGCGTTTTAACGTCTTCAACGCTAGAGAGGTCAGCAAATCATTGTATTTGTTTTGTACGGTACAGATGAATTGTTCCTCTTTGTGTTAGTACATCAGCCTCACAGATCACAGTGCACAGTCAGCTGCTGCAAGAGCCAAAAGTATAAATGGGCTTAGATTAATGGGGTAAGAGTATAACTGTATGGGCCTTATGTATCAAGATAAAAGGTGCAACTCAAAAAAAAACTGACACCATAGGGTTGAATTGAAAATTCTGGAAAATCATGTTAAATGGGGCTTTAACCCCTTGAATGCTACAATGGTCCCCAACGCGTTGCTTTGGCAATGTGTTTGCATTGTTTGTAGCATTCATGGAATTAATAGTCTCATTGAAATCATTGGACATTTTCAAAGAAAACAGTTTAACCCTGTGGGCCACTTGTGAGGAAAGAGTGGGCTGCACAATACCCAAATGTGGAAGCTTTCCAAACAGATATTAACCCTTTGAGTGACAGAGGTACGCAGAGCAATGTGCTGCATATCATCTCTGGTACTCCAAGGGTTAATGGGCTTAACCCTCTGAGTGCCAGAGAGGTAGCCGAGGCATTGCAACAGCACTCAAAGGGTTACACTGAAACAAAGTGAGTCCATCAGCCCCAGTTCTTAGCATGGAAACTGAAGATCTGTGTGTTCTAACCTATTCCCCAACTGACTCTTGAGTGTCCCAGTGTGTCTTTGAAAGAAGTGATCAATGTGTGGCTCCCCAGCAAAATGGGAGCTGCTGGTTGGTGGGTTATAGTATTGTGCCATGAGTTGTTTACTGTAGGAGTTGTAAGTCGAGAGAAGTGATGTAGCAGTAGGTGAGTTGTGGAGGAGAGGGCTAACCCTCTTACTGCCAGAGGGGTACGCATTGCAATGTATGCGTACCCCTCTGACACTCAAAGGGTTAAGGTAGGCTGACCAGATCTCACCTTTAACACATAGGAAATAGCCATTTTGCAGTACTTCACTGAAATGAAAGCAGTCCTGCAGTATGCATTTTTCCTATGCGTCCCCGGTTAAAGGTGAGGTCTGGTCAGCCTAGGTTAAGACTGATGTTGGGGGGCAGGCTAACTGTTCCTTACAGCCGCCCCTGGGTGTGTGTGGCAGGGGACGCAGGTTTTCTCTCTTATATATACACTACCAATGTGGGACGGTGTTGGGCGCACGTGTGTGAAATGTAGACACACTGATAAACAAAGACATATGCAACACACAGGCAGACACATACACTCAGTGAGCGGCAGAGACATGCAAAAGACATGCACACACACACCAGAGATGCACACATGCACACAAATATGTAACAGAGATGTACACACACACACACGCAACATATATGCGCAGAAACACATGCGTGCATGAGTTGTGCACCCCTCTGGCACTCAAATGGTTAATGTATAGAGAGGCATGTCAGAGATAAATAGCAGTGGGAAGTGTATTCATACCTGGGAACTTTGATTTGTGTTGTCTCTGGAGGGGAGTCATGTGGTGCTGATATGGAGAGACAAATGGGGCAATTTGGGTAAAAGTGGATGGGGCTTAATCACGAGTAGGGGGCGGGGCTTAAGAGAAATGTGGAGAAGTGTTAGTAATAGGCTGGGGAAGGAGGAGAAGTGGGAGGGAAATGCAAGTTTACAGTGTGAGGGGTTTAAACACACTCCCTGAGGGGTAAAACTTGATACACAACTGTTATGTCCCCAACTAGTGGTATATGATGCAATGAATCCACATACAACTTGTGCAGGTCAATGGAGTAGCAACTGGCCAACTCCGTTTATTTGCATTACAACACTGCAGGGCAAAGTCCTGAATCATGCTTGCCAGCACATCAGCTGGCCTCTGTTGCAGAGAGGAGCAGGAAGGCTCTTTACAGTGTGGTGACTTGCTCCAGACTAAGGAGGACAACTTGGAAGCATAGATGCATGATGTCACTTCCTGGTTCCTCTTGCATTCGGCTGCCCAAGACTTTGCCTGCCAACAATACCAACGAACACCACAACAACCCAGCTGCCTGCTTGTATAATAGTCACATGATTTTAAGCTAATCCTATTGTCTGCAACGTGCAGTCAAATATTTTCCTGATAATCCTGGGCATGTAGGAGCTGGGTGTTATGATCTGTGCCAACGTTGCATGGCTCAAACCTAGGGGAACAGTTCTCTTCATCTAAAAAGCAATGAAAATATTCCTCCAACGGCACACATGAATCCGCATGCTGGCAGGGCTTTTCATCCGTAGGTGTGAACGGACTTGGTTTACGCGAATGGAAACTGGAACTAATTAGAGCTGGGAAGACTCACGTGTGCCTTGCACATCTCTGCAGCCAAGTGGGTGCCCACTGGCAGTGGGCAGAGATTCCTCCGAACATTCATGCTCTACGAAGAGGACCAGGATTAATTGTACACCAAAACAGCTGCACCATAATGGACAGATTAAAATACCCATTGATTTTACTTGGCTGTAGGCACTTAACAAGTTCTCCGGGTGGGGATGTCTTCAGCCCGACCTGAGGATCTGCCAGGGTGCAATGACCTCACAAAAGGTCCTCTTTCTCAGTGCATGGGGGTGAGCTATAACAGAGCCTGTATGTTGTGTACTACAAGCCATTTGGGGTTGGGTTGGTGTTGGGGGGTAAAAAGAAAACTGCCCTCCCTTGGCTGCAATGCAGACTGGAAGTTGCTGCTGTCTGTTAGAAACTCCTGTGTTGCTAGTGAACTCCGTATAGACCCGCTGTGTTGGGTCTGTGGGGAACTGCATCAGTCAGGACAGGAAGCTGACTGTCCGATGCAGAAGGAGTAAACCAGGGGAGCATTAGATGGTCTTTATTCTGACCCTCGTTCTGTACCCGTGTTTGTCCACCCCGGCTTAATCGACAAGTCTGCTCCCAGCGGACCAGATCTGCATGTAGGCCAGATGATAGTTGTCCTTGTAACTCCTTGAGTGCCAGAGAGATATTCAGAGCATTTCCTTGCAATGCATTGGATACCCACTCTAGCACTCGGAGTTAAATTGCGTTTTTAACACATTGAATGCTAAAGAGTTCTCCAGGGTTTTGCTTTGCAGTGGCAGTCAGTGGGTTAAGTGTGAATCTGATGGCTGTCTGTCCTGTGTCTTGCATGGCAAATGATGACAGTGAAGAAATAATTGAGCAATGAGGACCTACCTTAACCCTTTGAGTGCCATTTTGTTCCTCAGTGGCTGTAGTACAGGTCCTGCTGAGGCCACTGGGAGTCAGGGTGAGTGACTGTGTGTCAGCCATATTTCTTTCTGGCTTTTGTGTGTGTGAGTGGGGCATTTGTTTGTGTGAGTGGGGTGTGTGTGTGTGTGGTGCTGTGTGTGTGTGTGGTGCTGTGTGAGTGGGGCATGTGTGTGAGTTTGGTGTTGTGTGAGTGGGGCATGTGTGTGTTTGTCTGTGGTGTAGGAGCAAGTGGCGGCCATATTGTTTTTTTCTGATTTTGATAGTGGTGGGCGGGCTGCATAGTGGGGGTGGGCCAACTCCCTTCTGCCACTGCAATTGGTGTGAAAATCACACCCCCATTGAATCACCCAATGGGAACAGTAACCCCTCCTTATTGCCACCCCTGGGTGTGTGTGTCTCCTGAGGAGACATAAATTATGCAATGAGCCTTTCTCTTTAATATATATAGATGTCCCCCTCCCACCCCTTTTCCGTACATCATGCTGCCTTCCTCTAGATCTGAAATCCAGCCGCTTGCCTGGACGGATCACAACGAGGGACAATCTTGTGTCTATCAACATGATCTATTTAGACTTTGCCAAGGCATTTGATACGGTTCCACACAAGAGGATACTGTAAAAATTGAATGAAATAGGCTTAGGGGAAAATGTTTGTGTGTGGATTGGAAATTGGCTGAAAGATAGAATGCAAAGAGTAAATGGGAAGTTCTCCAATTGGATAAACGTGATAAGTGGAGTACCTCAGGGATCTGTCCTGTGTCCTCTTCTTTTTAATTTGTTTATTAATGACCTCCCAGAGGGCATAGGGAGCCATGTATCAGTGTTTGCCGATGACACAAAATTAAGTAAGGTAATAAAGTCTGAACTGGATGTGTCTTCATTACAAGAGGATTTGGACAAATTGAGTAACTGGGCAGGCAAATGGCAAATGAGATTCAATATAGACAAGTGTAAAGTTATGCATTTTGGGTATAATAATAAAAATGCAACATATAGTTTAAATGGTGTTTCTCTGAGGAAATCTACAAATGAAAAAGATTTGGGAGTAATGGTAGACAATAGACTTAGCTGTAGCGTGCAGTGCCAGCTGGCAGCTGCAAAGGCCAATAAGATATTGGCATGTATTAAAAGGGGTATTGACTCAAGGGAGGAAGATATTATTATGCCTCTTTACAGGTCCATGGTAAGACCCCACCTAGAATATGCTGTTCAGTTCTGGGCGCCCTTTCTGAAAAAGGACATTATGGAACTAGAGAGAGTTTAGAGGAGTGCTACAAAACTAGTAAGGGGAATGGAAAGTTTTAGTTATGAAGAAAGGCTAGAAAAGTTAAACTTGTACACACTAGAGAAATGGCATCTTAGAGGGATATGATAACACTATATAAATATGTTCAGGGCCCATACAAAGGGCTCTCCAAAGACCTGTTCATTAACAGAACAGTACAAAGGACAAGGGGCCACCCGCTTAGACTTGAGGAAAGGAGATTTCACCCACAGCAGCGGAAGGGTTTCTTTACAGTAAGGACAATAAAAGTAAGGAATTCACTGCCTAAGGAGGTGGTGCTATCGAATACATTAGATGCCTTTAAAAGGGGCCTGGTTACTTATTTAAAAGAGCATAACATAGAGGGCTATGTACTTTAGTATTGGGATTAATATTTAGTTAGTGCTTGTTGATCCAAGGAGAAATCTGATTGTCATTTGGAATCAAGAAGGAATTTTTCCCCCCATTCAAGGCAGAATTTGAAATTGCTATATTGAGGGGTTTTTTTTGCCTTCTTTTGGATCAGCGATGGTAAACAGGAATAGGAAAAGGGCTGAACTAGATGTACGCAAGTCTTTTTTCAACCTAAATTACTACGTTACTATGTAACATATGGTAACCCTGTCCCCTTGACGGAGGAGGGTAGCTTTTTCCTTATCCTGACACAAGATTGTCCCTTGTCACGATCCGTCTGGACCAGCTTGCTGCTCTGAGTCAGCGTGATGTAGGTAAAAGGGGTAGGAGGGGGCACTTTAAAACAGAACAAAGACTACAACGTTATGGACACTTAGTAAGGTACACTTTGTTATAAAAAAATTTTTTTGAATAGTAGACCTTGCCTTAATATCTACACGTTACTATCCCTTTAAAATACTCAAGTGTATTTTGCATCCAATGGATCCACATTGGCCAAATGAAAATTCCCCCAAATCCCATTGATTTATATGGGACTTTTAACCTCTTAAATGCTAGAGGTCTCCAACACACTAGCATTCAGTGGGTTAACAGCCTAATTTAAAGGAGCAGTATTGTAGGACATTTCCTGTTGAGTATAATAAGAGTACTCCCACTGCTGTGGGATGCATATTTCCAGAGTTATTGCAGTTTAAAATTGTGTTTTTGTACATTAGCAGTGCCCTCTAGTGCTCAAATTCCAATTAGTAATTATGTTACTGCTGAGTCACTTCCTGTCAGAACTATCAGGAAGTAAACACAGTAAATTCACTTTCCTGTCAGTTAGAACTATCAGGAAGTAAACACAGTAAATTCACTTCCTGATAATTTGAACTGTTATAACATTTGAATAAAACAACTGACAACGGTGGGAGTGACCTTGTTTTACTCAGCAGAAAAATCTGTATATCATATACATTTTCATTAAAAACAGTTTACTGCTCCTTTAAATCGACAGAATTGTTTGTTTGTACCAGAATTACTCCAGCTGTCTTCTTGTATAATAGTCACGTGATTTTAAGCTAATCCTATTGTCTGCAACGTGCAGTCAAATATTTTCCTGATAATCCTGGGCATGTAGGAGCTGGGTGTTATGATCTGTGCCAACGTTGCATGGCTCAAACCTAGGGGAACAGTTCTCTTCATCTAAAAAGCAATGAAAATATTCCTCCAAGGGCACACATGAATCCGCATGCTGGCAGGGCTTTTCATCCGTAGGTGTGAACGGACTTGGTTTATACGAATGGAAACTGGAACTAATTAGAGCTGGGAAGACGCACGTGTGCCTTGCACATCTCTGCAGCCAAGTGGGTTCCCACTGGCAGTGGGCAGAGATTCCTCCGAACATTCATGCTCTACGAAGAGGACCAGGATTAATTGTACACCAAAACAGCTGCACCATAATGGACAGATTAAAATACCCACTGATTTTACCTTGGCTGTAGGCACTTAACAAGTTCTCCGGGTGGGGATGTCTTCAGCCCGACCTGAGGATCTGCCAGGGTGCAATGACCTCACAAAAGGTCCTCTTTCTCAGTGCATGGGGGTGAGCTATAACAGAGCCTGTATGTTGTGTACTACAAGCCATTTGGGGTTGGGTTGGTGTTGAGGGGTAGGTGTCCAGTGCAGACTGGAAGTTGCTGCTGTCTGTTAGAAACTCCTGTGTTGCTAGTGAACTCCGTATAGACCCGCTGTGTAGGGTCTGTGGGGAACTGCATCAGTCAGGACAGGAAGCTGACTGTGCGATTCAGAAGGAGTAAACCAGGGGAGCATTAGATGGTCTTTATTCCGACCCTCATTCTATACCCGTGTCTGTCCACCCCAGCTTAATCAACAAGTCTGCTCCCAGCGGACCAGATCTGCATGTAGGCCAGATGATTGTTGTCCTTGTAACTCCTTGAGTGCCAGAGAGATTTTCAGAGCATTTCCTTGAAATGCATTGGATACCCACTCTGACACTCAGAGTTACATTGCATTTTTGACACCTTGAATGCTAAACAGTTCTCCAGAGTTTTGCTTTGCATTGTATTGGAGGGTTCTTTAGTAGTGAAAGGATTAAACTCACTTTTAAATCACCCAGAATGCTTATTTCTCCCATATGGTGCTGCCCCACAATTGCACCTCATTATCTTACAGTAGAACCCATAAATCTCAAGTTGTTGGTGTGTGACCAGAGCACAGTTGGGGCTTGTGTATAACATGGAGAGTCTGTTCATTTTTAGATCCTGCAGCGTCTCATTGTCCTGTCTCTCGAGTCTCTACGTGTGCTGGAGAGCCAGTTAATGGATCCCCTTGGAAACCATGATGTCAAGGTAAGAGAGTGAATCACACAGTTACACCTCGGACGCCACTGATCACGTCAGGTTAAACCTTTAACCTCTTAACGCCCGCCCGATCCGGTGGGTGGGTGGCTGTTAAGGACCACTGAACTTTTTTTTTATTCTTCAATGCATTCAGGGATGGCAGAGCAATGTGCAGCCGCAATGACATCCCAGAATTCCATGATGTGCTGGAACCTGGCAAGACATGGGTCCTTAAAGGGTTAAAGACCGGAGGAATGTGTAATGTGTTCCACTCCCCTCTGGTCTTTTAAGAGTTAAAGGAAAACTGTCACCTCTTCATAACAACCCACCACTTACCTTACCGTGTTCAAAAAATACTTTGGTTCAAAAGATAGTCTTCATTAGTTCTGAATGTTATGTCAATGCAGGTGGACATGACAGTTCCCAGGAGGGCCTCAAACTCTAGATCTTTATGCACATCCCTCTGGTGCTTAAATGGTTAAGTAGGTTCACACACGCTGCCCGCTTCAATATGAAAAATTCCCAGGAACTGTCATGGCCACCTCCAAGAATGAAGGTGTTATCTCTTGAACAAAGGCACAAGGACAAAATTCATAGGGGTCATTAGGAATTTATGGCCATAGTAAGGTAAGTGCGTGGCGTTATCGTTAACCCTTTGACTGCAAGAGTGGTGTCCAAGGCATTGCTTTGCAATCAAAATGTGTTGGATACATCTCTGGCATTCAAAGAGTTAACCACTGACAAATACACTTGTACAGTGGTAATTATTATATTATTAGTTTGTAGAAAAGCGGTTCCCATTCTTTGTTAAGTAAATTTATCCCAAAATAGGAATTCTAAAATAAAACTTTTATTAAAGGAATGTGTAAAAAGAAAAATAGGCCAAGTTATGACCAAAAAAAAAAAAAAATGATGATTAAAAATCCCATGACACACTGTTTTTTTTTGGTTTTTTTTTTTATTTTTTTTTAACCATATCTTGCCCTATTCTACTTTTTAAATATTTCTTTGTTATGTTTTAGAATTGCTATTGTGGGATAAATTTACTATTAAAAATTTGATGTTACCGTTCTCTTTTTCTGTGTTGTTCAGAATTTTCATCACACCCCTAATATTTTATAGGTTACTAGTTTTAAAGCCTGATTACACCAGCCAACACTGGCGGAGCTGCAGTCATGCGCAGTACTGACTGCCCGAATGCGCCGCAGCTGATACTGTCTCGGGAAGGTGCACAGAAAGGACTCCAGTCTGAATTTGGAGCTCCCCGCTCCGAATCAGCCACGGCATGGGCAGTGTGTACTGCGCATTACTGCAGTGAGCACAGCCGTCTCTACTGTGCATGACGGCTTCTGACAAACATCCTTAGAGAATTATAATATAGGATTTATCATGGAGTGAATGGAGGGGGCAAATACACTAATATAGAGCTGTTTTCGTTCTCGCAGTTGGAATGATAATAATTAGCTTATTGTCCATAACAATTTCCATCAATACTGGAAAGGTACTGCCACACTATAAAGAGGTCCAGAGAGAGTGACTCTCTCACTTATTTCGTTAGGACTGTACAGGGGGAGAGAATTTTCTTGCTGCCTTAAGCCCCAATGGTTTTACAACTGACAAGCTTCACCTCTAGAGAAACTAAGGTGTACACATACATATATATATATGGCAAATGGCAAACCACAGCTTCAGAATAAATCTGTGTACTCTGGCTCTGTCTGAGACACAGACAAATGTCAGATTGCTTAAAGCGGAACTGTCAAGTTGAAATAAGGGAACTTCTAATAGTAAATCACCTCCATAATAACATTAAAACATGCATTGAAACTTTTAAATGTGTCCAAATCTTTGTTAAATTTACCTTCTATTAGAGCAGTGGTTCTCAGGTTCTCTGTGTCCTCAGGACCCACTAACAGGCCAGGACTTAAGGATGTCTCTGCTAGAGCACAGGTGTGGTGATCAGAGGCTCATTCACATTGATTAACTCACCTGTGTTCTAACAAGTAAATCATCACATCCTGGCCTGTTAGTGGGTCCTGAGGACAGGAGTTGAAAAACACTGTATTAGAGCAACAGGAGCATGGAGAGAGCATCCATCTTGGCCAGATTGTTTGAGAACACCTGTGCCACCTTTCCCTGTCTCTGTCAATGACCGCTAGCAAGACGACCCCTATTCCTCCTCCATTTTTGTATGCTGTGCGGTTGTTGGGCAACCTGACTCTCTCCAGCTGTTACAGCACAGTTCTGAACCTGATGGAGAACCTTCGGTTGCAGCTTCAGGTGGCAGGTACTGGAAGTGATAATTTTCTGATTCTTGTATCTTTAATTGTGTACCATTACTAACCCTTTTTTATTGTAATTGAGGCTTGCAGTGTGAAACAGACTTATAACTTTAAGCATTGCAATGTGATGGAATGACACTAATAGAGTTGCTCCATCACATTGCAACGCTTATGATCAAGGCAAAATACATATTGGTGAAGCGGACAGTGAAATAAGTGTCACTGTCTGCTTCACCAATATCTATTTAGCCTCGATGATAAACCCCTTAACAACCCATGACGTGCCAGGACCATCATGGGTAAAATTCCCATAAGGACCCATGATGGTCCCGGGTCTGGACTGCTCTTTTTCAGTGCTTGTCTCTTCTGCCGGTACACATGATCCCTCCAGGAGCGGTCACATGTACCGACAGTTTCATTCAAAAAGACAATGTGTTTGACACATTGCCTTTGTGACTGCTCTCTTCCTCTCTCTTCCTTACTATTAAAGAAAGGAAGAGAGAAGCAGAGCGCAGACACATAGTCAAATAAAATAATGCAATAGTTGGGGGTATTAAGCGTTACAATGTGATGGAGTGCTGGGGGCAGGCTGGATGCAGGTCCATTTCTGACCTGCTAAAATTATAAATTTAAAAGAGAGAAAATATTTTTTTATTTAAACATTCTATTTATAAAATAAATCTGCTAAGTTTGAACAATAAATAATGGAAGTGTGATTGTTGTGGAGCCATGTAATACACTTATAAACACCACCAAATCTTATCAATAAAAAAGTGGGAAAATAGGGAGGAAAAGAGGGACATGGGGACTTTCACCCTGGGGGGGACAGTCCCCACTTAAAACTGCCCATTTTTTAGGTATGACTGACCGGTCATACCTTTCATGCAGTCTCCATAAAATTTAACCCATTGCGCCCAAATGATAACAAGAGGAAAAAATAAAAATTGTGGTTATTTTAATTTTTTTTTTAACAGTTTTCTTTAATTTTAATAAAATAGATGGTGGGATGTCCATATAAGTGGGGTATCAAAAGAAAGCCCTATTGTGCGTAAAAAAATGGCATATATAAATGAAATAAAAGCCTTAGAGAGAAAACACTATTGAACAAAGACATAGTCGAAAAGGTCAGAATGGCTCCGGTCCTTAAGTGCAACCCATCCTAGGTTTTCCCAGTCCTTAAGGGGTTAAGCATTGCAATGTAATGGAGTTATGCTAGTAGTGTCACTCCATCACGTGCCACACCATCATAGCGTCTCTCAAACTGGAGAGCCCTTTTTGCACAGACTCTGGAGAGAGTATCACACTGGAGAAGTTATCTCCTCTTTATAAACTATGTATTACATCATAGGCCTCTTTCACAGAGGTGACATGTCTGTTGAAATCCATGTCAACAATTATCTTCTGGTTTGTCACCTTCACTTGCTTTCCACCAACAAGCCAGATGCAGGCGAGGTTTGTCTGACATCCAGCCCCCTCATGTGAGCACCACCCAGTATTCTTGGTAGGCTCAGCTCTTTATTGGACAATATGATTAGTATCGTAATGTTTGACCCCTCTCGTGTGAAAGGTGTGCCCCGTAGGCCATTGTACAGACCTTCCGTACAACAACGTAACTGTGTTCCTGCTTGGATATAGTAAAAATGTGTCATTGTACACTTAGGTGCATTCACACAAGGTGTTAACCACCCATGGGAAAGGCCCCATTGTGCATATAGGACATTTTGTAACTGGTGACATAAACAGCACAGGATCTCTATGTTATCGCCTGTGTGAAAGGGATTTAATTGTATAACCCCCCAGTGTAATGGGTTCCGGCTGTTATCCCTGACACGTCTAAGACTTCTATTTGCCTTTCTTGTCCGAATAGAATCATCCCTTTTATTTCTCAGCATCAGACCTTATGACACAACAACAGGTCCGTTTTGTTTGTAGTATCCTTGCTTCCCCCGGCTGGTGGGGAAGACGGGAGTTGTAGTCCCCATCACCTGGAGGTCTGACAATTGATCACCCCTGCCTTAAACTATGCGTCTGCTGTTTTTTTGGCTAGCATGATGTATATGCAGTTTTTAATCACTTTTTAAATATGCAAAATGTAACCCTTTGAGTGCCAAAGGGGTACACAATGCACGGCACATCATGGTACACAACACCAGTGGATGCTGTTGATAACAGATGCTGAATAGCCTTTGAATGACAAATCTCCCAGTAGCAGTTGAGCCATTGTAATACTCTGGCTTCAAATTTACTGCTGTTTTTATCCCTTATGTAAACCATTGTGGAGCAATAAGTTTCATATTCCTCTGACACTCAAAAGGTTAACCCTTTGAGTGCCAGAGGGCTACGGAACACATCACAATGTGTTCCGTACCCCTCTGGCACTTAAAGGGTTAAAAAGGATTTTTCAACTCCCCATTTCCTCACAAGCTTCCCACCAATTATTTACAATCTTACCTGATATTGACTGAAAGTAGAGGGACAGAGGTTTAGATGTAACGTAGGAAAGTTTTAGTTCACTGAGAGGGTGGCAGATAAGTGGAGTAGCCTACCAGTAGAAGTGGTAGAAGTGAGAAGGTAGTAGATAAGTGGAATAGCCAACCAGCAGAAGTGGTAGAGGTGAGAGGTTGGTAGATAAGTGGAATAGCCTACCAGCAGAAATGGTAGAGGTGAGAGGCTGGTAGATAAGTGGAATAGCCTACCAGCTGAAGCGATACAGGTGAGACAGTGATAGATAAATGAGACTAGTCTACCAGCAGAAGTGGTAGAGGTGAGAGGGTAGTAGATAAGTGGAATAGCCTACCAGCAGATATGGTAGAGGTGAAAGGGTAGTAGATAAGTGGAATAGCCTACCAGTAGAAGTGGTAGAAGTTAATACAGCGAGGGAATGTAAGCATGCATGGGATAGGCATAAGACTTTCCTGAACATAAGACAAGACCAAGGACCAAATAAGGTTTGAGGTTTTTACAGTAGGAAAATGGGCGACTAGATGGGCCGAATGGTTCTTATCTGTTAAAGATTCTGTGTTTCAAATTCTTTGTTTCTATGACATGTGGGTAATTAACATGCAGCTTGATCTTACCAGGACATAGAACAAAACTGTGCTAAGATTAGATTCCCCAACTACTAAACCAAAATCTCTAAAACTATTAACCTGATTGTGAAAAAAAAAAAAAAATCACAAGCTGTACGCAGCCTAAATTTATACATTTAGAGGGACTAAAAATGTGCAGGTAAAAGGTCCACTTTAACTATTGATATCCTGAAACCTGAAATGTTGGTGTTACCCCAAGCACTTCATTTAAGAATATCTGCCCCCTCCCATCTGAATCAGTTTTTCTGTCTTTTTCCATCAGAGGGCGCTGTAGATACTTGTGTGATTTCATTTTGAAACCCTTCAGCAGAGATGCTAATGTGTTTTACAAACGGCCATATACACATTCAAAAGTAGATTAATTCTAGAGCAGAAGACAAATATTCCACTTGCACTGTTTAACCCTTTGAGTGATTTGCAATGTGTTCCATACCCCTCAGGCACTCAAAGGGTTAATGCAATGTAGTAATTTGGATATTTTTACTTTACGCTGTGGTGCAGTTGATTTATTCCGGTGTCTTCTTCAGGGTACCTGAGACACGAATACTGAACTCTTAAGAATTCAACGGTTAAAAGCACCATTTACATGGAAGTTGGGGAATTTTTATATGTCACCTATGGTGCACTTGGACTGCTTCAAAACTGCTACTTTTGTTTTACGTATACAGACCTAAATATGTTTTTCCTGTCATGTCCAGCAAGTGGCGACATAAGCACCTGTGTGATTTGACTTGGAAATCCGCCAGCAGAGAGATTAGTGTATTTCATCAATAGAGACTTGTGATAAACACACACTTGGAGCAGCTTAAAGGGGCAGTGATACCCGTCATGGTTCCAATCACATAACAGGAGGTTTACTAGGCCGTTGTATGATAGCAGTTGCATTTTGTGTGGATATCCCTCCCTCCTACACAGCGATGGGGACATTTCTTTTAAAGGGATAGTAATTTCAATAAAGTAGATCACCAAGTCTTCTTTATTTTAAATCTAACACTTTGCTCTGTATTTAGCAACTTACTTGTGTGTAGTTCTCAAGATATTATCCTGCACCTACTGGTCAAGTCACTCTGCCTCTCTGTCTGGTCCGGATGGAGAGCGGAGAGGGATAATCTTCAGTAAGCAAAGATAAATCCTGGCCTACTTTGTCAAGGGGCTGGGGTTTTCCTTATACATACTGACTGAAGTTTGTACCTCTCCAATTAATATCTTGAGATCTGCAATCAAGTAAGTTGCTAAATATAGAGCAAAGTGTTTGATTTAACCCCTTAAGGACCCATGGCGGTCCTGGACCGTCATGGAATTCCGGGCTCCCCTCTCGGAATTGAATTGCAAAAAAAAAAAAAAAATGCTTTGTGGTCCTTAAGGGACTGCCGCGTGCGTGGCCGGTCCTTAAGGCGTTAAAATACAGAAGACACAGCGATCTACTTAATTGAAAACTTTACTATCCCTTTAAAGCTGAACTATCATGTCAGTAGAGGTCACCTCTGATTCATTGTTAGTGTACGTGGAATAATGAAGATAGGGTAATAAAGTTTGTAAAGTGTTGGCATCATTTAAAACCATGCCTTCCTATCGGATCTACATGAATAGGAGAGTGCGGACATCTTGGAGAAGTGGGATTTGTGCGCCTGCGCTGTACTGCACGGTTCCAATGCAGCTCCCCCACTGACAGATCCATGTGAGAGACAGACAGAGTGCAGGAGCATAGATCCCACTTCAGTAAGATGGCCGCACTCATGATTTTAAATGATGCCGACACTTTACAAACTTTTTTACCCTATTTTCATTATTCTGTATATACCAACAATGAATTGGAGGTGACTTCTATTGACATGATAGTTCCACGTTAACCCTTTGAGTGCCAGAAGGGTATCCAATGCACTGGTTAACCATGCAATGGATACCCCTTGGCACTCAAAGTGTTAAACTAAAAAGAGTAAATGGGAATTTCTTTGTGCAGAGATGCTGTTGATGCCTGGATAGAGAAGCCTTCCACGCATATTAACCCTTTGAGGGCAAGAGGGATTCAATGCATTTGTGAAGAAGCTGCATATCCTTTCGGCCCTTAAGGGCCACTGAGCATTTTTTTTTTAAATTTGTTTTTATTTTTCAAGATCCGATTCTGGGCTCCCCGAACTGTGTGTGCAGCCATAAGAGGAGCCCTGAAATCCATGACGTACATGTACCACATGGATCCTTTAGGCATGTTGACCCCATGACGTACATGTGCGTCCATGGACCTTAAGGGGTAAGGGTTAAACTTCAGGGTTGGTGCAGGGAGAAGTGGACTGATTATGGGGAAAAGAAAGTGTCCTATAGGGAACGATTAACAATTTCCTGTGTTTCTTTTAAAGGAGAGCTCATTTACTCAGATGTAATTGTGTGTGGCCAGTTTTGGTGACTTTGAAACAGATTAGAAGTTCGTTATGTGCGTTAAACCTTTGAGTGGCAGAGAGATATCCAGTGCATTTTGTTGCATGCCTCTCCGGCACTCAATACACACGCGTTCACTGATGGAGAGCTGGGTAATACAGTGCTTTGTAAATCATTGCACAACTTTTTGGAGTGGAAAGGGATAAGCACTGAAAATTCAACAATCCAGTCATTAACAGTCATTGTTATGGGAGCAGACTTATTAAAACACTGGAGTGGCACTTTACAGGCCTAAATCTGCTGCTATCTTGTTTTTTTTTTTCTCGGATGCTGGAACGCAGCCCAGTCTGGCTCCTATCTCCGCCTTCAGCGACAGGTTTTTTTTTCCCCATGGAAACCGATCTGCTCATAGAGCAATTATATATATATATTGCCCTTAAAGTCAGAGATGGCAAAGTACGGTTGTAAAATATCACTTCTAGTTTTGTCTGCATGTTTCATTCCACCAGTGAAGGGACCCAGTCCTGATGACTTTCTCTGTGTAACAGCACAGCTGTGAATGTAGTGTGCGCTCAGGCATAAATCTGTCATTTTCACTCACAAAACACATCTCAGAAATGTCAGAGATATGTAGCCCTGAGGAGAAAGCAATTGTCCACGCATGCTTTAAATTCTTTGTTCCTTTGTTATTATTATTCTGCTTATCGTCAACATATTCCGCAGTGCTGTACAATTGGGAATAGACATACAGAGGAATTAAACAGTACTTAATGAGGGAAATCCTTACATCATGGCCTGTTGGTGGCCTCTGAGGACTGAACTTGGACAGCGCTGATCTAGAGGAAGGTAGGTGGGACCCAGGAGAAGTAAGTGCTATGGGGTGTAAGTGCCTCCTACCACATGAACTGCCAGTGAGCAGGAGATAGAAGTGCTGGTGAGTGCAGTGGTCCATGCAAGTAGCAGGCCTGTTTGGGAGAATACGTGTTGGGGTATTTTAGAAGGGTACTATAGTGAGTAGAGGTTGGACAGGCTGTTGGTCTGGCCTTGCTCATAACAGTTATGGAGGTAGTTGATAGGCTTCCATGAAGAGGTGAGTTTTCAGGGAGTGTCTAAAATTCTGAGTACTGGAGGAGAGTCTAATGGGATGGGGGAGGGACATCTTATAGAATGTAGAGTATCAGTATTACACACAGATCGGTTAATATGCATACCGGAGGGGGGAGTCCTGTGGTGCCCTTGGGCAAGATAAATGATGCTATTTGAGTCCAAACTGGACGGGACTTAAGAAACTATTAAAAAAAGAATAGGCTGGAGAAGGAGGAGAAGTGAGCAGGGAGTGGGAGGAATAGACAGGGAAGGAGGAGAAGAGGGTGGGAAGTGGGAGGAATAGACAGGGAAGGAGGAGAAGAGGGTGGGAAGTGGGAGGAACAGACAGGGAAGGAGGGGGAGTGGGTGGGAAAAGACAGGGAAGGAGTAGAAGAGGGTGGGGAGTGGGAGGAATAGACGGAAGGAGGGGGAGTGGGAGGGAAAAGACAGGGAAGGAGTAGAAGAGGGTGGGGAGTGGGAGGAATAGACAGAAGGAGGGGGAGTGGGAGGGAAAAGACAGGAAAGGAGGAGAAGTGGACGGAGAGTAGGAGGAACAGACAGGGAAGGAGGAGAAGTGGGCAGGGAGGAACAGACAGGGAAGGAGGGGGAGTGGGAGGAACAGACAGAAGGAGGGGGAGTGGGCGGGGAGTGGGAGGAACAGACAGGGAAGGAGGGGGAGTGGGCGGGAAGTGGGAGGAACAGACAGGGAAGGAGGAGAAGAGGGCGGGGAGTGGGAGGAACAGACAGGGAAGGAGGGGGAGTGGGAGGAAAAGACAGGGAAGGAGGAGAAGTGAGTGGGAGGAACAGACAGGGAAGGAGGAGAAGTGAGTGGGAGGAACAGACAGGGAAGGAGGAGAAGTGAGCGGGGAGTGGGAGGAACAGACAGGGAAGGAGGAGAAGAGGGCGGGGAGTGGGAGGGACAGACGGAAGGAGCAGAAGAGGGGCAGGGAGTGGGAGGAACAGTCAGGGAAGGAGGGGGAGTGGGAGGAAAAGACAGGGAAGGAGGAATAGTGGGTGGGGAGTGGGAGGAACAGATAGGGAAGGAGGAGAAGAGGGGCAGGGAGTGGGAGGAACAGACAGGGAAGGAGCAGAAGAGGGGCAGGGAGTGGGAGGAACAGACAGGGAAGGAGCAGAAGTGGGGCAGGGAGTGGGAGGAACAGACAGGGAAGGAGCAGAAGTGGGGCAGGGAGTGGGAGGAACAGACAGGGAAGGAGGAGAAGAAGGCGGGGAGTGGGAGGAACAGACAGGGAAGGAGGAGAAGAAGGCGGGGAGTGGGAGGAACAGACAGGGAAGGAGGAGAAGAAGGTGGGGAGTGGGAGGAACAGACAGGGAAAGAGGAGAAGAAGGCAGGGAGTGGGAGGAACAGACAGGGAAGGAGGAGAAGTAGCCACAGCTTCATTAGAAAACTCCCCATATCCGGAGACTCAGCCTCTGCCCCAGAGACCCAGTAAATTCCCAGGTATGTTAATATGGAGGTAACGCTATACACAGACTGAGCAGAAGAACATAGTAAACAAGAGGAGGGTCTGCGCATCAGATCCTGACTTTTACTAATAAGTAGCCTGTGACTTACGGTAAATAAAACAGTGGAGTTGTAGTGGCAGGTTTTTAGCCAAAGGCATGGGAAGCCCATCTGCCCCGTCATGGCCCCCCCAGAGCCTGTCTGCCTACAGTCTGTGAACATGTATTTAGTACAATGCAGTTATTGTGCTGTGAGCAGAAGGACATGTGGGTGAGTTAAGTGAAGGCATTGGTAATCCGATATAATAGAAGGCTGAAGTACTGCACTAGAACACAGTATAAAGTAGGTCTTACGCCACAGACACAAGTGGTATTACAAGTATATAATGGTCTTTCCAAACCTCTACAGCTGAGAGGATCCGGAGGTTACTGGAAGATAATAAGAGGAGCAAGCCTTAAAGAAGCAGTAAACTTTTTTATGAAAAAATATATATTGTAGGGATTTTCCTATTGAGTAAAATAAGGGTACTCCCACTGTTGAGAGATTTATATTTCCAGAGTTATTACAGTTTAAACTCATGTTTTTTACATTAGCAGTGCCCCCTAGTGGTCAAATTCTAATTAGATTTCCTGTTAGATTCTAATGGGGAGGAAAGTCAGAAAAGTCAGACATACAGTTCTCCATAGAATGTGATAGAAACTGCTGAGTCACTTCCTGTCAGTTAGAACTATCAGGAAGTAAACAGTAAAGTAATTTCCTGGTTATTTAAACTGCTATAATCCTATATAATAATTCGCTAAAACGTGTGTACGCCACAGTCATGCACAGTAGAGACTGCCAGTGTGCTGAGGCTGGAGCGCCCCGCTCTGTATCAGCCGTGGCACGGGCAGTCTCTACTGAGCATGACTGCACCACGACCGGCTGGCAGTGGCACTGTGGCCCGTGTAACGGGCTCTTCAACTAGTTTTTGAATAAAAATTCTGACAGCAATGGGAGTGACCTTGTTTTATTCAGCAGGAAATGTTCTGTAAAATATGTGTTTTCATAAAAATAAGTTTACTGCTCCTTTAAGCATACCAGCTGCACCTGTGTGTGTGTGCTTTGCAATGCGTTGTGTAGCCCTCTGGCACTCAAAGGGTTAAAGCCCTTGAATGCTAGAGATCTCTTCAAGACATTGCAAAAAGCTATCCCTGCTTGAGCAAATCAGTAAATTGCTAGAAATTAAAGCAGAGATGTCCTGAAAGGAGCAGAAAACTGATTAAAAAAAAAAGTAATTTTTTTTTCTTACGTCCCCTGAGGGAAACAGGAGGAGTTAATTCCCTCTCAGCCCTGTTTAACCCTCGCCTACCTCAGATAGTTCGTTATTAGTGTCCTGCTTCACAAGGAGGAATGATGGCTGACTGTATATTTTTATTTATTGTTTTTTCTGTTTGTATTGGGAGAGGACTGCAGGCAGTGTACCCCTGTTACCCTGGATTGTCCTCTCTCCTCCTCTAGATCTCTCTGCCACCACACCTCCATCACCCTTCTGACCTGGACGGGATGCAGATGTTGATACCTATCTCAGCAGGGTATATGGGACCAAAGAGCAGTGGATATGCCTGTCTCGTGTCTGTCTGTCTGTCCTTTGACCCTTTTTCCCTCATGGCTGGAGATTCTTGGGCATTAGAGAGAGGATGGAGAGGAGCAGATTCTTATGTCCTTCCTTTTCCTCTGTATCGTACAGGTGATCAGTCCTGATGGATCCATCCAGTTCTGCATGTCTTTTACTTTCCTTTGTGTTCTTGGGGGTTTGTTGTCGAACTCAGAGCTGTCCAAGTTCATTCTTCATGTTCCACCAACAGGCCAGGATGTAAGGATTTCCCTGATTTATCACAGGTGAGTCAGTCACAATGGATGATCCACTGATTAACTCACCTGTTCTTAATCAGGGAGATCCTTACATCCTGGCCTGTTGGTGGCCTCTGAGGACTGGACTTGGACAGCCCTGTTCCAGCCATCCATAGTCAAAGCAGTCTAGGCTTCTGAAGCTCCACCCATGTCCACAACCCCACTCCTAACATGACCCCACTCCCATCCATTGTTACCTGGCACAGAAAATACCCTTGGTCTATAGTGGGACTGTCCAAGTCCAGTCCTCATGCACCACCAACAGGCCAGGATGTAAGGATTTCCCTGATTTAGTACAGGTGAGTTAATCAGTGGATCATTCATTGTGACTGGCTCTCCTGTGATTAATCAGGGAAATCCTTACATCCTGGACTGTTGGTGGCTCTTGAGTACTGAACGTGGACAGCTCTGGTCTAACTAGACATGTCACAGCCGAGGTAGTCTTAAAGTCCTGCTGGTAAATCTTCAGCCCTGATGGGCATAACCTTATTTGCCTGCCAAATTTGCAGGGCTAAGCTGCCTGATGGGCATGCTGGCCCTATATGTCCTTGTGCTATGGCCCCTCATAGGCTCTTTAGGAATCCCTAGTTATTACCCTGCCACAACTGATATGTGTTAAAACCCTTACTGAGTTAACTGCATGTCTGTCTAACCTGTCTTCCTCAATGGCTGGACTACAAGGTTTCACTATTCTGTGTTACTTTCTGGAGCAGGGTTTGTCTAAGCTTGCTGCAGACTTGTCCCATTCCTCAAGGAAACAGGCACAATTTCCTAGGTTAGATGATGATGAACAGTCTCTTACCCCTGCTGATGACTCTCCCCTTAACTGCTTAACCCCATCCCGACAATTGACTTGCCAGGTACGTCCTGCAAAAACTGTCACTTAGTGACAGAGGACGTATCTGGTAAGTCCCGGAAGTCCGGGTCTCCGTGCGGCTGCACGCCGTTCCGGGACTCCGGAATCTTTTCCTAAAAAAAAAAAAAAAATGTTAGCCGGGCATTAAGGTGACAGCCGCGTACGCAAGCGGCTGTCACTAAGGGGTTAAGGACCCATGACGTGCCAGGACCATCATGGGAAAACTTGCCTAAAGGACTAGTGAATGTCGTGCCATGTCATGAAATTCAGGGCTACCCGCGCGGCTGCACGCCATTGAGGGAGTCCTGAATCCAGTAGTGGGGAAAAAAAAAAAAAAAAAAGTGCTCCGTGGTCCTAAAGTGCCAGCCGCTTCGCTTGTCCTTAAGGGGTTATGGAAGGACAGATGAGCAGCTGCTGCAGACATACATGGGGAAGTCTGTAGGGACTCAGTTGAGGCTCTTATTAGAGCTGTTCCTGACACTTTGCAAACCTCCAAAGGAGACACTGCTGTTGATCCAGCACAAGACATTTTTGAACATATGAAAAAAAATCATCTGTTATCTTTCCTACGCACTGCTGGACCAGATAGTTCTAGATGAATGGAACCATCTGTTATCTTTCCTACGCACTGCTGGACCAGATAGTTCTAGATGAGTGGAACCATCTGTTATCTTTCTGTCACTGATACTAAGGAGGCTCAGAGTCTGTACGGTATAGTTAATGGAGTTTATTGAAAACAACAAACAAAAGAATAGGCAAGCAGGGGGTACTAGTCAGCAAGCACTATTACCAGAAATAATAGGCTGGGACCTAGACCACCCTGCTGGAGACTAGGCCAAAACCACTGGTAGTCTCACATACAAGGACAAGTGATACAGCAGCAACCTGAACGGCAATCTTGATCCAACAAACAGGAAACCAGGATGCTCAGGAACCGAAGAGAAGCCCCTAGTAGTGGTAGTAAGAGTGAGTCTCAGGTACACACCTAGAGACAGTAAGAAGCCTTTGGTTTGGAGTGCACAACACGAGAACCCTCAGAACCACACCTGCCGCCAGGTGGGAACTCCTAGGCTATAGGACACAGGTACTGAACCCTCTAACTCACGCAGCAGTCAGGTGAAGTAAGGTGAAAACTGACACACGCCTGCAGTCAGATATGCGAGTCTACCAGAGCCCCAGGCCCACACTATGTTGGATGTCTGATCACCAGGGGAAAAGATGAAAGAATAGTCGGACAGAGCCACAAGTCAGCACCAGAGGGGGTAGTCAGACAAGCCAGGTCATACACAATTCAGGTAGTCAGCCAGAGCCACAAGTCTGCACCAGATTGGATGTCCACTATTAGGGGTTAGGCAAAAGAATAGTCAGACAGAGCCACAGGTCAGCACTAGAATGAATGGAAGACTAGCCAGCTCATACATGGAGCCCAAAGTAACAGAACTGCTATGAACACCAATGCAAGGGCAACTGAGTCAGGCCTCAGTCTGCCCTTTAAACCCCTCCACAGGAAGTAGGAGGAGCAGCTCAGAGGGAGGAAGTAGGAAGTTGGTAGGAGGAGAGTACAGGAAGCAAACAGATAAAACAGAGGCCTGCAGCATGCTTGAAGCCTCGCGCCTGCAGATGATGCTGAAGTCAAGGTAAGCTGTAACAATTTCCTACGCACTGCTGGACCAGATAGTTCCAGATGAGTGGAATCATCTGTTATCTTTCCTACGCACTGCTGGACCAGATAGTTCTAGATGAGTGGAATCATCTGTTATCTTTCCTGTGCACTGCTGGACCATATAGTTCTAGATGAGTGGAATCATCTGTTTTCTTTCCTACGCACTGCTGACCAGATAGTTCCAGATGAGTGGAATCATCTGTTATCTTTCCTACGCACTGCTGAACCAGATAGTTCTAGATGAGTGGAATCATCTGTTATCTTTCCTACGCACTTCTGAACCAGATAGTTCTAGATGAGTGGAATCATCTGTTAACTTTCCTATGCACTGCTGGACCAGATAGTTCTAGATGAGTGGAATCATCTGTTATCTTTCCTACACACTACTGGACCAGATAGTTCTAGATGAGTAGAATAATCTGTTATCTTTCCTACGCACTGCTGGACCAGATAGTTCTAGATAAGTGGAACCATCTGTTATCTTTCTTACACACTGCTGGACCTGATAGTTCTAGATGAGTGGAATCATCTGTTATCTTTCCTGCGCACTGCTTGACCAGATAGTTCTAGATGAGTGGAATCATCTGTTATCTTTCCTGCGCACTGCTTGACCAGATAGTTCTAGATGAGTGGAATCATCTGTTATCTTTCCTGCGCACTGCTTGACCAGATAGTTCTAGTTGAGTGGAATCATCTGTTATCTTTCCTACACACTGCTGGACCAGATAGTTCTAGATGAGTGGAACCATGTGTTATCTTTCTTACACACTGCTGGACCAGATAGTTCTAGATGAGTGGAATCATCTGTTATCTTTCCTGCGCACTGCTTGACCAGATAGTTCTAGATGAGTGGAATCATCTGTTATCTTTCCTGCGCACTGCTTGACCAGATAGTTCTAGTTGAGTGGAACCATCTGTTATCTTTCCTGCGCACTGCTTGACCAGATAGTTCTAGTTGAGTGGAATCATCTGTTATCTTTCCTACACACTGCTGGACCAGATAGTTCTAGATGAGTGGAACCATCTGTTATCTTTCTTACACACTGCTGGACCAGATAGTTCTAGATGAGAGGAATCATCTGTTATCTTTCCTGCGCACTGCTGGACCAGATAGTTCTAGATGAGTGGAACCATCTGTTATCTTTCTTACACACTGCTGGACCAGATAGTTGTAGATGAGTGGAATCATCTGTTATCTTTCCTGTGCACTGCTTGACCAGATAGTTCTAGATGAGTGGAATCATCTGTTATCTTTCCTGCGCACTGCTGGACCAGATAGTTGTAGATGAGAGGAATCATCTGTTATCTTTCCTGTGCACTGCTTGACCAGATAGTTGTAGATGAGTGGAATCATCTGTTATCTTTCCTACGCACTGCTGGACCAGATAGTTGTAGATGAGTGGAATCATCTGGTATCTTTCCTGCACACTGCTGGACCAGATAGTTCTAGATGAGTGGAATAATCTGTTATCTTTCCTGCGCACTGCTGGACCAGATAGTTCTAGATGAGTGGAACCATCTGTTATCTTTCTTACACACTGCTGGACCAGATAGTTCTAGATGAGAGGAATCATCTGTTATCTTTCCTGCGCACTGCTGGACCAGATAGTTGTAGATGAGTGGAATCATCTGGGTAGAAAGGAGTCTTCTTCCAGGCATTTTAACATGACACATCATTAAGGAATTCTTGGACTTTTGGGTTCCCTGCCTTTCCAAGAAGACGTCATTACCTGTGACTGATGCTGGGGCCTTTTAAAGACCCAGAAGACAAGCAATATATCAGAATCATAAGAATAAGTAGTAGGTGAAAATGAAGACAAGTACAGGGAGTTTGACCTCATAGTGCCCATTTGCAGAATATATATGGTCAAAAAAAGGAGCTTGACTGTAAAGTTAACCCTTTGAGTGCCAGAGGGGTATGGAACGATTGCTTTGCAATGCATTCCGTACTCCTCTGGCACTCAAAGGTTTAACCCCTTAAGGACCCATGACAGTCCTGGACCGTCATGGCTTAAATGATAACAGCGTCCCTCTGTGCATGCTGCTATCATTAATTCCAGGCTGAGACTGAGTGCTCCGAGACCGGGGCATTAAGTCTCAGCCCTTCTTGCTTGTGCCGGGTCATGTGATCGCCGTAGCAGCGATCACATGTACTGGCATTCTGAGTGATAGAGGCAGTACGCAAAGCATACTGTCTCTCCTCTGCCTCTGTCTCCCTTATTATCAAAGTAAGCGAGAGAGAAGCAGAGAGGAGACACTTAGTGGAAAAAGAAAATACAGCAGCTGGGGGTATTAACCCCTTCACTGTTGGTGCTGGAGGCTGGCTAAATGCAGGTCAATTTCTGACCTGCAATGATACACTTTTTTAAACACGCTTTTTTATTTTACAAAAAAATATTTTATTTAAAAAAAAAAAAAAATCTCAATAAACAAAACTGGAAGTGTGATTGTTGTGGAGCCATGTAATACACTTATACACACCGTCAATTGTCATAGATAAAAAAGGGGGAAAATAGGGTGGGAAAAAGGGACATGGGGATTTTCACCCAGGGGGGACAGTGGCCACTTTAAACTGTGCATTTTATGTGATTGACTGGTCATACCTTTCATGCAGTCTCCATGAAAATTTAGCTCTTTGCACCCAATTGATCCCAAGAGAAAAAACAAAAATGGTGGTTTTTTTTATTTTTTTTTATTTTTAATAAAGTAAATGGTGGGTTATCCATATATGTGTGGTAGCAAAACAAAGCCCTAATTGTGTGTAGAAAATGCAATGAGTTGAACCCCTCTCTGGTTCTCTAAGGGTTAAGCTGAAATTTGTCCCTTTAGCGGCTGGTGCTAGTTCCTGCACATTCCTTCCTGTAAAAATAAATAAATGTGAAGATCCCATTATTAAGTTTAATACAGTCAACAACGAAACAGGGCACCTCTGTAGCTTCTCAAGGGTTAACCAACAATCGCTTTCATTCTTGTGTTCAGACAGGTCCCTTGGGGGAATACACATGCGAGTGACAGCTGCTGTTATGAGGGTTTAGCACAACTGCACTCCATGACCTTAACTTGCCATCATTATAAGATCTTTTACTGCTGATATGCAAGATCTGGTCTCCCCCGGTCCACTTTGCCTGCCGCAGCATACCCAAATGCCTCGGGAGGTCCCTCTGACACTTCAGGCACCCAGCTTACACCTTTAAATCAGAACATTCCTGCAGATGAGATATAATGCAATGTACAATATGTAATAGAAGTATCTGTACACAGGATTATCCTCTATGCAGCCGGAGTAAAATAACATTTAGCGATTGTGTTGGGACCAGGGAGTGGCAGAGTCCTTTTCTTATTATATAATCCTCTCTCCTTTCATCATTCTTGTGCACAAGGACATTAATAGTCACTTGTTTCTGTTCTGCCAGGGAGCCCAGCTAAAATGACCACCTGTGAAAACAAGGATCCATCGTGCCGCACAGCGGAAACTGCTGTGCAAATCACATCTGAGAGTCAATTAGCCGAATCCCACGCGAAACTCCAAAGACCCTGTTGTTTTGTTTGCTTTTTCATCCTTTGGAACGAGGCCTTTTATACTAGCTGTTTTATTTAGTACAAAAGTTCAGATCTGCTTTCTTGTTTTAGTAGTCCTTATTGTCTTCCAAGAGTGCCAGGATATTCAAGCTGGGTACAAGTAGGGACTTCCAGCCCCGTGAATGATTTGGATGTGTTTGAGACCTCTTGATCTTTGCTTTCTGTGTCTCTGATGGGTTAATATTACTGCTGAAAAGTAGAGCAGATATAGTTTCGACAAGTGTGTTAAATGGGTATACAGAAAAAGAAGAGAAAGCGCCAATAGTGTAGTATGTTCCAAAATAACATCCTATAATATAAAAGGCCAGATGTATGTTTGTCCAATGCAGTCATGCGCAGTAGAGATTGCCCGAATGCACAGAATGCTGGGCCCGTGTACACAGGCTTTTACGCTTTGTCCAATGCAGTTATGCGCAGTAGAGTCTGCCAAACGCGTAGTCATGCGCAGTAGAGACTGCCAAACACAGAATGCCGGGCCCGTGTAAACAGGCTTTTACACTTTGTCCAATGCAGTTATGCGCAGTAGAGACTGCAGAACGCGTAGTCATGCGCAGTAGAGACTTCCCGAACACACAGAATGTAGGGCCTTTGTACATGGGCTTTTATACTAGTATACAACAGAAGACACAATACTATTCACATATTGTAATGGTCAGGGCTTTGAACCCAAAGTCTACTGACTGTACAGCCACATGGATAATACCTGTCTCTGCTCAGGTGATTCCCGATATTTCTGGAGGAGATTCTTGGTCTTTTCTATAATCACAGCAGGCGGGGATAAAGCTCAAGAATATTTATTATAGAATTCAGTAGGCTATAACACTGATGCGTTTCATGGGAAAACCCCTGCTTTTTCAAAGCACATAAACAGCCTATTGATACAATACAATATTGTGAGACAAAAACATGGGGAATTTCAAAAGCCTGGAAACTTTATAACCAATAAAACCGAAATTTGTCACTTAAAGAGATAGTAACCCTTTATTTTGACTACATATTGTGCATAATAATCAAATTTTCTGTACTTTTTACATATTTCATCTTCTCCTTCACACTCTCTCTTTCTCTCTCTCTCTCTCTCTCTCTCTCTATATATATATATATATATATATGTATATGTATATATGTATCTTTTTGTGTGTGGTGTAGAATCAAATATAATACTCTTTTACCAGGAATGATACATTGACTCTCATTTTCAAGTATGCCCCCTGTGGAGATGTGACCACCACAACATACAGCTCAGTGTATATCTCCACAGCTGTGTAATGTGGCTCATTGCCTAAGGTTGGGCTGCCAGTCTCTGTAGTGTGGTTCTGTGTATACCAGCGGAACAAATCTTGGGCTCCCAGTCACTATGATGTGGTTCTGTTGATACCAGTGGAACAAGGCATGGCTCCCAGTCACTGTTATGTGGTTCTGTGGCTACCAGGGGAGCTAGGCCATGCTACCAGTGACTATAAAGTGGTTCTGTGGATGCCAGTCCTTGTAATGTAGTTTTGTGGTAGGGGGTACTGCCTTTTTTTGCCTTCGTGCTAGAGATATTACTATTACATTTGATGGCGAACTGTAGCTAGTGACTCGCCTCTCCCATAGTATGTAACAATATCTGTCATGTGCTAGAGCTGTTACTATCACATTCTATGGGGATCAGTAGTCAGTGACTCACCTCTCCCTTAGAATGCAACAGAATAACTGTCATGTACTAGAGCTGTTACTATAACATTCTATATAGAACTGTAGTCAGTGACTCACCTCTCCTATAGAATGTAACATAATAACTGTCATGTGCTAGAGCTGTTACTATCACATTTTATATAGAACTGTAGTCAGTGACTCACCTCTCCCATAGAATGTAACATAATAACTGTCATGTGTTAGAGCTGTTATTATCACATTCTATAGAGAACTGTAGTCAGTGACTCACCTCTCCCATAGATTGTAACATAATAACTATCATGTACTAGAGCTGCTACTATCACGTTCTATAGAGAACTGTAGTCAGTGACTCACCTCTCCCATAGAATGTAACATAATAACTATCATGTACTAGAGCTGCTACTATCACTTTCTATAGAGAACTGTAGTCAGTGACTCACCTCTTCCATAGAATGTACATAATAACTGTCATGTACTAGAGCTGTTACTATCACTTTCTATAGAGAACTGTAGTTAGTGACTCACCTCTTCCATAGAATGCAATATAATAACTGTCATGTGCTAGAGCTGTTACTATCACATTCTGCAGTGCACTGGTCCAGGCATGTAGCGGGTACGTTAAGGGTTAAGGACCCAATATGGTCGTGGCGTAGAAAAGGCACAAGGGTGAGCAGAGACAGTCTGGAGCCGTCCGAAGCTCCCCGCTCCAGATCAGCCCGTGTATACGGGCTTTCTAACTAGTATATTATGAAGCTAGTCGCTACCTTCAGCTTGCAAACCAGGCACACTTTGTACACCGTTCCAATTAAGTATTCATTTCTATATAGCGCTATTTTGGCTCTGCTGAAGAGCCACCAGATGGTCCTGGGACCAGGATCTCTTCTGTCAGCTACAGCACTGATGTCTATGAAAGGGGAAGGGGGAACCTTAGCAGACTGTACCTCTCAAACTATACATGTCTGAGAGATGGGAGGTAGGTCATTCCATTTATATTTTTAACTAGTTGGCTGTTCTGTATCAGCCGTGGCGCGGGCAGTCTCTACTGCGCACGACTGCAGCACACGCAGCAGTGTCTACTGCGCATGTCGAGGCGTTACACACATTTTAGTGAATTATTATATAGGATAGCAACCAATACTATCCCTTTAAAGGGATAGTAATATCTGAAAATAAGTTTATTTTATATTGTAGCCCTTAAAAAACCATGAAAAATGATATAAGTCTTATCTCCCAAACCTTTATGGTTTGGGAGATATTCAGAAGTAAAGTTTCCCCTGGAGTGATGTCATTGCTCCACCCTTCAGATTTGGAATCCGGTCCCCTGATCAGCAGTGCCTCTCCAGAAGTGCTGAGATCATGATCTTTAAAAAGAATTTCTTAATTGGAATGGTCTACAAAGTGTGCTTTCAAGCCAGGCACACTTTGTAGATAGTTCCAATTAAGTAGTTCTTTTCAAAGATCGTGATCTTGGCACTGCTAAAGAGCTGCCGGTTGCTCTGTGGACCGAATTCCAAATCTTGGCTGAAACTTGGCTGAAACAGCCAGGAAAAGGGAACTTTACTATATTTTACATATGAATATCTCCCAAACCATAAAGGTTTGGGAGATAAGACTTATATCATCTTTCATGGTTTTTTAAGGGCTACAATATAAAATAAACTTATTTTCAGGTATTACTATCCCTTTAATATCAACTAATTCCTCTGCATTTAGGTGTGTGGCTCTATTCTGGAAGAAATCACGTGTACCGTACGTGACGAATACAAATCCTCATTGAATTAACCCTTTGAGCACCAGAGAGCTGTGCAGTGCATTTCGAAATGGTTAAGTGGGCATTTAACCCCATGGAGGGTAGAGAATGCTCTGAGATGCATTGGAGACCTCTCAAGCATTCAAAGCCTTAAAGCGGAAGTACCACCTAATAGAAAGTCGCCCCCCACTAATTATGCATATGGCGACTAGCTTCTTAAAGGGACAGTAATACTTCGTTTTAACTTTATTTTATTTTGTAGGCATTAAAAAAACATGAAGAATGATATAAGTCTTATCTCTCAAACCTTTATGGTTTATGAGATATTAACAAGCAAAGTATCCCCCTCCCACCCCTTTTACTGATGTAACACTGCTCAGCCAGATCAGAAGGGAGGTGCCCAGGTAGACTGCAGAGAGGGACAATCTTCAATTAAGATAAGGGAAAAACCTGAAAAACTTGTCAAGGGGGGCAGGGCTTTCATTGTTCTCATAGGAAGAAGATTGTCCCCTTCTGTTATCTGTCTGGTCTATGGACTGGATTCCACATCTGAGAAGAGATGACTTACACTAGGTAAAAGGGGCGGGAGGGGAAACTTTGCTTGTGAATATCTCTCAAACCATAAAGGTTTGAGAGATAAGACTTATATAGTTCTTCATGTTTTTTTTAATGCCTACAAAATAAAATAAAGTTAAAACGAAGTATTACTATCCCTTTAATAGTTCTATTTTCTGCCACATGTACCAGTAAGTAATCCTTTTTCTTGTGAGACTGACGGCCAGGCTTCTTGCTTTAGAGCAGTCTGCGTTCCTGCATCGTGAATCTCTTCTGGTGCCTTTCGGCTCCATGCAGCGCCTCCTAGAGGAGACCGGGACGGACAGCGCAGCCGCGCAGATGTCTCTAAGCCAAAATGTCTGTGCGCAAGCCTGGCCTCCACTCTCAAAAGAAGAAGGATTACTTCAGATGCTGACACTTTTGGCCGATAATAGAACTATTAAGAAGCAAGTCGCCTTGTGCATAAATAGTGGGGGGAGACTTTATATTAGGTGGTAGTTCCATTTTAAACGCCCCATTGAAATAATTGAGAATTTGGGTGGGGGTTTCTTTTTGTTCCTTATAGTGCAGCTGGCTTGATTCACGGTAGCTAGACTTCACATTTATTCGTACGGCATATTATTTCCATTTAACTCCATTAGAAATACCCTTTGAGTGCCAGAGGGCACTCAAAGGGTTAAAGGCCTGGCCTAGTGATCTGCCAGCACTGTAGCAGAGAAGTAAGGAGGGGTAGGAATGCCAGGTGATGGTTGGCCGTGACATTTTTGTAGGAGAACCACGCCAAGTTTATGTGAATAGCAGCTAATAGGTAGGATTTGTTTGTGCTTGTGTGTCAGCTCAAGCAGAACCAATAGAAGGGCGTCAGCTTGGCAGATTATCGCAGTACAACATTAATACAAAACTAGCATAGATAAACCCAATCAATAATGTGTCTCCCGGGCGATTCCAGCCTAGAGAGGCTGCCTGTGTACTCAGATTAGGTTTCCCGCATGGCTTTTGTTGGCATTCCGGGAGATCACCCACACAGGGTTAAAAGGTTGGGTATGCATACATTTCAAATGGCCAAAGAGGGACACTTTTGTTTTAGGTGGTGGTGCTGAGGTGTGTGGATCATAGGTGGGGAATTACCAGAATTTTTAGGTTATTTCATGACCTACTGACACCTCTTTGTGTAACTGAATAAAGGATTTAGAGCAAAGTATTTTATATACACAGATTAATTTACATAAACACATATACTGAAGTTTAAACTAACATTAGTTGAGTTTTATTGTTGTGGAGTAATGTGATGCACTTAAATATATATATACATCACACAGTCAGATCTCCTAATATGAGGGGCACCAGGTTGAGAAAGAGGGATTTAGGAACACATTTGATGTATGGAGCCCTATTATCTCCTAGGTGGACACTTGAGAGGTGTGGAGCCCCAATTCTCCTAAAGAGGCACACTTAGGAGGTATGGAGTGCTAATATCTCCTAAAGAGGGACATTTGGGAGGTACGGACCCCTAATATTGCCTAAAGAGGGAACCTTGGGAGGCATGGGCCCCTAATATCTCCTAAAGAGGGACACTTGGGAGGTATGGACCCCTAATATCTCCTAAAGAGGGGGCACTTCGGAGGTATGGACCCCTAATATCTCCTAAAGAGGGGACACTTGGGAGGTACAGACCCCTAGTATCTCCTAATGAGGGACACTTGGGAAGTACAGACCCCTAATATCTCCTAAATAGGGATACTTGGGAGGTATGTATCCCTAATATCTCCTAAAGAGGGACACTTGGGAGGTGCAGACCCCTAATATCTCCTAAAGAGGGACACTTGGGAGGTATGGACCTCTAATATCTCCTAAAGAGGGGACACTTGGGAGGTACAGACCCCTAGTATCTCCTAATGAGGGACACTTGGGAGGTATGTGCCCCTAAAATCTCCTAAATAGGGATACTTGGGAGGTATGTATCCCTAATATCTCCTAAAGAGGGACACTTGGGAGGTATGGACCTCTAATATCTCCTAAAGAGGGACACTTGGGAGGTATGGACCCCTAATATCTCCTAAACAGGGACACTTGGAGGTATGGACCCCTAATATCTCCTAAACAGGGACACTTGGAGGTATGGACCCCTAATATCTCCTAAAGAGGGACACTTGGAGGTATGGACCCCTAATATCTCCTAAACAGGGACACTTGGAGGTACGGACCCCTAATATCTCCTAAAGAGGGATGCGTGGGAGGTACGGACCCCTAATATCTCCTAAAGATGGACACTTGGGAGGTACGGACCCCTAATATCTCCTAAAGAGGGACACTTGGGAGTTATGGACACCGAATATCTCCTAAAGAGGGACACTTGGGAGGTACAGACCCCTAATATCTCCTAAAGAGGGACAATTGGGAGGTACGGACCCCTGATATCTCCTAAAGAGGGACACTTGGGAGGTATGGACCCCTAATATCTCCTAAAGAGGGACAATTGGGAGGTACGGACCCCTAATATCTCCTAAAGAGAGACAATTGGGAGGTATGGACCCCTAATATCTCCTATAGAGGGACAATTGGTAGGTATGAGGTAGGTGTATTTGCTCAGAATGCACTCTGGTTCAGAGAAGATCTGTACATTGATTTACGTGCAACACTCAATGCGACTCTCGTTCAGGCCCCGTATCAGTTTCAGAACAGTCTCAGAGGATAGCGTCTTCAAACTTTAAACTGTGCTTACTCATAGTTTGGAGTCTCCACGTGCCTACCCAGTTACCGATGCATTTCGTAGGTGCACAGTCTCACTTCCTCAGGGCAGGGTTGTAGTCTGCTAGCAGCTGGAAGACCTCACGTTCCTCATCCCGCTGTTATTTAAAACACAGTTATCTACAGACGTATTGATGCTCATCAGTATATTCACAATCCATGCTAAATACACATTCCCACAATATATGCTATTTTTATTCATGCTTCCTGGAAAGCCAAATTTCTGTGTTTAATCTGCTTAGATGTAACTGAATGTTTTGTTTTTCCAACACAATATATTTTATTGATTGTGTGATGTGTTTAAGCCATTGCAAGTCTTCATTAATCCTCCCTGCGGTCCACAGTCGCTACCAGCCCACACAGTGGTTTCGGTGAATCTCACTCCTACGCATGGTGATGTTACGGGCTGAGCGCATTCTAGTTAATATTGTTTACTGCAGTGTGTGCCAGCCAAGCATTCGATATTCAGGTCCCAGCTTGCACGCTACCAGGTTATACAACAAAAGATGAACCTGTCTGTCTCTCTGTGTTGTGGGAACCTTGCTGAACATTCTAGATGACGTCTGGAAAACCAACAATTCATTGTGAACTGTCTATCACTTTGGTACTCAAGGAATTAATGGCAGCTTGCACCAAATGGGCGCAGTCGCAGTACGAATGAGTAATTCAACAGAAGGGACTTTACAGAGTGCAAACTTTTATATGCACCGTATATGTACACAAAAGAAAAGATGCTAAAATTTCGATCAAAACTGCTCTCCCATCCTATAAAATAATTCACTAGGATGTTTGTCAGAAGCCGTCATGCAAAGTAGAGACTGCCCGAATGCACAGAATGCTGGGAGTTCTGTGCCTGGAGCAGGGAATGCTGGGAGTTTTGTGCTGGGAGCACGAAATGCTGGGAGGTGTAGGAATGCTGGGAGTTTTGTGCTGGGAGTTTTGTGCTGGGAGCACGAAATGCTGGGAGGTGTAGGAATGCTGGGAGCATTCTGTGCTTTCGGGGAGTCTCTACAGTGCATGACTGCGTCAGCGGTAGGACGAAGAGCAGGACTGGCCTCTTAACCCTTTGAGTGCCAGAGGGGTATGCAACACATTGCAATGCATTGCGTACCCGTTGGCACTCAAAGGGTTAACATCACCCAGACCTTGGTCCGTGTAGATGGGCTTTTACACTAGTAATGAATAAACAACTTCTAACTGATTTGACGCTCTGAATGCTAGATGGTTATTCAACGCATTGCTTTTCAGTGCATTGGATGGTACCCCTCTGGCTCTCTAAGGGATAAATTGCAGTAAAACAATTACTTTCAAGAAAGCAATGGATTCCTATCTAGCACAGAACAATATTGAGAATTATGACAGAATGTTGATCCAGGGAAATATGGGGCTGACATTTGGAGTCGGGAAGGAATTTTTTCTACCCACTTGGGGCTAAATTGGAAATGGCTTCAGTTTTTTTTTTTTTTTTTTTTTTGCCTTCCTCTGGATCAACTCGGGTCATGAGGCATGGGCTGGGCTTGATGGACGCATGTTTTTTTTTCAGCCTCATCAACTGTATTACTATGTTATTATGTAACTGTGTGGTGCATAATCACATGGAATGGGACACATTTGGGGAGAGTAATGTAGAGGAATGAACGAGAGGGCCTACTTTTGAGGAAGTGAGCGTCATGTTCACGGAGTCCTATTGTCCTCTGTATTCATGTAGAAGATCTGAGAGCCTCCATGTATAAATAAAACGTCCATTTTTCTTTCTCATTCTCCTCCACTCTCTTGAGCTCGGGTCTTATTCCTGTACTGCGCTCAGAGTCTGTGCAAGTCTGTCTGATGGAATCTGCTATTTCCGGTGGAGAGGCGCATATTGCCATCAGACAGATGCTGCCTGGTGCAGGCATAGGAGCGACAGGAGGGATGCTCAGGAGAGCGGGGGAGAATTTGGAAAGGAAGATGGACAGTATGCAAATAGACTGGGGGGAGGCACTTTGAACTTAAAGGAGCAGTAAACTTTTTTTTATGAAAACACACATTTTACACAGCATTTCCTGCTGAATAAAACAAGGTCACTCCCATCTCTGTCAGATGTTCTATTCTATAGCAGTTTAACCCCTTAAGGACCAGCGATCCCGGGGTGTGTGGTCCTTTAAGGATCAGATAGGGAAGTTCGACGTGCCGCCCTATGTGACTGATCACATGTGCCTGCACGCCGAACAAGGGAATGAAAGAGATCGCTCCGGTCTTGGATCGATCAACTTCAGTCCCCGGTATTACCGTGCTCCTGCAAGGGGCGCGGTGAGTGAAAGTACGTGACGTACCAGGACCGTCACTGGTCCTTAAGTGCCGGACCAGTGTGACAGTCTGGGTATGTCATCGGATGCGAAGGGGTTAAATAACCAGGAAGTGAATTTACTGTGTTTACTTCCTGATAGATCTAACTGACAGGAAGTGAATTTACTGTGTTTACTTCCTGATAATTCTAACTGACAGGAAGTGACAGGCAGTTTCTGTCACATTCTATGGAGAACTGTATGTCTCTGACTTTCCTCTCCATTAGAATCTAACACTAAATTTAATTAGAATTTGACCACTAGAGGGCACTGCTAATGTAAAAAAAACATGGGTTTAAACTGTAATAACTCTGGAAATATAAATCTCTCGGCAGTGGGAGTACCCTTATTTTACTCAGTAGGAAAATCCCTACAATATGTATTTTTTTTTAAAAAAGTTTACTGCTCCTTTAATATAGTAATAGAATTTGATGGCAGATAAGAACATATGGCCCATCTAGTCTGCCCATTTTTCCCATTGTAAAAACGTCAAACTTTACTTGGTCCTTGGTCTTTTTCTTATATTCAGGACAGCCTTTTGCCTATCCCATGCATGCTTACATCCCTTCACTCTATTAATCTCTAAGAATTCCGCTGGTAGGCTATTCCACTTGTCTACCAACTTCGCACATCTGCTACTTCTCCTTGTAGGCTATTCCACTTTTTATTAACCCCTTAGTGACCGGCAGCGAGCGCACGCGGCCGGCACTTAACGACGGGGTTTTTTTTTTTTCTTCATTGTAGCGAATGACTTCCGTGACTTACCAGGTACGTCCTTTGTCACTAAGTGACATTTTTTCGTGACGTACCTGGTAAGTCACTTGTCGGGAAGGGGTTAAAGAGGTAGCGTAATTGTTGAATTTTTCTTTTTGTATTACACTGTACAGTACTAGAGAAGGTGATCAATGTCAGTCATTCTATTTAGTACTCAGTACTTGGCAGTGTTATTTGGCATTTAAAGAGATAGTAATGTCAGAAAAAAAGTATTAACTATATGGTAGATACAATTAAGAGAGTACTTGCCCTTATTCGTATCTCTCAAACCGTTATGGTTTGAGAGATATAGGAAAATAAAGTTCTCTGCTCCCTCCCCTTTCTGCTTGATGAGCTATAAAGCTGTCAGAAGCAGATTCTGGTTCCAGGATCAGACGCGACTCTTCAGCAGCACTGACATAGCGATACCTAAAAATAAATACTTCATTGGAACGGTCTACAACGTGTGCCTGGTTTGCAAGCACACGATGTAGACCATTCAGATGAAGTATTTATCTTCAGATATCGTTATATCGGTGCTGCTGAAGAGCCGCGTCTGGTCAAGCGACCAGAATCTACTTCTGACAGCTTTATAGCTCGTCAAGCAGAAAAGGGAGGGACCAGAGAACTTTATTTTCCTATATCTCTCAAATCATAACGGTTTGAGAGATACAAATAAGTGCAAGTACTCTCTTTTAATTATATCTACCATATAGTTGATACTTTTATTCTGACATTACTATCCCTTTAAGATCTTCGCTCCCATTCCTTTCCCTAATTGTCAGTCATTACTCGAGAAAAGAGAATGAATAGTCGCTAGACTAGTTGCCATTGCAACTCACATGCCAGATTACTCACAAAGAGAAAGTTGTCTCTGAGTTGGTAGTTTTAAAGAGGAAGTGACACCTTTTAATAATAACCTGCCACTTACATTACTATGGCCAGAAAATCCAAACGGCCTGTGGTGATCTCCGCATAACTTTTTTCATTAAAATGTCTACGTTTCCTTCTGTCTAGAAAGACAGGTGTAAAGTGTCCAAATTTACTGAAAAACCAGGATTTATCACCTAGGCTCCATAATTTTATTTCTGGCTTTAACAATTTGATTAAAAAAGTTTCCTTTCTTCTGCCTTTAACACAGATGATTTTCCGACCTCCACTGGATTTATATGACCTCTTGATCTACTTGAATCCTAAGCACATTCCCCGACACCGAGAGGCCGTGGACCAGCCGTCGAAGTCCTTTTTCCGTGGCTTGATGAAGAACGAAACAGCAGGGAAAGACTTGTGGTTTCCCGTGGTGGATTATGACCCAGTCAAGTTGTTCCTGAACGAGCTCAGAGTAAGGAATTCAGCACTTGGGGCTCCATACAATAAAATGGAGTATTACCGTAAAATCTCAGGTATAATACACACCTGTGTATAATACGCAGGTGTATGTTATACCCAAGATTTAGGGGAAAACAAGACAGCCTATGTATAATATGCACCTTTGTTTTCACCATTGCTTCAAACAAAATGTAATGCTGGCAATTCCTTCCCTCCGTCCCCCGGCGCTATCCACTTTCATAATAAAGCTATAAAACTTACTGAGGTCTGTAGGCAAACTTCATGTGCATCTGGGTAAATCTCTGCGGGTGGCATGCTTGCCTTTGCCGGCTGCCTGCCCGCTTCCTTCTATGGCTTTCAGGACCTTCCGTCTCCAGCCAATGGTACACAGGGCATTACGACTGGCTGAAGGCGGAAGGTCCTGAAAGCCATGGAAGGAAGTGGGCGGCCGCCCCCGGCAAAGGCAAGCATGCCGGCCGCAGAGATTTACCCAGATGCAGATGAAGTTTGCCTACAGACCTCCGTAATCTTTATAGCTTTATTATGAAAGCGGATAGTGCCGGGGGAGGGATCTTACAAAAAATCTCTCGTATATAATACGCACCCCCCACTTCACATAAGGTGAAGTGGGGTAAAATTGCGTGTATTATACCCGAGATTTTACGGTAGCTGTTTTTTGTTTTGAAAGCTAAACATGTATTTGCTATTAGAAAAAAACATACACCTTGAAGTCGAATAGCACAAGCTTCTAGATTAACGGCGTGGTTAGCCAGACACGATAGCTAATTGCTTTGTAAATTAGTTGCATTCGCTAATCTCCTCACAGAGTGGTAGACATTTTAGCTGTTCCCACTTTTAAAAATCACTCGCTAAAAAGGAGCAAATGGCCTCTAGTTCATAAACATGCAAATCAGGTGACACTTCAGCATTCATAACATTTCCATCAAATCTACATTGTAATTAACGTATGTGTCACGTTTTTTGCTGCCATCCTCCCTGAGGTCATCTGTATCATACTGTCACTAAAAGTTCACAAATTATTGGAATAAAAAGCCCTTTAACAATGCGTTCCATACCACCCTGGCACTCAGAGGGTTAACACGTTGCGTACCAGAGGTGTGAGAGCAACACATTGCAAAGTACCCTCTGGTTCTCAAGGGGTTAATAGAGACTACGTACTATCCACTCGGAGAATTGCACTTTGTAAATAAAACCCCATTTGAGAAAATACGTATCCATTTCTCACTAAAGTCACTATTCAGTAGTTCTTTTAAGGCCACCTCGGCTGACTTTAACGCATTGTATACCCCGTCTGCATACAAATGGTTAAAAGTCATTGTTGCAGTTTCTGGAAGTTCACACGAGTCGCTAATGTTACATATTTGTCACTGTTTTGTTTAAAGTGGACCTGTCGCCTTGATTTTTTTATTACATATTCGAAAGCTTCATTCAAAACTGCTTATGTGTCATGTTAAAGGGATAGTAATGTTTCACAATAAAAGCAGCTCCTATTAATCTTCATAGAATTTGGGCCATAGAGAGTGTTATTTCAATACTGTCAGAGTTGTAGTGCAAGAGTAATTGAATGATAAAGTATCCCCCTCACACCCGTTTTACTGATGTAACACTGCTCACCTCAGAGCAGCAAGACTGTCCAGACGGATCACAGAGAGGGACAGTCTTCAGTGATCATAAGGAAAAACCTGTCAAGGGGGGCAGCGTTTTCCTTATGATCACAGTAAGAAGATTGTCCCTTGCTGTGATCTACCTGTTCCTGAGACCAGATTCCACATCGGAGGGAGACGGCTTACAATAGGTAAAAGGGGCAGGAGTGGGATACTTTATCATTCAATTACTCTTGAACTACAACTCTGACAGTATTGAAATAACACTCTCCATGACTCAAATACTATGAGGGTTAATTGAAGCTGCTGTTTTTGTGAAATATTACTTTCTCTTTAACCAAAAGTCCAGCAGAAGTATCGTTCAGGAAAGATTCACACTTTTACTTCTTGGATAAATAAAAGTGAGAGTCTCCTGGTGCAGCACAGAGCTTAATTAGCATGTGAAATATCACTGAAAAGTTTAATTAGCATATGTAGCATTACTGAAAGTTTCATTAGCATATGAAGCTGTAGTGAAAAGTTTAATTAGCATATGAAATTGCGCAGATACCGTCATTAGTAAACATTTGGCAAATGTGACACATATGCAGTTTTTAATTACTTTTTCAGATATGCAAACTTGAATCAAGGTGACAGATCCACTTTAATAACGAGGTGCAAACAATCACATTTGTAACCAATTAGGAATAAGTGACACTTTGATACAAATGCCCCTTGGAGACAGATTCACCTTTTTCCATGGTGGAAGTACCTCATCGTTCAGTATATGGGTGAGAGACATTTGGGCCTCAGTTTTTTGCTCATTGATTTGGAGTCCTGAATGAGAGTAGAATCTGTGTAGGAAATTGAGCAGGTTTAGGTAGAGATTAGTGACAGGAGCAGGTCATCCAGGAAAGGACAAATCATATCCATCTGTTGTGGCCTAGATACCCCATGTATATCGATTCTTGGAAGGCAATTGCTGGGAGCTCAGCAGCCAGGACCAAAAGAAGTGGAGAAACAGGGCACCCATGTCTGGTTCTTGTGATTATGATGGCGTTTGACATTATCGCTTTATTATTAATTATGTTTGAGGTTCGTTATACAGTGCTCGTAGGAAGGTTGTAAGGCGACCCTCTATTTATCTTGCTAAGACTTCAAACAGGTAAGGCCTAGCAATAGAGTTGAAGGCCTTGCAGATGTCAAGATGGAGCAGCAGAGAGGCCTAATTTGTGGCTTGGAAACGAAAGATGATGATGAAGATCTTTCTGACGTTATAGGGAAATTGCTTATCAGGAAAGAAAGCAACCTGATCATCACGGACAAGATGAGGTAGCAGTGACGTAGTCCAGTTAGCTAGAACCTTGGAGAAAATAATCTGGAGGTTGTCGAGTCTTTGAGTGATCATTTAGAGTGGTGGAGGTATTTCCGACATATCCATGTGGCTTTTAAATTGTAGTTTAATGCCAGCTGTGTCTTCCTCCAGTCTATGGAGATCAGACATCAAATCCAGCATGGCTGCATGGAGCTCTTCCCTAAATAATTGCTTTACATTGTTAAAAAGGTAGTTATGTCATAATATAAACATACATGGGACTGATCAGTGTAATTTTATATAATGCATAGTAGCTTTTGGACTGTCTGTATCTTTGAATTGTAATTTGAGTCAAAAGTCCACCCCCCCGTGCCCCCATGCCCCTTTCCATCACTTCATTCATAGTTCATTGAGATCCGAAAACTGGTCTGGACATATTGCAACGAGGGGCAATATTGTGTCAGTCAAGATGGTGCCATTTTAGCCCGTAGAGTAGATAGGCTTCAGTGTAGCAAAAAAACCATGCCTGAAGAAGGGGCCTTAGTGTCCTCAATTAGCCATTAGACAATGACGGAGGCTGTCTGTCTCTAAGCTGGAGCACTCTCATTGGCAGAGATCGATTTCTGGCCAATGAAAGTCCTCCAGCTTAGAGACAGACAGCCTCCGTCATTGGAGGAGGCTGGATAGAAGCTGAGACTACGGTTCAGATCGGTCAGCACTGTCTGCTGGAAGTAGCAACAGAGGTACATTTAATCTTAGAATTTCTTCAAACTGGCAGATTTTTTTACAAAAAAAGAACACACTTTCCATTAGTTATTATTGGTACTGGAACGATTTAGCCAAAGTTGTGAAGGGGGTAAACATCCCCTTTAAGTTGTTTTTAGGTAATAGTGTCCCTTTAATATCAAATCACCTCCAATGTAGCCCCACCTCCTTGTACAATATAAACTATTCCATCAATAGGTAAAATAGCACAGAGCAGACTATAAAGGGCCTTATGCACAAAGAACAATAGGAGCAATTCTAGAGCCTTTCAATTGCACCTTATGGACAAATAAAACCATTCCATTAATTTAAATTTAACACCTTGGATGCTGGAAGCCTTCATAGTCAATTGTTCAGCCAGTGGGAGTGTGGGGAGTTTTATTTACCCCCTCTCCCCCTCATGGATGCAGCTGGTTCACTCCAGAATGTCTCCTGTTTTCTTTTGTACTTAAGGCCCAAAATCTCCAGTTAAAATTACTTGTTTTTTTTGTAGTTTATTTCTTTTATTTTATCTTTATGGAGATTTTTATGCACCGTCCCAGGTTTTTTCTTTCCTTTTGTCATTTCGGTTAGAATTCTTGCTTCCTGGATGGTAGCAGGCCATCAAATGCATCACTGATTTCTATATCATTTAACCCTTTTGAGTGCCAAGAGGTATCGGCTACCTCTTTGGCACTCAAGGCGTTATGTGAGAATTTAACTTCTAAAACATAACTTGAAGGGTAATTAATCATATTTCAAAGCTTGCTAATAATATTCTTAAGAAAGTTGTGTTCAGAGCTGACGCGTTTCTCCTTGCATGGATTTACAGGTGACCTATGTATCCTGCAGTAACACCTCTAGAACCCAGCACATGCAATGCAGGAGATTTGATAGGTATTACCTACAATCACACTCTCTTCTTTTCCAGGAAGCCTATGGGGAGTTTGCTTTGTTTTTCAACGACTTGCATGGAGGTGACGTGATTGGAGTCCTCTGGAAACCTTCAAGCTTCCAGCCTCAGTCTTTTAAAGTGAGTATACCTTCACTTTCTTAAAGCTTTGTATCGTAGAGGGGTCTTCAGCATATCTGTCACTCCTTTTATCCAAAACCACAGGTTCGGCAATCTCTGCTTGTTTTATTTGCGACAAACTATGAAGCTAAGATTGGGCCTTGAAAAGTGTCAGCCGGTGAGAGAAATGTGGCTTGAACGTAGCTTCATGGCTTGTGTCCAGTATGGTTTATACAAGCTTTACCAAATGCTGCCACTTTTGTCTAGATTAGGGTGATGATTGAAGACCGGCCCATATTTGTAACTGGAGTTATTCTGGAGTAAACCAACTGCACCATAGTGGGGGCAAATACAAATTCATTTTAAATTAATAATTCATCAAAGAAAAGGAGCAACATCTTACATTAAAGGAGCAGTAAACTTTTTTTATGAAACTACATATTTTACAGTGCATTTCCTGCTGAATAAAACAAGGTCACTCACACTGTTGTCAGATGTTTTATTCAAAATTTATAGCCGTTTAAATAATCAGGAAGTTAATTTACTGTGTTTACTTCCTGATAGTTCTAACTGACAGGAAGTGAATTTACTGTGTTTACTTCCTGATTGTTCTAATTGACAGGAAGTGAATTTACTGTGTTTACTTCCTGATAGTTCTAACTGATAGGAAGTGAATTTACTGTGTTTACTTCCTGATAGTTCTAACTGACAGGAAGTGACAGGCAGTTTCTATCACATTCTATGGAGAACTGTATGTCACTGACTTTTCTGACTTTCCTCTCCATTAGAATCTGACAGGAAAACTAATTAGAATATGACCACTAGAGGGCGCTGCTAATGTAAAAAAACATGGGTTTAAACTGTAATAACTCTGGAAATATAAATCTCTCGGCAGTGGGAGTACCCTTATTTTACTCAATAGGAAAATCCCTACAATATATCTTTTTTCATAAAAAAAAAAGTTTACTGCTCCTTTAACGCTTGTCGAAGTGAATGAGGCTACTTATAAGGAGCAGCATAAGAGAGGAATTAGGAACTGATTACATGGAGGTCCAACTTAGACTGTGACTGACGCTCATCTTCTCTTTCTTTTCATCTACTATTAGCTTCTCATCTCCATTAAAGGGATAGTAATACATACTTTTTACAGATCTTCATCTAGTAGCTATTAAAAAGTTAACCTAAATGCCCCCAGTCACATATCTCAGACCTTTACGGTTTGAGATATAATCTTAGTTAAAGTCCACCCCCCCCCCCTCCCCTTTCCCTGATGTCAGTGCTGTAGCTGACCACAGGGGAATCTGGTCCCGGGACCAGCGGAGTCTCTGCAGCAGAGCCGAGATCGCGCTATTGAAACAGAAATCCTTTTCAGACGTTTCTTTAAAGGGATAGTAACTCTTAATATGTAAAAATATATACGTTGTAAGATTTATCCTCCTCAGTAATGCTGAGAGGTTTTTTATTCAAAAGTTATAGCAGCTCAAACTTGAATTTCTCAGGTGCAGCATCTCAGTGGCCCGAAATGTTACAGTGGCAGTGTTGCTGTACCATCCTCTGGAGGTTTATGTTCACCCTATTAAGTATTACTATCCCTTTAACCCCTTAATGACACGTGCCGTACTATGACCGTCACGGCCCTTGAAATACTCAAGGACCGATGACGGTCATAGTACGTCACGTACTTTTTACTTACAGCGCTCTACCGGGAGCACTGTAAGTAAAAATAGGGCCTGAAATTGACTGCTCCAAGATCGGAGCGATCTCTGTCAGGCCCCGTAGTGACGCGCCGATACATGCAACAGGTCACATGTACCGGCGCGTCCACGTGGTTCAATGTGGTCCTTATGGGACGGAAACATCCCAGGACCGCCGGTCGTTAAGGGGTTAAATCAGACTGTTAGCCACTGATCCAACGGTGTGAAAAAAGATTCTTATTCATTCAGTGGGGAGAAACTGAATCTTGGACTACCTCTTTCCATAGTAAGTGATGGAAACAGCACCACCTGGAGCCCTCAATAGAACAGGGCAGTTTTATAAAATAAGAAGGACGTTTGAGCTGAAATTACTACAGTGGTGTAACAATAGTGGTGGCAGACTGAAGCAGATAGAGTACCTGAGCACACAGATGAGGGTCATATGCAGTGGGCAGAGTTTGAGGTCCTAGTAGTCCTATCCACGGACATGACAAGATGTTAAAATTCTTAGTGGACATTATAACTTTCTGGCTATAGTAATCATGTAAATGGGAATTTATTATGAGTGGTCCATGTTCCTTTAAAGTTATACGTTTTCAAAGAGGTCTTTTTTAGTTTTTTTTTCTTTTAAGTAGTTAAAGGGATAGTAATACTTCGTTTTATCTTTATTTTATTTTGTAGGCGTTAAAAAATCATGAAGAACGATAGAAGTCTTATCTCTCAAACCTTTATGGTTTGAGAGATATTCACAAGCAAAGTTTCCCCTCCCTCCCCTTTTACCTAGTGTAAGCCATCTTTTCTCAGATGTGGAATCCAGTCCATAGACCAGACAGATAACAGCAGGGGACAATCTTCTTCCTATGAGAACAATGAAAGCCCTGCTCCCCTTGACATATTTTTCAGGTTTTTCCCTTATCTTAATTGAAGATTGTCCCTCTCTGCAGTTTACCTGGGCACCTCCCTTCTGATCTGGCTGAACAGTGTTACATCAGTAAAAGGGGTGGGAGGGGATACTTTATCATTCAATTACTCTTGAACTACAACTCTGACAATACTGAAATAACACTCTCCAAAGTCCAGATACTATGATGATTAATTAGAGCTGCTTTTATTATGAAACATTACTATCCCTTTAAGAACAGAAGCAAGCTGTTTGGAAGGGCAATTCCTTTTATGGAAACATTCCAATAGCATGAGATCACTTAGCCACCATTACACACTGAAATCTTCCAACAAAGGCTTGCATTGCATCCATTTTGTATAACTGCAGGCATAATGTATAATACAGTTAATCAACAAATACACTAAATGAGAAAATACTTGAAGAGTTCTCATTAGAGAAGGATTTAGAACTGATAGACGATAGACTTCACAGCAGTGTGCAGAGTCACTCAGCTGCTGCAAAAGCAAATAGTGTACTATCCTGCATAAAAAGAGGTGTATATGCACAGGATGGGAATATAATTCTACCTCTATATAAATCATGGAAAAAGTACAGAGACCTGCAACAAAACTAATACATGGACTGTGAAATTTTAGTTATAAAGATAAATAAGATTAACTAGATTTATTTATATTAAAGAATACATGTCTAAAGGAGGGCAGGAGAAAATTATGACCGCTATTTACAAATATATGCAAGACCAATACAGATAACTCTCTGGGAAATTATACACAAAGAGTAGAGCAAAAAAAAAAAAAAAAGAGGTCTTCCAATAAGACTAGAGAGAGGCTCTTTCACCTAAAACAAAGGCAGTGATTTTTTTTTATGTAAGGGCAGTAAGGTTGTAGAATTCTTTTCCTCAGGAAGCTGTTTTTGCAGATACTGCAATTGCTTTCAAAAAACATATTAGATACATTTCTAGTTAAGAACAATATTGAGAATTATGACAGCTGGTTACAATACTGTTCCACTGAGATATCCAACTGCCTTTTGGAGTCGCAAAGTTTTTTATACCGACTCAGGACTTTATTGCCAATGGCTTCGATAGGGTTTTTTAGGTTTATTTTTGCCATCCTTTGGATCAACAAAAGTGATAATGAAAAGGCTGCATTTCATGGACTTTTTTTCGACCTCATCAGCTGTTACTCTCTGTATTTTAAAATGTTTTTCCATCATTTTATGACAAATGACACTAACACTGTAACTCTTTCAAAAGTTGTGTGATTTGAACATTCCGTTCTTTAAAAAGTGACACTAGAATTGACCAAATTTAGATCATAATTTCTCCCAAATTTTTGTGACCCTAGGACTCTATTGAAAATGTACTGCAACTTTAAAAAGTTTAACCACTTGAGAACCAGAAGGAAGCGCAACACATTGCTTTGAAATGTATTGTGCAAACACCTGTTCCTCGACTGGTTAACCTGCTGGGCAACAATGACTCTGGGAACCTCTTTCAAACTAAGGGTCACATTTAGCAATAACTCTCTAATGACAATCTATAAATGTAAAAAATTAAAGGGATAGTAATACTTCGTTTTATCTTTATTTTATTTTGTAGGCATTAAAAAAACATGAACGATATAAGTCTTATCTCTCAAACCTTTATGGTTTAAGAGATATTCACAAGCAAAGTTTCCCCTCCTGCCCCTTTTACCTAGTGTAAGCCATCTCTTCTCAGATGTGGAATGCAGTCCATAGACCAGACAGATAACAGCAGGGGACAATCTTCTTCCTATGAGAACAATGAAAGCCATGCCCCCTTGACAAGTTTTTCAGCTTTTTCCCTTATCTTAATTGAAGATTGTCCCTCTCTGCAGTCTACCTGGGCACTTCGCTTCTGATCTGGCTGAACGGGGGGGATACTTTACTTGTGAATATCTCTTAAACCATAAAGGTTTGAGAGATAAGACTTATATCTTTCTTCATGTTTTTTTAATGCCTACAAAATAAAGATAAAACGAAGTATTACTATCCCTTTAAGAATGGGTCCTATTAAAATGGTACAAATCATGGAAAATATATCATAGTAACATAGTAGATAAGGCTGAAAAAAGACATGCGTCCATCAAGTCCAGCCCATGCCAAAAACACACCTGTTGATCCAGAGGAAGGGAAAAAAAGCCCTTTGGAGCCATTTACAATCTAGTCCCAAGTGTGTGTATGGGGGGGAATTATTCCTTCCTGACTCCAATTGGTAGTCAAATAGTTCCCTGGATCAATATCCTATTTGCTTTGAAGCCATCTGTCATAATTGTCAATATTGTTCTGTGCTAGATAGGCATCCATTGCTTTTTTGAATGCAGTTGCATTATCTGCAAGCACAACATCCTGAGGAAAAGAATTCCATAGCCTTACCACCCTTACTGTAAAGAATCCCTGCCTTTGTTTTAGTCGAAAGTGCCTTTCCTCTAGTCTTAATGAATATCGCTATATCAAGGTCAGTACTATTAAAATGGAGCAAGTATTCGAGAAATGGATAATTCTGCAAACCTGTGTGCAGCTCTTTCTTTAGTATTAACACTGATTTTTTTGTTTTATGTTAATATTTTGTTGATAAATGTTGAATGCATTACATGGCAAATGTTTGCTAAATGCTAAATTTAAGAAAACTATTTAGATTTTTTTTGTTTGTTTAAGGAACACTAACATTTCCTAATTATAACCCACTTATTTTGCTCATAAAAACCTAATGGCTACTGGGAATTTTATGTGTGCATGCATTTTTTAATGAGATAACATCTTCAATCTTTCCTGGATGCAGTTTCCATGGAGGCAGACATGACAGGTGCTGGAAGGATTGCAGGACCTCAGTCTCTACTCTGTTTACATAGTAATCTTCTGTAGCTCATGAAATGTTCTTTCTTAAAGGAGCAGTAAACTTTTTTTATGAAAACATATTTTATAGAGCTTTTCCTGCTGAATAAAATGAGGTCACTCCCACTGCTGCCAGATGTTTTATTCAAAATTTATAGCAGTTCAAATAATCAGGAAGTGAATTTACTGTGTTTACTTCCTGATAGTTCTAACTGACAGGAAGTGAATTTACTGTGTTTACTTCCTGATAGTTCTAACTGACAGGAAGTGACTCAGCAGTTTCTATCACATTCTGTGGAGAACTGTATGTCTCTGACTTTCCTCTCCATTAGAATCTAACAGAAAATCTATTTAGAATTTGACCACTAGAGGACACTGCTAATGTAAAAACACATGGGTTTAAACTGTAATAACTCTGGAAATATAAATCTCTCGGCAGTGGGAGTACCCTTATTTTACTCAATAGGAAAATCCCTACAATATATATTTTTTCATAAAAAAAGTTTACTGCTCCTTTAAGTAAAAAAAAATATTCTAGTGAGGTTAGAGTTTGGGTTCCATGAATCCTCCCAGCAAATGTCATGTACACTTCTATGGACATGACAACAAAGACAAAAGTTATAAGAGCTATTCTGGCAATAGTAAGGTAGTGGGGCTTATTATTATGATATGTTAGACGTCCGTTAATAAGTTTAATATACGAAAAAAACTGCAAATCTGTAAAAATGTTTATTAGGGAATTTTAGACTAATAGCATCTAATTCATAAATGTGGCGCTAAGCTGCCAAGTTTGGGTGCCATCAGTACCTCATTTCATGCTTTTATGCCTCTTGCAGACGACCAATGTGAAAGGAAGACTAATGGACCGGAACAGCAATCAGCCCTTGATGGTGCCCAACGTGGAAGCCATAGTGGAGGACTTTGAGATTTTGGGTGAGGGTCTGGTCAAAAGTATAGAAGCAAGAACTGAGAGGTGGAACATCTGAAAGACTCTTCCAGTAACCAAGGACAATGTGCTCCATGTGCCCTTCGAATGGAACCTTTTCAAGAGAGACATGTTTCACATCAGATGGGTTTCTACCATGATTGCTGCGGGATTTGGCAGGATGACCTTTAATAAACTTTTCAATCCCCCCCCCCATTTTGTCTCTTGTGCATATTTTGATAGTCCTGTTAGCTAATCCTTTGAGAGCCAGGTGTGAGCAAATTATTGCTTTGCTAAGTATAGCTTGCTCCTCTGACACTCAAATGGTTGATGCACTGGTAGTGGTAACATAGTGGATGAGGCTGAAACAAGACATCAAGTTTAGCTCATGCCAAATCACTCCTGTTGATCCAAAGGAAAGAAATAAAAAAAGAAAAAAGTACATTGAAGCCTTTTCCATTTAAGCCCCAAGGGGTAGATTTAACCCCTTAGTGACCGGCCGCTCGTGCACGGTGCCGGTACTTAACGATGCTTTTTTTTTTTTGCCGCATTATAGCAAATGACTTCCGTGACTTACCAGGTACGTCCTCTGTCACTAAGTGACATTTTTGCGTGACGTACCTAGTAAGTCCATTGTTGCGATGGGGTTAAAGGCAGGCGTTAAACCAGTCGGTAGGGCCAACGTTAATACCAGCTGTTAAACTAACATGTCTAACGTGGTATTCAAAGGCCCTACCAACTAAAATCACAAAGGACGTTAAGACACAAAAACAGTCTTGTGGCTGAATGTCCATTTTGTGAGTTAAGTTCCCAAAACGTTGCTAAGAGCAGCGATATTGGGAACTTAAACAGTAAAAAACAATTAACTATCGGTGCCTGGCATATTGATCCATGTTAAACTTACCTGTCATCCACTGTCTGTCTCCTTCTGTCTCCATTCTTTCTTCTATCTTCTCTTGTATCTTCTGTCTTCTTGCTGTGAAAAAATCCCCAAAGGTTTAAGGTAAAAAAAAAAAAAAAGCATAAATACTTTAACCCCTTGAGTGCCAGAGGGGTACGCAACTTATTGCAAAGCAATGCTTTCCATACCTCTTTGGGGCCCAAAGGGTTAAAGTATGTAGTAGAGTTCCAGTTGTTAAAATCCAAATGCCCCCATATAATTATCATAATGTTTTTTTATAGAATGCCAATAGTATTGCCAAAAGTAAAACAAAATTATACGTAGCATTGCTTTGTCGCTGTCTCCGCCACTGTGTGAGGCCACTGAGACGGTGGCGGAGACAGAATAAGGTGGCACAGCCCTCTTCTTCTTCATAGGCCGATGCCCGCTCTGGTCTGAGGGAATTAGAATTGAGGATGCCCTTATATATGGGCAGCCTTACTTCTAATTCTCTCACAGCTATTGGCTGGGATATGCTTACGCATCTCCCAGCCAATCAATTTAAAGCACAGCCGCTCAAAGCTGATTGGCTGGGAGGTGCATAAGCAAATCCCAGCCAATGGCTGTGAGAGAATTAGAAGTAAGGCTGCCCATATATAAGGGCAGCCTCAATTCTAATTCCCTCAGACTGGAGTGGGCATTGGCCCATGGAGAGGGGGGTGTCGCGCAGTATTCTGTCTCCGGTTCTGCCTCAGTGGCCTCACACAGCGGCGGAGACAGCGACTAAGCAATGCTAAGTATAATTTTGTTTTACTTTTGGCAATACCATTGGTATTCTATATATTGAAAACATTATTATTATGGGGGGCATTTGGATTTTAACAACTGACACATTACTACATACTTTAACTCTTTGGGCCCCAGAGAGGTACGGAACGCATTGCTTTGCAATGCGTTGCGTACCTCTCTGGCACTCAAGGGGTAAAGTATTTATGCTTTTAACTTAAACCTTTGTTGTTGTTTTTTTTCACAGACAGAAGATGACCAGGAAGTGAGGACTCCGCTGGACATCAGGATTAATAGTGTTAATTAATGTGATGTTGCTTTACTTAGTTGGGTTAACCCTATGAATGCCGACGGGGTAATTATACCCCACTGGCACGCAGAGGGTTAATCCTACTAACTTTTGACATGTTTTAGGCACTTTGGATGTATTGGTGTGGGGCTCAGGGCCCCATATCAATACATCCACTGAGGACTTTGTTTGTTTGTTTTTTTTTTTTGCCTGTTAATAGCTGCATTAGCTGGCAAAAGATCGGATAAGGGACTTTACGGCCAAACAAACTGGGTCTTAAGATTTAGGCGGTAAGTGAGTTCCTTATTGGATGGTTTTCAGCTAACGCAGTCCTTTAAATGGCAAATTGGAGGGTTTTTTTTATGTTGGTTTTTTTTTGTTTGTTTTTTTTACATGGGCCAAAACACACGTTAGTGTAGCGGCCATAGTACTACATGAACTGCCGTTAGCAGTTCATTACATGGTCCTTTGAATTACTTACTACACGTTATAACACCCGGTGGTGTTTTTTTTTTGACCTAACGCCTGCCTTTAGGTCTACCCCCAAGTGGGTAAAAACTATTCCTTCCTGATTCCAGAAAGCAGTCAGATATTTCTACATAGCATAGAATAGTACTGTTTTAGCCATAGAAAAAGCAGGAGACTGGTAGAGTAAAAATAATACCTTTATTGGCTAGCTGATTTGGCTGTAGGGTGCAAGATTTCAATAAAACTTAGGTCTCTTCTTCATTCCTAATATGCTGAAGAAGAGACCTAAGTTGATCTGAGGCAAAGAATTCCATAACTTTAATGGCCTTACTGTAAAAAATCCATGCCTTTGTTTTAGTCACCTCTAGTCTTAATGGATGACCTCATTTTTTTGCTCAGCTTTGTATTGACCTTGAATATATATGTGAAAGGTAATATTAAAAGGGAAAAAATACTCCAAAAATAACACATAACCCACTGAGTGCTCCACAATGCATTGCACATCTCTCTGGAACTCAAACGGATAAGGTGGGCCTGTTACCTTTTAATCTTCTTAAAGGGATAGTAATACTTCGTTTTAACTTTATTTTATTTTGTAGGCATTAAAAAAACATGAAGAATGATATAAGTCTTATCTCTCAAACCTTTATGGTTTAAGAGATATTCACAAGCAAAGTTTCCCTTCCCGCCCCTTTTACCTAGTGTAAGCCATCTCTTCTCAGATGTGGAATCCAGTCCATAGACCAGACAGATAACAGCAGGGGACAATCTTCTTCCTATGAGAACAATGAAAACCCTGCCCCCCTTGACAAGCTTTTCAGGTTTTTCCCTTATCTTAATTGAAGATTGTCCCTCTCTGCAGTCTACCTGGGCACCCCCCTTCTGATCTGGCTGAGCAGTGTTACATCAGTAAAAGGGGTGGGAGGAGGATACTTTGTCATTGAATTACTCTTGAACTACAGCTCTGACAGAATTGAAATAACACTCTCCAAAGTCCAAATACTATGATGATTAATTAGACCCGCTTTTATTATGAAACATTACTATCCCTTTAAATGAATCTATGTCTGTTGTCCAAGCTGAACCACCGTAAACATGGGGTAAAGTCTCCTTCTCCAGGAGGGCAGGGCACTTCCAAAAAAGGTCTGAGGCAGAGACCCTCCTCCCTTCTACTTTACTCCCACCTGCTAAACTCATTTTTAAGTGACCTCAACATCAGGAAGGTGCATGGACCCAGCTTTCTTACTTAGTCCTCTGCTTAGTATATGGGGCTATATAATCCCCCGTTCAGTGGGATCCCATTCGCTGTCTTCCTAATTCATGGATTGCCCAGTTCACAGCCTCATTTTCAGGACAATAAACCTACGGCGGTTGGATTGATTTTACCGGTCTTTTCCTCACTAAAGAGCTTCTCTGAAGCTTGTTTCTTGTGGGAACCTGGAGACTGAAGATACAGGTGAATTAACCTCTAGAGTGCGCTGGTCCTGTATTTGTGTACCTAACCCACTGGCATCCACTGGAATGTAGTGTTTTGCCTGATTTGAACTGTAGTCTATTCTTTTATTTCTCTGTTTATTGTTTATATCATGGCTGCCTTAGATGCAGAGAGAGAAGAGAACGTCTAAGGGGTGATATGATTACCATTTACAAATACATTCAAGGTCAATACAAAGAACTATCCAATGAATTATTTATGCAAAGAGCTGAGCTAAGAACTAGAGGTCATCCGTTAAGACTAGAGGAAAGACGCTTTCAACTAAAACAAAGGCAGGGATTATTTGCGGTAAGGCTATGGAATTCTTTGCCACGGGATGTTGTGCTTGCAGATAATGCAACTGCATTAAAAAAAAGCAATGGGTGCCTATCTAGCACAGAACAATATTGACAATTATGACAGATGGCTTCAAGGCAGATAGGATACTGATCCGGGGAACTATCTGACTACCAATTGGAGTTAGGAAGGAATAATTCCCCCCCCCCCAACAAATTTGGGACTAGATTGGATATGGCTCCAGAGGGCTTTTTTTTTTTTTGCCTTCCTCTGGATCAACAGGGGTGTTTTTGGCATGGGCTGGACTTGATGGACGCATGTCTTTTTTTCAGCCTTATCTACTGTGTTACTAATAACCCTTTCACTGCCTTGTATTTGGGATACAAAACATCTGGGCACCTTTCTCTCCTTGAGGGGGATATAGTGCTGTTCTAATAATATATGTTTGAGGGTTTTTACATGCTTTCTGATTTTTTACTGAAATTGTAACGAGCCCCCTTTCAAACTGGGTGCCCACAGTTTGAAAGGGGACTCGTTCCTCCTTTTGCTTCACTTGTGTGGGACATCTCTCCTCCAGTTGATTATAGGAGGCTCAGGTGGGCTCATAGCGCATCTCGTGAATTACTCTGTCTAGCGACCACCTATGGGACACTTTCCATGTTTTGGGTAGTGTCTTTTTTGAACGAATGCAGAACCACACTGCCTTTTTATATAGAAAGACTACATCTCCCAGAATTCCCTGTTTTCCAGGTTTACTAGCATGAGAAGGGGTGGTTTTGAGTAATCCTCTTCACCTTTAGATCTACATGCTGTGCAGCGGCTGGTTTCTCCCTTCTACCTGACAAATGAATCCCCTGAAGTCGGATAAGTACTATTTGAATACTTTTGAGTACTTTCCTCTTTTATTTTTGCTGCTTTGAGTGTGTATTGTCTTATTTGGGGAGTTCTTCTGACAATGTCAAGGCACAAGTGACATATGGACAAGGCTTAAGAATTCTGGAGTCATCCTAGTTTCTTTAATCCATTTCTCCTCATGCTAAACTGGGCTTCCTAGGGCATATTCTGGTACCTTATGTCCATTTTGCACTGTGGCCCCTACTCCACCTTTGGGGCTCTCATCTACTGATTAAGAGGAACCATTTTGGGTTAAGGCTCATTTCTTCAGTCACCTCTGTTCCCTCATCTAATAAAGAGGTCCTACACTCGGTCTCTGGGACACACTGCGCCCCCCATGAGGAGCTTGAGCCCTGTATTTGGGGGTGATTTACAAGTTGTTGGATTTCTCCTCTGAGGAAGATGAGACTGATGGAGATGACTTAGATTTGTCTATGTCATTGGGGGATATGTGTGAGGATGACTCTAGTTCCTCTGCTAAGGGACTTAATTGGGCAGTACTGGAGATATTTCAGGTCTCGGAGGCCTCAGACTGCCCTTGATGTTTTTCAGAGATGTAAAAAGGAGGTACCTATGCTTAATCCTTGTAATTCGTCTGGATGCCTGACAAGTTTTTCCTTAACAGGCATATTTCCAATTTGTGACCGTTCTCTGCTGAGGCCTTAATACAGTGGGTTACCCCCCCTGCAGTTGATCCCCCCAATCACGCCTTCATAAGAACATCACTCTACCTAGGGCAAATGCTGTGGCCCATAAGTATCAAGCAGATAAATAATTGGAATACCTCTTTAAGGCCAATTGTGCAGCCTCAGGTGCCGTCTAATGTCTAATGAGCCACCCTTTGAGTGCCGAAGGTCCACTTGTCCCCCAGTGTCCCTTCATTGGGATTGTGTTTGGGAGTTCTCATTGTGCGCTCCAGCGCTCATTGGGTATTTTTATATACTTTGCTAATGCTATGTATTTGTGTATGTCTGAGTTTTGGAGCAGTTTATGTGGGATTTAACCCTCTCTCTGCTGGGTTTGTCTATTTTATGGGCATTTGCATTGTCTACCTTGGTTGGGTAATGTTTACTGTTATAGCATACCTGTTTGCTATGTGTTATAGAAGTTTTCCTTCAGGGTAAAATTTATTGGAAATAATATTCCACGCCTTTAAGCGTGCTTTTCCCGCATAGACGCCATTGCTCCTTTACTCCCTATGGACTTACACTCTGTGGGACGTATCTCTGGAACCGCTTCACATAGCGACTTCAGAGAGGGCTCATTTTAATTGTCTTCCCTTGCTCTATCATCCGGTTGTATGTTTGAGTGTGTTGGGGGACTGGGGGGACTTCGGTCACTGTTTTGGGGTACTCTGTGTGGAAAACTACGTTTCCCATGAGCTCTTGGTTCACGCTCTCTTTCTGATTGGCTCCCGTTGCGGCAGCCATTTTGTGAGTTCTTCTCATCAAGTATACTACGCAGGGACCGGACCTTCTCTCTCTCCTCTGCTGATTAACCCTTCTCTTGCCAGATAAGTTTAGTTTTAAACGTTTCTGGGGTGAATATTTAATCTTTCCCACTTTAATCGGGTGATTCCTATCAGTGGGGTATATCTGACGCTGTGAGCATGTCTACTCCACTTGAGCCTGGGACTAGACCTAAGACGAAGGAGGCTGGGGTATCTCTCTCTCCCATTGCGTTTTGCTCCTCCTGTCACGCAGGGCTACCTAGAGAATTTTCTGGTCATCTGTGCCCAACTTGTGTGGAAGGTCATGGCAGCAACCCAGGGCCTTCCAGTCACACTATTGAGCCAACATGGGTGAAAGAGTTCAAGGCTGCAACTAGGGATCTCAGATCCACTCTTCAGCTCTTTCCCTCTCAGGTTCAGGGGGCTCTTCAAGTATGGCAGACCCCCTCCACTATCAGGACCTCCTTGCCCAAGCCACAGGGAGCTCCTGACGTCTCTGATTCTTCTGAGGAAGAACTGTTGCAGGATTCTGATGATGAGGATGGTACTGTTATTGAGTCTACCAGATCCATTGGGGACCCTTATGAATGTGACCCTGAACTCTCTGCAGAGGGTTTGATCAGGGCTGTTTTGACCACCCTCAATCTTCCCTTGCATCAGGAATCTACTCTTGACCCAACGGACGTGTTTCAGAAACCTTCTAAGGCTGTTACATGTTTTCCTACTAATCCTACTCTTGAACGCTTAGTCTCTGATGCGTGGAAAAATCCTGATAAGTCCTCTTCAGTCTCAAAAAAGTTTGCCAAACTTTATCCTTTTCCTGAGACTGAACTGGCTAAATGGGTTCATCCTCCTAAGGTGGATGCTCCAGTTTCTAGATTGTCTAAATCTACTGCTTTGGCTGTATCTGATGCTTCTGCTTTACAGGATTGGATGGACAAAAAGTTAGAAACTTGCCTTAAGTCTATTTTTGCCTCTATTGGTACTGCCATGCGTCCAGCCTTTGCTGTGGCGTGGGTTAACCGGGCCATTGCGGTCTGGACTGAACAGCTTACTGTGGCGGTTCGCCAAGATGCGCCAGTGTCAGAGCAGTTGCAACTCCTTGCTAACATTTCTGAATCTCAGAATTATGTTTCTGACGCTGCTTTTGATGCAGTTCGCATGATGGCGAGGGCCTCCACTTCTTCAGTGGTGGCTAGACGCGCCCTTTGGCTGAAAATTTGGTCTGCTGACACCGATTCCAAGACAGTTTTGCTTTCTTTGCCCTTTCAAGGGACTTACCTATTTGGATCTGAATTAAAGGAGTTGATTAGCGAGGCTACTGGAGGTAAAAGTACTCTTCTACCCTCAGTCTTTAAAAAGAAGTTTCCAGCCAAACGCAATCGGTCCTTTCATTCCTTCCAAACTGAGACATGCTCTGCGTCCCAGGCGGTTCCGCCTGCTTCGCGCTCCTCCTCCAAGCCCAAACAGTCCTGGAAGCCCAAAGTTGCCCCTAAGGCCAAGACTCTCCAAGACTGCTTCGGCATGACTCGCCGAACCCGGGTCCGCATCCGGCTGTAGGTGGGCACCTTCACATCTTTCGCCGGACTTGGGAGGAGTCAGTGGTGGACCCTTGGGTTCTTCAGGTGGTGTCAGAGGGATACAGGATCCCTTTCTCCTCTCTCCCTCCTTTTCGATTCCATTTTACTCGTCCTTCTCAGGAACCTACAAAAAGGCGGCTGTTCGACGATGCTATTCAGGATCTTTTGGACAAAGAAGTTCTGGAACCAGTTTCTACAGAGGACACAGGTTCAGGATTCCATTCCAGCCTGTTCGTGGTGGCCAAAAAGGACGGTGGCGCTCGTCCTATTTTGGACCTCAAAGATCTCAATTCCTTTGTTGTGAGTACCCACTATCGTCAGGAATCCCTGCGCTCTGTGATAGGTGCTATGTCTCCTGGGGAGTTCCTTGCCTCCCTGGATCTTCAGGATGCTTATCTGCACATCCCTATCCATCTAGAGAGCAGGCGGTATCTCAGGTTTGCCTGCCACAAAGGTCACTTTCAATTTTCGGCTCTTCCCTTTGGATTGACTACAGCCCCGCAGGTTTTTCAGAGAGTCCTGGGTGCTTTGATAGCGGTGATCCATCAAGATGGCATCAAGGTGATTCCCTACATGGACGATTTACTCTTGAAAGCTTCATCTGCGGAGATCCTTCACCAGCAGGTTCAGGCTTGCATTCAGACATTCACTCGAAACGGGTGGATTGTGAATCTGGACAAGGCAGACTTGGTCCCATCTCAGCAGATACTCTTCCTGGGTCTCCTGTTCGACACTCAGAAGTGCATGGTGTTTCTCCCAGAAGAGGTGGCTCATCAGATTGCTCTCCGAGTATCAAAGATTTTGGCTCTCGAGCGGATTCCAGTTCTGAAGTTAACATCTCTGGTGGGGAAGTTCATTTCCACCATAGAGGCGGTGCCATTTGCCATGGCACACACCAGGGAACTTCAGAGGTTTGTGATCCAGACGTGCAGGAATCATCCAGACCATCTGCACCTGTCAGTCTCTCTGCCTCCTCATGTCGAGTTGAGCTTGGAGTGGTGGTTGGACCTGTCTCATCTCCTGAAAGGGAGATCCTTCCAGATTACATATTGGACCACAGTCACGACGGATTCCAGCCTCCTGGGATGGGGGGCAGTGTTGGGTCGTTTCAGTGCTCAGGGGAAATGGGGATTGGAGGAATCTCTCCTCTGTATCAATGTTCTGGAACTACATGCCATCTTCATTGCCCTGAGACATTGGGAGTCTCAACTGGAGGGTTGTCCAGTCAGAGTGGAGTCTGACAACACCACCGCAGTGGCCTACATCAACAGACAAGGCGGAACAAGAAGTCTCGCCGCTTGGTTAGAGGTCAAGGCCATCTTATCTTGGACAGAGGCACATGTTCCCGTCATTTCAGCGGTGCACATTCCAGGCGTAGACAACGTCATGGCAGACTTCCTCAGTCGTCACACAGTCAACAGCGGAGAGTGGGCTCTTCATCCAGAGGTGTTTCACCTTCTAACCCAGATGTGGGGGGTTCCTGTAGTGGATCTGATGGCAACCAGGCACAACAGGAAGGTGTCAGGTGGAGGGATTCACTGGCCCTGGCAGTGGACGCCTTGTCCATACCTTGGGACTTCCCCCTAGCCTACATCTTTCCTCCTCTTCCGCTGCTGATCAGAGTCATCCAGAAGCTGAAGGTGGAGCGTTGTCTGGTCATCCTAATCACTCAGAACTGGCCTCGTCAGTCCTGGTATCCGGATCTGATGGAAATGTCTGTAGCGGAACCCTTTCCGCTTCCTGCTCATCCAGATCTCCTGTTACAAGGGTACCTGTGGAAGGAGGATGTTCATCGTCTTCATTTGATGGCTTGGAGGTTGAATCCTCAATTCTGAAGAAAAAGGGTTTTTCCTCTTCTGTGGTGTCTACGATGCTTAAAGCTCGCAAGCCTGTGTCTTCCAAGATTTATCATCGAGTCTGGTCAACCTTTGTTGCATGGTGTGCTGATAGGAATCTATCACTTGATTTCCATCTTCCTACTGTCCTGGCCTTTTTACAGGACGGGGTAGAGAAAGGGCTCAGCCTAAGTTCTCTCAAGGTTCAGACGTCTGCTCTGTCTATCTTTTTTTCAGGAGCGCATTGCCATCCTCCCTGATGTCAAAGTTTTCTTCCAGGGTGTGGCTCATGTTCGGCCCGCTTTCAGGAGTCCAGCTCCTCAGTGGGACCTCAGTCGGGTTTTGGGGGTCCTCCAACATCCCCCATTTCAGTCCTTAGCTACTATTCCTTTACGCCTTTTGACCTGGAAGATGGCCTTCCTTTTGGCTATTGTCTCAGTTCGCCGGGTGGCAGAGTTACAAGCCTTGTCTTGTAAACCTCCTTATCTGGTGTTCCACAAGGATAAGGCTGTGCTTCACACTTCCAAGGAATTTTTACCTAAGGTTGTCTCCGAATTTCACATCAATCAGGTGATTGTGGTGCCCTCTTTCTGCTCTAACCCTTCCTCTGACAAGGAGAGGGATCTTCATTTGTTGGATGTAGTGCGTTGTCTCAAATTTTATGTTCATCGCACTGAGTCTATCAGGAAGTCTGACGCTCTGTTTGTCATTCCTGAGGGGCCTAGGGCAGGGAGACCGGCATCCAAGGTGACCATTGCATCTTGGATAAAATCTACTATTCGTAAGGCTTATGAATTGCGGAATAAACATGTGCCCTTTCGGGTCACTGCTCATTCCACCAGATCAATTGGGGCCTCTTGGGCCTATAAAAATCAAGCGTCTGCTGATCAGCTGTGCCGGGCGGCCACTTGGTCCTCTGTGCACACGTTCTCAAAGCACTACCGCGTGGATGTGCTGGCCTCGGCTGATGCCAGCTTTGGGAGGAAGGTCCTGGAGGCAGTTTTGCCCGTCTAGGATCTTCTTCTTCTGAGATTCTCAGTGCTTCCTTACTGTTGAGCCCTGTTGGCTCGGTTCAGTGTGCTGTGTTTTGTTCTTGGGGTTTGTTCTTACCCCTAGTTGGTGTCCGTTGACACTTCTGCTAGTTGGGATCTGTGACCGGTTGGTTCATAGAGGTTCTGTGGCTCTAGGGGCCTCGCGCCTGGTCCTTGCCTCCTTCCCGCCTCTGGGAAAACTCAATGTTTGGACATCCCAGTGTACCAGTAACCTGTATTGGACGACAGTGAAAATAGGATTTTAGTCTTACCTGTTAAATCCTTTTCACTTAGTCCATACAGGTTACTGGTCTCCCACCCTGTCAAGGGACCATGCTTGGCTCTCCTGTGGCACGCTGTGGGAGTCCTTGGGGCATGCTCACAGGGGTCTTCTTCTTCTCTCCTATCTCTGGTCAGTGTTAGTGTCTCAAATCATTCTGGCTTGTTCTGACTGAGGTGCAGCCTAGGAGGGAGGGGAAGCTCCGCCCCCTGCATACATTTAGATGAATGTTCCTGCCTACTTAAAGGGGCGGATCGCCTCCTAGTGTACCAGTAACCTGTATGGACTAAGTGAAAAGGATTTAACAGGTAAGACTAAAATCCTATTTTCTAGTGCATGGCCTCTTTAAGGCGAGCTTCCTGCACAGCCGCGCTTGCTCCATTGACTTCTATGAGACAAACTGCTGTGGGATGTATCTCTGGAACCGTTTGTCGCCTCATGCCCTACAATCCGGTTACATCCCAAGTGTCCTGCCACGATTGCAAGTTCTGGCATTGCTAGGATACTGCTATTGGGGAAAACTACAACCCGTTTCTCAAGTTGCAAGTTCATGATTCTTGTGGGTCGCATGATGTCCACCATGGAGACGGTTCCATACTCCATTGTCCACACCAAGCAGCTCCAGAGATTCACCATCCGCTCTTGGTATGGGAACCCAGATCTCTTGGACTTCAGGGTTTTTCTTCCTCCGGAGTTCAGACAGGATTTGCTTTGGTGGCTGGACAGAACCAACCCTGAGTAGGGGAAGTCGTTTGTGATCCAGAACTGGATCTTTGTGACAACGGACAGCAGCTTGAGGGGCTGGGGTGTGGTCCTGGGTCACCTGGGGATCCAGGGCAGATGGACCTTGGAGGATTCCCTTCAGTCCATCAGTGTTCTGGAACTCAGGCTGTGGCTTACTGGTCCCTTCAGTTGAGGGGCTGTCCAGTACATGTCCAGTCAGACAACATCACTGACAATGGCATAAATCAACAAGCAAGGGAGACACAAGAATCACTCTCACTTGGTCAAAGGTCAAGTCTATCTTGGCCTGGGCGGAAGAGCACATTCTGGCTATTTCCAACATGCACATTCCAGGGGTGGACAATATCCTCAGCCTCCAAAGGGTGGACTCCAGAGAGCAGGAGCTCCATCCCAGTGTTTTTGATCTGTTGATGCAGTAGTGGGGTCTTTCTCAGATAGACCTGATGGCCACCAGAGACAACAGGAAGGTACAGATGTTTTGTTCCCATTGGGGGGATCCTCTAGCCTTTGCAGTGGATGCTCTGGCAATCCCATGGCGTTTTCATCTGGCTTACATCTTCCCTCTGATTCCGCTCATCCCCAGGGTGCTATGGAAGGAACGGATGGACAGTCCGGCAGATTGCCTCTTATTGAACCAGTAGGGCATGGTTCCCTGAACTGGTTGCCCTCTCCATTTGGGATCTGTTTCCGCTGCCACTCAGACCTGATCTCCTCCTTCAGGGTTACCTCTGGAAGGAGGATGTGGAGCGCATGGCTTTGACGGCATGGCTGTTGAAGCCTCTATCATAAGGAGGAAAAGTTTCTCTCCTGAGATTATCTTCACTATGATCCAGGCTAGGAAGCATGTTTTTTCAAAGGCATATTACATGAAATGGTCCATTTTTAATTCTTGGTGTGTAGACAAAGACCTGTCTTCACAGGACTTTGACCTTCCAGTGGTCCTGTACTTTTTGCAGGATGGTGTAAGCAAAGGGCTCAATCTTAGCTTCTTGAAGGTTCAAACTTTGTCTCTATCTCCGTATTTTTCCAGAGAGACGCATTGCCATCTTGCCAGATGTCAAGGTGTTCTTTCAGGGTGTCGCTCATGCTCTCCCTGCTTACAAGGCTTCCACACCCCAACTGGACCTTAACCTGGTGTTTGGTGTTTTGCAGTGGCCTCCCTTTGAGTCCCTTGGTACAATTCCTCTGCGTCTTCTGACATGGAAGATGACCTTTCTTCTAGCTGTGGTCTCTGTGTGCAGAGTTGCTGAATTGCAGGCCTTGTCCTGCAGTCCGCCTTTCCTGGTGTTTCACAAGGACAAGGCTGTTCTTCGTACCTCCCAGGAATTCATTCCTAAGGTGGTCTCTGAGTTCCACATCAAAGTTGTAAGTGGGGTGCCACAGGGTTCAGTCTTGGGCCCAATGCTTTTTAATTTGTTTATTAATGATCTAGAAGTGGGAATTAAAAGTAGCATCTCAATCTTTGCTGATGACACTAAACTGTATAAGTAAATAATTAAAGAGTTGGATGTTTTTCCCTACAGAAGGATTTAGATAAATGGAGTGAATGGGCAGAAAAGTGGCAGATGACATTTAATGTAGATAAATGTAAGGTTATGCATTTGCTATGCAGAAACAAACTTGCTACATATACTCTAAATGGGAAACAACTTGGGGAATCCCAATTAGAGAAAGATTTAGGTGTACTGATAGATGATAGAACAGCAGTGTGCAGAGTCACTCAGCTGCTGCAAGAACAAATAGAGTACTAGCCTGCATAAAAAGAGGTGTAGAAGCAAGGGATGCTAATATTATCCTACCTCTGTATAAATCCTTGGTTAGGCCTCATCTAGAATATGGAGTACAGTTTTGGACACCAGTTCTTAAAAAAGACATTGTTGAACTGGAAAAGGTGCAGAGACGTGCAACAAAACTGATAAAAGGATTGTAGGACCTGATTTGTAAAGAGAGACTAACCAAACTGGGTTTGTTTATATTAGAGATGTCTAAGGAAGGGATGTCCAAGTTCAGTCCTCAAGGGCCACCAACAGGCCAGGATGTACAGATTTCTCTGATTAATCACAGGTGACTTAGTGGACCATTCAATGTGACTGACTCACCTGTGTGTAATCGGGGAAACCCTTAAATCCTGGTCTGTTGGTGGCCCCTGAGAACTGAACTTGGACAGCACTGGTCTAAGGGGTGATACGATTACCATTTACAAATATATTCAAGGTCAGTACAAATAACTCTCCAATTAATTATTTAAGAATAGAGGAAAGGAGCTTTGGACTAAAACAAAGGCAGGGATTTAAGGGTGGTAATTCTATGGAATTCTTTACCTCAGGATGTTGTGCTTGCAGACACTGTAACTGCTTTCAAAAAAGCAATGAATACCTATCTAGCACAGAACAATATTAAGAATTGTGACAGTTGGCTTCAATGCAGATAGGACATTGATCCAGAGGACTGCCATTTAGAGTCAGAAAGGAATTGTTTCACCCACTTGGAGCTTAATTGGAAATGGCTTCAATGGGTTGTTTTTTTTGCCTCCCTCTGGATCAACAGAGGTGTATAGGCATAGACTGGACCAGATGGACGCATGTCTTTTTTTCAGCCTACTATAATTGGAAGGAATAATCATAGAAATGCTGGCAAGATGGACGCCTCCACTGAGGTGAGGACTGGGAGAGGTGATGGAAAGCAATGCATTGTACACCCCTCTGATCCTGAAGGGGGTAACTTATAAAAGGGATGGTGAAATATTTTGTTGTGACTAGAGAAATGTTCGCACCCTTTTATTTCTTTTGAAGATAGGGCCTTTTGAAAATAATACAAAATGCGAAATGACCAAAAATATGCTTACATTCCTTTTTATTTTGCACTTTAAAAAAAAAAAGTAACAACCCACTATGGCCAGAGAATCTTAACCCTTTGGGAGCCAGAGGTTGGATACCCCTCTGGCACGCAAAGAGTTAATGGCCTCAATGAATCTTCAATCAGTCCTTGATGTCATGTCCCTTATGAGGACACAAACTCCACCCACTGCACATGAAAATTTTAACCGTTTCAGAACAAGGGGGTGTGCAATGATTTGCTTTGAAATGTACTGTACACCCTTCTGGTCCTTAACCCCGTAAGGACTAGATGATGTGCTCTGACCATCGCAGTTCTTATACCCTTAAAGGGGAACTATTATCCCCTATACAAATTTGGCTAATAAATTACTAAATGAAGCGACTACACCCCAGTCTGTCACTCTCCCTCTGCTCACCTCCCCACGTAGTGTCTCGATCCAGCCTCCGACGATGGAGGATTTCTCCTTGTAAGCTGGAGTGCTCTCACTGGCCAGACAGAGCTCCATCTTACAAGGAGAAATCCTCCATCGTCGGAGGCTGGATCGAGACTCTACGTGGGGAGGGGAGCAGAGGGAGAGTGACAAGCTGGGGTGCAGAGCACCCGCAGTCTGTCCAGAGGTAAGGGCACAGATCATTTTTAAACATTTAATTTTAGCCAAACCCCGAATTAAAAAACAACAACAATTATTCATGCTAGTCGCTTTATTTAATAACATTAGCCAAACTTGTATAGGGATAATAGTTCCCCTTTAAGGGCCGGTGATGGTCATAGCACGTCACGAACACGTCACCAGGAGTGATGTAATTAAAAATGGGGACTAAAATTAACCGCTTCAAGACTGGAGTGGTCTCTCGTAGGCCCCAACATGGCACTCCAGTACGCGTAACAGGTCACATGCCAGCACTTCAGAAAGGATCAAAGCAGTCCTTAACCCCTTATTGGCCATTGACTGTCCTGGAACGTCATGGGTAAAAGTAACTGAACGACCCATAACATACCAGGACCGTTCTGGATTTCAAGGTTCCCTGCGTGGCTGCACGCCGTTCGGGGATCCCTGAGTCGGATTGTCAATAAATAAATGCTCCATGGTCCTTTAGTGACCGCCGCGTGCCTGCGTGGCTGGTTGTTAAAAGGTTAAGGGAAGGTAACGTCCCTGGAATGCTGGTCCTTAAGATGTTAAAGGGTTAAGTAAACTCATGCACCTCATTCTGCAGAGGTTTGAAAAATCTGCCAGTAACTGTCATGTCTGCCTCCAGGAATGATTGAAGATATTATCTCTTGAACTAAGACACAATAGCAAAACTCATAGAGGCCATTAGAGTTTCCTGGCCATTCTAAGATGAGTGGAGAGAAATTATACCAGGTGTTATATTGCCTTTAACCCTTTGAGTGCCAGATGGGTAGGCAACGCATTGAACACCACTCTGGCACTCAAAGGGTTATACTCATGGATGCTCAGGACATGTCCAAAACATTGTGTAGAGAGGGACAGTCCGTCTTATCTCCTTCAGCTGATGGAGATGACAAATCCTGTTATCCCCCAACCAGCTGGAGATCCAAAGGTTAACTACTCCTGATCTAAATGGTAAAGGAGCATTTCACCCATTCATAAATACCAACCAGTAAGACTGTGACCTATTATATACGCTGTAATCCGCCGGCAGCTGGAATGACATTTGGATGCAGAACTGCAGAGAAAAAAAGTGTAGTAATATTTATTCAATGCTTATTTAATTTTATTTTGTATGTACCTTCCTCCTAGATGTCCTCAGTTTGCCCTGATAATAATTACAATGGCAATCTATAAAGTGTAAATATTGTAGCTAGTACAATTAAGTACTGTTTTGTTTTTTTAAATAATTAATGGATTATTTCATAGACAGTAATTTAAATAATAATTTATTTTATAGACTGTAATTTTAACATGCATTTCCACGAATTTTGCATTGTTTAATGGTAATTAAAGCTCATTAGATACGCCTCTGTAATTTAATTTGTGGGGATTTGCCAATAGTGTAAAGGAAGGTGATACGATATTGCAGTTCATTTTGTTCAGGCTAGTAAAAGTAATCAAAGCAGTCATTTCAGTAAAAAGTTATTTTAGCTTATACATTTTTTTTGTAAGCAAAGTACAATTTGGTTTATAAGGCACTCTGTGAGAGAATTTGAGCACTCTATAGGTGATAGAAAATTAGAGTTTAATGTTAAACAGAAAAGTTTGATATATAATGACTTCTGAATAACAAATCACCCAACAGTAGGAGAAAAAGCACTATAACAAATACATTTTTCACAGAAAAAAGTTTCATCTATAGTTAGAAAATGCTTATCCCGATGATAAAACCCACCTGTCATTTTTGATATACATTTTTATACTTTTATTAAAGGGGGTGGGGATCTTACAATCCCTCAGCTGTTGTTGGACTAAAGATCCCATCATCCTCAGTTGGCCAGTGGCTGGCTGAAGATGATGGGAACTGTAGTCCAACAATAGATTGTGGTCTGAATTTTGCCACCCCTTCTCTGGAGTATCTTCTGCTGCTGTTATAATACCTCATTTCCCAGACTCCCCAGCAAAAGGTGACTAAAGGAGAGCTTACCTTCTGTAAAGGAAAGGGTTCTTAAAGGATAACTAACTTTTTAAAACAATAACCTCCACTCAAACTTACCTTTCCATGGCTGGAGAATCTGCATGGCTTCTGTGAATTTTAACTTGGTCCTTGGTTCAGCATCTTCAGTAAGCTGTTCCTTGAATCCATAATTGTTTGCTTCACTTTCACTTTGTGAAATGTCTTACTATAATTGAAAGTTACATAGTAATATAGTAACATAGTAAATTAGGTTGAATAAAGACACAAGTTCAACCTTTGCCTCATACTCCAGTGACTGAGAATTTTATAGCTTTCGTGCTACCAATTAAATTAGTCTTTATCAGACCTTCCTGATCTGCCTACTAATAAACAGTATAACTCTGTATGTTACCTTTTAAAAGAAATGTATCTAATCTTCTCTTAAATGTATCTATTGTATCTGCCAGTACCACCTCCTTGGGCAAGGAATTCAACAATTTAACAGACCTTACTGTAAAAAAACCCCTTCCTCTGCTGAAGTCTAAACCTCCTTTCCTCTAATCTCAAGGGGTGTCCCCTGGTCACCTGATCAGGCCTTGGAATAAATAGCTCATCTCAGAGATCCTTGTATTGAACTCTCATATACTTGTACAATGTGATAAGGTCTCCTCTTAGTCGTCTTTTCTCTAGAGTAAATAAACCAAGTTTGTCTAGCCTTTCCTCAAGTCCTCCATTCCCTTAATTAATGTTGTTGCTCTCCGCTGTACCCTCTCTAGTTCTAGTATATCCTTTAACAGAACTGGTGCCCAAAATTGCACTGCATACTCAAGGTGAGGTCTTACCAATGATTTGTATAATGGCAAAATAATGTTATCCACTCTTGCTTCGATACCTCTTTTTATGCAAGACAGGACTTTTGTTTGCCTTTGCTACTGCTGTTTGACACTGGTCACTGTTTCCAAGTTGTAGTTGACAAGGATACCCAGGTCTTTCTCTAGCAACGAGTCCCCTAAAATTATTCCATTACGTTCATAAGTAGCCTTGGGATTGTTTCCTCCCAAATGCATGACTTTACACTTAAAACACTTAAACACACACATTAAACTTCATATTCCATTTGTTTGCCCAATCTGCTGTTTTATGTAAATCCCTCTGTAGAGAGCAAAATTTTCTACACATCAGCACTCTTTCTTCCAAGCCACCCAAATTAAGGTCTTTGTATCTATCCTGGTAAGTTTTATCGTGAAGACCTTGCAACTTTTTAGTGGCCCTTTCATGAACTGATTCTGATCTCCAGAACTGTACTCAGTACTCCAGGGGAGGTCTTACTAATTATTTACAGTGTCATTGCGGCATCCCAAATGTTTCTTAGCTGGTGAGGACTGACAGAGAAAATGTTGTTGTAGATGTGTGAGCATGTGGTTCCCTCTGTATGTAGGTGCACAAAAACCGTTATCTGCTGTAAGAATCCAGTATGGAAAGCCCTGCTCTGTCTGTTTACCTGGACATACCCACTCCTGTGACCTTGATTGTGAGCTCCTAGACCTTTATTCACCTGCATGGACTTCTTGCAGTTGACACCACATTCTAGATTCACTCAAAGCAGCTCTCAAGCAGCTGCAGCTTTGAGAGTCTGTTTTGTCTGCCAACCCTTGGCCACCCATCATTCAGCTTTTATTTACAAGTGAGCTGTATTTTTCATTCCCTGCTTCCAGTTACTCAGTGACTGTTACTAGCTGTTGTTTCTGCATCTCTTCTGCCTAGTAACCCTCCCCAACTCTGCCTTGGGGGTCCTCCTCCTGTCCTGTTTGCCAGCGTGACATCTGCACATTCAAGTGCAAAATTCTATTCTTGCACCAGACCCACCCCTAACTCACAGCTATGGACCGTACAGGCTTAAATAGCAGGGCTTAAAACAGATAAGACTTACATTTTATTTACATAATTGTATTAAAAAGAATTAAAATTAAATATGAAAAGCCAGCAAATTAAAAGAAACAAATCTAGTATAAGAATCTACTTTCAATTATGAAAGCAGTGATAGACTATAAATCCAGCTCTATTATGGTAAACCACACGTACTACACAATCTATTTAATTTAGCTGTATTATGCTCATATGACCGTTTGTCTCAGTAATTACCATTCATGATTAGTAACATGAATGTGTCTTTTACTGTATCTCTAACTGTTACTGTATCCGCTCATCAGAGGTTAAACAGAAACTAAAGCGGATATTCTGCCAATACATGTTCCCTAAAGTGCATAAAAAGTGAACAGGTCTTTTGTAGATAACAGCATTTCTTCCAGTAACCCCTGCCATTAAAAATATAATGTCCCTTCTTAACCGCTGCTACAAAAATATAATTAATGGGAAAGATTATAAACTATATTGATATCCTAATGTTAAACGTCTTAATGTTAACGAAAGGTCAACTCAAAAGTAAATTAAGATATCCCGTAATATCTCAGTAGTAACAACTAAGTCAGATCATTGGTAAATCCTATATAATAATTTGCTATACTGCCCGAATGCACAGAATGCTGGGAGTTCTGTGCTGGGAGCATTCTGTGTGGAATGCTGGGAGTTCTGTGCTGGGAGCATTCTGTGCGGAATGCTGGGAGTTCTGTGTTGGGAGCATTCTGTGCGGAATGCTGGGAGTTCTGTGCTGGGAGTTCTGTGCTGGGAGCATTCTGTGCGGAATGCTGGGAGTTCTGTGCTGGGAGCATTCTATGCGGAATGCTGGGAGTTCTGTGCTGGAAGCAGTCTGTGCGGAATGCTGGGGGTTCTGTGCTGGGAGTTCTGTGCTGGGAGCGTTCTGTGCAGAATGCTGGGAATTCTGTGCTGGGAGCATTCTGTGTGGAATGCTGGGAGTTCTGTGCTGGGAGCATTCTGTGCGGAATGCTGGGAGTTCTGTGTTGGGAACATTCTGTGCGGAATGCTGGGAGTTCTGTGTTGGGAACATTCTGTGTGGAATGCTGGGGGTTCTGTGCTGGGAGCATTCTGTGCGGAATGCTGGGAGTTCTGTGCTGGGAGCATTCTGTGCGGAATGCTGGGAGTTCTGTGTTGGGAGCATTCTGTGTGGAATGCTGGGAGTTCTGTGCTGGGAGCATTCTGTGCGGAATGCTGGGAGTTCTGTGCTGGGAGCATTCTGTGTGGAATGCTGGGAGTTCTGTGCTGGGATCATTCTGTGCGGAATGCTGGGAGTTCTGTGCTGGGAGCATTCTGTGCGGAATGCTGGGAGTTCTGTGTTGGGAGCATTCTGTGTGGAATGCTGGGGGTTCTGTGCTGGGAGCATTCTGTGTGGAATGTTGGGAGTTCTGTGCTGGGAGCATTCTGTGCGGAATGCTGGGAGTTCTGTGTTGGGAGCATTCTGTGCGGAATGCTGGGAGTTCTGTGCTGGGAGTTCTGTGCTGGGAGCATTCTGTGCGGAATGCTGGGAGTTCTGTGCTGGGAGCATTCCATGCGGAATGCTGGGAGTTCTGTGCTGGAAGCAGTCTGTGCGGAATGCTGGGGGTTCTGTGCTGGGAGTTCTGTGCTGGGAGCGTTCTGTGCAGAATGCTGGGAATTCTGTGCTGGGAGCATTCTGTGTGGAATGCTGGGAGTTCTGTGCTGGGAGCATTCTGTGCGGAATGCTGGGAGTTCTGTGTTGGGAACATTCTGTGCGGAATGCTGGGAGTTCTGTGTTGGGAACATTCTGTGTGGAATGCTGGGGGTTCTGTGCTGGGAGCATTCTGTGCGGAATGCTGGGAGTTCTGTGCTGGGAGCATTCTGTGCGGAATGCTGGGAGTTCTGTGTTGGGAGCATTCTGTGTGGAATGCTGGGAGTTCTGTGCTGGGAGCATTCTGTGCGGAATGCTGGGAGTTCTGTGTTGGGAGCATTCTGTGCGGAATGCTGGGAGTTCTGTGCTGGAAGCAGTCTGTGCGGAATGCTGGGGGTTCTGTGCTGGGAGTTCTGTGCTGGGAGCGTTCTGTGCAGAATGCTGGGAGTTCTGTGTTGGGAACATTCTGTGCAGAATGCTGGGAGTTCTGTGTTGGGAACATTCTGTGCGGAATGCTGGGAGTTCTGTGCAGGGAGTTCTGTGCTGGGAGCAGTCTGTGAGGAATGCTGGGAGTTCTGTGCTGGGAGCAGTGTGTGCGTTCGGGCAATCTCTACAGCGCATCTGGTGCATGACGGCAGTACACAGAGCAGGACCGGCCTTTTAACCCTTTGAGTGACGGAGGGATAGGTTAACATCACCCACACCTTGGCCCGTGTACAGGGTCTTTTATACTAGTTAGTATATAATGTACCATCACAGTAGTAATCTAATGGTATAATAAAACTCAGGAGGATTACAACAATAATTTTTGTGTGTGAGATCATATGAATTAACAATCCCACCAAATCCTCAAACTGATTATCATATTTAGATTCAATCATCTCTGTATTAAAATGGTGGCAACAGTAATAAAAAGAAATTACAGAGAAATCTGTAAAAATGCTGCTGTCAAAAATAATTCAGTAGCAGAGTTTGTTCCAAAATTGATTGCAAATTGAATGCATGGAATTACACTGATATTAAAGAGCTAGATATATAACTCCTGTAAGGATCATGTTCATAACAGATGAGAGTTGGTACCGTGTTATCACGGTGCCCGTGATTGGCCTCTGTGAGCGATGTTGCTGTTTGTGGGCGGCATTGTCTATTGTCACTTCCTGAGTGTCGTGCTTATGCGCATTCAGTATTCTTATAGGCCTATAGTAATTGCCAGAGTGAGTCTCCGCCTACTTGCTAGGCCTTATAGGCCTCAGTCTGTCAGTACTCCTTTGCCCTTTCATGGCGTACCTGTGAGCTAGCTCTTGTGATATTCCTATGCTCAGTCCCGTGTATGACCTCTGGTTACGTCTGACTCCAGATATGTTTTGATCTCTGACTTGTTGCCTTCCACTCCTGCCTGACCCTTGGCTCCGTCTGACTATCCACTCCTGTCTGACCCTTGCCTCAGTCTGACCTTTGGCTCCGGCTGACTACCCGCTCTGTACTGACGCCGGCTCCAGATGACTATCCGATCGGTACTGACCTTGGCTTGGCTGACTTGCTGCTCTGTGTTTACGACCCTTGGCCTGACTGACTCAGCTCTCTCGCTAGACCGTGCTCTAACTGCTCCCTCTGGTACAAGCTGTGCTCCTCCCGCTGTGCCGGACGTCGTCTCTGGCTATTTCATTCTGCTAGTTACCATTGGTTAGTGCCTTTGGGTATTCCGTACAGTTCTAGGGATTGCATTCACCATTGCCTATCGTTACCCTAGCGTTCTAAGGCTTTCAGTCACCGTTGCCTGTTCTACCCTAGCGCTCTAGGGATTCCAGTCACCGTTGCCTATTAATACCCTAGCATTCTGAGGTACTCTTAGTCGCCATTGCCTGTAGGTTTACCCTAGAGTTCTAGGGGAATTTCTCTCATTTTGCCTGAGCGTTTCTGCTTCACGTGTACTAGTAGCTATTGCCATCCTTGCTACCAGTACCACAGTAGTCAGACTGTGATCAGCCTCTCTCCTGTCAGTGGATCCTGTGCTGTCTCCATACCTGGCTAGTGAGGGTTGAGGAAGTGCTTGTGTACTGTCTCCACACCTGGTTCTGTGAGGGTTGGAGAAGTGCTTTCCGTATCTTTTCTGCTCTTATTTTAATAAAGATATTGATTTTTCTGTAGCTGTACTTGTCAGTGTCGTTTTTACATAGTCACTCTGTGACACATGTTAGCCGTAGAAATACCGGAGGCAATTATAGTTAATTTGATACCTTTATTGGCTAACTAAGCAGATTTGGGATGCAAGCTTTCAAGACCTCTTAGGTGTCTTCTTCAGGCATGTTATACAGATAAATATGAAAACATCTCTCTTATATGCAAGTGCACACTGCATTATTTAGAATGGAAATCAGATAAGAAAGCTCAGTTCAGACACAGGTTCTTTGATCAGTCAATGGTAGAGGAGTGATGTAAACTGCAGTCTTCCTCTGAGGAGTCAAAGGTTTTTATGATCCCAGTGGGACTGATGTAAAGGGTAATTCACAATGTGATAGGAATCCTCTGTCTCTGTTCAGACCATTATTTAAACTATTAAACTGCAGCATTAATTTAACCTCCCATATTTTTCTGTCCCTCTGAGTGTGAAACAGTCCCATCAGCACAATCAATTAAATGTCCTTGACACGGTGTCCATTTTGGTAAAAATGTATTCCCACTGGTGTCACTACCATAAATCCGGTATCATAAGCACGGTGCCTAGGGGTGATAATTGACACATCTCTCTCATTTTCTCCTCATATTAAATCTTGCCTCTTTCACTTGCGTAACATTGCTAAAATCCTTCCCTTCCTCTGTTCCAAAACTCTCACACAAACACTCACTATTTCCCGCATGGACTACTGTAACCTTCTTCTCTCTGGCCTTCCTGCATCCCATCTCCATTCTCTTCAATCCATACAGAATGCTGAAGCACGAATTATCCCATTGTCACCTAGGTTTGTCCCTGCCTCCCTTCTCCTCAAATCTCTCCAGTGGCTGCCTATAAAACTTCGGATCTCTTACAAAATTCTGTTTCTCTCATTCAAAACTCTTCTCACCTCTACCCCTTCCTGGATGGCTCATAGACACCTCAAGCTCAATATGTCTAAAACAGAGCTATTACTCATCCCATCCAGGTCTGGCCCACTAGTGCCCTTCCAGGTGACTGTGAATGGCACTACCATAAATCCGGTATCAGAAGCATGGTGTCTAGGGGTGATAATTGATACATCTCTCTCATTTTCCCCTCATATTAACGCCATTGCTAAATCTTGCCGCTTTCACTTGCGTAACATTGCTAAAATCCGTCCCTTCCTTTGCTCCTCCACAGCCAAAATTCGCACACAAGCACTCATCATTTCCCACATGGACTACTGTAAACTTCTTCTCTCTGGCCTTCCTGCATCCCATCTCCTTCCTGCATCCCATTGTCACCTAGGTTTTTTCCTGCCCCACTCGTCCTCAAATCTCTCCAGTGGCTGCCTACAAAACTTCAAATCTCTTACAAAATTCTGCTTCTCTCATTCAAAACTCTTCACACCTCTACCCCTTCCTACATTTCCTCTCTGATGTCCTGCTATACCCCATCCCGCCACTTACGATCAGCCATTAACAATTTTCTCTCAGCTCCTTTTGTGTCTACAGTGCTCTCACGTATCAAACCTTTTTCTCTCATTGCTCCTTATCTATGGAATGTTCTACCTCCCACCCTGCACCACTGCACTTCTCTTATGGTCTTCAGATCAAGACTGAAACTACACTTCCTTAACAAAACTTAAACATGTTACATGGAACTGAATTTGTATAACTCAGGCTCTTTATAAATTATTTACTTTATATCCCCTATCCTAACTAGAAATCTGGCACTGTATTCAGCACTTGACCCTTATGTACTCTGTATATCTCCCATTACCACTTTAGATTGTAAGCTTTCGGGCAGGGACCTCGCACCCAATGTTTCACTTTGCAAAACACCTGTAACCCTGTGTTTTCTAAACCCTTAAATTGTAAAGCGCTGCATACACTTGTGATGGTCTATAAATAAACAGATTCGATTACCCCAGTGATGGTACGTGATATCCTAATTTACCATTGAATTGACTTGTTCGTGAGCCTTGTGATGTTACTGGATATCCTAATTTACCTTTGAGCTGACCTATCGTTAATATTAAGACTTACTGTTACGTAGTTTAACATCAAGACACCTATATAATTTGCAATCTTATGCATTAACCCCATCGCGACAATGGACTTACCAGGTACGTCACGCAAAAAATGTGACTTAGTGACAGAGGACGTACCTGGTAAGTCACGGAAGTAATTCGCTATAATGGGAAAAAAAAAACTCGGCGTTAAGTGCCGGCCGCATGCGTGTGCAGCCGGTCACTAAGATGTTAAGTGTATTTTTGTAGCAGTGGTTAAGAAGGGCCTTCATCTTTTTAATGACAGTGGTTGTTGGAGAAATACTGTTATCAACGAAGACCTGTTTACTTTTGATGCACTTTAGGGAACATGTATTGGCATGATATCAGCTTTAGTTGCTGTTTAACCTCTAGGATGAGCAGATACAGTAACAATTAGTAATACGTCATATGACTCATTCGTGTTACTAATCATGGATAGTTATTATTGAGACAAATGGACATATTAGTATTCATAATATCACTAAATTAAATATGTATGTGTGGTACGTGTGGTTTGCCATAATAGATCTGGATTTATAGTCTATACTTGCTTTCATAACTGAAACTGGATTCTTAGACTAGATTTGTTTCTTGTAATTTGCGTAATTTTTTTATATTTCATTTTAATTCTTTTTAATACAGTTATGTAAATAAAATGTAAGTCTTATCTGTTGTAATCCTTACTATGTAAGCGTGTACTGTCCATAGCTGTGAATTAGGGGTGGATCTGTTGCTTTAATTGCTGTACTTTTATCTTTTTATAGTATACTAGCAATGTGGGACGGCGTTGCCCGTCATATTATTTACACAGAGAGACATTGTGTGAAACAGAAATATGCAGTGTTACAGACACGCACTTAAAAAGACAGAGCATGTCACACACTGTGAAACGCATACCTACAGAGAGACACACACATACATGGACGTATGTCAGATATGTAGAAAGTGTGTGACAGACGCAGTAGTGATGTAGATATGTTGATAAGAGTTGTAAAAAATGTTTTAATTGCAGCTCTTCAGCTTGATGAATAAGACCCTGTATCCTTACAGTTGAAGTGATTGTGCTGTGTTACTTGGTGAATAAGGCCCTGTATCCTTACAGTTGAAGTGAGTGTGCTGTGTTACTTGATGAATAAGGCCCTGTATCCTTACAGTTGAAGTGAGTGTGCTGTGTTACATGATGAATAAGACCCTGTATCCTTATAGTTGAATTGAGTGCACTGTGTTACTTGATGAATAAGGCCCTGTATCCTTCTAGTTGAAGTGAGTGTGCTGTGTTACTTGATGAATAAGGACCTGTATCCTTACAGTTGGAGTGAGTGTGCTGTGTTACTTGATGAATAAGACCCTGTATCCTTACAGTTGAAGTTAGGGTTGCCACCTTTTCCTAAAAAAAATACCGGCCATAGCTGTGTGAGGGCGGGGTCACAAATGGGAGGAGCCAAAAAACGGGCAGAACCACTCAATGTTGCATGACCACTCTCAGACTAAGCACTCTCACTCAGACTAAGCATTCACTCTCACTCAGACTAAGCATTCACTCTCTCTCAGACTAAGCACTCACTCTCTCTCAGACTAAGCACTCTGACTAAGCACTCACTCTCTCTCTGACTAAGCACTCGCTCTCTCTCTGACTAAGCACTCACTCTCTCTAAGACTAAGCACTCTCTCTCTGACTAAGCACTCACTCTCTCTAAGACTAAGCACTTACTCTCTCTCTCAGACTAAGCGCTGTCTGTCTCTCTCAGACTAAGCACTCACTCTCTCTCAGACTAAGCACTCTCTCTCTCTCAGACTAAGCTCTCTCTCTCTCTCTCTCTATCAGACTAAACACTCTGTCTCTCTCAGACTAAGCACTCTCTCTCTCTCTCTCTCTCTCTCTCTCTCTCTCTCTCTCAAACTAACCTCTCCCAGGCCATAGTGGTGAAGGATCCCCTACACACAAAGGTGATCAGACCTCCCAATTAAGCCTTTGAGGCCTAGTCAAGTTGCTTGAATACTGGAATACATTGCGCTGCATTGAAGGCCCTATTTGTCCTCTATATGGTTTGCCCAGAACGGATCTACTTTGCCTGTATATATAAGGCCCAGTGTTTGTACACAGACAGGACACAACATTTACTTACTTTTCTCGCTCAGTACATGTGTACTACAGGTGTGACATAGATGCACATTGTGTTACCTGTACAAATCACTAAGATTTTAAATACACAAATATCTACATCCCATTAAGACAATTGTAGTGGTGACATTATCTGTTATTGCTAAGATTCATCACAGAAATGCCCTGAACTGTCTCAGTAACCATATGTATCTCTGTAAAATAAAGCAGCGCGACCATCATAACGGTCATCAGTTACATACTGTAATATATTTTTTTTTTCGCAGTTTTTCGCAGATGGGCTGTAGCACTTTATTAAGTTATAAATACATGTTTGGGGATGGTTTAACTTTGATAAAAAAACGACTCCCATCCTCTCCACCAGTCAGCTATAGCTGAAGAGCTGTAGGTTGCCTACACTTGGCCAAGAACAACTGAGTGCCTACCAATAAGGGATTATTAACACTAGGCCCGCTTCTTCTGGCCTTCTACCGACCTCTGTCACGTCATACCTGGAAGTGTGTGCGTGCTGAGGGCTGTGCTGTTTACTTCCAAGTTCTGCCAGGGCTGGAGCCGGGGAGCAGGAGAGACCGAGGATGAGCTGAACCGTGTAGGCCGCAGACATCGAGTGGTCCAGTGGATTCTGACCAGACTGCCTCCTGTGCACAGTGCACCACAGTCTCTGAGCACTGACACTCTCACAGCGCATGCATACTGCCGCAATCCCTGACTCCCCGTTGTCAGTCACAAGACTCAGACACATACACCAGGCAAGCGTGACACACCAGCCAGCCAATGAGGACCATTCATGTCCAAATACTCTTTACTCATTGGCTGGTGATGGTGCGTGAACGCTGACGACTTTAAGTGAGCCACATGAGCAGCTGGCATATAGGGCTGAGTGGAGGAAACTGACTCTGGACACGTCGCACAAACAAATACCTGTAGATTAGTGTTGAGCGAGCATGCTCGGCCGATGCTCGGATCGGCTCGAGCATCGCTCTGCTCGGCACATGGCGGTACTCGTACGAGTACCGCATGTGCTCGCCCGCCATGTTCGGGTCTCCTCCCCGCACGTTTTGCGGCTGCTGCGCAGCCAATAAACGTGCAGGGAGGCTCTGACATCGGTGTAATGCCAGCAGCCATGTTGGCTGCTGGCATTACACTGATTGGCTGGCCAGAACCCGTGGTCGGGTGCTGTATAGCACCTGACCATCGAGTTCGGCTCAGTCTGAGCCAGGGAGAGCTGAGGATAGGAAGGGAAAGGCAGTGTAGGGAGGGAAAAAAAAAAATTGTGAAAAAAAAGAACCAAAAGTCCTTTTTAGGACTACTGTGTGTGGGGGCAGCAGGTTATTTTGTGTGGGGGGAAAAAAACAAAAAAAAAAAAAAAAAAAATATTCTGTTTAGTGTGAAAAGTTGCAGATTAGAGCACATTCTGTTTAGTGTGCACAGTTGCAGATTAGAGCACATTCTGTTTAGTGTGCAAAGTTGCAGATTAGAGCACATTCTGTTTAGTGTGCAAAGTTGCAGATTAGAGCACATTCTGTTTAGTGTGCAAAGTTGCAGATTAGAGCACATTCTGTTAAGTCTTCAAACTAAAATATCAAAGTCACATATTCCATTCAGTGTGCGTCGCCGCAGTTTAGCAGCACATTCTGAGTACTGTGCAGAGTTGCAGAATAGGAAGAAATACTGTTAAGTCTTCAAACTAAAATATCAAAGTCACATATTCCATTCAGTGTGCTTCGCCGCAGTTTAGCAGCACATTCTGTGTACTGTGCAGAGTTGCAGAATAGGAAGAAATACTGTTAAGTCTTCAAACTAAAATATCAAAGTCACATATTCCATTCAGTGTGCTTCGCCGCAGTTTAGCAGCCTATTCTGTGTACTGTGCAGAGTTGCAGAATAGGAAGAAATACTGTTAAGTCTTCAAACTAAAATATCAAAGTCACATATTCCATTCAGTGTGTTTCACCGCCGTTTAGCAGCCTATTCTGTGTACTGTGCAGAGTTGCAGAATAATAAGAAATACTGTTAAGTTTTCAAACTCAAATATTAAAGTCACATATTCCATTCAGTGTGTTTCACCGCCGTTTAGCAGCCTATTCTGTGTACTCTGCAGAGTTGCAGAATAATAAGAAATACTGTTAAGTTTTCAAACTCAAATATTAAAGTCACATATTCCATTCAGTGTGTTTCACCGCCGTTTAGCAGCCTATTCTGTGTACTCTGTACAGTTGCAGAATAATAAGAAATACTGTTAAGTTTTCAAACTCAAATATTAAAGTCACATATTCCATTCAGTGTGTTTCACCGCCGTTTAGCAGCCTATTCTGTGTACTCTGTACAGTTGCAGAATAATAAGAAATACTGTTAAGTTTTCAAACTCAAATATTAAAGTCACATATTCCATTCAGTGTGTTTCACCGCCGTTTAGCAGCCTATTCTGTGTACTCTGTACAGTTGCAGAATAATAAGAAATACTGTTAAGTTTTCAAACTCAAATATTAAAGTCACATATTCCATTCAGTGTGTTTCACCGCAGTTTAGCAGCCTATTCTGTGTACTCTGTACAGTTGCAGAATAATAAGAAATACTGTTAAGTTTTCAAACTCAAATATTAAAGTCACATATTCCATTCAGTGTGTTTCACCGCCGTTTAGCAGCCTATTCTGTGTACTCTGCAGAGTTGCAGAATAATAAGAAATACTGTTAAGTTTTCAAACTCAAATATTAAAGTCACATATTCCATTCAGTGTGTTTCACCGCCGTTTAGCAGCCTATTCTGTGTACTCTGTACAGTTGCAGAATAATAAGAAATACTGTTAAGTTTTCAAACTCAAATATTAAAGTCACATATTCCATTCAGTGTGTTTCACCGCCGTTTAGCAGCCTATTCTGTGTACTCTGTACAGTTGCAGAATAATAAGAAATACTGTTAAGTTTTCAAACTCAAATATTAAAGTCACATATTCCATTCAGTGTGTTTCACCGCCGTTTAGCAGCCTATTCTGTGTACTGTGCAGAGTTGCAGAATAATAAGAAATACTGTTAAGTTTTCAAACTCAAATATTAAAGTCACATATTCCATTCAGTGTGTTTCACCGCCGTTTAGCAGCCTATTCTGTGTACTCTGTACAGTTGCAGAATAATAAGAAATACTGTTAAGTTTTCAAACTCAAATATTAAAGTCACATATTCCATTCAGTGTGTTTCACCGCCGTTTAGCAGCCTATTCTGTGTACTCTGTACAGTTGCAGAATAATAAGAAATACTGTTAAGTTTTCAAACTCAAATATTAAAGTCACATATTCCATTCAGTGTGTTTCACCGCCGTTTAGCAGCCTATTCTGTGTACTCTGTACAGTTGCAGAATAATAAGAAATACTGTTAAGTTTTCAAACTCAAATATTAAAGTCACATATTCCATTCAGTGTGTTTCACCGCCGTTTAGCAGCCTATTCTGTGTACTCTGTACAGTTGCAGAATAATAAGAAATACTGTTAAGTTTTCAAACTCAAATATTAAAGTCACATATTCCATTCAGTGTGTTTCACCGCAGTTTAGCAGCCTATTCTGTGTACTCTGTACAGTTGCAGAATAATAAGAAATACTGTTAAGTTTTCAAACTCAAATATTAAAGTCACATATTCCATTCAGTGTGTTTCACCGCCGTTTAGCAGCCTATTCTGTGTACTCTGCAGAGTTGCAGAATAATAAGAAATACTGTTAAGTTTTCAAACTCAAATATTAAAGTCACATATTCCATTCAGTGTGTTTCACCGCCGTTTAGCAGCCTATTCTGTGTACTCTGCAGAGTTGCAGAATAGGAAGAAATACTGTTAAGTTTTCAAACTCAAATATTAAAGTCACATATTCCATTCAGTGTGTATCACCGCCGTTTAGCAGCCTATTCTGTGTACTCTGCAGAGTTGCAGAATAATAAGAAATACTGTTAAGTTTTCAAAACTCAAATATTAAAGTCACATATTCTGTGTAAGATGAAGAAGGCGGGTAAAAAGGGACGGGGAAGTGGACGTGATCCTGAAAGTTCAGGGCGCGGGTCAGGACGCGGAGAAACTGTGCCTGGTGCCAGAGCACAAGAAAGAAAGACATCCACCATACCTAGCTTCATGTGTAATTTTACAGGGCGTCGCAGGACATCACTCTCGAGGTCCGACCACTGCGAACAGGTGGTCGGTTGGATGACAGCTGATACTGCTTCCAGTCGGTTAAGCACCACCCTGTCTTCCACCAAGTCCACTCTCAGTAGCCAAGAGTCTGGTCAACATAATCCTCACTCTGATCATCCTTCCTCCCACCATACACGGTCTGGTCAAAGAAGTGATCCCACACTGGGATATAGTGAGGAGCTCGTCTCATCACCAATCCTTCATTTGACCCTCTCTCCAAGCACGCTTGCAGAGGAACATGACATCTTGTGCCCTGATTCACAACCTCTAGAGGCTACCCAATCACAAGAAGATGACAGATGTGAACGGCATTTAAGGTCAAAGGAAGTAGTGGATGATGATGATGATGATGAGACACAGTTGCCATTAAATCAACCACTATTTCCGTCTCAAGACCTTGTTGAGGAGAATGTTATACAGTTGTCAATGACTGAGTATGTGGTGGGATCAAGACTTGAGGAGGATGATCAGAGTGAGGAAGTGGAGGAGGACTTGGTGGACGATGAGGTGACTGACCCCACCTGGGAAGGTGTAGAGCCGAGCGATGACAGCAGTCCTGAGGGTGAGCCATCTGCAGCACCGCAACAGGCTGGAAGAGGCAGTGGTGTGGCTACAGAAAGAAGGCGGACCGCACCAAACCGGCCCGCAAATGTTCCACGGAGCACCCCCTTGCGTAAATCTACCTTGCCAAGGGGTAGGTGTTCCGCGGTATGGCGTTTTTTTAAGGAAAGTGCGGACGACAAAAGAATTGTAGTTTGCAACCTGTGCCACACCAGAATGAGCCGAGGCATGAACACTAGAAACCTCACCACCACCAGCATGATCCGACACATGGCATCCAAGCACCGTAGTAAGTGGGAGGAAAGCCTGGATCGCCCATCTGTGTCTGCAGGCCACACCACTGCCTCCTCTTCCCCTGTTTTCGGTGCCGGCCAATCGCCTGTCGAAGGCGCAGGCCCGCATACCTCCCGCCCTGCACCTGTAGCATCTGAAGCACCATCAGCGACCACATCCACTTCCCTGTCCCAGCACAGCGTCCAAATGTCGTTACCCCAGGCATTTGAGCGCAAGAGAAAGTACCCAGCCACCCACCCACAGGCCATAGCACTAACCTCACACCTTTCAAAATTACTGGCCATCGAAATGCTGCCATTTAGGCTTGTGGACACTGAGTCCTTCCGCAGCCTGATGGCAGCAGCTGTCCCTCGGTACGCGGTCCCCAGCCGCCACTACTTTTCCCGGTGTGCCATCCCCGCATTACACCACCATGTGTCCCGTAACATCACCCGTGCCCTGACCAACGCAGTTACTGGGAAGGTCCACTTAACGACTGACACATGGACAAGTGCTTGTGGCCAGGGACGCTACATTTCCCTGACGGCACACTGGGTGAATGTCGTGGAGGCTGGGAGCGACTCGGACCCTGGGATGGCACGGGTGCTACCCACGCCGAGGATTGCGGGCCCTACCTCCATCAGGGTTTCCACCAGCACCTACGTTATTGGCTCCTCCTCCTCCGTTTCCACCTCCGAATTCTCTACACACAGCGCCACTCCCCCATCAGCCAGTAGCTGGAAGCAGTGTAGCACTGCAGTGGGGAAGCGTCAACAGGCCGTGCTGAAGCTGATCTGCCTTGGGGACAAACAGCACACGGCCTCAGAGCTGTTGCAGGGGATTAGTCACCAGACCGAGCAGTGGCTCTCGCCACTCAACCTGCAAGCAGGCATGGTTGTGTGTGATAATGGGCGTAACTTGGTGGCGGCTTTGGAGCTCGGCAAGCTCACACATGTACCATGCCTAGCGCATGTATTTAATTTAGTGGTGCAGCGATTTCTAAAAACCTACCCCAATGTGCATGATCTCTTGACCAAGGTGCGCCGCGTGTGTGCACATTTCCGTAAGTCATCAACAGCTTCAGCCGGCCTGTTGAAGCTGCAGCAGCGCTTACAATTGCCAGCTCACCGGCTGCTGTGTGACGTGAGCACGCGCTGGAACTCCACCTTCCACATGTTGGCCCGGCTTTGGAGCAGCAGAGGGCAGTAGTGGAGTACCAGCTGTTACACGGTCGTCGCCTCTCCGTTCAACTTCCTGTAATCAGAAGTGAGGAGTGGGAATGGATGTCAGACCTCTGCGAGGTTTTACGCAATTTTGAGGAATCGACACAGATGGTGAGCGGCGATAACGCTATTATCAGTGTAACCATCCCACTTCTGTGTCTACTGAAACGCTCGCTGCTCACAATTAAAACCGACGCTTTGCATGTGGAAGAGGTGGAAATGGGGGAGGAAGAGCTTACACAAGGTGATAGCCAGAGCACCCTCACTTCGTCTTCTCAGCGACAATTGGAGGAGGCGGAGGAGGAGGAGGAGGAGGAGGAGGAAGACACGGTTGCCTCCGCTACAGAGGGTAGCCATGGAACTTTAATTCCATCTCTTCAGCGTGGGTGGGCAGAAGAGGAGGAAGAGGATGAGGATATTGAGAGTCATCCTCCTGGTGAGGACAGCGAAATCTTGACTGTTGGTACTCTGGCACACATGGCTGACTTTATGTTAGGCTGCCTTTCCCGTGACCTACGCGTTGTACGCATTTTAGACAACACGGATTACTGGGTGTTCACCCTTCTGGACCCCCGCTACAAAGAGAATTTCTCATCTCTCATTCCTCCGGTGGAGAGGACAAGCAAAATGTTGCAATACCAGAAGGTTCTTGTCGAAAAATTGCTCCAAAATTTTCCATCTGACAACGCTGGCGGCAGAGTACGTGCTACCTTGGCCAACCGAGAAGGGGAGAAAAGGGGAGCACACAGCAGTTCCGAGAAAGGCAGGGCAACACTCTCCAAGGCGTGGGACACCTTCATGACACCCCGCCAGCACCCTCACCCTGATGCGCAGCCTAGTGTCACAAGGAGGGAAAAGTTTTGGAAGATGGTGAAGGAGTACGTAGCAGACCGTGTCAGCGTCCTCAATGATCCCTCTGTGCCTTACAACTACTGGGTGTCCAAGCTGGACACGTGGTATGAACTGGCACTCTACGCCTTGGAGGTGCTGGCCTGCCCTGCCGCCAGCGTTCTGTCTGAGCGTGTATTTAGTGCTGCTGGTGGCATCATAACAGATAAGCGTATCCGCCTTTCCACCGACAATGCTGATAGGTTGACACTTATAAAAATGAACAAGGCCTGGATTTCCCCTGACTTCTCCACTCCACTGGAGGAAAGCCCCGGGGGAACATAAACTCACTTTATATATGTTATTTACAATGATGTGAATACTCTGTATTCCCATTCACCCCTTCCACCCAAAAAACGGGTATATGGTTGACTCTTAATCTTCTCATCCTCCTCCTCCTCTTCCATATGCCCTGTGCTATAATTTTTATATAGGGCCAGCTCACCAGCGGGCCCTGTGATATAATTTTTATATAGGGCCAGCTCACCAGCGGGCCCTGTTTGCCAATTTTTATATAGGTCAGCTCACCAGCGGGCCTTCTCATATAATGTTTTATTGGGTCAGCTCTCTAGCGGGCCCTCTCATATAATGTTTTATAGCGTCAGCTCACTAGCGGGCCTTCGCATATAATGTTTAGGATGGTCAGCTCTGCAGCAGACCCTCACCCATAATGTTTTAGATGGTCGGCTCAGCGCACGTTTCCCTCTTAATCATGGCCTCAGTTCAATAAAATCAAGGAAATTTTTGGGAGAATTTGCCTCTGTGCACGTTTCCCTCTTAATCATGGCCTCAGTTCTGAAAATCAAGGAAATTTTTGGGAGAATTTGCCTCTGCGCACGTTTCCCTCTTAATCATGGCCTCACTTCCGAAAATCAAGGAAATTTTTGGGATAATTTGCAGATGATATACAAGTAAATATACAGCAAATATTGTTTGGTAACAATTTTTCGCCTAAAGTCGTTTTTATTTTCCTTTTTGTGTGTTTTATGGTCAGTCTGTAAAAATGGCGTACTACGGGCGAAAGATCGTTCCCAGCAGCGATGTTGGAGTCCAAGATGCATCCAGACATCCTCCCTATGCTGTCCCTGAACCATTTCTGTGGTGTTTCCATCCTTTTCTGCCCTTTTCCTATGGACCAGGCACCCTCCCCTCATCAGAGCAGGGGGTGCCTGGTGTAATGCTCGAGTCCTCCCATTGACTTCAATGGGGCTCGGGTGTTCGGCCGAGCACTCGAGCCTCAGGGGGTGCTCGGTCAGAGCACCCGAACACCCGAGCATTGGGGTGCTCGCTCATCACTACTGTAGATATACCGGCACCGGCTCTACGGTCCTAATTACTGGCTGTGCCGGTAAAATACTGGCTGGGTGGCAAGCCTAGTTGAAGTGAGTGTGCTGTGTTACTTGATAATAAGGTTCTGTATCCTTACAGTTTAAGTGAGTGTGCTGTGTTACTTGATAATAAGGTCCTGAATCCTTACAGTTGAAGTGAGTGTGCTGTGTTACTTAATGAATAAGGCCCTGTATCCTTACAGTTGAAGTGAGTGTGCTGTATTACTTGGTGAATAAGGCCCTGTATCCTTACAGTTGAAGTGAGTGTGCTGTGTTACTTGATGAATAAGGTCTTGTATCCTTACAGTTGAAGTGAGTGTGCTGTGTTACTTGATGAATAAGGTCTTGTATCCTTACAGTTGAAGTGAGTGTGCTATGTACTTGGTGAAGGTCATAGTGAGAAGATGTTTGTGAGTAAAGGAATAATTTAGATTACAGCAGTGGATACTGCAGTACATTTGAAGAAATAGGTTGGCAGACAGAGGGTTAAGTGACAGATGCAGTGATAGATAATGTAATAGTGATGTGGGAGTAAAATGGCGAGATTGGGACTATGGATGAATAGCTAGGGGATAGGTGAGTGGGGGTGACAAGGGAGGAGGAGATGAGAGATTGAGGAGAGGAGGGACAGTGAAGTGTTAAAGTAAAGTAATGGGTGAGGGGGAGAAATAACTATACATAGACAGTGAAGTAGACATGAAATACAGGGCTGTAGGGTTACTGCATTATACAGACCTAGTGTAGCAGCTGGTTGGAGTGAAGCACTTTAACTCTGAGAGTGAGAGAGGTACGCAACACATTGCTGTGTATTGAGTTGTATAGTCCTCTGGCATTGAAAGAGTTAAGTGACACATGTTGGGCACTTATACACTATGTGGGACGGTGTTGGCCGTCATGTTATGACTGTTGGGCGCACGTGTGTGAAATGTAGACACACTGATAAACACAGATATATGCAACACACAGGCAGACACATACACACAGTGAGCGGCAGAGATGCAAAAGACATGCACATACACATCGGAGATGCACACATGCACACAAATATGTAGCAGAGATGTACACACACACGCAACATATATGCGCAGAAACACATGCGTGCATGAGTTGTGCACCCCTCTGGCACTCAAATGGTTAAGGTATAGAGAGGCATGTCAGAGTTAAATAGCAGTGGGAAGTGTATTCATACCTGGTAACTTTGATTTGTGTTGTCTCTGGAGGGGAGTCATGTGGTGCTGATGTGGAGAGACAAATGGGGCAATTTGGGTTAAAAGTGGGTGGGGCTTAATCACGAGTAGGGGCGGGGCTTAACATAAATGTGGAAAGTATTAGTAATAGGCTGGGGAAGGAGGAGAAGTGGGAGGGAAATGCAAGTTTGCAGTGTGAGGGGTTTGAACACACTCCTTGAGGGGTAAAACTTGATACACAACCCTGTGGCAGTCAGTGGGTTAAGTGTGTACCTGATGGCTGTCTGTCCTGTGTGTTGCATGGCAAATGATGACAGTGAAGAAATAATTCAGCAATGAGGACCTACTTTAACCCTTTGAGTGCCATTTTGTTCCCCTGGTGATGCAGCACCCTTCAGTGGCTATACTACAGGTCCTGCTGAGGCCACTGGGAGTCAGGGTGAGTGACTGTGTGTGTCAGCCATATTTCTTTCTGGCTTTGTGTGTGTGTGTATGGGTGTTTGGTGCTGTGTGAGTGGGGCATGTGTGTGTAATACCTGGGAACTTTTACTTGTGGAGTCCCTCATGTGGTGCTGATGTGGAGAGAGCAATGGGGCAATTTGGGTTAAAGGGGGTGGGGCTTAATCGCGAGTAGGGGCGGGACTTAAGAGAAATGTGGAAAAGTGTTAGTAATAGGCTGGGGAAGGAGGAGAAGTGGGAGGGAAATGCAAGTTTACAGTGTGAGGGGTTTGAACACACTCCCTGAGGGCTAAAACTTGATACACAACCCTGTGGCAGTCAGTGGGTTAAGTGTGTACCTGATGGCTGCCTGTCCTCTGTGTTGTATGGCAAATGATGACAGTGAAGAAATAATTGAGCAATGAGGACCTACCTTAACCCTTTGAGTGGCATTTTGTTCCTCAGTGGCTGTAGTACAGGTCCTGCTGAGGCCACTGGGAGTCAGGGTGAGTGACTGTGTGTGTGTCAGCCATATTTCTCTCTGGCTTTTGTGTGTGTGAGTGGGGCATGTGTGTGTGTCTGGTGCTGTGTGAGTGGGGCGTGTGTGTGTGTGTGTCTGGTTCTGTGTGAGTGGGGCATGTGTGTGTGTTTGGTGCTGTGTGAGTGGGGCATGTGTGTGTTTGTCTGTGGTGTAGGAGCAAGTGGCGGCCATATTGTTTTTTTCTGACTTTGATAGTAGTAGGCGGGCTGCATAGTGGGGGTGGGCCAACAACCTTCGGCCACTGCAATTGGTGTGAAAATCACGCCCCCATTGAATCACCCAATGGGAACAGTAACCCCTCCTTATTGCCACCCCTGGGTGTGTGTGTCTCCTGAGGAGACATAAATTATGCAATGAGCCTTTCTCTTTTATATATATAGATTTAGTGTAAAATCTCATGTACACAGGCCAAGGTCTGGGTAATGTTAACCCTTTGAGTGCCTTCTGGCACTCAAAGCGTTAAGAGGCCGCTACCTCACTGCTCCATGCGATGCAGTCTTGCGTCGCCTCGCTCACGTTATGCAATCATGCGCAGTAGAGACTGCCCAGACAATGGCAGTCTGTACTGCGCATGAGTGCATCGTGACAAACATCACAGCGAATTATTATATAGGATGATTTCTAATTCTAACCAAAAAAGAAAAATCCGTGTATGTCTTGTTAAAGCCCTGAAGTTGGGCGAAACGCGTTGATGGAGCTTATGGTTTAATTACTATATGCATCGGCATGTTGCTTTGTATAAGCAACAAACAGAAAGTGTATGCTGAGCAGAGGCGTAACTAGAAGCCACCGGGCCCTGGTGCAAGAATTGCCATGGCCCCCCCCGACCACATTGGCCCCCCTCAACCACATTGCCCCTTCCACAATGCCCCCTTCATCTCCACAATGCCCCCTCTTCATCTCCACATTGCCCCTTCCACAATACCCCCATCATCTCCACATTTCCCCTTTCACAATGCCCCTATCTTCACATTGCCCCTTCATCTCCACATTTCCCCTTTATCTCCTCATTGCCCCTACCTCCAGTCCCTGGTGGTCTAGCGGTGTGGCTTGACAGATCCGTCCCTCCTTCGGCACAGATCTCTAGAGCTGAATCTCCCGCACGCCACTCTAGTAATGCAGAGGCTGGGAGATGATGTCATCTCCCAGCGCTCTGTATTACTAGAGCAGCGTGCCAAGTGGGGGATCAGCTAAGTGACTGCTGCGGGCGAGGGGGTTGCAGGGGGCGGACGGGCCCCTGGAGTGACGGGCCTGGTCGCATGTGTGACCGCTGAGACCCCTATTGTTACACCACTGATGCTGAGGATATGGTGTGTTTGGGAGTCCGGAGAATCCAGACGTCGAAGCGTGGAATTAAGGAATGAACACCATGGCTGAGTAACCATTGAAGTGACCGCACAATGGAAACAAGCTGATTGCTGGAACACCTACACATCTGAGGATTCAGGGATACTATATGGAAGTGGTGAGAATGTTCCTTAGATTGACATTATGGATCTGTCACATATCGATCTCAGTGTGGTATTAAAGGGATAGTAATGTTTCATAATAAAAGCAGCTCTAATTAATCATCATTGTATTTGGACTTTGGAGAGTGTTATTTCAATTCTGTCAGAGTTGTAGTTCAAGAGTAATTCAATGACAAAGTGTCCCCCTCCTGCCCCTTTTACTGATGTAACACTGTTCAGCCAGATCAGAAGGGAGGTGCCCAGGTAGACTGCAGAGAGGGACAATCTTCAATTAAGATAAGGGAAAAACCTGAAAAACTTGTCAAGGGGGGCATGGCTTTCATTGTTCTCATAGGAAGAAGATTGTCCCCTGCTGTTATCTGTCTGGTCTATGGACTGGATTCCACATCTGAGAAGAGATGGCTTACACTAGGTAAAAGGGGCGGGAGGGGAAACTTTGCTTGTGAATATCTCTCAAACCATAAAGGTTTGAGAGATAAGACTTATATCATTCTTCATATTTTTTTAATGCCTACAAAATAAAATAAAGTTAAAACGAAGTATTACTATCCCTTTAAGTGTACTGGTACTTTGAGATGCTGGTCAGATTAAAGGGATAGTAATACTTCGTTTTATCCTCATGTTTTTTTAATCCCTACAAAATAAAATAAAGAACAATATAAGTCTTATCTTTCAAACCTTTATGGTTTGAGAGATATTCACATGCAAAGTTTCATTAGTGATATTACTAGAAGTATTCAAGGTAACATGTCCTTTAGCAGATAATACAAAGATCGGTAACAGTTCAGTGTGGATATGCCAAATGATTTAGGAAAATTGGAGGAAAGACTAGGGATATAACATTTTATGCATAAAAGTGCATTTAGGTCAAAAAAAGCCCAGAGGTATAATAAAAGTGTAATGTTGTTTAGGAAGAGGCATTAGCAACAAGACGAGAGGTACTAATGCCACTCAGTGGTGTATCTTACCTAGGGAATTGTGGAGTTCATCCCCACTATCAGTTTATCATCCTATCCTATCACCTACTCTCCATTTTAAACACATAATCCTTGGGCAGCAGCACAGTAACATTAAATCTAATCCACAGAGGGGATGGCAGAAACACATCCCCTTGTCAATTTTTTGTTGCATATTTTTCTTATCCAGTCAGAGCACAGTGCATAACATAAACATGAGCAAACAGTCCTCAGTGGAGATTTTATTCACTATTCCCAGACAGTCTTGTTTATTCTCCCTTAGTCCTTGCCAGGGAGCACAGGGAAAAAACAGATAGTGATGGGGATAGCGAATAAAATCCTCATCATGTTTATGCCATGGGACAAGCTCCGACTGACCAATAGAACATTACTGAACTGGAAAAGGTGCAGAGACGTGCAACAAAACTGATAAATGGATTGGAGGATCTGAGTTATAAAGAGAGACTAGGCAAACTGGGTTTGTTTACATTAGAGAAGAGACGTCTAAGGGGTGATATGATTACCATTTACACATATATTCAAGGTCAATACAAAGAACTATCCAATTAATTATTTATGCAAAGAGCTGAGCTAAGAACAAGAGGTCATCCATTAAGACTTGAGGAAAGGCGCTTTCGACTAAAACACAGGCAGGGATTCTTTATAGTAAGGGCGGTAAGGCTATGGCCTCGGGATGTTGTGCTTGCAGATAATGTAACTGCATTCAAAAAAGCAATGGATGCCTATCTAGCACAGAACAATATTGACAGTTATGACAGATGGCTTCAAAGCAAATAGGATATTGAGCCGGGGAACTATTTGACACACACACACACACACACACACACACACACACACACACACACACACACACACACACACACACACACACACACACACACACACACACACACACACACACACACACACACACACACACACACACACACACACACACACACACCCCCCCCCCCCCCCTACACTGGAAATTGCTCCAGAGGGCTTTTTTGTTGCCTTCCTCTGGATCAACAGGAGTGTTATTGGCATGGGCTGGACTTGATGGAAGCATGTCTTTTTTCAGCCTTATCTACTATGTTACTATGTTAGAACTATGCAAGAAAATAATAAACTAGACATGGGCATGAGTCTCTATCATCCCCTCTAGGCGCCTTTCAATACCCACACAACAAGCACCACCAATAAAAATTAGTGTTCACATGATGCTAGGACACATGGCAGTTTTACTGTGCCCAGCTGAGCTGCCAGCCTGGTTCACCTGCAGTTGCCTGCCTTTTGAGCAAGGTAAGGGCATATTTTTTAAATGGCGCCCTTTCATTCCTGATGTTGAAACCGGATATTTCAAAACTCCATTACTTTTTAATTCATCTTCTAATGCAGAATTGGGCAACATGATGCCCTCCAGCTCTTGCTAGACTACACTTCCCATCATCCTCTGGCAGCCAACAGCTGGGGTCTGGTAACTTGAATTATTCCTCAAGAAGATTAAATGGAACTTTCCCTTTCCTTCTTTATGTCTTATAAATGACTTTAATTATTTAAAATTAATATAATTTATTATAATAAAAAGCTAGGAATATATATAAGAACCACTTGCCTTATCCAGTCAGTACAGTTTCCTATGTACTAGGGGGTGCTGATAAGTATTGAGCCTTACCCCGAAAAAATTGAGCTAGGAAGCTGTAAATTGCAGGGTGTACTGGCCAATTTGTCTATATTCAATGGTGCAAAAATCAACTACCTATAATTTTAACTTATCTTTATTTTTAAGGTCCAAAGTGAACATGGCAACACCTCCAGAAAAGTTCAATGTGGAAGAGCATAGGACCATAATCAAGTTCCTGTTTCTCCAAGGGAAAGGTGTGAAGCAGATCCATGAAGAAATGTCACAAACTTTGGGTGACAGTGGCCCTTCATATGCAACAGTTAAACATTGGGTTGTCAGTTTCAAAACTGGCCATTTCTGTGATGAAATTGAGGAACCCAGTGAAAGGGCTGTTTCTGTCTCTGTGCCTGCAAATGTGAAAGCCATCCATAACATGATCATGGAGGACCGCTGAATATCAGCCAAACATATTGCTACATATCTGGGAATATCACGTGAGAGAGTTGGTGCCATTATCCACAACAACTTGGAAATGAGAAAGTTTGCAGCAAAGTGGATCCCAAAACTTTTGACAACCGAACAAAAGAGGAGACGTGTGGAGACATCGGTGGCTGTTTTGGAACATTTTGCAAGAAATTAGTCAGATTTCTGGACAGACTGGTAACTGGTGATGAGACATGGATCTACTGTTATGATCCTGAGACAAAGGAACAGTCTAAGGAATGGAGGCACAGTGGTTCCCCCAGGCCAAAGAAGTTCCATGTGCAAAGGTCAGTGCAGAAGCAAATGGCAACAGTTTTTTGGGATAAGAAGGGAGTTCTGCTGGTGGACTACATCCAAATGGGTTCAACCATCAATGCAACATATTACTGTGCTTTATTGACGAAGCTGAGGCAAAACATCAAGGAAAAACGTAGAGGCAAGCTCTCCAAAGGTGTCACCCTGCTGCATGACAACGCCTCATCACACACTGCAGGTGACACAATGGCAAAACTGACCTCCTTAGGCTTTCAAGTGATGCCCCATCCACCCTATTCGCCCGATCTGGCTCCTTCTGACTATCATCTGTTCCCCAATCTCAAAAAACACCTAAAGGGACAACGATTTGGGAGTGTTCTGTAGGCATCTAATGCTGCAAATGAGTGGTTACATCAGCAGTCGGAGGAATTGTATTTGCAGGGACTTAAGAAGCTGCAGGACAGATGTCGCAAGTGCATTGACTTCCTGGGGGAATATGTAGAATAGTGTGGCAGTTACAGCTTCCTAGCTCAATTTTTTCTGGGTAAGGCTCAATACTTATCAGCACCCCCTCATATTTTAAAAGCTCAGGCTTCTTTAAGCCTTTGAGTGGCAGAGGGGATGTCCAAAATATAGCTCTGCAATGTGTTGGACATCCCTCTGGTACAGAGAAAGTGGTGCACCACCTTATGAGTATTAAGGGGATGTGCTATGTGCTATGGAGAAAAAAAAACACTAAGGTTGGGCACACTCAATCATATAACACTTAAAGCGATAACTGTGTATCACATACACGGGGTGCCTATATATCCAGTATATACTACTAACCAAAAAAGAAAAGAAAAAAGCGGATATATAAGAAGGCACTCCCCACTTGAAAAAGTAAGAAAACCAAAATTGAAAATAAAAATAAATGACTCCGAACAAATACAACGTAACAAATTTACTTGGATGCACTGAGAGGTGAACAAGGCACAAATACATGTACAGTTCCCCTGCAATCCAACAGGTCCCCACACACCCTCGTCCCAAATCTAAAAACAAACAACCAAATCGTTAGATGCCGGCATCTACATCTATCTGACGCAGAAAACTGCTGATGATCATCAGAAAAAGTGTAGAAAAATAGTAAAATTACTAATAAGGGAGATAGTAATCACTCTCCCAAAGATTCAAAGCAACAACAGCTGATCGCTGGTAATGTGTCATCGGAGAAATAATCATACTAATAAGATCCAGTTTTTAGATCTGTTTACAGTTCCATATGAACACTTCAGATATACTGTTTCTTTATGGCTGTTATATTTCAACACACTTAAAGGGATAGTAATGTTTCATAATAAAAGCAGCTCTAATTAATCATCATAGTATTTGGACTTTGGAGAGTGTTATTTCAATTCTGTCAGAGTTGTAGTCCAAGAGTAATTCAATGACAAAGTATCCACCTCCCGCCCCTTTTACTGATGTAACACTGCTCAGCCAGAGCAGAAGGGAGGTGCCCAGGTAGAATGAAGAGGGACAATCTTCAATTAAGATAAGGGAAAAACCTGAAAAACCTGTCAAGGGGGGCAGGGCTTTCATTGTTCTCATAGGAAGAAGATTGTCCCTTCTGTTATCTGTCTGGTCTATGGACTGCATTCCACATGTGAGAAGAGATGGCTTACACTAGGTAAAAGGGGCGGGAGGGGAAACTTTACTTGTGAACATCTCTCAAACCATAAAGGTTTGAGAGATAAGACTTATATCGTTCTTCATGTTTTTTTAATACCTACAAAATAAAATAAAGATAAAACGAAGTATTACTATCCCTTTAAAGAGAACAGGCTGTATCCATGACCCCGTGACACTTCAACAGTAATTCAACCTCCTTCTGAATAAATATAATTGAATGTAACACCCCATTTCCTGTCCTCCAGCCAAACTACCTCTGAGTCCAGTCTTCTTGCGCACCCTATAGGAATATTTTTCAGTCTTTATGATATGTGCCTCCAGATTGGCTTTCCTTTTCTTTTACATTTTTTAGCATGCCTGATGAAGAGCTCTGTTGCAGATAAAACTGATTATTTTAATTTCAGAGCATGAAACCAGTTCCTCTCTGCAAAAAATCTGAATGAAGTTATGTATTTGTTTACATGAAAAATCAACCTCGAATATGAGAGTTTTGTTTTTGTGTGGTTATACACTGATATTACCTGTATACAAATTCACACTGATTATTGACCACTGGAACCAGGCTGTCACTCAAAGACACATAAGGCACTATTGGCACTATTGGGACATTCTGGAGCAAGATTCAATGATTTCAATATGAATTTTAGCCCCTGGAATGCTAGATGTCTCCAACTCATTACGTCTTTGCTTATGATAGTAAACCGTGAAAGGAAGTACATTCAGAGTAGTAAATTTTTTTTTATTTTACTACAAAAAGATTTGTATGAACTAGAGATGCACCAATACCAATTTTTTTAAGACCGAGTACGAGTACCAATACTTTTTTCAAGTACTCACTGATACCAATTACTGATACTTTTTTTGCGGTCATTTGCCAGTTTTCCAAGTACCTAAAGCGCATATATATATGCTTTAGGTACTTGGAAAACTGGCAAATGACCGCAAAAAAAACTATCGGTGAGTACTTGAAATATATATACATACACACACACACACATGCATACACACATACATACATACACACACACACACATACATACACACATACATACATACACACACAGACACATACATACACACATACATACATACATACACACACACACATACATACACACATACATACATACACACACACACACATACACACACACACACACACACACACACACACACACCACCTCTTGATTCTCCCCTTTTGCCTCTTTCTCCCCCTCTTTATTCCCACCTTTTGCTTCATTCTCCCCCTCTTGAGCTCCCTCCATTTGCCTTGGCTTTTTCTCTCCCTTTTGATCCCCCTTTCTCCCCCTCCTTGACTCTTGATCTCACCCTTTTTCCTCTCTCTCTCCCTCCTGATCCCCCCTCCTTTTTGCCTCTTCTTGGTCCCCCTCCTTTTGTCTCCTGATCTTTCCTCCTTTTGCCTCTTTTTTTTTTCTTTTTCTTAGTCCCTTTTGCCCTTTTTCTCCCTCTTGCCCCCCCCGCCCCTTTCACCACCCGCTCGATGCCCCATTGTAACAGTTTGTTTTGACACTCAGACCAGTAGGTAAAATAAAACAATCTTTTATTGAAAGAAAATAAATACAAATGATCGCCCTCTACAGTTGACAGCAACAATTGCAAGCTATAACACAGTACACATAGCTTTAATAATATGGATAGAAGGCACCAAACATAGGAACAGCGAATAGGGAACTGGCCCCTAAAGGGTGAATGAGAGTAAATTGTCAGTCTCAGCTGTGGGGTTTGGCACGCCCGTGTGGTGTATTGATCAAGTGAGCCAATGTGCACAGCACAGAGTTCATATAAAGATGGGTCGTAGATGTTCAGTGACCAATGTGAGTGATAGAAGCACAGTAACCCAAAATAGCCCCCACGAGCGTTCGTCAAGAGACCACTGAGCCTGCAAGTGCGAGAGTATGTAGCCCCCACGGGCGTGATCGAGACTAGCCTGAGATGCGAAGCTGGCGTTTTAGCCCCCACGGGCGTATAACCGGAGACCAATGTGAGCACAACACGAGCCAATAGCCCCCACGGGCGTTTACCTACGGATCTAGCAAGAGCTTGGAGCCTAACCTTGCCACCAATAGCCGCACCGGACACCTCCGTTGATAACCGTGAGACCAAGAGCCAAAGATGCCCAACCGGCCTAACAGGATAGACTATTCTGCAAGCGTAATCGGGAGTCGCCGTCCAAGTAGCGGCCAACTCAGCAGCAGTAGACTTACAAGGTAATGGTTCTGTATTTAGAAAGGAGGTCCGGTTAGAGAGCAGCGGCAGTGCAAGGGTTAAAAGGTACGTTTGAATCTCCCAGGCTCGGTATGGTAGCTTAGCTCTGCAGCGTGTATAGGCTCGGTACAAGAGGCACAGCTTACGCAAGTCAGCAAGGGACTCTGCACTGATGGATGGGTTAACCAGGAGGGTAATGGTCACACTCGATCGGCACAGCGATGCAGGATTCAGAATGTCACGGCGGCGACAACAACCAAGCAGGCCGCGATGATCTTGAAGCAGGAAGTCGGCCAGCCGGATTGTAGCACGTAGAGGGTTCTCTGACAAGCCGGGTCGTAGCACATAGAAGATTCTCAGACAGGCCGGGTCGTAGCACGTAGAAGATTATCAGACAAGCCGGGTCGTAGCACGTAGAAGATTCTCAGACAGGCCGGGTCATACACAATCAGGAACACTGGAGAGTAGTCAGGACAGGCCAAAGTCGGTACACAGGAATCGGATACTGGAACACAGCAACAGCAAGTCTGGCTCAGAAACACCACGAAAGGGCATCTGACAGATGTAAGAGTCAGGTATAAAAAGGTCACCAAGGGGCGGGCCAAACCAAGTGAACAAATCACAGTCTGCCACAGATGAGAGTGACAGAATAATCACAGGCACTGTAATACCTATATTGTCTCCCTTACCCTCCTCTGCCGGGTGCTCGCTGTTCTCTCGCGAGCCCCGGCAGCAGTCAGTGTCAGAGAGTTGCCATGGTAACCCGTGGCAACGCTCCGACGCTACAGGAGGGAGAGAGGTGACCGGGGAGCATTGTAGGCAGCTCCCCGGGCTCCCTCTCTGCAGCACTGACCCTGACACAGGGTATCGGTGCTGGCATCGGCCGTATTTGCGCAAGTACAAGTACTCGCGCAAATGCCGGTATCGGCATTGAACTAAGTAAATGGGGAGAAGGTTGGCAGTTGATGTTTAACATAGATAAGTGTAAGGCTATGCATTTGAGTTGCAGAAACAAGCATACTACAAATACGCTAAAAGGTAAACTACTTGGGGAGTCTTTGTTAGAGAAGGATGTGGGAGGACTGGTAAACCAATAGACTAAAGAGCAGTGTGCAGTGTCAGTCAGCCACTGCAAGAGCCAGTAGGGTAGAATCAAGTATTAAAATTCTAAATTCTCGGTAAGGCTTTGTCTACAATATGGAGTACAGTTCTAGAATAAACAAACATAGAATTTGACTGCAGATAAGAACCATTCCGCCTATCTACTCTTCCCATTTTCCTCCTGTAAAAACCTCAATCCTTTTTTGGTCCTTGGTCTTTTCTTATGTTTAGGACAACCTTTGTTGAATCCCTTCATGTATGTGAATGTTTCAGTCATATCCCCTCTCTCTTCTCTCCCCCAAGCTATACATGTTCAGATCCTTTAGTCTATCCTGATATTTATTTTCATGTAAACCAGTCACTATTTTAGTAGCCCTTCTCTGAATTTTCTTTAGAGAATCTATATCCTTCTGGAGATGGGGTCTCCAGTACTGTACACAATATTCTAGGTGAGGTCTAACTAGAGATCTGTAGAGTGGCATGACCACTTCCCTTTTTCTGCTACTATTGCCCCTAGCTATACAACCCAGTACCCTGCTTGCACTCCCCACCACTTTATTACACTGCCTGCCTACCTTTAAGTCATTAGAAATAATTACTCCCAAATCTCTTTCCTCTGTTGTCTCTGACAGGACAGTACCCTTAATAGTATATTTTTTAGTGATGAGCGAGCGTGCTCGGCCGATGCTCGGATCGGCTCGAGCATCGCTCTGCTCGGCACATGGCGGTACTCGTCGAGTACCGCCATGTGCTCTCCCGCCATGTTCGGGTGGCGGGGATCTGTGCCGGAAGAGGCACAGATCCGAAGACGCTCCGCTGGACCACCAGGGACTGGAGGTACGGGGGCATTGCGGAGATGAAGGGGGCATTGCGGAGATGAAGGGGGACATTGTGGAAGAGGGGCATAGACTCTATGCCCCTCTTCCACAATGTCCCCCTTCATCTCCGCTATGCCCGTCTTCCACAATGTCCCCCTTCATCTCCGCTATGCCCCTCTTCCACAATGTGCCCCTTCATCTCCGCTATGCCCCTCTTCCACAATGTCCCCCTTCATCTCCTCTATGGCATAGAGGAGATGAAGGGGGACATTGTGGAAGAGGGGCATAGCGGAGATGAAGGGGCACATTGTGGAAGAGGGGCATAGCGGAGATGAAGGGGCACATTGTGGAAGAGGGGCATAGCGGAGATGAAGGGGGACATTGCGGAGATGAAGGGGGACATTGCGGAGCTGAAGGGGGCATTCGGAGATGAAGGGGGCATAGCGGAGATGAAGGGGGCATTGACCAGGCACCCTCCCCTCATCAGAGCAGGGGGTGCCTGGTGTCGCCCCATTGAAGTCAATGGGGCTCGGGTGCTCGGCCGAGCACTCGAGCCTCAGGGGGTGCTCGGTCAGAGCACCCGAGCACCCGAGCATCGGGGTGCTCGCTCAACACTAATATTTTTCCTTTTATGTCCCAAGTGCATTATTTTACATTTATCAACATTAAACTGCAGCTGCCACACTCCTGTCCATTCTTCTAATTTACCTAAATCATTTGTCATTTGGCTTATTCCCCCTGGAATGTCTACCCTGTTGCAGATCGTTCTATCATCTGCAATAAGGCATACCTTACCTTGAAGACCTTTTGCAATATCACTAATAAAAATATTAAAAAGAATGGGCCCCAGTACAGATCCCTGAGGTACACCACTAGTAACACTCCTTTCGTCCGAATATTTTTTTGCCACCAGTTCTTAAAAATGATGTTATTGAACTGCAAAAATTACAGAGACGTTCAACAAAACTGATAATACGATTGACAGATTTTAGTTATAAAAAAGGGACTAGTCAAACTGGGTTTGTTAATGTTAAAGAAAAGAAAACGAATGTATTCAAAACTAATACAAAGCACTCTCTGGAGAACTCTTTATTCAAAAAACTTAGCAAAAAAAAAAAATAAGGGTGCACTGTTTAAGACTAGAAGAAATGTGTTTTTGATGGAAACAAAGTCTATACACCCACCAATAGTGATACGGATTTTACACAGGGAGGAATTTGTCTCTCCTTGGACCCAATATCTTCATCACAGAACACAGAAGGAAGTGCACGGCGGCCGCCTCTGACTCAGTGCAAGGTCAGTTCAGCAGTGGCGTAACTATAGGGGTCGCAGAGGTTGCACCTGCGACCGGGCCTGTCACTCTAGGGTCCCGGCAGAACCTTGCGACCCCTCCGCTTGTCGACCACAATCTCACTCCGGCGCTCTATTAATGCAGAGTGCTGGGAGATGACATCATCTCAAAGAGCTCTGCATTACTAAGAGGACCACACGGGAACTCCAGGGAGGTAAGACATGGGGGCATTGTGAGGGGGGGTCAGTATGGTGGTGGGGGGTCCGTAGCACTTCTTGCACCAGGGCCCGCAGGCATCTAGTTACGCCTCTGTAGTTTAGTGATGGGGTGAGCTGTGCCAGAGAAGCATTGATAGGACCAGGACTGTTTTCATTTTGGTTAAGAGGGTTTCTTATAAGAGTGGACATTTCTAAAATATTAACCCTCTGAGCTCCTCAATGCTTTGCACACCCCTCTTGCACTCAGAGGGTTAATGTATTATATCATCCTTATTGCAAAAGGTGAAGGAAACAGGATCGTGGCAGATGAGTTAACTACAGGCTTGGTAGGCATGCCAGGGAAATCCCTGGGAGGGTGCTTATTTAAATGTATTGCATTATATATAATGTCATGGTAGCCGTTAACAACATGTAACACATAATCAGTCTGCCAGGTTTTCCCAATACCTTTGAATTAATGATCAGTGAGGTAACTTGTACCTGGGCAGGATTGCAAAGCAATGCGTTGGATACCCACTCTGGCACACAGAGGGTTAATGCCAAGCGTCAGCTGTTCTTCTCATTAATGGGTGTATTCCCCCTTTTCCTGGGAGGATCTCGGAACACCCAGATGGCAGACACGGAATTGTGATGTTAATGAAATCACTTACTGCCTCAGCAATTCATCGTCTGAGTAAAGCCTCGTAGTGCATGTCATCGGCCCAGGAATCCCACATTGCCCGTTATTCGTCAAGCTGATGAACTGCAATTCTGGAGCAAACCAGCTGCCTTCTGTGTGGCTGGGGTGAAATTCTCCCCACCCCTCAAAATTTAAGGAGGTTTTTGACACCATTGCTTTGGAGACCTCTAGCCATACCTGGGAACCCATATGATTTAGTTCTATGTGAAAGGTCATGTTTGTCTTGAGTGGGTTCATGCAGTGAGATCTCCTAATTGCAGTATGTTATAAGTTAATTGGTGACTGATTGGAGTACCTCTGGGTTAAAGAAATTGGCTACATATCCCCTATACTGTATGTTACGGGGAGTTTTAAGGGTTAATATTTAAAAATCTCAGATCTGCCTCTAGCATTCAGGGGGTTAAATGTCCCAATGAAATCTATGAAAATGTTAGACTTGTTCACACGGGACAATGTTAGCATTCCTATTGATTTAAATGGTGATTTTAATCCATTGAACACGAGGGGGTTTCCAATGCATTACAATAGAGACCTCTTTACCATTCATGGTCTTAAAAGCCCTACTTATACTGTATTTAAAACAAAGGAAATTTATATTTCTTTCCTCATGTGCAGTTGGTCTGCTCCAGTATTGCTCAAGTTTGTCTTTGTGCCTTATGGGGCAGGCTACATTAAACACTGTAAGTATATGCTAGTGAATGCAGACCAGTATTGACAATGAAAAATACTGGCTAAAGTGGCTCTATCCTAAATTGTTGACAGCTTGGGGCAAGTAATGGAATAATTATATGATAATCATGCTGAAATTGGATTTGGCATCATGCTAATAATGCATTAACTAGGCCCACGCTCCAGTAAATAGATATACTTCCTTAATGTCCACAAAAGTGTGGATAAAAATGTAGTATCAAATTACAGACCAATATCCCTACTTGTCATGGTTTGGCTCATCTGGTCTAAAACTCTGCTGTTGATTACTGTTGCCTTTCCTTCCCTGTGTCAGGCTGAGTCAGCTGATACTGCCTTGCCCTCTCTGTTTCCATGGTTACTCATCAGACTATTATCAGCCAACCCCTTCCAGGCTATTTAAAGGGATAGTAATACTTCGTTTTAACTTTATTTTATTTTGTAGGCATTAAAAAAACATGAAGAATGATATAAGTCTTATCTCTCAAACCGTTATGGTTTAAGAGATATTCACAAGCAAAGTTTCCCCTCCCGTCCCTTTTTCCTAGTGTAAGCCATCTCTTCTCAGATGTGGAATGCAGTCCATAGACCAGACAGATAACAGCAGGGGACAATCTTCTTTGTATGAAAAGAATGAAAGCCCTTCCCCCCTTAACAAGTTTTTCAGCTTTTTCCCTTATCTTAATTGAAGATTGTCCCTCTCTGCAGTCTACCTGGGTACCTCCCTTCTGATCTTTCTGAACGGGGGGGGGGAACTTTGCTTGTGAATATCTCTTAAACCATAAATGTTTGAGAGATAAGACTTATATTGTTCTTCATGTTTTTTTAATGCCTACAAAATAAAATAAAGATAAAATGAAGTATTACTATCCCTTTAAAGCAGCTAGGCTCACTTCCTCCTTGCCCTTGTGTTTGCTTCTGGCTACAAGTGCGTTCTCCTGTGCTCCTGATTATCCATGCATGATCTGGCTTCCTCTGATGTCCCTTCTGGCTCCTGACTTATGGCTTGTTCCTGACATCACTGATCATCATATTCCTGACCCTGGTTTGTTTGAGTACCTGCATTGGTTCCTGACCCCGGCTTGTCTTTTGGTTTATGCTCTTGGGTCATGATTTTGCTTTGTTTTGGTTATTTTAATAAAGGTGTTTTGCATTTTACATTTTTGTGTCTGTCTGGTTCCTGGTCACTAACACTACTTCATCTAAAATCCTAGAGAAATGTGTAAACATGCAACTATATAAGTATTACCAACAGACTGTTTTTTTTCACCCCCCTTCAATCAGGCTTTCGTCCAAATCACTCAACAGTCACGGCTCTCCTAAAAGGAACCAGTGATATTCAGACTGGCATGGAAAATGGTGAACTCACTGGAGCTATTTCCTAGATTTCACCAAGGCCTTTGACACAGTAGACCAAACTCCAAGGCTCAGGATTAGAGAGTGAATATGTATTAGAGAGAGAGAGAGAGAGAAAAAAATGTGCATGTTTGATAAAATAGAAATAATTGACTACACCTGCCTTATGATATGCACATAATGGATGTTGGTAAAAGTAATGAAAGTGAGCTCTCTGCACAATGAATACCTCATCAACAACACTACTATGATCAGTTGTGCAAGCTGTAAAAAGTGGCAAACCGAGAATGTGTATGTATGTTGAGTGTGGGTCTGTGTTGTGTACCCCTCTAGCACTCAAAGAATTAAAGGGATAGTAATACTTGAAAATAATTTTATTTTATATTGTAGCCCTTAAAAAAACATTAAAAATGATATAAGTCTTATCTCCCAAACCTTTATGGTTTGGGAGAAATTAGCAAAGTAAATTAGTAAAGTAAATTTCCCTTTTCCTGGCTGCTTTAGCCAAGTCTACCATCTAGTGGACAGATTTGGAATTCGGTCCACAGATCAGCTGGCAGCTCTTAAGCACTGCCGAGATCATGATCTTTAAAAATAATTTCTTCATTGGAATGGTCTACAAAGTGTGCTTGCAAGCCAGGCACACTTTGTAGACAGTTCCAGTGAAGTAGTTCTTTTTAACCCCTTAACGACCCTTGATGGTCATAGTACGTCAAGGGTCGATCTGACTGAACGACCCATGACGTACTATGACCGTCATGGAATTCTGGGCTCCCCCCGCGGCTGCACACCGTCCGGGGAGTCCGGAAGCGTAAGGAGCAAAAAAGAAAAAATGCTCCGTGGTCCTTAATTGACCGCTCCGCGCTGATCGGCTGGTCATTAATGGGTTAAAGATCGTGATCTCAGCACTGCTAAAGAGCTGCCGACTGATCTGTGGACTGGATTCCAAATCTGTCCACTAGATGGCAGACTTGGCTAAAACAACCAGGAAAAGGGAAATTTACTTTACTTGCTAATATCTCCCAAACCATAAAGGTTTGGGAATAAGACTTATATAATTTTTAATGTTTTTTTAAGGACTACAATATAAAATTATTTTCAAGTATTACTATCCCTTTAAGTAGTGTTTTAGAGCACCTAGAATGCCTTGCCTGTGAGCCCCTGATGTGCAAATGTATTCTTTATCATCATTGGTTTCTTCACCAATGATAAAGTTTCCCAACCACTATAATACCAAGGTTAGGAAATGGTTTAGAGATAATAAGCTAGTTACCTATCCACATACACTGTAAGGAAATTGAAGGTTGTGTGCTAGGAAATTCACTTATTAGTCCTCAAAACTGGCACAGCAGACTCAATGCTTTTAAATATGAGCTTCTATCTTATCTGAAAATAATTGGTATTATGTTGTGTATCACTGAGCTCACTTATGTTTCACAAACCTGGGATGCGATCGATGCAGACAAGAAAACGAATGGAAATAAATGAGACAATTAAATCTTTCACAGCCCCAGACAAATAAACAGGACACAGATTCTGGCTGGAGTACAATTTCCAGTACTCAGCGCACATTTCTGAACGGTAGGACAGGAGGATGAGACTAATTGGATTAGATGCACGGAAAGATACAGAAGTACTTTATTCTCAGGACTAATGCATGTTTTTTTTTTGTAGAATTCTCTTGATTTTCTAGTATTAAGATGAAACCTTTAAGGACCAAAGGGGTGGGCAATTCATTTGTTTACAATGTGTTTAAAAAGTAAATTTTTTAGATAATGAGCATTACGGGTTCACAAAATCTTTCTGACCGCTCAGTATGGAAATTTGCAGGGATAAGCAAGACATGTGAGTTATGACCAGGGGCAATTTAACTCACTGTCGGGCTCTGAGTAAAGTATAAACTGTGGGTCCTTTTAAGCCATTGTATGCTAAAAAGGTCCTGAATAAATTCCTCTTTTGCATCCAATGGGTTAACCCTTTGAGTTCCAGAAGCGAACCCCTCTGGCACTCAGTGGGTTAAGAAATAATCGCAACTCTTCCCTCTTCTACTAAAAGTGAGTACTTATAACATAGTAAGATAGTTGATGAGGCTGAAAAAAGACCTGCATCCATCAAGTTCAGCCCATGCTGTTGATACACAGGAAGGCAAAAAGGAAGCCTATTGAAGCCATTTCCAAGTCCCAAATGCATGTAAAAATTCCTTTCTGACTCCAAAAAAAAAACAGCCGGATCTTTCCCTGAATCAACATTTTATCTGCTTTGAAACCAACTGGTATAACTCTCAATATTGTTCTGTGCTAGAAAGATATCCAGTCATTTTTTAAAACATTTACGGGATCTGCAAATACAGCTTCACGAAGTAAAGAATTCAGCGACCTTTTATAAAAAAATTTGCTGCCTTTAGGTCTAACGAGCCTTTCCTCTAGTTGTAATGCATGACCTCATTGTTTTTAGCTCAGCTCTTCGAGTAAAAAGATTTTTTATTGATATTGAATATATGTGTAAATGGTAATCATATCCCCCCTTAGACATCTCTTCGTTAATGTAAACAAACCCACTTTGGCTTGTCCCTTTTTATAACTCAGATCCTTTTTGTTCAACGTCTCTGCACTTTTTCCCAGTTCAGTAATGTCTCCGTATACTCCATATTGTATATGAGGACATTCCAAGTATTTATATAGAAACAGAATTCTACCGTAAAATCTCAGGTATAATACACACCTGTGTATAATACGCAGGTGTATATTATACCCAAGATTTAGGGGAAAACAAGAGTGCCTATGTATAATACGCACCCTTGTTTTCCCCCTTTGCTAAAAAAAATTTGTAACAATGGCGATCCCTTCCCTCCCTCCCCCGGCGCTATCCGCTGTCATAATGATGCTTACTGTGCTCCACTGAGGTCCCTGCTGTACTGTAGGCAAAAGAAGAGAAGCTTAACGTAAACTTCCTCTGGGCAAATCTTCAATGCCGGCGGCATGCTTGCATTACAATTGGCTGGTCCTGAAAGCCCATTGATGGGAAGCAGGTGGCCAGCAAATGCAAGCATGGCGCCGGCATTGAAGATTTGCCCAAAGGAAGTTTATTTTAAGCTTCTCTTCTTTTGCCTACAGTACAGCAGGGACCTCAGTGGAGCACAGTAGAGCATCATTATGACAGCGGTTAGCGCCGGGGGAGGGAGGGAAGGGATCGCCAGCAATACAAATTAAATCCCCCAAAAAACTCTTGTGTTCACATAAGGTGAAGTGGGGTAAAATTGTACGGATTATACCTGAGATTTTACAGTAGTCCAATCCTGTGTATTATACCCTTATACATTATAATGCCCTATTGCAGTGATTCTTAACCAGGGTGCCGTGGCACTTTGGTGTGCCACAGACATCAGGTTAGGGTGCCCCATGTTTTCTATGAAGACTAACAAAAATTGACTTTTAAATAAAGATTTATAGAAATTGTTATGCACATTATGTTTCCTTTTGTTATTATGATTGTAAGACCTAATAACAACTGTATATTTATGCATTGTACCATCATTATGCCCTTGATAAAGTACCTTAAATATGTTAGGGGTGCCCTGAACGTTCTATATTACGTGTTAGGGGTGCCCCGAATGTTCTATATTACGTGTTAGGGGTGCTCCGAACAAAAATAGATTGAGAATCACTGCCCTATTGTGACACTGCACATTTATGTAAAGTCTATTGTCTGTTAGTACTCCTAATATCTTTGTCTAACGAGGATTCCCCAAGTGGTTTCCCATTAAGTGTTCATGTAGCGTTTGTTTCTGCAACCCAAATGCATAACCTGACATTTATCTACATTAAACCTCATATGCCACTTCTGCGCCTGTTCAGTCAGATTATCCAAATCTTTCTGCAGAGAAAAAATATACTGTTCTTCATGTATTTCCTTGCAAAGCTTAGTGTCTTTAGCAAAGAGTAATACTCTGCTTTCAATACCCACTTCGAGGTCATTATTAAACAAATTAAAAAACATTGGACTGAGGCCTGAACACTGAAACACTCCACTTGTAACTTTAGACCGACCTGAAAAAGTTCCATGTATATTTAAAGGGATAGTAATACTTCGTTTTAACTTTATTTTATTTTGCAGGCATTAAAAAAACATGAAGAATGATATAAGTCTTATCTCTCAAACCTTTATGGTTTGAGAGATATTCACAAGCAAAGTTTCCCCTCCCGCCCCTTTTACCTAGTGTAAGCCATCTCTTCTCAGATGTGGAATCCAGTCCATAGACCAGACAGATAACAGAAGGGGACAATCTTCTTCCTATGAGAACAATGAAATCCCTGCCCCCCTTGACAAGTTTTTCAGTTTTTTCCGTTATCTTAATTGAAGATTGTCCCTCTCTGCAGTCTACCTGGGCACCTCCCTTCTGATCTGGCTGAGCAATGTTACATCAGTAAAAGGGGCGGGAGGGGGATACTTTGCTTGTGAATATCTCTTAAACCATAAAGGTTTGAGAGATACGACTTATATCATTCTTCATGTTTTTTTAATGCCTACAAAATAAAATAAAGTTAAAACGAAGTATTACTATCCCTTTCATCCTTTATCCAGTTCTCTATTCATGCACAGATCCCATGCTGAAACCTGTTCATTTATGCAGTAACCCATTGTGAGGCATTGTATCACTGGCTTTTGCAAAACCCAAGTATACTACATCAACAGCAATACCCTTTCCCAAGTTACTACTTAACCATTCTTAAAATGCAAGTAAATAAATGTAATGATACATTCTTTATTAAACCAAGCTGACCCCTACTCATAACGTTGTTGGTCATCTCACAGTCCTGGACACTATAGGTTAGTAATCCTTGTTATATCTTACCCATTATGAAAGTCAAACTCCCAAGTCTATAATTTCACGGTTCAGATCTTGCTCTCTTTTTGAACAATGGTACTACATTTGCTTTTGTCCGATCACAGGGCACTATGCCTGATGAGAGTGAATCAATACATTTTAAGTATAATAGTCCTGGCATTACTAACCTAAGCTCCTTAAATGCCCTTGGGTGTATGCCATCAAGTCCAGGTGCTGTATTCACTATAACCTTTCCCAGTCTCTTCTAGGGTTTGTCCTCAGTAAGCCATGTATATAATGGAGGACATTCTGTCATTCTCCATGCTTGCCCAAAGCTTGCCATTGTTGCTTCCTTCGAGTGTACAGAAGAAAAGCCTAATGCTTGTGCATATTTTATAAATGTATCACAATTTTGAATGTATTTTAACTGTTTCATAGAATGTTCAGATCTCACTGACGTTTACACAATGCTAAGTACTTACACCTATGACAGCTTGACAAAATAATGAGTTTTCACACCAGGCTCCACACATTGGGCCCTGGGAACCTGCAGTCTTTGTCCTGTTGCTCAAATTGCAGTGTTTATTGACAGAAGGAGACAGGGTTAAAGGGGAAGTAACACCTTATAATGATCCCCAATTTCCTTACTATGGTCAAAAAATCTTAATGGTGTCTATGACTTCAACCCTTTTACTTTTGTTCAAGAGTTAACATCTACAGAGGGCATGAGTCTACATAACCCGTAACAGGGTCTCAATGTACCTGGCAATCAATGGGTTAAGATTACCATGCTTAGTGGGCAGAGTTTGCTTCCTGCGGTCCAGCTAGCGACTGTCATGTCTGCCACCACGGACATGACATCCAGCTCTGACTGACAATTTTTTCTCTTGCATCAAATAAAACATCTAGACAAACTTATTATTTATTTGCTCTAGAGAAAAGACTAAAAGGACATCTTGTTACAATGTACAAGTATATGAGAGGTCAATAAATGTATCTCTGTGGTGAGCATTTCATCCCAAGACCTGATCAAATAACAAGGGGCCACCCCTTGAGATTAGAGGAAAGGAGGTTTCAACTTCAGCAGAGGAAGGGTTTTTTTTACAGTAAGGTCTGTTACATTGTGGCATTCCTTCCATAAGCATATGGTAATATAGAAGCATTTCTAGCAGAAGGGAACATAAAAGGTTCTAGTAAATAGTCAAATACTCATTTAGGAGTCGGGAAGGCTTATATAATTCTCATTTTCTTGGTTATACTGTGGCGAAGGTTGAACTTGATAGACATGTCTTTTTTCAATCTAATTTACTATGTAACTATGTAAGGAGCATGGAAAAAAATCATAGGGGCCATTAAGATTTTCCATCCTTAGTAAGGTGCAGTATGTTTGTGTATGTGTTTGTGTGTGTGGGGGTGATTATGAGAAGCTGTTACTTCTCCTTTAAAGGTACCATCTTTTGTGTCCTGAGGTGGGTGAGTGAAACAATTATGAAAGCAAAGAAAATGAAAAAATAAACTAAACAGGTTCACTTACCAGTATATGTTAATCAAACAGGTTCCTGTCCGTATTGCACATCTGAATAAAATTACAAGACATTACAATGCAAAAGGCAGAAGCACTCTAAGATTCGCCGATAAACCGTTACATTTATTGGTCACAAAAACAATTAAATGGTCCACTAAAGTTCAGGTGGGCTATAAATATCCCGAGTCTATATTTTATGGGTGTAGAAAAAATTGGATAAAACATGATACCACACCTCCCAAGTGTCCCTCTGAGGCATCTTTCCCACCCTGGTGTCCCTGTGTTTAGGAGATCAGACTGTGTGGTGTGTGTATATAAGTGTATCACCCTGGTGTCCCTGTGTTTAGGAGATCAGACTGTGTGATGTGTATATAAGTGTATCACCCTGGTGTCCCTGTGTTTAGGAGATCAGACTGTGCAGTGTGTATAGAAGTGTATCACCCTGGTGTCCCTGTGTGTAGGAGATCAGACCGTGTGGTGTGTATAGAAGTGTATCACCTTGGTGTCCCTGTGTTTAGGAGATCAGACTGTGTGGTGTGTATATAGAAGTGTATCACCCTGGTGTCCCTGTGTTTAGGAGATCACACTGTGTGGTGTGTATATAAGTGTATCACCCTGGTGTTCCTGTGTTTAGGAGATCAGACTGTGTGGTGTGTATATAAGTGTATTACCCTGGTGTCCCTGTGTTTAGGAGATCAGACTGTGTGGTGTGTATATAAGTGTATCACCCTGGTGTCCCTGTGGTTAGGATATCAGACTGTGTGGTGTGTATATAAGTGTATCACCCTGGTGTCCCTGTGTTTAGGAGATCAGACTGTGTGGTGTGTATATAAGTGTATCACCCTGGTGTCCCTGTGTTTAGGAGATCAGACTGAGTGGTGTGTATAGAAGTGTATCACTCTGGTGTCCCTGTGGTTAGGAGATCAGACTGTGTGGTGTGTATAGAAGTGTATCACCCTGGTGTCCCTGTGTTTAGGAGATCAGACTGTGTGGTGTGTATAGAAGTGTATCACTCTGGTGTCCCTGTGTTTAGGAGATCAGACTGTATGGTGTGTATATAAGTGTATCACCCTGGGGTCCCTGTGTTTAGGAGATCAGACTGTGTGGTGTGTATAGAAGTATATCATCCTGGTGTCCCTGTGTTTAGGAGATCAGACTGTGTGGTGTGTATAGAAGTGTATCACCCTGGTGTCCCTGTGTTTAGGAGATCTGACTGCATGGTGTGTATAGAAGTGTATCACCCTGGTGTCCCAGAGTTTAGGAGATCAGACTGTGTGGTGCGTATAGAAGTGTATCACCCTGGTGTCCCTGTGTTTAGGAGATCAGACTGTGTGGTGTGTATAGAAGTGTATCACCCTGGTGTCCCTGTGTTTAGGAGATCTGACTGCATGGTGTGTATAGAAGTGTATCACCCTGGTGTCCAAGTGTTTAGGAGATAAGACTGTGTGGTGCGTATAGAAGTGTATCACCCTGGTGTCCCTGTGTTTAGGAGATCAGACTGTGTGGTGCGTATAGAAGTGTGTCACCCTGGTGTCCCTGTGTTTAGGAGATCAGACTGTGTGGTGCGTATAGAAGTGTGTCACCCTGGTGTCCCTGTGTTTAGGAGATCAGACTATGTGGTGTGTGTATATAAGTGTATCACCCTGGTGTCCCTGTGTTTAGGAAATCAGACTGTGTGGTGTGTATATAAGTGTATCACCCCGGTGTCCCTGTGTTCAGGAGATCAGACTGTGTGGTGTGTATAGAAGTGTATCACCCTGGTGTCCCTGTGTTTAGGAGGTCAGACTGTGTGGTATGTATATAAGTGTACATGGTGTCCCTGTGTTTAGGAGATCAGACTGTGTGGTGTATAGAAGTGTATGACAGTGCTCCACAGCAATAAACTCACATAAATGATTGTTTAACCTCTTAAGAGCCGCGGGTGTGCCAGGACCATCACAACCTGAAGTCCATTAAGGAATGGTGATGTTCTGGCACGTCATGAGTTTAATTACAGCGTGCCTGATCGCTCCCATGTGCCGGTTCTGCAAATAAAATGGAGCAGGCCCTCTTGGGTAAAAAAAAAACCCTGGTTAATCTCCAGAATATGTATTTATACATTAGTCTAAAGCAAATAAAATACGTTGGTCTTGCTCTAAATCATTTACTCAGTTACACAAAGAGGTGTAAATAGCTGATGAAATTACCTAAACATTCTCGGTAATGCCCCACCCATCAGCCAGGCCTCCAGCAATGAATGAATGAATATGTTTATTTATATAGAGCCACAAGTGTACGCAGCGCTTTACAATTTAAGGGTTTAGACAATACAGGGTTATAAGTGCTGTGCAAAGTGAAACACTGGAAGTGAGGTCCCTGCCCAAAAGCTTACAATCTAAAGTGGTAATGGGAGACATACAGAGTACATGAGGGTCAAGTGCTGTATACAGTGCCAGAGTTCCAATTAGGATAGTTAAAGGAGCAGTAAACTTTTTTTTTAAGAAAACACATATTTTATAGAGAATTTCCTGTGGAATAAAACAAGGTCCCATCGCTGTCAGATGTTTTATTCAAAATTTATAGCAGTTTAAATAATCAGGAAGTGAATTTACTGTGTTTACTTCCTGATAGGTCTAACTGACAGGAAGTGAATTTACTGTGTTTACTTCCTGATAGTTCTAACTGACAGGAAGTGAATTTACTGTGTTTACTTCCTGATAGTTCTGACAGGAAGTGACTCAGCAGTTTCTATCACATTCTATGGAGAACTGTATGTCTCTGACTTTCCTGACTTTCCTCTCCATTAGAATCTAACAGGAAATCTAATTAGAATTTGACCACTAGAGGCCACTGCTAATTTTTAAAAAAACGTGGGTTTAAACTGTAATAACTCTGGAAATATAAATCTGTCGGCAGGGGGAGTACCCTTATTTTACTCAGTAGGAAAATCCCTATGATATATGTTTTTTCATAAAAAAAGTTTACTGCTCCTTTAAGTAATATACAAAGTGAGTGCCATGTAACATGTTTAAGTTTTGTTAAGAAAGTGTAGTTTTAATTGTGATCTGAAGACCATCAGAGAGGTGCAGTGGCACAGGTTGGATGGTAGAGCCAGGGCTCAAAATTTCCACTCGCCACTAGCCAATGGCAAGTGAAAATTTAGCCCTGGCAAGTAGAAATTCAGCCCTGGTGGGTATGTTATGGCTTGCAGTGGCGAGTAGAAATTCAGCCCTGGTCGGTATGTTATGGCTTGCAGTGGCGAGTAGAAATTCAGCCCTGGTCGGTATGTTATGGCTTGCAGTGGCGAGTAACTTTTCAGGTCTGGCTAGTAGCAAAGGACTTCACATTTTAAGCCCTGGTAGAGCATTATATAGATAAGGAGCAATGACAGAAAAAGGTCTGATACGTGAGAAAGCTGTAGGCACAGAAGGAGCTGAGAGAAGATTGTTATTGGTTGATCGTAAGTGGTGGGATGGGGTATAGCGGGATATTAGAATGGAAATGTAGGAAGGGGTAGAGGTGAGAAGAGTTTTGAATGAGAGAAGCAGAATTTTGTAAGAGATCTGAAGTTTTATAGGCAGCCACTGGAGGGATTTGAGGTGGAGTGGGGCAGGGACAAACCTAGGTGACAGTAGGATAATTTGTGCTGCAGCATTCTGTATGGATTGAAGAGGATGGAGATGGGATGCAGGAAGGCCAGAGAGAAGGAGGTTACAGTAGTCCATGTGGGAAATGATGAGTGCTTGTGTGAGAATTTTGGCTGTGGAGGAGCAAAGGAAGGGATGGATTTTAGCAATGTTACGCAAGTGAAAGCGGCAAGATTTAGCAATGGCGTTAATATGAGGAGAGAATGAGAGAGATGTATCAATTATCACCCCTAGACACCGTGCTTCTGATACTGGATTTATGGTAGTGCCATTCACATTCACCTGGAAGGGCACTAGTGGGCCAGACCTGGGTGGGATGAGTAATAGCTCTGTTTTAGCCATATTGAGCTTGAGGTGTCTATGAGCCATCCATTCTGAGATAGCCGAGAGGCAATCTGTGACTTTAGATTGAATATCAGAAGTCAGTTGAGATGCAGATAAATAAAGCTTTGTGTCATCTGCATAAAGGTGATATTTGAGACCAAAGGAGTTAATAAGATCTCCAAGTGTTATTGTGTAAAGAGAAAACAGAAGTGGTCCTAGAACAGAACCTTGAGGAACCCCAACAGAGAGGTGGACAGGAGATGATGATGAGGTGGCAGAGGAGACACTGAAGGATCGGTTAGTTAGATGTGAGGATAGCCAGTCCAGTGCTAAGTTACAGATTCCTAAGGAGTGAAGAATCTGGAGGAGAGGTGCATGATCAACAGTGTCAAAAGCAGCGGAGAGATCAAGAAGGATAAATATAGAATAGAGACCTTGTGATTTGGCAATGTGTAGATCATTCACCACTCTTGTGAGAGCAGTTTCAGTGGAGGGAGCAGTCAGAAATACCTCCCAAACCCAAAGTGTCCCTCTTTGGCTATTTGAAATTTTAGGAGGTATGTGATACTGAAGCTCTCTCTTACAGACCCACAAACCGAGAAGTATAGTAGGCAGTGGAAGCTTTCTAGATATATTCAGCCATAATTGCCCATACATTTTTATCAGTATCAGGTTATCTGAACATGAGCTGGTCTTACAGATTTATCCATGACAGACCCTGGATCCAAGGGTCCAAGGATGAAATGCTGCCCCACCTCCGCACACCAAAACCACACCCACCAAAACACACCACATCCTTAATTATATTAACCCCTCTCCTGCCCCTAAAACCACACAGAACTGTAGTTTTTTTTACACCCATTGTACCTTTCTCCTCCTTGCCTTTTTACAACCCTTGTGCCTCTTTTTTCCCTCTCTTTTCACCCCTTGTGGCTCTTTTGCCCTTTTTACCCCTTGTGCCTCTTTTCCCCTCTTTTCATCGATGTTCCTCTTTTTCACCTCTTGTGCCTCTTTTTCCCCTCTTCACATCCCATGTGCCTCTTTTCCCCCCTTGTGCCTCATTTCCCCCTCTTTTCATCCCATGTGCCTCTTTTTCACCCCTTGTGCCTCTTTTCCCTCTCTTTCATCCCTTGTGACTCTCTTTCCCCTTTCTTTCACCCTTTGTGCCTCTCTTTCACCCCTTGTGCCTCTCTTTCCCCTCTCTTTTCACCCCTTGTCCCTCTCTTTTCCCTCTCTTTTCACTCCTTGTGCCTCTCTTTCACCCCTTGTGTCTCTCTTTTCACCTCTTGTGCCTCTCTTTTTACCCCTTGTGCCTCTCCCCCCCGCCTGTTTCTCTTCTTCTCTCTCTCTTCTCTGCTTGTCTGTCTCTTCTCCTGCTTTTTACCCAATCTCCCCACTGCCTGCACTGATGACAGCCGGGACCGTGACACATGTGGAGACACAGAGTGGTGCATGCTGGGATTTTCTTCGTCAGTTTGGGTGCCAGTTTTAAACTTGCACTGGCCTCCGAACAGAGGAAGAAAACCCCGGCATGCTCCACACAGCGTCTCCTCATGTGACACGGTCCCAGCCGTCATCAGTGCCGGCAGTGGGGAGATGCTGCGCACGAAATAACATGCTTTGGGGCGGCAGTGCCGTCTGGGTCCATGGCCCCACCGGGACCCATGTAAGGGCCGGCCCTAGATTTACCCATACTTAAGTCCAAGGTCAAAAGGTGATTCCTTTGATTAAGCCACAATGAGCGACTAAATGCTTTGAGACTGATTGTATCCATCTTGATATTCAGTAGTACCTGAAGGTGGCTACACCATAAACTGTTTATACATAAGCCTGTATGAGGACTTCAAAAGCCAGGAGCCTGTACACCAAGCTACGGCATCAATATATACGTGTACTGATTGGGAGGAGCTGGTGATGGATCAGTTTGGAGAAATGCAACATGAAAATTACAGCTAACAGATATGTCAACTGTGACAACAAGATGGGGTGCCAGGTCTGGAAGAAGATACATTAGACAGTACCTGTGGACACTTGTATATATTTATCCCACCAAATCCCACACCTACTAATCGTTACATCCATTTTCTTTTCATTCTTCATTTTAAATAATTAAACCATAATAAACTTAATCCACGAATTTCTTTCAAGGGTTCTCTACTTCAGCATTTATTGAATGCTGCGAAATTAAGTATTCCTATTTACTGGAAAAACACATCTCCGCTTTCTCTTTATGATCGCGAAAGAAGGGTGTCCACTATTATGATGTTGGAAAAATTGACATCCCAGCACGGTGATGGCGACTTAAATTTTATTTCATTATAGCAACCATGGCTTGATTACATTAATGGGCCTTGATCGCAACTAAGTTTCTTTCACTTTGATACATATAGCAACTGATAGTCTGGTTCTACTATTCTGCTTTTCAATTTTTCAGTGCTCTACATTATAGTAATTTAGGTTGAAAAAAAGACTTGTGTCCATCTAGTTCAAACCTTTTCCTATTCCTGTTTACCATCGATGATCCAAAAGAAGGCAAAAAAACACCCTCAATACAGCAATTTCAAATTCTGCCTTGAATGGGGGGGGGGGGAGGGAATTCCCTCTTGATTCCAAATGGCAATCAGATTTCTCCTTGGATCAATAAGCCCTAAGTAAATATTAATCCCAATACTAACGTACATAGCCCTCTATGTTATGCTCTTTTAAATAAGTATCCAGGCCCTTTTTAAAGGCATCTAATGTATTCGATAGCACCACCTCCTCAGGCAGTGAATTCCATACCTTTATTGTCCTTACTGTAAAGAAACCCTTCCGCTGTTGTAGATGAAATCTCTTCTTTCCTCAAGTCTAAGCGGGTGGCCCCTTGTCCTTTGTACTGTTCTGTTAATGAACAGGTCTTTGGAGAGCCCTTTGTATGGACCCTGAACATATATAGTGTTATCATATCCCCTCTAAGACACTGTTTCTCTAGTGTGTACAAGTTTAACTTTTCTAGCCTTTCTTCATAACTAAAACTTTCCATTCCCCTTACTAATTTTGTAGCCCTCCTCTGCACTCTTTCTAGTTCCATAATGTCCCTTTTCAGAAAGGGAGCCCAGAATTGAACAGCATATTCCTGGTGGGGTCTTACCATGGACCTGTAAAGAGGCATAATAATATCTTCCTCCCTTGAGTCAATACCCCTTTTAATACATGCCAACATCTTATTGGCATTTGCAGCTGCAAAGCTGTACATCCCTTAAATGTTTTTGTTTTTTGTTCTATTCTTGTTCATTTCAGATTTGGCGCATTTATGTGTTTTGATCTGTTGAAGACGTGACTGAATAAAATTTCTATTCAGAGATGGGAATTATTGCGTATGCCCTGTTATCTCATCTGTACTCATTAGGGAAAGAGATATGTAAAATGTTATCCTTCATTTCATGTCATGTCTACTTTTGATATGCCAATAAAAATGATTGATAAAAAAAAAATAACTAAACCATCTCATCACGTCTGTACCCGTCAGAGACATTAACAGCAGGGTTATACAGGTTTTTCATCTGAGTGAGAGCAATAGCAGTGGGTTAATGAATACTGCCATGCTGGATCTACAAACACTGGTACCATTGTTTTGTTACAACATATAGGGACTTCATATAAGTGACTCTTCATTGTACTCAGCACTTCATTGCAGCTTATCTAACAAAACCTGCTTTTCATCACTCATTGGCAGATATTACCCTTTCCATGTAATTGAGTAAGGGATTCAAATCTATGGTTATTTACATCTGGTTTTTGTAACTTACTCTAAGATAATTTTTATTAACCTTACACCTTTATATAACTTTGTAATACTATCAAAGGAATATGGACTTTTTGTAGTGTGTCCACATTTCATAATTACTATCTGGGAGACCAGCAACGCAGGCCTACTGTTACGTGGAGTGACACTGTGTCAGAATACACTTTCTTATTAGTGTTTTTTATATATTTATAGGTTACATTCTGGTGAATACACACACGGTTTCACACAGTAATACCTGTGTGACGTAACTGTGGCGACTATGGGAGATATTGGTGTGTTACAGATATGGGATCTCATGTCTTCAGACTATTTCTACCCTAAAGACTAACAAACATAGACTGCTGGCTTGCTTCCAAGGAAATGGGCTGTAAGGGTTAATTATTTGAGCTTAGCCAAAGTTGCTTCCAATATACTCCAGGTCTGTGCTAAGGAATGTTAATTGAGTCCTGCTGTGCTTCCTTGACCAATCAGAGGAGGTTATTTAAGAGCCAGTTAAGAATATCTATTTTTCAAGTCCTAATCTGCATGCTTATCTTGATAAGGGTGCTGGTAACTGATTGGTCAAGCATAGAAACACTGTCCCAAGTCCTTGTTTGCATGCTGATCTTGATAAGAGTCTCTGTAGTGTATATAAGCTGTGTGTTTGATTCAATAAAAGAGAGTTCTTCCCTTCATCAAGTCTCGACTGATGTTTGGGAACAGGAGGTTCGGTATACTACTGGAGTGTTATTCTGAGGGAGAAAGGAACTATAACGGAGGAATCCAGCTTATGATACAAGGTGTCACGTTACAACCGGTATTTATAGTGGGGGACTTTTCCAATCAGTGTTGTTTTGAAATCATTGTTTGTCTTGTGTTATTTGTCTTTTAGTGGAATATCTATACGTATTGATTTCCTTTTACATCAATTTATCCCTGTTGTAAGCGTTTGAGAGGTTGGTGTCAGGAGGATAGTGGCAATATTTTCATATACATGCCATGCAATTCGGGTTCCCGCTGCAGAGGTGAGTTTCACTGCAGTGATTTGCTTCGCCCCCTGCCCACTCCTGGGAAAATTGACTCCCCTGATTTGCTGTGTTCCTCAGGCCTTCCCTCCCCCGTGTACTAACATATTTGGCTCAATATTGGAATCTTTCCTTATTCTGCTCATCGTACTGGATAAAGACCCTGTATTTTGGTCTTGATATTTCTTGTTCAGTGTTGATTGCTCCTGTAGTGGAGATCTGCCGGTGTCATTATGGCCCCACTTGCCTGGACACAACTACTAGTATCTCTCCAGATGAAGGAGCGGAAACATGTAGAGACAGAGAAATATACTGCATGGAGAAGTTGCCAACTCTCCCCCCGGTCCCATGCAGGGTGACGCCAGGAGCTGTTTCCAGGCAACTGGGGCCCATCTTATAAATCTTCCCTAATGAGGCTAGCTGATAACAACTACAGGCACAATTAACATTGCACTAAGTAAGGGTACATCTGTAACACCAGCTTTTTTTTTGTAAAACCCTGTACTGATAAGTGTGTACGGACAATCACACCGAGTTAATCTAGTAAGCTTACATTTCTTAATCTACCCAGGGCTCTTTTAGAAATCTTGGGGCCCAATACAAACATAAACCCAAAGGTCCCCCCCCCCCACACATTTGTAATTTCAGACCATGTCCTGAGCATGGGGTATGGGTTCAAGAAATACAATACACACTTAAATGGATTTGAATAAGGCCGCAGCTTTATTATATAAAAACATACAATAAATTAAAATATTAAAATATAATTATTAAACAATTTTCCCTCCAACCTTGAGCCCTTGCCAATGTCCATCTTCTACAGGCTACCCAGCCTATCCTCCTTTGGAGCCGAAACTCCAAACTCCCCAAATTGTCACCTTAACCTCACCTCATTAGCTGATCAATACAGCTCAATGAGGCCGGAGTCTAACCCGCGACAAAGTCCGGGTGTTCTTAGACCTAGGCCGCTGGCCTACCATCTCCCGTAACCTCCACCATCTTACTACCACTCTATACATTGGTAAGGGCCCAAGCCGCCAACAAAGCTGTGACAAAGTACAATAAACAAATATTATAACATATACAATCACATTTTCAATAAAATTCCTATAAAACAAGGAGGGAGGGAGGGGAACTGCTCCTTCTCCAGTTTAGATTAAACTGCCACACTAACAGGAAGTGAGAACCCCTCTTATCAACTCCACTGCTTGCCTTGACAACCACTAGCCACACCCCTTATTTCCCTACACCAACCCCAGCTCGGACATGTCTCCCCTCCTAAAGTCCGTGGAGTTCCAAAGTGCATATAAAGACAGATCCTGTGGAACTGCTCTACCATGCGTTGTATGAAACGAAGGGCAGCATGAGATGGTGTGCTCTACTTCTATGTTACACTACCTACAGACAGACCCGGACTGGGACAAAAAATAGGCCCGAGCAGCCCATTTTTATTTTTTTATTAAACTTGTTTAATGATTAATTTTTTTTTTAAATGCCCGGATCGGCCCGTCAGGCAAATGCCAGGTGTGCCCGATTGCCAGTCTGGGCCTGCCTACAGATTAACACTTTGTGCTATATTTAGTAACTTACTTTCTCTGTCGTCCAATACAGGTTACTGGTAACTCTGGGACGCAATCCGCCCCTTTAAGTAGGCAGGAACATTTCCCCTACCCCTCCCTTCTGGCCAAGTCACGCTGAATCTGCTGTCTGGTCTGGATGGATGCGGCGAGGGACAATCTTCAGTAAGCAAAGAAATTCCTATCCTCTTTCATCAGTAAAAATGTGTGAATGAGTTGAATAAAATGTGCACCCTGTGTAGCATATACTGGGTGCACATTTAACCCCTCTGGTGCTGAAATGGTTAAAGGATCAGGAGCCCCAGAGTGAAAAGGCCCCCCCCTTATAGAGTATAGAATGATAAATATTGTTCTTATTACATCAGCTTCAGAGCTGTAATTAAAATGTGCAATGCTCTGTGATCTTCCACTGGCACTACCCAATGACTGATGAGTCTGAGTGATGAAATTACCTATTGGAATAATAATGTGGATGTGATATAGAGGATAAATATAATATACACCTTCTTGGAAATACTTTCTCATGGTACAAGAAATTCCTGTTGTGCAGTATCTTTAATACACAACCCCATCAGCACAACCCACCCAATTCTTACAAAACAGCACGATGACTATAATTTGTATAATGATATTATCCTTTGTTATTATTCAGCTGAACCCAGTTTTCTAAGAATAAGGTCAGTTGTATACTTCTAAATGTAAATCGCTGGGTGTGACCTTTGTGTAAATAAAGGTTTATGGTGTACCTGTAGAAAGGATTTCAAATAAGTGTGTATGCAACTTTATTGAAATAAAATTGAAAAACAAAAATCATACCTCCCAACATTTCAAACTGTCAAAGAGGGATACTTGTGTTTTAGGGGGTGTTTCTGGGGGTGTGGCTAGTGGGCGGGGCATTACCAGGAATTTTTAAGCTATTTCATGACCTATTGTCACACCTCCTTATGTAACCTAATAAATGATTTAAAACAAGACCAAAGTATTTTATTTACACAGACTAATTTATAAACACATATACTGACATTTAAACAAATAATAATATGAGTTTTATTGCTGTAGAGCAGTATGATACACTTATGTACTCACCACACAATCTGATCTCCTAAAAAGAGGGACATCAGGCTGGGAAAGAGGGACAGAGGGATTTAGGTCTAAAAGAGGGACTGTCCCTCCTAAAGAGGGACACTTGGGAGGTATGACAAATTACATTAAAGGGTTGCATCCTTGAGCAAGTAACGTAGCAAATCTGGTTCATACTAGTTTCTATTCTTTTTGTTTTTATGATGAAAATATGGTCGCAGCTGTTTACTGACCTTGTAACATTAATGCACGTTACAAACCTTATTTCGGAATCGCAAGTGGATAAGGTCATAACAGGGGAGTAACCAAACACAGATGCCGTGTCCAATCATACCATCGTCTGACATATGACAGACCCACCGAGTCCAAGGACCAATCAGGAGAGATCCCTTTAGGCCTGCCGATCTGAGCTTGAACCATAGATCCTCCAAATAAGCATTTTCAGGGCACCTAAGGCCTGTTGACTGTCTCCTGTAAACCCTTCAAACTGGTTTCTATTCTTAAAGGAGCAGTAAACTTTTTTTTTATAGATCTTTTCCTCCTGAATAAAACAAGGTCACTCCCACTGCTGTCAGATGTTTTATTCAACATTTATAACCGTTCAAATAACCAGGAAGTGAATTTACTGTGTTTATTTCCTGGAAGTTCTAACTGACAGGAAGTGAATTTACTGTGTTTACTTCCTGATAGTTCTAACTGACAGGAAGTGACTCAGCAGTTTCTATCACATTCTATGGAGAACTGTATGTCACTGACTTTCCTCTCCATTAGAATGTAATAGGAAAAACTAATTAGAATTTGACCACTAGATGGCACTGCTAATGTAAAAAAACATGGGTTTAAACTGTAATAACTCAGGAAATATGAATCTCTTGGTAGTGGGAGTACCCTTATTTTACTCAATAGTAAAATCCATAAATATATATATATTTTCATTAAAGACGTTTACTGCTCCTTTAACCCTTTGAGTGCCAGAGGGGTACACTATGCATTGCTTTGCAATGAGTTGCATACCCTTCTGACACTGAAAGGGTTAAAGGGATAGTAATGTGTGTTTTTAACCAATTGTTATATTGTAGATATTAAAAAAAAATATTAATTTGGGTTAGTCTGGTCTCTCAAACCATTATAGTTTGAAAGCTATACAATGTTAAAGTCCCCCCCGACCCTTTCACAGACGTCAGCTGTAGCACGACTCGATTCTCCTTCTGTCAGCTAGAGGGTTTTGTCTGAGAAAGAGGAGGGAGGGGGGAACTTTAAAGGAGCAGTAAACTTTTTTTTATGAAAAAATATATACTGTAGGGATTTTCCTATTGAGTAAAATAAGAGTACTCCCACTGCCAAGAGATTTATATTTCCAGAGTTATTACAGTTTAAACCCATGTTTTTTTACATTAGCAGTGCCCTCTAGTGGTCAAATTCTAATTAGATTTCCTGTTAGATTCTAATGGAGAGGAAAGTCAGAGACATACAGTTCTCCATAGACTGTGATAGAAACTGCCTGTCACTTCCTGTCAGAACTATCAGGAAGCAAACACAGTAAATTCACTTCCTGTCAGTTAGATCTATCAGTAAGTAAACACAGTAAATTCACTTCCTGTTAGAACTATCAGGAAGTAAACACAGTAAATTCACTTCCTGATTATTTAAACTGCTATAAATTTTGAATAAAACATCTGACAGCGATGTGAGTGGCCTTGTTTTATTCAGCAGGAAAAGCTCTATAACATATGTGTTTTCATTAAAAAAAGTTTACTGCTCCTTTAACATTGTATATCTCTCAAGCTATAAAGGACTGAGAGACCAGACGTCAGCGCTCTAGCTGACTGCAGGGGAATCCGGTCCTGGGACCGGTGGAAGCTCTTCAGCAGAGCCAAGATCATTTTATGGAAAAAAAAAAATTCTTCACTGGAACGGTCTTCTACGTGTGATTGGTTTGCTCTCTGTTTGCAAGCACACGTAGAAGACCATTTCAGTGAAGGACTTCTGTTTCTATAACACGATCTCGGCTCTGCTGCAGAGCCGCCGCCGGTCCCTGGGACCGAATTCCCCTGCAGTCAGCTAGAGCGCTGACGTCAGGTGAGGGGAAACTTTGAAAGCTGATATCTCTCAAACCATAAAGGTTTGAGAGATGCTGCTGGGGTCATTTAATTTGTTTTTTTAAGGGCTACAAGATGAATTAAAGTTAAATTTAAGTAGTACTATCCCTTTAAGCAAATTATACAATAGTGTGAATCATACATGTTGTTGCTGTAATTTGATGATAAATAAATGTGATAAGCTGTGATGTCAGCTCCAGCGTGTCCATCACATCTCCTTCTGGTCGACTCAAGAAGACAAACGGAGCAAAATAAAGGGGAGCGGCTCAGGGAACCAGTGATGTTCTCTCTCCTGTGTGTACATCACCTGCCTGGACTGATCTAGAGAACAGACGGATTACTAACACCTTTACACCCCCTCTATACTCAATGAGTAATTTACTGGTATTCCCATTTGTGTTTTTAGTAAATGTTAAAGGGATAGTAATACTTCATTTTATCTTTATTTTATTTTGTAGGCATTAAAAAAAAATGAAGAACAATATAAATCTTATCTCTCAAACCTTTATGGTTTGAGAGATATTCACAAGCAAAGTTTCCCCTCCCGCCCCTTTTACCTAGTGTAAGCCATCTCTTCTCAGATGTGGAATGCAGTCCATAGACCAGACAGATAACAGCAGGGGACAATCTTCTTCCTATGAGAACAATGAAATCCCTGCCCCCCTTGACAAGTTTTTCAGGTTTTTCCCTTATCTTAATTGAAGATTGTCCCTCTCTGCAGTCTACCTGGGCACCTCCCTTCTGATCTGGCTGAACGGGGGGGAGGATACTTTGCTTGTGAATATCTCTTAAACCATTTAAAGTGACAGTCAACCTCCTTTTTAAAGTTTCATTTTCTGAAAGTGCATAATATGTCATAGAAACATAGAATTTGATGGCAGATAATAACCATTCTGCCCATCTAATCTCCCCATTTTACTACTGTAAATTCTCAAATCGTATTTGGTCCTTGGTCTTGCTTTATGATCAGGACAGCTTTATACCTATCCCATGCATGTTTGCATCCCCTCACTGTATTAACCTCTACCACTTCTGCTGGTAGTCTATTCTACTTATCTACTACCCTATCAGTGAAGTAAACCTTTCTTACATTACATCTAAACCTGTGTCCCTCTAGTTTTAGACTATGGCCTCTTGTCCTAACATTTTTACTCCTTTGAAATTTCCTTCCCTCCTGCACTTTGTTGAATCCCTTCATGTATTTGAATGTGTCTATCATATCCCCTCTCTCTCTTCTCTCCTTTAGTCTATCCTGATATTTCTTTTCCTGTAAACCAGTCACCATGTCCATTAATGTCTTGCTTCATTGGGGTAATTAACACTCTGAAAACTTGAATGGGGGAAAGCAGGCCACAGCTTTATTTGTTATAACTTAAAGAGGGAAAGCCCTGTGGCGCTTTCGGGCCTTGCCATTGTTTAAAAACGTTGCTAATCCATTGTTATAATTGTTAAGCTGAGGGGCTGAGGCCAGCAACCTAGAGAAAGAGGGCCATCAGATTACAGTTGCGGGTGCACAGACCTGTACCCAATCGGGTACGGGTTGTTATGGGTTAGATTTATTGGTGGGTCTGAGCACAGGCTCATAGATGGGATGGGTCATGCTTTGTGCTACTAGAGATTTTATGTTCTGGCAAAAGCTTAAAGTGTCTTGTGGGTGTTTTAATGGTATTAAAGTTGAAATTTGCATATTTGAAAACTTCATTACAAACTGCCTATATGTCATGGTAACCAAAAAGCCACCAAATGTACAGTTCAGGAGATATTCACACATCTTTGTACTAATGTATGCCAATTACAGTACCCATGCAGTATCAGTGACAATTTCATATGCTAATCAATGACATATCATACGCTAATGAACCCTTTTTGATGACATCATATGCTGATGAAGGTTTAAATTATATGTTATATGCTAATCATGCTCTGTGCAGTACCAGGAAATGTTCACTTTCACTTTGTCCAGAAATAAAAGTATGAATATCTCTTATACTAGATATCTGCTGGACTTTTGGTTAATGTGACATATAGGCATTTTTTAATGAAGTTTTCAAATATGCCAACTTGAATTAAAGGGATAGTAATACTTGAAAAATTTTTCTTTTATATTGTAGCCCTTAAAAAACATTAAAAATGATATAAGTCTCATCTCCCAAACCTTTATGGTTTGGGAGATATTCACAAGTAAAATAAAGTAAAGTTCCCTTTTCCTGGCTGTTTCAGCCAAGTCTGCCATCTAGTGGACAGATTTGGAATCCGGTCCACAGATCAGCCGGCAGCTCTTTAGCAGTGCTGAGTTCACGATCTTTAAAAAGAACTACTTAATTGGAACTGTGTACAATGTGTGCCTGGCTTGCAAGCACACTTTGTAGACCATTCCAGTGAAGAAATTATTTTTAAAGATTGTGATCTTGGCACTTCTGGAGAGCCCCGACTGGTCAAGGGACCGGATTCCAAATCTGAGAGGCAGAACAGTGACGTTGCTCAGGGGGAAACTTTGCTTGTGAATATCTCCCAAACCATAAAGGTTTGGGAGATAAGACTTATATCATGTTTCATGTTTAAGGGCTACAATATAAAATACAATTATTTCCAAGTATTACTATCCCTTTAAGGTGAAAGTTCCACCACATGACATTTTTAGTTCTTGGCAGAACATAAAATATCTAGTAGCACCAAGCATGACCTATCCCATCTATGAGCCTAAGCTCAGACCCACCAATAAATCTAAACTATAACAACTCGTACCCAATTAGCTGGTCCCTGCAATTGTCGTCTGAGTGCCCTCTTTCCCTAGGATGCTGGCCTCCACTCCTCAGCTTAACAGTTATAACAATGGATTAGTAACAGTTTTGAACAATGGCAAGGACCAAAAGCTCCACAGTGCAAAGTGTTTAAAACCTTAAAGGGATAGTTTCACCAATATATAATTTTTTTTGTATATAGTAGGGTTTATCCTCCCGAGTTTTATTCATACATTACTGCAGCTCAAACATGAATCTTTTAGGTGCAGTATCTCAATGGCCTAAAATGTTAGAGTGGAACTGTCAGAACACCATCCTATTGAGGTTTATGGTCAACTGACCAGAACTGTCCATAGGATGGTGCAGCTACAGCACCACTGTAAAATTTCAGGCCATTGAGATACTGCAGTTAAAGAAAAAAATCAAGTTTGAGCTGAATAACATTTGAATAAAAACACCTCTCAGTAGTGGGAGTTCCCTTGTTTTACTCAGAACGATAAGTCCTACAATATATATTCTTTACATATGAAGTGTTACTATCCCTTTAAGCATCTGTGCCCTCCCCAGCATACAGAGAGGCAGCTCCAGAGCGTCTATCAATTCAGAACTGAAGATATCTAGCCCAATATCATTGGGATGGACTCCATCTCTACAAAACAAGTCTAGCTCCCTATCCTTAAACACCCTGTGCCGTTTCACCAAGCACCCGTTCTGCGCCACACACTTGGAGATGCTTCTGTTCAAACTAATTGAACTCTAAAGCCCTAGGATCCTTGGTATATTTCCAGTACCAGCAGGAATAATCTCTGATCAGACTATGGCTCGACCCAGAAAATAAATAACAAGCTTTCCAAAGTTGTCCTTAATTATGTCCCTCAAAATCCAGACCTGAAATGTACCCAGGTCATTTTCCCTCAAATGAACTACTAAAACCTGGGGACCCACCTTAAAATCTTTGCTGCATCTAAGACCTCTTGGTTTGGTTGTCAAACCAAGAAAAGTAAGCCACTCCTCTATCGAATTACATATGTAATCCATTTTCCTGAATGGCTGGCCTCTTACTGGCCCGGTAAATGAGTGATGTACCATACAAAGCTGAAACGGGATGTAACCTAAAACACAATGCAAGAAGAATAACAAAAAGAGGAGTCGTAACAAAGAGAATTTTAGACCATATCAAAACATAATCCTCTCAGGCCCCACATACATGTGAAAACATACAGACTTCCACTTCCAGATTTGCTTTATAACCTCATTGTCCAATCCCAACTGGGCTGCCTCTGAAACGGCATCAATATGGAAGGAGTGCCCTCCGAATTCATTGCCCATGGTACCCAAACCAGAAAGCCCCAATTTGTAGACTCAAATAAACTGAAACCCAGCAGTCCCCCATCTTGATGAATCAACAAAGGACCTCCTACCCCGGGCATGCTGGCCGGAAACCTACGAAGCAAGCTAACTGGGCAGAAAGTAAGACCTTCAATACCAAACAAAGAAAGCCATCTCCCATGCCCCAACATATTTGTTTTTGATTTCCTAATCCTGAATGCCAGAGAGTCACCATGAAAACTAACATCCTCTGGCAAAGTATACCACAGAATCTTTTTACTATTGCTGACCAATTTCCCTATTTTCATAGCCACAAAGAAGGCCAAGCTAAATGCAGTATTAAACAACAAAACATCATAGTTGTCAAAGCAAACATTGGGCAACACCCTGAAACAGCTGGAAAGTAACAGGCCTGTAACTATCTTCTCTGGATGAACCTTTTCAAAGGCCATGAAGGGCCATACTGACAATGCAATCCGTTATGCTATCCCAAAATCTCTGTAAATTAAACCAGAAGGTTTAAGTCGTCAACTTCTCTGAAATAGCAGAGTGAGACAAACCCCAGTCTTCCTGGCTCCACACCAGTCAGAAAACACCATCAACCCTATCCATATCACCCCAAGCACTCCAATTTCCTTCAGTCCTTCCAAACAGCTTAATTCCACTCCCAAGTGGCCAGTGACACCACATTCTTTACCCATCTCGAGAAGCCTCCCTCCAAGATCCCATAGAGCAGCTGGGCAATGGATGCTCTCTGCACTCGCTCCCAGACATGTCCTCTGAAAATCCTTCACCTGAAAGTGAGAGTACGTTGGATACAAAATTCAAGATTCCAGGCACATGAAGTGCCCTAAAGGCATGATTAAGACTTATACAAGTTCAGACCAAACTCATCAAAAGAGATCAAACAGGAAATGAAAAAGCTGTCACTAATGCTGGGGGTAGGGACCCACATAGTCTAGTGCTGGTTCAGGTGCTTTGGTGCGACGCTAAAGAGCGATGCTTGGGTTCAGAGGCAGCATGCCAGGTACTCCCTTGCTGGGTAAAGGTGCTGGTCACAAAACCAGATTGCTCCACCCCAGCTGAACTAGGGATCTAGTTTGGGCAGACTAGATGGGCCGAATGGTTCTTATCTGCCGTCAAATTCTATGTTTCTATGTTTCTATGTAGGATGGGAGTATGCTGGGATCCATTTAGAACCAGAACCAGAAGTGACAAGGAAGGACCAGAACCCTGGAGAGTGGGAATGGTTGGCTAGCCAGGTCAGTAGCCAAGGAGTGGAGATCAGGAGGTATTCAAACACGCCAGGTCAGTAGCCAAGGAGCAGAGATCAGGAGGTAGTCAAACATGTCGTTTCAGAAGCCAAGGAGCGGAGATCAGGAGGTAGTCAAACAAGCCGGGTCAGTAGCCGATGAGCGGAGATCAGGAGGTAGTCAAACAGGCTGAGTCAGTAGCCAAAGAGAAAATACAGGAAATGCAAGAAACTACTAACAAAAGCTGCTAGCTCACGGAACAGGAACCCATAGACTTGGGTTGCCTGTTTAAATAGTAAGAGGAGCCAATGGAAGAAGAGGGCTCGACTGAGCACTGGATCCAATAGGAAGAATACTGTCCAATAGAAGAAGGGGAGCAGTACAGTGCAAGTTGATGCGCAGGCACAGCAGAGAGAGGAAGCAGCGACACTGTGCATGCTCCACAGCCAAACCAGAGGTGCAGAACCGGAAGCAGCCACGAGGAAGCAAGCCACAGGAAGAAGAATACCAAACAGAGGTGCAGAAGTGAAAGAGGCTGCAAGGAAATCAAGCCAAAGAAGACACGGTGACAGAAAAAGACAGATTATTAATCACCAAAACCATTCCCATGTAGTCAGAATGGAAGCCAATCCTACTCTCATCTTGCCCCCACAAAACCAAAGCCACAAGAATAGGGAACATCTTGAGAAAAACTAGGTTTCTGGTCAATCCTGAGTCTACCCACCAGTCAGGCCACCTCTCAGCAGACCAATCAGCTCCAAAGATTGCACCAAATACCTTAGAGCCCACCTGATCTGTATGGAGTTAAAGCTGTACATTCAACCTAGCAGGGTCCTGCCAAAAAGACTTCCCGATAAAGTCTTTTAGGAACAATTCTCAGACCTGCATATCTGCCCGAAGGGAAGACTCAATTTGTAAAAAATAGTATGGCTGAACCACCCCCACCTTAACCTGGGCCAGCCTGCGACTGGAAACCCTGCCAGCTGGAAAGATCCTGCAGGAAAAATTGAATTTACCCAACAAAAAGATTTCAGCTGAAGAAGCCTCACTGTCTTGGCCCATCAACTGGTCTCCTCAGCATCCCTCACGTCCACTAACTTATCCTGCAGGAGTTGGTATTCCATGGCCCATGGTGCTGGAATAAATTTTGATGCCCAGGAAGTTGCCAGCAGAACCACACCTTCTGGACCCCCAATCCCTGGCAACAGCCTGAAGCGATGGATATAGGACTGGGTTAGTCATGATAGCCAGCCACAAGACAATATCCATTTAGTCCAACGAGGTATTCGTAACTCCACCAAGTTCTGGTAGCAGAACAGAGCTGAGCACTTTGGAGGAAAACATTACTCAATTACATTGGCCAGTATGGAAAATGCCCGTACCTAATTGCCAAATAATTTGGTTATCATCTAATACTGTTTATTCTCTTTTTCCCTTTTCTTGTCATTATCGTTCTTCTTCTTGTCTGGAGGATCCTGACAGGAATACATTTTGAGGAGCTCACTCCTCCAATTCTTTTCATTGACCTCCATTTTCAAGTGCAGGCCCCAACACGTGTACGTCACTCCATATGCTATCGCCAGGACCCCTGCCAGACCTGACCCTGGTAACAGACCAGCAGCCGCTGAAGCTCCCACATCTGGCAACTGTGCATTGGAGTAGACCACAGCTGACATCGGGCACACTGCCTGAAGCCCACCAGTAGTATTACCCGGTGGCACCTGGGAATGGGACAGAGAGCCTACAGACTCTCTCATGGGGACCCCATAAAGACCCTGTGGCATGCCCGATATATGTAACACTATTAATAAATGCTATTTTGAGTTCGCCAGGAACCGGTATAGTTTATGTTATTGTATGTATTTTGGGAGGTTTTGACTTTGCCTCTCTTGGGACTGGATTCTATTACAGGCGCTAATGTTATCACTGCGTTTATCTCCGGTTTTCCCCATAGACTTCAAAAGGAAAATCCTTGATCAGTGGGGTAACTATAGGGGACGCCTGGTGCCCGCAATCTCTAGTAATGCAGAGCGCTGGGAGATGACATCATCTCCCAGCGCTTTGCATTACTAAGAGGACCGCGCGGGAGCTCCAGGTAGGAGATGGGGGTATTGTGGAGGGGGTCGATGTGGTGGGGAGGGGGGCCAATGTGGTGGTGGTGGTGGGGCTCGTGGCACTTCTTGAACCAGGGCCCGGAGGGTTCTACTTACGCCTCTGTGTTTGATAAAACGGGAGTTAACATTTAGCACTTGCAATGGAATCTAGCCCATTGCTGAACAGGGAAGGTACGAATACCTCCCTTATATCCCTCACACGGGTTTTGTTCACAGTAGGGGTAAGGTGTTTTTTTAATTGCATTATACTAAACACATGTTCAAAGATTTGAGGCAGATAGGGACTTGCCTAAATCTGTTTGTCTGTGTGTGTAATATTACGTGTCACCCGTGCTAACAAATGAGTTGTTTATGGCAGCTAAAAGGGATCTTTATAACCAACTCCGAACACTGGGAATACTAAGACAAGTTCTGTGGTCAGTTCCATTTATAGTTGGCTTCCATAATGTAAACACTTCTGATTTGAACAAATTATTGTAAAAACAAATGGGAAGGAAACATTGTGCATGTAAATGAAATGGATTTCCCATGTACTCAAAGAGCCAGGAATAATGTCCACCCTGCTACAGTAAATGAATGGAACAATAACCCTGTAGAAAGAAATCACAGTTATATAGACTTAACCCTTTGAGTGCCAGAGGGGTACTGAATGCATTGCAAAGAAATGTATTCCGTACCCCTCTGGCACTCAAAGGGTTAACCCTTTGAGTGCCAAAGGGCTAAACCAGCAGCAAACTGCAGTAAGTATTTTTTTATAATAAAATATATATGTTATATGGATTTTCCTTTGGCAGAGCAAAAACAAATGTACATCCACTGTTGGGAGATATGTCATTCATAAGTTATTATACCTTATTTTTTTTTTTTACACATTAAAGGGATAGTAATACTTTGTTTTATCTTTATTGTATTTTGTAGGCATTAAAAAAACATGAAGAACGATATAAGTCTTATCTCTCAAACCTTTATGGTTTGAGAGATATTCACAAGCAAAGTTTCCCCTCCTGCCCCTTTTACTTAGTGTAAGCCATCTCTTCTCAGATGTGGAATGCAGTCCATAAACCAGACAGATAACAGCAGGGGACAATCTTCTTCCTATGAGAACAATGAAAGCCCTGCCCCCCTTGACAAGTTTTTCAGGTTTTTCCTTTATCTTAATTGAAGATTGTCCCTCTCTGCAGTCTACCTGGGCACCTCCCTTCTGCTCTGGCTGAACAGTGTTACATCAGTAAAAGGGGCGGGAGGGGGATACTTTATCATTGAATTACTCTTGAACTACAACTCTGACAGAATTGAAATAACACTCTCCAAAGTCCAAATACTATGATGATTAATTAGAGCTGCTTTTATTATGAAACATTACTATCCCTTTAATCTTCAGCTTTTGATTGAGGTCACCAGGTGGAGCTGTTACTGTCACTTACTATGAAGAGTTAGTCTATGTTTGAAGCTCTCCGATCCAATTAATTCTAAAACAAATGCCTTTTTCGACAAGAGCTGCTGCTGTTGGTAACAGTTTGATTAAAAACATAAGATTGAGCTGTAATAACTGTTTGTAGCTTTTTTTCCCTAGAAATAATTTTATTCTGTGAACCTCTTACAAACCTTAACTTTACATTTTATGGCTCTAGAATTACAGAAATATACTTGCAGATGGTTTAGAATCTCATTTTCTTTTGGTGTTAGTATTCTTGTAACGTCTTCAATGCTTGAAATATCTCCAAAACACTACAAAGTAACGATAATAATAATAATATGCTTAGCATCTAAATCAGGAGTGGGATGAATGGAGTTGTAGTCCAGCAGTATTGTCCACTCTTCGGTCTCGATCCAATTGCCACTGGTAAAAAAGAAAGGACCGTTGGTAGTTTTAAGGCTCTAAATTTGAGCCCATTGGAAGCCAGGACAAAGCAGCTCAGTTTCCAATTCAATTACATGTAGGGGCTAGTAACATAGTAACATAGTTGATAAGGGTGAAAAAAGACATGTATCCATCACGTCCAGTCCATGCCAAAAACACTCCTGTTGATCCAGAGGAAGGCAAAAAAAAAAAAAAAACCTTTCTGGAGCAATTTCCAGTTTAGCCCCAAGTGGGTAAAAAAATTCCTTCCTGACTCCAAATGGCAGTCGGCTATTTCCCTGGATCAACATCCTATCTGCACTGAAGCCATCTGTCACAATTTTCAATATTGTTCTGTGCTATATAGGCATCCATTGCTTTTTTGAAAACAGTTGCATTATCTGCAAGTACAACATGCAGAGGCAAACAATTCCATAGTTTTACTGCCCTTACTGTAAAGAATCCCTGCCTTTGTTTTAATCGAAAGCGCCTTTCTTCTAACACACGCTAAAGGACTCACTTTTATCACCAAACCTTACCGTCTAGAAAATTTGGAGTTGAGTCCCCTAACACGTGTGCCTAACCACCGACACGTAAGTGAAGAGTCCAAAAAAAAAAAAGAAAAAAAATGTGATGCAATGCACAGAGTTGCATATCCCACTGGCACTCAGAGGGTTAATCTGTCCATCTTCTTCTGTGGCTATTTTTAGTTTGGCATGCAGATTGCCACTTTTTATAAAGGACTGAGTGCATGAACGGGCTCAATCTCTGTCTGTACAATGACCTGGATGCGCATTTGCAAGAGAGAGTCTCAGGTCATAGGCCAAAATCCTCCATCATCGGAGGAAGGGAAGAGATTGACTGACAGGCTACGGTACAGAGCTATAAAGCTGCATGTCTTGGATTGACATCACTGCGGTGCGGAGCTGTAGCGCAGCATGTCCTTGACTGACATCACTGCAGTGCAGAGCTGTAGCGTAGCAAGTCCTGGACTGACGTCACTGCGGTACGGAGCTGTAGCGCAGCACAACCTGGACTGACATCTCTGTGGTGTAGAGTTGTAGCACAGCATGTCTTGGACTGACGTCACTGTGGTACAGAGCTGTAGCACAGCATGTCTTGGACTGACGTCACTGTGGTACAGAGCTGTAGCGCAGCACGTCCTGGACTGAAGTCACTGCGGTGCAGAGCTGTAGCGCAGCATGTCCTGGACTGAAATCACTGCGGTGCAGAGCTGTAGCACAGCATGTCCTGGACTGACATCACTGCGCTTCGAAGCTGTAGCGCAGCATGTCCTGGACTGACTTCACTGCGCTTCGAAGCTGTAGCGCAGCACGTCCTGGACTGGCTTCACTGCGGTGCGGAGCTGTAGCGCAGCACGTCCTGGACTGAAATGACTGCGGTGCAGAGCTGTAGCGCAGCATGTCCTGGACTGACATCACTGCGCTTCGAAGCTGTAGCGCAGCATGTCCTGGACTGACTTCACTGCGGTGCAGAGCTGTAGCGCAGCATGTCCTGGACTGAAATCACTGCGGTGCGGAGCTGTAGCGCAGCATGTCCTGGACTGACATCACTGCGCTTCGAAGCTGTAGCGCAGCATGTCCTGGACTGACTTCACTGCGGTGCAGAGCTGTAGCGCAGCACGTCCTGGACTGAAATCACTGCGGTGCAGAGCTGTAGCGCAGCATGTCCTGGACTGATGTCACTGAGGTGCAGAGCTGTAGCGCAGCATGTCCTGGACTGACATCACTGTGGTGCAGAGCTGTAGCGCAGCATGTCCTGGACTGACTTCACTGCGGTGCGGAGCTGCAGTGCAACATGTCCTGGACTGACGTCATTGCGGTGCGGAGCTGCAGTGCAGCATGTCCTGGACTGACGTCACTGTGGTGTGGAGCTGCAGCGCAGCATGTTGTGGAGTGACGTCACTGCGATGCGGAGCTGCACCGCAGCATGTCCTGGAGTGATGTCACAGCGGTGCGGAGCTGTAGCGCAGCATGTCCTGGACTGACGTTGCTGCGGTGCAGAGCTGTAGCACAGTACGTCCTGGACTGACGTCACCAGCTTATCTTTACATTAAGATTTAGACAGCTTTCATAGAGGGGGGAGTTCCCTGGGAGGCTTATACTTCATCATTCAATTACTCTTGAACTACAACGCTCACAGTAATGAAATAACACTCTCCATGGCTCAAATTCTATGAAGATTAATTGGAGCTGCTTTTATTGTGAAACATTACTATCCCTTTAAGTTAATGTCTGCAGCAAACCAAACTGCCACAGTACCCTTATTGAGAACCACTGCCATGGTGCATCATGCCATGGGATGGATTCGGCCCAGTTCGCCACCATATCCACAATGCATTCCGTACATCTCTGGCACTCAAAGGGTTAAACCCTTGAATGCTAGCTCACAATTCATTGGCGACCTCTCTAACATTCAAAGGGTTAATATCTCAATTTTAATCAATGGGAAATTTGGGAATGTTCATATGCCTCTATGGTGCTTGATCTGCTTAACCCTTTGTGTGTCAGTGGGTACTGCATTGCATACCATTCTGGCACTTAGAAGGTTAAGAACTAATTTCAGTTTCAGCCTCGGTCTGAAGCTGGAATCACAACTTAATGAATCCTGGTTTTACATAAGAATTATTTAATAAATCTTTAATCTGAGTTAAAGTAATTTGCCTGAGATGATAATGAGCTTAGGCTGGCATAACAGATAATCCTGTGTGTTCAGGAGTGAAACCTTAGTCATCCCGCCACACCCTGCGTTCCGATGGACTGGACACCGGGAGAAGAGCGTCAAGTAAAGGGATCAGTGGACATTGAGATATCATAAATCCTTACACTGCAGAATACACAGCCAGACTGATCGGACGATCCAATAAAATGCAATGTGGGAATTGTTAACACCTTGGGTGCTAGAGTCATCTATTATCAAAGGGTTAAAGGGATGTATGTATGTATCTTTATTTATATAGCGCCATACATGTTTACAGCACTTAACAAAAGTTGAGATAATATAATACAAAATACAGAACTGGGTTAAAAGCATTAAAGGGACAGTAATACTTAAAGGGATAGTAATACTTCATTTTAACTTTATTTTATTTTGTAGGCATTAAAAAATATGAAGAATGATATGTCTTATCTCTCAAACCTTTATGGTTTAAGAGATATTCAAAAGCAGAGTTCCCCTCCTTCCCCTTTTACCTAGTGTAAGCCATCTCTTCTCAGATGTGGAATCCAGTCCATAGACCAGACAGATAACAGCAGGGGACAATCTTCTTCCTATGAGAACAATGAAAGCCCTGCCCCCCTTGACAGGTTTTTCAGGTTTTTCCCTTATCTTAATTGAAGATTGTCCCTCTCTGCAGTCTACCTGGGCACCTCCCTTCTGATCTGGCTGAACGGGGGGGATACTTTGCTTGTGAATATCTCTTAAACCATAAAGGTTGGAGAGATAAGACTTATATCGTTCTTCATGTTTTTTAATGCCTACAAAATAAAATAAAGATAAAACGAAGTATTACTATCCCTTTAATATTTACTAATCCCTATATTAAAGTCATATTAAAAAGAAATGTATTGTCCCCAGTGTCATCTCTCAAACCTTTATGGTTTGAGAGATAATCTCTCCTAAAGTTCCCCTCTCCCTCCCCCCTCCCTGAAGTCAGCGTTCTAGCTGACGGAAGTGAAATCCGGTCTTACAATCATCAGGCGGCTCTGCAGCACAGCCAAGATCGGGTTAATAAAAAATAAATCTTTCACTGAAATGATCTTCTACGTGTGCTTGGTTTGCAAGCACACGTAGAAGACTGTTTTAGTGAAAGATTTTTTTTTTTTTTATTGACGCAATCTCGGCTCTGCTGCAGATCCTTCTGATGATCGTAAGACCGGATTTGACTTCAGTCAGCTACAATGATAGATTATAGCCTCTCAGCTATTCAAAAATATGGATTTATTTATTGACCAAGTCTGTGACAATACTGATATAACAAAGATCTCTTCTTGAACTGTATGGTACTGACAGACTAGGGGTTAAAGGGACAGTAATGTCCCAAAAATTTTTTACAGGTATGTAGAGTTTAAAATATTAATCAAATCGCTCCAAACCCTATCTCTCAAACCGCTATGGTTTGAGAGATATAGGGATTCAAAGTTCCCCCCTCCCTCCCCTACTCCTAATGTCAACTATAAAGCTGACAGCAGGAGAATAGAGTCGTATGGCTCAAAGAGGCTCTGCAGCAGAGCCAAAATCTCATTATTGCTAAAGAATTAATTCATTGGAAAAGGTCTAAAAAGTGTGCCTGGTTTGCAAGCACACACTGTAGATCTTTCCATGAATACCGCAATTTCAGCTCTGCTGCAGAGCCACCTGCTGGTCCCCGGACCGGCATCTCCTGCTGTCAGCTAGACGCTGACATCAGGAGAAGGGGAGGGAGGGGGGAACTTTGAATCCTTATATCTCTCAAATCATAGCTGTTTGAGAGATAGGGTTTGAAACGATTTGATTAATATTTTAAACTCTACATAATTGTAAAAAATGTTTTTGGGCCATTACCGTCCCTTTAAGTCTTACTGCCTACAAGTTCACATGTGCTAGTTCATTACCTGGGTTTGTTTACATTAGAGAAGAGATGTCTAAGGGGTGATATGATTACCATTTACATATACATTCAAGTTCAATACAAAGAACTATCCAATTAATTATTTACGCAAAGTGATTAACTATAAATGAGAGGTCATGCATTAAGACTAGAAGAAAGGCGCTTTTGACTAAGACAAAGACAGGGATTTTTTTTACAGCAAGGGTGGTAAAGCTATAGAATTCTTTGCCTAGGGATGTTGTGCTTGCAGATACTGTAACTGCTTTCATAAAAATAATGGATACCTTTGTAGCACAGAGCAATATTGAGAATTATAACAGTTGGCTTCAATGCAGATAGGATGTTGATCCAGGGAACTATTTGACCGCCATTTGGCGTCAGGAAGAATTTTTTTCACCCACTTGGGGCTAAATTTGGCTGACCAGACCTCACCTTTAACATAGGAAAAATGCATACTGCAGGACTGCTTTGATTTCAGTGAAGTACTGAAATATGCTTATTTCCCATGTGTCCCCGGTTAAAGGTGAGATCTGGTCAGCCTAGGCTAAATTGGAAATGGCTTTAGTGGGTTTTTTGGGGGGGGGGGGGTTTGCCTTCCTCTGGATCAGCAGGGGAGATTTGGCATGGGCTAGGCTTGATGGACGCATGTCTTTTTTCAACCTCATCTACTATGTTACTATGTATTAGGTACAAAAATAGTTTAAAATTTTTTTTAGTAGTCTGCACCCTGGCATCAGATTGACCTCATTTGCTCCACAGGCCACATGTTGGATGCCCATGGCCTAGAATCTTCATTATGGGGAGCATTAAGAGTTAATATTTAAGATCTAAGGATCAGCTAATTTTGAAAATTCCCAGGTATGATAATAATAAAGTACCACCTTATTAAGGCTAGAAAATCCTAATGTCCCTGTAAATTTTGCTTTTGTTCAGTAAGTTATGGATGTCTACGGAGGTGGACATGACACTTGCTAGAAGGACCACAGGACACAAATGCCGATCACTGCACATGGCAGTCTTATGTGGCTCATGTACTCTGCATGCTTCAGTTATCAATGTCATGTCCGCCTTCATGGAAATGCGATCCAGGACGTATTTAAGATTTTATCTTTTGAACCAAGGAGCAAGGCCAAACTTCATAGTGGTCATTAAAGGGATAGTAATACTTCATTTTAACTTTATTTTATTTTGTAGGCATTAAAAAACATGAAGAATGATATAAGTCTTATCTCTGAAACCTTTATGGTTTAAGAGATATTCACAAACAAAGTATCCCCCCCCCCGTTCAGCCAGATCAGAAGGGAGGTGCCCAGGTAGACTGCAGAGAGGGACAATCTTCTATTAAGATAAGGGAAAAAGCTGAAAAACTTGTCAAGGGGGGCAGGGCTTTCATTGTTCTCATAGGAAGAAGATTGTCCCCTGCTGTTATCTGTCTGGTCTATGGACTGGATTCCACATCTGAGAAGAGATGGCTTACACTAGGTAAAAGGGGCGGGAGGGGAAACTTTGCTTGTGAATATCTCTCAAACCATAAAGGTTTGAGAGATAAGACTTATATCATTCTTCATGTTTTTTTAATGCCTACAAAATAAAATAAAGTTAAAACGAAGTATTACTATCCCTTTAACATTTTCTTCCCACGTACCGCATACCTGGGAAACTCTCTGAATCTGCTCCGGAGACTCTGTTTTTTTGACAGAATTACTGGGTCTCCAGCAGAGGCATAACTAGAAGCCACTGGGTCCTGGTGCAAAAATTGCCATGGGCCCCCTCCCACGACCACATTGCTCCTCCCGACCGCACTGCCCCCCCATTGGCCACCTCCACAATTGCCCCAATATCCACAACTGCCTCCACAATTGCATTGACATTGCTCCCAATCTCCATATTGCTCCCTCCCCCAATGTCCATCTCCTACCTCCCTGGCAGGAGAGATCTGTGCCTCCTTCTGCACAGATCTCAGAAGCTGGAGCTCCTGTCCTCTCTTCAGTAATGCAGAGCGCTGGGAGATGATGTCATTACTAGCTCTGTATTACAACCAGAGTGCCAAAGACAGAGGAAGCGCAGCTGTAGAGGTCTGTGCTGAAGAAGGCATAGACCTCAGCTGCTTGCTGCAGGAGCTGCACGGGGGTCGCAGGTGGCACCGGGCCCGGTCGCAGATGCGACCCCTAATGTTATGCCAGTGGTCTCCAGAGACAGAAGCTGATTCCTTCCCGCTTCCCTCCCACTTCTCTTCCTTCCCACCCTGTTCCTTCCACTTCTCCTCCTTCCTACCCTCTTCCTCCCACTTCCCTCCCACTTTCCCAACCACTTCTCCTCCTTCCCACCTTGTTACTTCCGCTTACCTCCCACTTCTCATCCTTCCCACCCTGTTCCTCCTACTGCCCGCCCACTTCTCCTCCTTCCCACCCTGTTCCTCCCACTTCTCCTCCTTCCTACCCTGTTCCTCCCACTTCCCTCCCACTTCTCCTCCTTCCCACCCTTTTCCTCCCACTTTCCTCCCACTTCTCATCCTTCCCACCCTGCTCCTCCCACTTTTCCTCCTTCCTACCCTGTTCCTCCTACTCCCTGCCCACTTCACCTCCTTCCCACCCTGTTCCTCTCACTTCTCCTCCATCCCACCTTGTTCCTTCCACTTCCCTCCCACTTCTCCTCCTTCCCACCCTATTCCTCTCATTTCCCTCCCATTTCTCTTCCTTCCCACGCTGTTCCTCCCATTTCTCCTCCTTCCTACTCTGTTCCTCCCACTTCCCACCCACTTCTCCTCCTTCCCACCCTGTTCCACCCACTTCCCACCCATTTCTTATCTTTCCCTCCCACTTTTCCACCTTCCCACCCTGATCTGCCCACTTCCCACCCTCTTCCCTCCCACTTTATGACAGGCAGATGAGCAAGCCCTGCCCGCCTGATAAAACCCCATCCATCTTATGACACAAATCATTGACATCCCCTCTCTGGCACACGAGCCGCTTCTGGAGGCTGAAATAGAAGAATTTCCCAGGTACGGATATTAGTTTTCCATTAAACTCATAACATTGGTAGAGTGTGTGTTTGACGGAATGTACTAAAACAATCTTACATACCCATAGGGGCAAATGCAGCTGTGCTGGCAGATATGCACATTATCTCCCAGCTCTTGGGTACATATTTCCCCTGACTTCAGAAGACGAGCTTTGAGAAACTCCCGTTTTTAGGAGAATGTGTTTTGCAATGAACCCCTGTGTACACAGTATTAGAGAACAATGACACTGCAAATGTGTTTAGACTTTAGAGCAGTCACAGGCTGCGGTCAGATTCCAGCTGTGTTTCCTTAGAATTGTCGCACAAAAACACCACAATTATTGCGTTATTATTTCTTACTAGCCCTTAAAGGGATTTTAATTCTTTATAAGTAAAAAATATATGTTATAGGGTTTATTCCCTCTGAGTAAAACAAGGGCGCTGCCAGTGCTGAAAGGTGTTTTATTCAAAAGGTATTTCAGCTCAGACTTGAACCTCAATGGCCTGAAATGTTATAGCAGCACTGTGGTTACATCATCCCTTGGACAGCTCTGGTCAGCTGACCATAAACCTCCATAGGATGACGGAGCAACAGCGCCACTGTAACATTTAAGGCCACTGAGATACTGAAACTTGCAAATTAAAGTTTGAGCTGCAATAATTTTTGAATAAAACCCTTCTCAGCAGTGGGAGTTCCCTTGTTTTACTCAGGAGGATAAACCCAGCACTATATATTTTTATACATATTAAAGGGATAGTAACACTTAAAGTGGAACTTTCACCCCAACATAAAATAAATTAAATAAATTCTTTGCTGGAAAACATATTCAGATATGCTCAACTTTTGAAAAAAATCTCAATGTTTTTGTACTTACGATGAGTTAAAGATGTACCCTTGACATCTGGCGCGGTACAAGCTGTACCGTCTTGCTTCTCACTCCGACCCCTTTGTCTTTGAGGATCACACCCACAATCCTTACGTAAGGCACCAGCACAAGGTGCCCCATTGAGAAGGGGGCAGGTTTTCCCTTCTAGATTGACAGCTCCTCAGAAGGAGAGAGCTGCCAATCAAGAACAATGTCTCCTTCTTGCTGTCGGTGAAATTAGACGGTACATTTAATACTCAGAGGGCCATACTTGTTGATCCGAGGAATCGTTTTGATACCATTTGGGGGTAGTAAACCGCTATACGATGATTTGTTGAAACCTGACACATCCACTTTAAAGGTATAGTAATGTTTCATAATAAAAGCAACTCCAATTAATCATCATAGTATTTGGACTTTGGAGAGTGTTATATCAATTCTGTCAGAGTTGTAGTACAAGAGTAATTCAATGACAAAGTATCCCCCTCCCGCCCCTTGTACTGATGTAACACTGCTCAGCCAGATCAGAAGGGAGGTGCCCAGGTAGACTGCAGAGAGGGACAATCTTCAACTAAGATAAGGGAAAAACCTGAAAAACTTGTCAAGGGGGGCAGGGCTTTCATTGTTCTCATAGGAAGAAGATTGTCCCCTTCTGTTATCTGTCTGGTCTATGGACTGGATTCCACATCTGAGAAGAGATGGCTTGTGAATATCTCTCAAACCATAAAGGTCTGAGATATAAGACTTATATCGTTCTTCATGTTTTTTTAATGTCTACAAAATAAAATAACGATAAAACAAAGTATTACTATCCCTTTAATATGTAAAAAATATATATATTGTAGGGTATATCCTCCTGAATAAAACAAGGAAACTCCCAGTGCTGAGTGGTGTTTTATTCACTTTATTGGACGATACATGTGCAGGCGGTTTCGTTCATTTAAAAACAAAAAAAAAACAAACAAACAAAACAAAACACTGAAATACATAGTTACATAGTAAAATAGCTGACGAAGCTGAAAAAAGACATGCATCCATCAAGTCCAACCCATGCCAAATCACCCAGAGTAAAACAAAAAAAAAAGCCACTGAAGCCATTTCCAATTTAGCCCCAAGTGGGTAAAAAAAAATTAATTCCTGACTTCAAATGACAGCCAGATAGTTCCCTGGATCAACATGGTATCTGTTATAATTCTCTATATTGTTATGTGTTAGATAGACATCCATATCTTTTTTGAAAGCAGTTGCATTATCTGCAAGCATAACATCCCAAGGCAAATAATTCCATTACTTTACTGCCCTTACTGTAGAAAAAATCCCTGCCTTTTTTGGTGAAAAGCACCTTTCCTCTTGTCTTAATGGATGACCTCTTGTTCTGGGCTCAGCTCTTTGAGTAAATAGTTCATTGGAGAGTTCTTTGCATTTAACGTGAATATATGTGTAAATGGTAATCATATCACCCCTTAGATGTCTCTTCTCTAATGTAAATAAACCCAGTTTGGCTAGTCTCTTTTTATAACTCAGATCCTCCAATCCCTTTATCAGTTTTGTTGCACTTTTTCCAGTTCTGTAATATGTTTTTTAAGACCTGATGCCCAAAACTGTACTCCATATTCTAAATGAGACCTTACCAAGGATTTATATAGAGGCAGAATTATATTAGCATCTTGCACATCTACACCTCTTTTTATGCAGGCTAGTACTCTATTTGCTCTTGCAGCAGCTGAGTGACTCTGCACACTGCTGTGAAGTCTATTGTATATCAGTTCTACTAAATCTTCCTCTAATGAGGATTCCTCAAGTTATTTCCCATTTAGCGTATATATGCAGCATGTTTGTTTCTACAGCCCAAATGCATAACTTTACATATATCAAAATGTCATTTTACACATTTCTACCCATTCATTCAATTTAACTAAATCGCTTGGCAGAGAAAAAACATCCAGCTCTGTATGTATTTCCTTACGTAGCTTAGTGTCATCAGCAAAGATTGAGGCATTAATTCCAACTCCCACTTCTAGATTATTAATAAAGAAATTAGAAAGCAAGGGCCCAGAACTGAACCCTGTGGAACCCCACTTACAACTTTAAAGCGGAACTTTCACCCGCTATAAAGTCTCCCTGCAATAATTAAGCAGGTAGTGACTAGCTTTATAATAGATAGGTTACCTCTGAATTGTATTCCATTATAAAGAAATCCTTTATTGTAGGAGAACGGAAGCCAGACATCAGTGCAGACATCTTGTCTGTGCTCCTGCACTGTCAGTCACGGTCTCCATTGAGAAGCACTGCAGTGCGCCACATGGTAACTGGAAGGACTGACGGTGCAGGCGTGCAGACTGTACTGTCCAGACCGTCAGTTTCCTACAATAAAGGATTTCTTTAGAATGGGCTACTTTTCAGAGGTAACATATATTATAAAGCTAGTCGCTACCTGTTTAATTATTGCAGGACAACTTTATAGCGGATGAAAGTTCCGCTTTAAACCAACTTGAAAGGGTACATTTAGAATAACTCTCTGCCATCTATCATTTAACTAATTCTCTATCCATGTACAGATATCACCTCCCAAGCGGAAGCCTTTTAAATGATGCAGTAACCTGTTGTGGGGCACTGTATCAAAGGCTTTTGCATAATCCATCTATACTACATCTACAGAAATTGCCTTGTCTAAAATGACTACTTACCCTTTTGTAAAATGCAGGTAAATTAGTCTGGCATGATCTGTCCTTCATAAAACCATGTTAGCTCCTAATAATATTGTTTGTTTTCACATAGTTCTGAATACTATCAGTTAGTAGCCCTTCTAATATCTTACCCACTATGGAAGTCCTGCTCACAGGTCTATAATATTAACCAATGATAGTGCAATTGGTTGGCTCCATAAATAAACCTTTTCTGCTTATTGAATATGTCCCATGACTAATTAATTGACTGGCAGTTGTGACACATTGATTCTGACTGTGATTGTTATTGCACAACTATGATCGTCAGACATCAGGAACGAGTGAGATTGAGAGGACAAGGAGATCAGCTCAATGAAAACGGGAAGGATGTGACTGTGATATTTTCTGCCTCTAAAGAGAACCTACATGGACCCTTGAGGCAATGACGCCTTGGAGTCACAGTGATGTGGCAGATTCTATTCTATGATATTTATACAGACACATAAATACCCACCGAGTCATATGTGCAAAGAGAAAAGGGAGCCAATGTGGTAAACCAAACAGGTTATTTTAAAGTAAGTCATGTGACGTATTATTAAAGATGTAACATCTATTAATAATAACCTCCCAACTTAACTTACTATGGCCCAGAAAATTTGAATGGCCCCTATGAATTTTTCCTTTGTGCCTTGGTTCGGGAGATAAGGTCAATCAGTCCTTGATGTCATGTCTGTGGTGGTGGACATAACAGTTGCTACCAGCACCCCAGGGTCTCCCTTTCTGTTTAGTGCATATGGTAAATCTTAATCTTTTAAGTGTACCTGGGTGATCTCTGTATCTGCCCCAGAGACTCTGATTTTTGATTACAGGCTCCCTGTAAACAGAGGCTGATTCTCTGGCTGGTGAGTTTCCTGAGTAACTCTTCCCACTTCTCCTCCTTCACACTCCCACTTCCCACCACTTCTTATCTGTCCCACCATGTTCTCCCTCTTCCCACCCACTTCTACTCTTTTCCACCCTGTTCCTCCCACTTCCCACCCAGTTCCCCTCCGTCCTACCCTGTTCCTCCCACTTACTGCCCACTTCTCCTTCTTTCCACTATGTTCTTCCCACTTCCCACCCAATTCTTCTCCTTCTCAACCTGTATTGCCCACTTCCCACCACTTTTTCTCTGTCCCACCATGTTCCCCCTCTTCCCACCCACTTCTACTCCTTCCCACCCTATTCCTGCCACTTTCCACCCAGTTCTCCTCCTTCCCAACCTGTTCATTCCACTTCCCTCCCACTTATCATCCTTCCCACTCTGTTTCTTCCACCTCCTGCTCAATTCCCCTCCGTCACAACTTGTTCTGCCCACTTTTCCTCCTCCTTCCCACCCTGTCCCTCCCACATCCTGCCCGCTTCTCCTCCTTCTCACCCTGTTCTGGCCGCTTCTCCTCCTTCTCACCCTGTTCTGTGCACTTCTCCTCCTTCTCACCCTGTTCTGCCCACTTCACACTCACTTCTCCTCCTCCTTCCCACCCTGTTCCTCCCACATCCTGCACACTTTTCCTCCTTCTCACCCTGTTCTGCCCACTTCTCCTCCTTCTCACCCTGTGCTGCCCACTTCGCACCCACTTCTCCTCCTCCTTCCCACCCTGTTCCTCCCACGTCCTGCCCACTTCTCCTCCTTCTCACCCTGTGCTGCCCACTTCACACCCACTTCTCCTTCCCACCCTGTTCCTCTCACATCCTGCCCACTTCTCCTCCTCTTTCCCACCATCTTTCTCACACATCCTGCCCACTTCTCCTCCTCCTCACCCTGTTCTGTGCACTTCTCCTCCTTCTCACCCTGTTCTGCCCACTTCGCGCTCACTTCTCCTCCTCCTTCCCACCCTGTTCCTCCCAAATCCTGCACACTTTTCCTCCTTCTCACCCTGTTCTGCCCACTTCTCCTCCTTCTCACCCTGTGCTGCCCACTTCGCACCCACTTCTCCTTCTCCTTCCCACCCTGTTCCTCCCACATCCTGCCCACTTCTCCTCCTTCCCACCCTGTTCCTCCCACGTCCTGTCCACTTCTCCTCCTTCTCATCCTGTGCTGCCCACTTCACACCCACTTCTCCTTCCCACCCTGTTCCTCTCACATCCTGCCCACTTCTCCTCCTCTTTCCCACCATCTTTCTCACACATCCTGCCCACTTCTCCTCCTTCTCACCCTGTTCTGCCCACTTCGCAACTACTCCTCCTCCTCCCCGCCCTGTTCCTCCCACTTCCCACCCACTTTTCCTCCTTACCATCCTGTTCCTCCCACTTCCAAGTTCAATCCTGGTTAAGCCCTGCCCACCCAATTAACCCCCTCACCAACTTCTTGGCGCAAACTGAGTGAGTTAAGCCTGGTCACAACCCATGAGCCATCTCTGGGAGCTCTAAGGGAAGAAGTTCCCAGGTTTACTTTTAAGGACCAGGTAGGTGTGCAATGCATTGTTTTTTTAATGTGTTGGTCACTCCTCTGGTCCTTAAAGGGTTAGCTAAACTCATGCACTCCATGGACATCACATCCAGGACTGATTGAAGATGTTATCTCTTGAACAATGGCCATAGAGAGGTAAGTGGGAGGTTATTATTAGGAGGTGTTACTTAATGAAGGCTGGATTGGGATGTATAAACAACTGTTAGGAGCAAATATTATACATACAATTCCTCCCTTTAGCTCTAAAGAATTCTTATGATATTAAAAACCCATGGGTTGTAATAACCTTTATCCTTTCGAGTTAAATACCTCCTATTCTCCCAGTCACTGCAAAACAAAAGAAAAATACTAATTTCCTTTTGGCTGACACCAGACTGTGAGACTTGCATCAGTTGGACTATCTGCAGTGTCACCGATCCTCAGAGCTTGCAATCTATAGAAGTAACCCACTGATACAGACTGAACCACAATGCTTGCAATCGACAGGCAAACTGATCCACAGAGCATGTAACCTATAAAACCAACATGATACAGAGTTCCCATCTGTCTGCCCAACCACCTAAAATACCTGCCCAGTGGCATCACTGTGATTGGTTAACTATTGCTTCAATAACAATCACCAGGCGGTTAGCCAATTACTGACATACACTACAGATTTTCTTCCAGTAACCTTTTATGAATATTTTTCATAGTCTGGAGTTGCAACACATAACTCTAACATGGGCAAACATTTCTTAGGATAACTTTTCTTTATGGACTGAGATCTTGAATGGATAGTATTGTTTCACAATAAAAGCAGCTCCAATTAATCTCCATAGTATTTGGGCCATGGAGAGTGTTATTTCAATACTGTCAGAGTTGTAGTACAAGAGTAATTCAGTGATAAAGTATCCCCTCCCGCTCCTTTTACTGATGTAACACTGCTCACCTCAGAGCAGCAAGACTGTCCGGATGGATCACAGAGAGGGACAATCTTCAGTGATCATAAGGAAAAACCTGATAAACCTGTCAGAGAGGGCAGGGTTTTCCTTATGATCACAGTAAGAAGATTGTCCCTTGCTGTGATCTGTCCGGTCAAGAGACCAGATTCCACATCAGTAAAAGGGGCGGGAGGGGGATACTTTATCATTCAATTACTCTTGTACTACAACTCTGACAGTAATGAAATAACACTCTCCATTGACCAAATAGTTTGAAGATTAATTGGAGCTGCTGTTTTTGTGAAACATTACATTCCCTTTAAAGATGAATTTCAACCCCATATTCTATGTAGTTGTTATTTAAAGGTTAATAAGTTATGGCATTCCTTACATGTCATATTCTTATTACATGATTTTTATGTAGTATTTAGGTGAAACTTTAAGGCCTTGAACCAAATGTTGGAGACGGCTGTTTTTTCTGCCAAAGGCATTTTTTCCATCACAGTAATCTATTAAAATGTCTGTGCTGTGAAAAAAATAAAAATAGTTAAGAGGTGTTTTCATCCATTTAAAAATGATGAAAACACCGTAAAAAGCAATTCAAATGTCTGAGTTAGCCAAGAACAGGCGATAAGGGACTCAAGTTATCGCAGGAAAGTTAACACCTATTTTTATTTTAACTTGAGTCCCTTATCCCCTGTTTATATAGCCGACACAGACACTTGAATTTAAAAAACCTAAGTCCTCAGTGGATGTATTGATATGGAGCTCTAAGCCGCATAGCAATACATCCAAAGTATAATTACCCCGCCGGCATTCACAGGGTTAACCCGACTGAGTTAAAAAACATCACATTGCAAGTAACACTTACCATTAATCCTGATGTCCAGTGGAGTCCTCAGCTTCCCGGTCATCTTCTGTCCTTCTTTCTTCTCTTCTAACTTCTGTCTTCTTGCTGTAAAATAAAAACAAACGTTTAAGTTAAAAACATACATACTTTAACCCCTTGAGTACCAGAGGGATACGTAACGCATTTGGGACCCAGAAGGTTAAAGTATATAGTAGTGTGCCTCTTCTTAAAATACAAATGCCCCATAGGAAAAATAATACTAATGATACATTTTGTTGAGATAGTAAAAAGTAATTGTATTTCCATATGTATAATAAAATAATGCTTAGCACATTCGTTGCTGTCTCCACCAATGCGTGATGCCGCTCAGGTGGCAGCGGAGAAAGAATGCTGCGCAACACCCCTCCCCTCTTCTTCTCCACAGGCCGATGCCATTTCAGTCTGAGGGAATTGGAATTGAGGCTGACCTTATATATGGGCAGCCTTATTTCTACTTCCCTCACAGCCATTGGCTGGGATATGCTTATGCATCTCCCAGCCAATCAGTTCAAAGCACAGCTGCTCAAAGCTGATTGGCTTGGAGGTGCGTAAGCATATAACAGCCAATGGCTGTGAGAGAATTAGAGGTAAGGCTTCCCATATATAAGGGCAGCCTCAATTCTAATTCCCTCAGGAACAGTATTCTGTCTCTGCTGCCTCCTCAGCGGCCTCACACAGCGGCAGAGACAGCAACGAATGTGCTAAGTATTATTTTATTATACAATTACTTTTTACTATCTTGAAACATTTATTATTATTATTATTTTTCTTATGGGGGCATTTGTATTTTAAGAATTGGCACACTACTACATACTTTACCCCTCTGGCACTCAAGGGGTTAAAGTATGTATGTTTTTAACTTAAACATTTGTTTTTATTTTACAGCAAGAAGACAGAAGATACAAGAGAAGAAAGAATGGAGACAGACAGTGGATGACAGGTAAGTTTAACACAGATTTTTTAATGATACCGTCAAGCACCAATGGTTAACTTTTTTACTGCTAAGTTCCCAAAACTGGTGTTATTTAGCTGCGTTTTGGGAACCCAAACCACAAAACGGACGTTTGGACACAACACCAGTTTTGTGTCCTAACATCCATTGTGTTAACGCCGGTAGGACATTTGAATACCGACCAAGACATTTTATTTTGTTGGTCGGTATCCATTTTGCCCTACCGACATTTTTCTACTCCAACATTTGGATCGAGCCGTAAGTCTGTTGTGCAAGGTTTTCTGGTAATACCATACTGCAGATTATTGTGAACCATTACTGATTCTCTGCAATGTGACTGCTCGCTGTAAATGTGTTCCTGGAAATGTTTTTGAAGTGTTGTCAAGTATTCAGACGTATCACAAAAAACATAGGTTTCTACTCCTATTTTACCACGGAATAGTGCCTTATGACACCAATAAAATGGAATGGTAAAATATATGAATCTCACTCACATTTAAGAAGAGCTGTGTACATAAATACACACATCCACAGCTATACAAGCCTGCAGAGAACTTCCTACTGTCTCTGCTCGGTATACACGATATAGCCGCTTGTCTCCTTGTTGATATGGGTATCCTTTGGAAATGTCGCAATGTATTGGGCGACATTCACTAGAGCACATTAAGCATGTACCCAGCATGAAAAGGGTGACATGAGAATCTTGCCCGCATCAAAATGCTGAGATTCTCATGTCACTGGCTTAAGCATTGCATGTAAACTAATATTCCGACTCGCGGTTCCATCGTTACTCGTGGCTTGTTTGATGATTCCTTTCTCTCTCATCACCCGTAGCTGAACACTTCTTTGAATGCTGGAGTGGTGAGATGACCAGCACATTACTTCAAAATTCATTGGCCAACAATACTGTAAAAATAACCTCTCAACTTCAGAATTATAGATGCTCTGTCTTTTTCTGTGTCCTGTTTGGTTGCCGTCCTCACAGCTTCTATGCCGATGGCAATCAAACATTGAAGGTGGAGTGATCCAGGTTGCGGATGATAACAGCGTAGAAGCTGTGAGTAAGGCAACCAAATGGGACACAGAATAGATTTTGCTACCAATTCAGGTCCTATATATATGCAGAGCTGTGCTCGACTACGGGTGATAAGAGAGGAATGAAGCCTCAAACAAGCCGTATGTAATGATGGAACTGTGAATCTGAATACTAGTTTAAATGTGACGCATAAGTCGTCGACATGAGAATCTCAGCCTTTTAATGTGGACGAGATTCTCTTGTCGCCCTTTTCATGCCAGCAACATTCTTATTGCGCTCTTGTGAATGTTGCCCAATACACTGCAATATTTTCATAGTGAACAGTAGATATGTTTACCTACATATCTTGAAAAAGCTGCACAGAGAGCTGCAAAACCTCATTGAACTATAGGGTTTTAATTGAAGTTTTCATAAATATACAATTTTTAACAACTATATATTGACCTTGAAGCGGTCTGTCTTTTCCCATATCCACAAGGAGGCAAGCGGCTCTGCATTATTAACGCCTCACGTTTTTTGTTTATTCTGTTGCACGTGCATGCCTCCCAACATTTCAAATTGCTGTAGAGGGACACTTGTGTTTTAGTGGGTGTGGTTGTGGGGGGTTTACTGGTGGGCGGGGCATTACCAAGAAATTTTAGGCTATTTCATGGCCTATTGACACCTCCTTGTGTAACCTAATAAATGACTTATAACAAGACCAAAGTATTTTATTTACACAGACTAATTTATGAACACATATACTGACGTTTAAAATAACATTAATGTGAGTTACTGACCATACCTCACCTTTAAAATGGGACACATAGGAGTATTTCAGGAGTACACCAAAATCAAAGCAACCCTATAGAATGCATTTTTCATGTGTGTCCTCAGTTAAAGGTGAGGTATGGTCAGCCTAGTTACTTATATAAACACCACACAATCTGATCTCCTAAAAAGAGGGACATCAGGTTGGGAAAGAGGGACAGAGGGAGTTGGGTCTAAAAGAGGGACTGTCCTTTCTAAAGAGGGACACTTGGGAGGTATGGATCCTTAATATCCCCTAAAGAGGGACACTTGAGAGGTCTGGAGCCCTAATATCTCCTAAAGAGGGATACTTTATTGACCTCTAAAATCTTCTAAAGAGGGATACTTGTGAGGTATGGACCCCTAATATCTCCTAAAGAGGAATACTTGTGAGGTATGGACCCCTAATATCTCCTAAAGCGGGGCACTTGAAAGGTATGGGTCCCTAATATCTCCTAAAGAGGGACACTTGGGAGGTACAGACCCCTAATATCTCCTAAAGAGGGACACATGGGAGGTATGGATCCCTAATATCTTCTAAAGAGGGACACTTGTGAGGTATGGACCCCTAATATCTCCTAAAGCAGGGCACTTGGGAGGTATGGACCCCTAATATCTCCTAAAGAGGGACACTTAGGAGGTACAGACCCCTAATATCTCCTAAAGAGGGACACTTGGGAGGTATGAACCCCTAATATCTCCTAAAGATGGACACTTGGGAGGTATGAACCTCTAATATACCCTAAAGAGGGAGACTTGGGAGGTACAGACCCCTAATATATCCTAAAGAGGGACACATGGGAGGTATGGATCCCTAATATCTCCTAAAGTGGGATACTTTATGGACCCCTAATATCTCCTAAAGAGGGACACTTGGGAGGTATGAACCCCTAATATCTCCTAAAGAGGGACACTTGGGAGGTATGGATCCCTAATATCTCCTAAAGAGGGATACTTTATGGACCCCTAATATCTCCTAAAGAGGGACACTTGGGAGATATGAACCCCTAATTATCTCCTAAAGAGGGACACTTGGAAGTTATGGACCCTAATATCTCCTAAAGAGGGACACTTGGAAGTTATGGACCCTAATATCTCCTAAAGAGGGACACTTGGGAGGTATGGACCCCTAATATCTCCTAAAGAGGGACACTTGGGAGGTACCAACCCCTAATATCTCCTAAAGAAGGACACTTGGGAGGTATTTACCCCTAATATCTCCTAAACAGGGACACTTAGCAGGGATGTACCCCTAATATCTCCTAAAGAGGGACACTTGGGAGGTATGTACCCCTAATATCTCCTAAAGAGGGACACTTGGGAGGTATGTACCCCTAATATCTCCTAAAGAGGGACACTTGGGAAGTATGGAGCCCTAATATCTCCTAAAGAGGGACACTTGGCAGGTATGGAGCCCTAATATCTCCTAAAGAGGGGCATTTGGGAGATACAGAGCCCTAATATCTCCTAAAGAAGGACACTTGGGAGGTATGCACCCCTAATATCTCCTACAAAGGGATACTTGGGAGGCATGAACCCCTAATATCTCCTACAGAGGGACACTTGGGAGGTACAGACCCCTAATATCTCCTACAGAGGGACACTTGGGAGGTATGCACTTGTCTGACTTTGAGAGCGGCGTCTCTAGGAGAGTGACCTATTTATTATAGAAGATACAAGATAGGTGTTTGAGGGAAAGCTTTATCAATCCCTGAGCCTAGTCAGCTGGTTTGCACGTAAGTGCACTTCCAGCCACCTACCATGTGAGTAGATTTTCACCCAAAATTGTACTCCATATTCTAGATGAGGCCTAACCAAGGATTTATACAGAGGTAGGATAATATTAGCATCCCTTGCATCTACACCTCTTTTTATGCCGGATTATTATTATTAATATTTTTGATATAGCGTCAACTAATTCCACAGCGCTTTACAGTAGGGAATAGACATACAGAGATATTAAATAGTACAATCAAATGTGGAGAACAGACGGATCAGAGGGCCCCCTGCTGGTGAGAGGTTACAGTCTAGAGGAAGGAAGGTTGGACACAGTAGGAGTAAGTGCTATTGGGTGTAAGTGCCTCCTGCCACATGAACTGCCAATCAGTGGGTGGGACAGAGAAGTGCTATTGAGTGCAGTGGTCCAAGGAAGGGCTGGTTCTTGGTGATAATGTTTATGGATGCAGTTGATATATAGTACCCTATTTGCTCTTGCAGGAGCTGAGTGACTCTGCCCACTGCTGTGAAGTCTATCGTCTATCAGTATGCCTAAATCTTTCTCTAATGAGGATTTCCCAAGTTGTTTCCCATTTAGTGTATATGTAGCAGGTTTGTTTCTACAGCCCAAATACATAACCTTACATTTATCTACATTAAATGTCATCTGCCACTTTTCACTGCCATTCAGTTTATCTAAATCCTGCAGAGAAAAAACATCCAGCTCTGTATGTATTTCCTTACTCAGCTTTGATTTCGGCGAGATTCTGATGTGACACTTTTCAAGCCGGCGACCTGGCTGTTGTGCTTTCATGTTGCAAGCTCTTATGAATGTGACGTTTAAAGGGATAGTAATGTTTCATAATAAAAGCAGCTCGAATTAATCATCATAGTATTTGGACTTTGGAGAGTGTTATTTCAATACTGTCAGAGTTGTAGTTCAAGAGTAATTCAATGACAAAGTATCCCCCTCCTGCCCCTTTTACTGATGTAACACTGTTCAGCCAGATCAGAAGGGAGGTGCCCAGGTAGACAGCAGAGAGGGACAATCTTCAATTAAGATAAGGGAAAAACCTGAAAAACTTGTCAAGGGGGGCAGGGCTTTCATTGTTCTCATAGGAAGAAGATTGTCCCCTTCTGTTATCTGTCTGGTCTGTGGACTGCATTCCACATCTGAGAAGAGATGGCTTACACTAGGTAAAAGGGGTGGGAGGGGAAACTTTGCTTGTGAATATCTCTTAAACCATAAAGGTTTGAGAGATAAGACTTATATCGTTCTTCATGTTTTTTTAATACCTACAAAACAAAATAAAGATAAAACGAAGTATTACTATCCCTTTAAAAGTGACCTTTTTTCTGTACCCCTGGAGCACTAGTATGGTGATCAACACATTACAAAGCAATATATTACGCATCCATCCAGTCTTTAACCAGCTGAGTGCCAGGGGGGGTACACGATGCATTGCAGAGCAATGATTAAATGATTAAAAGCTAAACTCTTTCTAAACAAGACAATGTTTGTTATGTTAGCATGTTGAACAGTGGCCAAGGAGCATTTCCAAATAAATACAATTGTTTCATACTCACCTGGCATTGCCGCTGTTCTGTTTATATTTAATTCTGGGAGAGGAAGTCGTTGGAGGCGAGACCGTTCAGAGAAACTGAATTAACTCGACAGTGCAAAATCACAGCCAAAAAATATTAGGATTTCTTTTTTTTAAAATACGAGGCAGTGTATGAAATGTGTCTTTATGTACGCTGCTATTGTTTCACCTCTCAGAAACTTCCTGGCACTAGTGATAAGACCAGGGGAAAAGATGTTGCAGGCGCCAAGAATTCTTTTTTGGAGATATATTGTTACAACTGTAAATAACCTTGAACCTTATTATTGAAACCAAATGAAATATGAATTGTATATATTTGTTCTCAAATTAGCTGTAATATTTCGGTAGCTCAATCCTGACCCATGGTCAAGGGGTTGGACATTTTAACCCTTTGAGTGCCAGAGGGGTTCGCAACGCATTGCTTTGTAATGCGTTGCGTACCCCTCTGGTACTCATAGGGTTAAAGGGATAGTAAAGTTTCACAAAAACAGCAGCTCCAACTACTCTTTATAGAATTTGGGCCATGGAGAGTGTTATTTAAAATACTGTCAGAGTTGTAGTACAAGAGTAATTGAATGATAAAGTATCCCCCTTGCTCCCCTTTTACCTAGTGTAAGTCTCCTCCCCTCAGATGTGGAATCTGGTCTCTTGACCGGACAGATCACAGCAAGGGTCAATCTTCTTACTGTGATCATAAGGAAACCCTGCCACCTTGACAGGTTTTTCAGGTTTTTCCTTATGATCACTGAAGATTATCCCTCTCTGTTCCATCTGGACAGTCTTGTTGCTCTGAGGTGAGTAGTGTTACATCAGTAAAAGGGGTGGGAGGGGGAAACTTTATAATTCAATTACTCTTGTACTACAACTCTGACAGTAATGAAATAACACTATCCATGGCCCAAATACTATGAAGATTAATCGGAGCTGCTTTTATTGTGAAACATTACTATCACTTTAAACTAAGGTTTCCATGTGTCGGGATTTCAGAGCATGACCCCTTTTTGGGGGCTCATGTGTCTATCCTCCTGTATGCTGTAACTGTCCTGGAGAGCTCAGGAACCTTTCCTTCTCCATGACATTCTCTGCAGTGAGGGCACGAAGCTTCACCCATGGCTCACAACAACTTCAACTATTTTCCTACTGCTGTACAGAGCATGTGAGTCCAGTGAATGGATGAGGGTGACTCGTCAGACACACTTGAGCACAGTAAGCACCTAAGATCAGAGAGCTACCTGCTTCACAAGGGTATCCTTTTGAAATGAAAAAAAAAACGGTACATTAAACATATCTCCTGAATGGAAAGGCCAAGATTATCAAAGGCTTAAGCATTGCACATTTGAGCTTGTAAGGGGTATGCTTGCTCCGAAACCACATTACGTCCTGGAACGTTTATAAGGGTAATGTATGAAACAGGGGAGCAACATTAACCCTTTCCGTTCCTTTGGCATGGAAAGGGTTAATTATACTTCTACTAGACAAGATCCTGTACCTATGTACAATGCAGCTGATCTTAACCCTTTGACTGCCAGGGGAGTGCGTAACGCATTGCAGAGCATTGTACAAATCATTGGTAAGACCTCTGCAATTTTCGGTACCGGTTCTGAAAAAGGATATTCTAGAACTGGAGAAAGTACAGCGAAGAGCAACAAAATAAATTAAAGGGATAGTAATGTTTCATAATAAAAGCAGCTCTAATTAATCATCATAGTATTTGGACTTTGGAGAGTGGTATTTCAATTCTGTCAGAGTTGTAGTTGAAGAGTAATTCAATGACAAAGTATCCCCCTCCCTCCCCTTTTACTGATGTAACACTGTTCAGCCAGATCAGAAGGGAGGTGCCCAGGTAGACTGCAGAGAGGGACAATCTTCAATTAAGATAAGAGAAAACTTGTCAAGGGGGGCAGGGCTTTCATTGTTCTTATAGGAAGAAGATTGTCCCCTTCTGTTATCTGTCTCGTCTATGGACTGGATTCCACATCTGAGAAGAGATGGCTTACACTAGGTAAAAGGGACGGGAAGGGAAACATTGCTTTTGAATATCTCTCAAAACAAAAAAGGTTTGAGAGATAAGACTTATATCGTTCTTCATATTTTTTTTAATGTCTACAAAATAAAATAAAGATAAAAGAAATATTACTATCCCTTTAAGGTAATGGAGGACTTGACGTATGAGGAACGACTAGACAAACTTGGTTTATTCACTGTAGAGAAAAGAAGACTAAGAGGAGATCTAATCACAGTGTACAAGTATATGAGAGGTCAATACAAGGATCTTTTCACTCCAAGGCCTGGTCAAATAACCAGGACTCACCCCTTATGATTAGAGGAAAGGAGGTTTCAACTTCAGTAGAGGAAGGGGTTTTTTACAGTAAGGTCTATTAAATTGTGGAATTCCTTGCCCAAGGATGTGGATATGGTAGATACAATGAATGTATTTAAGAGATGATTGCTGCAGCCGAAGCTGGGTAAAGGCGCTGGTCCCAAAACCACCCCAGTGGAGCCGGGATGCAGCCAGGATGGGAGTGGCTGGGAACCGTGGAGAACTAGTGTCAGAATGGAGCAGGAGAGGACCAATAACTGGAGCAAGAAATAGTCAGGTGGAGGTGGGTGGAGTCGAGGGGCAGTGCATATTGAAGCATGCACAGCGGCAGAGTCAACCCAGAAGTGCGTGCATGCACTGAGGATGCGAGGACGGCCGGTGCTGAGCGGTGACACAATACCAGGTAACATAGTTGATAATACAGGAAAAAAGACATGCGTCAATCAAGTTCAGCCTATGCCATATCTCCCCATTGATCCATAGGAAGGCAAAAAAAAACACACAAAAGAACCCTATTGAAGCCATTTCCAATTAAGACACAATTCAGTAAAAAAGTTCCTTGCCAACTCCAAATGGCAGTTGGATATTTCCCTGGATCAACATCCTATCTGCTTTAAAACCAACTGTCATAATTCACAATATTGTTCTAGTCTAGAAAGGTATCCTTTACTTTTTGAAAGCAACTACAGTATCTGCAAGCACATCATCCCGAGGCTAAGAATTCCATAACTTTACTGCCCTTTACTACCCTTAATTTTCATTAGTCTTAATGGATGAACTATTTTTTTCTCAGTCCATTAAAAAGAGAAAATTCAGTGAAGAGGTCAACGTGGATTGCAACAATGTATACCTCAACACATTTGTCTGCCTCAATCATTCCTATGATATCGTGTGTGCTGCTTAAAGGAGTAAACTTTTTTTTATGAAACAATATGTATTGTAGGGATTTTCCTATTGAGTAAAATAAGGGTACTCCCACTGCTGAGAGATTTATATTTCAGAGTTATTACAGTTTAAACCCCATATTTTTTACATTAGCAGTGCCCTCTAGTGGTCAAATTCTAATTAGATTTCCTGTTAGATTCTAATGGAGGGGAAAGTCAGAAAAGTCAGAGACCTACAGTTCTCCATAGAATGTGAAAGAAACTGCCTGTCACTTCCTGTCAGTTACATCTATCAGGAAGTAAACACAGTAAATTCACTTCCTGTCAGTTAGAACTACCAGGAAGTAAACACAGTATATTCACTTCCTGATTATTTAAACTGCTATAATATTTGAATAAAACATCTGACAGCGATGGGAGTGACCTTGTTTTATTCAGCAGGAAATACTCTGTAAAATATGTGTTTTCATAAAAAAAATTACTGTTCCTTTAAAGCTTCCCTGTTAGCTTCAATCACATTGGAACAAAAAAAAACAAAAACACACACTACACAAGAATTCCCTTTAGAAACTCCAGACCTGGGGGCGGAGCGAACTGGCTAAGGAGACGGACGCATCTTGTGCTGCTCTCAGGCCAAGCTACTAATTTTTCTGGCATAATTGCTTCTAAGATATTTAATATTGCTGGTTTTTGGGGAACTAGGAGTTCTGAACAGCTCTCAATCGGATTCCCTTGACGGTTCAGATGTGGAGGCAAGAATTTTCCCGATTTTGCTTGTACGCCATACAGCTCGCTCACTTTATCTGACTTACTTTGGTGTCCGAAAAGCCTTTGATAGAGAAGGATATCCTACAACTACTAACAAAGGCTGACCTCACGGCCCTTATGGATGAATTTAGAGTTGCAGTTCGAGATGAACTGGTAACCCTGAGGTCTGATTATGGGGGGACGGACCAGAACTTTAACACTATGGATCACGTTGACGATGCACCGGTTCCCTCTTATGTATATTCCGATTCTATTGGGGCCACTCGTGTTGAGGTCCTTGATCAAGTATGTGGTGCTAGGGCTGAGCAAGAGGGCTGGAGTTGAATGGTTATTCTACATGCTCCCAACTGAGAGAACACTGATGATTACACAGGACTTACCTTCACTTCATTGTTTGGAGGCTCTCTATAGCCCTTTCTTGCGCCTGTTGCCTGGCATGCCATCTCTGTTAGATCCCGGAGGTGCTTTGAAGGATCGCTTACATGCCTTCCCAGCTTTAGATCTTCTGATGCCACATGGAGCTGACTATGCCTGGGACCCAGGAATTCTATTGCCTCATTCCTTGAATCTTCTTGGAGACTCTGTCCTACCAGCTGGACATTAAGGTGTACCTATGGGCTTAGTTATGGAAGTTGGAGGTTGTTCGGCTGACAACACTATTGACTCTCGGGGTTTATTCGGTGCTGCTATGCATGTGGACCCTTGGCTCTTTCTGATTGTTTACAGGCCCCAGTGCCCTCCTATAACACCCCACAAGATTGACGGTTTACTGATTAGGCGGATGGTTCTCCTAGGACCCAGGGGGATCTGCCATGTTCTGTTATGATCAGCAACTCGTTGGTTAAGGGGGGGTTTGTTTTGATGGGGGTTATTTCATCTCTTGTGAAGGTATTGACAAGGCTTTGATGGGTCTATATGTAGGGCTGACCCTGCTATTCTTCTTCTTCTGCCGATTTTCTGCTGGGCTGTCTGTCTGTCTAGCATGGGCTTATTTGCAGCTTAAGAACACTATATTATATATACCCTGCTCACTCAGATTTCTGTTTACAAATATTTTGTTTATTACAATCGCTTTGAACATTCATATTTTGTTATGTTCGGCCTAGTATAGGATTCTGTATCTCTCTTGCCTGCTTGGAAAAGTTGACTGTCCAAACTTAGGGAGTGGGTGGCTGGGTAGCCCCGAGGAATATTGGGCAAGTAGTGTTAGATGAATCTCATGAGTTTTGATGCAAGTATTGCTTCTGTTATACCAGCAGCTTTACACTTTTTCCCCTAGAATTTTAGGTTCGGTATGCACCAATTTAATTTCAATTTTAAGTGAGGCTTATGTTCCTTATATATGCACTAAGACTACTGTTTGGCCCTCCGTATGCCTTAGACTTAATGGTTAGCTTTCTTATAACCCCCAGGGACCTCTAGGAGGACTCTGTATGTATATTTGACAGAGTGTGGAGTCCTCTACCCCACTACTCTGCCCACGCTGTAGTCTTATAGTTGGATCCTACTTCATTTTCCTGCCTCATTCTTGTCTTGTTTCAGTAGGGTCAATTTATCTTATAAGATTTAGTCTTTGACTTACTTGAGCTATAACTCTATAGGTTTTATAACTTGGATACTATATATTACATGACAATTTACTTTGTATTTCACACATGCTTATTGCTGTTCCAAATGTTAATTCATGCTCACCTTACTTGTTAGGTAGGTTTAACTACTGTGCTTATGTTCACGATCTTTCCAGCTAGTATTCGTGAGCTTCCGACAGCTGTATGTTCCTGTTGGCATTTTACCATTGTCTGATTTGGTATTTTTGTCAAAGCTATTCCTACTTTGTTGTATATGTTATTATCTACCAATAAAGCATTAAACAGAAAAAAAAGAAACTGCAGACATTAACATTTTTTAATCTTTATTGTACAAATATAAAAAAGTGTGAAGTACACAGCTTGTGGCCAGAACAATCTCTATATCCAGGAGAAACTCGGTAAGTGGGTCCAAGGATCTTGTTTATTGCCAAGAAATGTGATCAATGCATTTCACTCAAACAGCACATACTCATGATCTGTTTGCATGAAACGCGTTAATCACATCTGTGTTTCTTCCGGATATAGACATAACTCAGATGCTCCAATCCTTTTATCAGTTTTGTTGCATGTCTCTTTACTTTTTTCAGTTCAATAGTGTATTTTTTTAAGAAATGGTGGCCAAAACTGTACTCCATATTCTCCATATTTAACTGATAAACTTCCCCAGATAACAGATTTCAGGAAATATGTCCCTGCTTGTTGTTACCCAGATGTGCTACAGTCAGTCCTCAAGTATGGGGCAACTAAGAGATTTCACTGCTTGAACACAGATTAGGCAAGAAGGACTTGTTTTTCTGCCTTTCTGATAAAAATTTAGAGACCAGGGGCGGACTGACAGGATCCAGGGCCCCTGGTCCAAAAAGAGGTCTAGGCCCCCTGCCCAATGGCATCATTGGCCCTTCTCCATGACATCATAAGCCCCACCCCATGGCATCATAAGCTCCATCTCCCACTAATCCTCAGCCCTCCACTACATCCTCAGCCCTGCACACCCCTCCCCCCCCACACACTCCAGTACCGCACCAGGACATCCAGTACCCCACCAGGCCACCCAGTAGCCCACCAGGCCATCCAGTAGCCCAACAAGCCATCTAGTACACCACTAGGCCATCCAATAGCCTCACAAGCCATCCAGTTTCCCCACAAGCCATCCAGTAGCCCCACAAGCCATCCAGTAGACCAACAAGGCATCCAGTACCTCACCAGGCCATCCAGTAGCCCAATAAGTCATCAAGTACCCCACCAGGCTATCCAATAGCCCCACAAGCCATCCATTAGCCCCATAAGCCATCCACTTTCCCCACAAGCCATCCAGTAGCCCAACAAGCCACCCAGTACCCCACCAGGCCATCCAATAGCCCCACAAGCCATCCAGTAGCCCCACAACCCATCCAATAGCCCCACAAGCCATCCAGTACCCCACCAGGCCATTCAATAGCCCCACAAGCCATCCAATGGCCCCACAAGCCATCCAGTAGCCCCAGGCCATCCATTACTCCCACAAGTCATCTAGTACTCCACCAAGCCATCAAGTACCACCCTCCAGGCCATCCCGTACCTCCCCCCAAGGCCATCCAAGACTGGCTTACCTGTATATGTGCACTACATGGTGGTGGGTCTTCCTCTGCTGTCTATTACTCAGTGTCACTGTCACCGCTGCTGCTCTGATTCATTCCCCAGTAGTCTGACTCCTGATTCTGCTGCTTGTCCTCTTTAGCTGTGTAGGTGGCCATGTAACATCCAGTTGGACGTCCCTGGAGGGCTGGCTCTGAGGCCCACTCTCTCCCCACCGCATCATCCCGTACCCTGTGGAGGGCTGGCTCTGAGGCCCACTCTCTCCCCACCACATCATCCTGTGCCCCTGCGCACCATGATGACATAAGTGCGCATGTTGTGTACACCATGCGCAGAGAAGAGGAAGAGGCAAAGCCGGGAGAGAAGCGCTTGCTGCCAGCAAGACTCACACCAGTGGTGACTGTCTGGCAGCTGCTGAGTGGCTCTGTACTCTGACATCAAGCTTTGTGGTGTGGATGATCATGTGAAGGATGATCGATCTTGCCTCGTGATGGATGCATTGGATGGAAATGGTCAGGGATCAATCAGGCAGCATACACTAAGGCCTCAGTGAGCAGCTGATTTAAATAGATGCGGACGGGGCCCTAAAGCAGGGAAGAGGACGGCTGTATCACGGCGCCCGTGATCTGGGCGACATTCTGTCCATCTCGTTGATACTGCTTTGCTATTGGCTGCTCTGTTCTGCTCCTCCTAGTGACAAGCCTTTTTATACCCTAGGCTGTCACACCGCTAGTGCCTTTTCGTGGTGTACCTGATGCCTGGCGCTAGTTGTTGTTGTTCTGATCCAGTGTATGACCCCGGACTGCCTGACCACGCTATTGGCTCGTTCCTGATTCTGTGTACCGATTCGGATTGGCTGACGTTCCTGCTTCCTGTTCTGACCCAGCCTGGCTGACGTTCCTGCTCTGTGTACTGACCCAGCGAGATTGACGACCCAGCTCTGTGTACCGACCCAGCGCGTCTGAGGATCCTGCTCCGTGTACCGACTTGGCCTGGCTGACGTCCCTGCACTGTCTACCGACTCTTCTTGGCGTGGTTCCTGTTTCTGCTGTTCCAGTGGCTCATCCGTATTACTCCTGTTTGCCCACCAGTTGGGTACCGTTCCGGCTTGCTGGTTCTAGTTTCTGTGTTCCGGTTGCTCGCATACTAGACCTGTGGTCAGAGTCTCTCTGCTTCCATTCCGTGTTGCACTCGCATGGTCTGTGTAGGTTCAGCAGGGAGCCTCCGGTGATTACCGTTGTCCAGACCACAGCACTATTAACCCCTTTGGGGGAAGGGGCCTCCGTTACCACTACCATCTTGGGCTATAAGTTTCCTGTTGATCAGCTGGGCGCTTCCGGTTGCCATCCATTTATACATTGCCCATTAACCCTTTCAGGTAGTCGTGCACACGGTGCTGGGTTGCTCCGGTAGGGCCTCCGTTTAAGCACGAGTTCTGACCAGTCCGTAGTCGTTGGTGGGCGTCCACCGTTACTCTCATTTACAGGCGTCCAGAGCCTGTGGTTGCAGTCCTGTCCTTGTTGCCTTCCACTACATACAGGCGACATTTAGTCTGATTTACGTTACGACCAGCATTGCACTGGTTAACATTGGACATTCATACACTATATGTATCTTTGACCTGACCTGTGTCAGTAGGGTGTTTTGCACTTTACTGGACCCGTGTGAGTAACTATTTGTAACCTGTCTTGTGTCAGTTTGTGCTATACTGGACCCGTGAGGGTTACATTATTCATTGTGTGCTTCAATAAAGCTGTGTTTTTACCTAAACCTAACGTGTCTGAGTGTACTGAACCGTAACAGGCTGACAGTGTGGCACATTATCATTGCTGGTGGCAGCGGCGGGCCCCCCTCGGTCGCGGGCCCTCGGTCCGTGACCGAATGCCTGAATGGTCAGTCCGCCCCTGTTAGAGACTAAACAAGCATTTAATTGGTGTATGGTAGGAAACGCCGGACTCTCCTTACTCTGAGAATTTGATCCTTCACCCTGAGAATTAGGTCATAACCCTGAGTCTTATGGTCAAATCCTGACAGTTCTCAAGTATTGAATTCTTTGGTAAACCAATTTACCCCTAGGGGACTAATAAAAATTCACACACTGATTTAAACTGGGATTTTACACCCCTCAAATGTTACAAAGGTCTCCGGTGCATTGAGAAACAATCATTTGGAGACTTACCTTGCAGTCAAGGGATGAATGCCTTATTGAGCTGGACCCTGATTCTTAAAAACAATACTGATGATTAACGCGTTTCATGTAAACAGATGATGAGTAAGTGCTGTTTGCACAAAACGCGTTGATCAAGTCTCTTGGCAATAAACAAGACCCTTGCACCCACTTACCGAGTTTCTCCTGGATATAGACATTGTTCTTCACACTTGTATGCTGTATTAACTGTTTTTATTCAGATATCTAGTTTTTACTTTATTTAAAAAAAATGTATATGGAGCAGCACAGGATTGTTTTCTATTCTTATTTCTGCTTTTGCCTTAGGTGTATTCCTATTTTTGTTACAGTGGAGCACCCCCTCTATCCTTGCTTCACTCCATTCTTTATTCATTTGGTTCATCTTTTTGTATATTAGTGTACAGTATATGTGTATATTATGGTGTGCTAGTGCTGTTATTTAGATTTCTATATTATGCTAACTATGCCTTGCTATACAGGCACTTCCTGTCTTATCTCTACATTATCTCCCCACTCACTGACACTGCTCAGCAATGCATTACCCACCTCCCCTAGTACTGACTTCCTGTCTTATCCCTACATTACCTCCCCACTCACTGACACTGCTCAGCAATGCATTGCCCACCTCTCCAGCACTGACTTCCTGTCTTATACCTACGTTACCTCCCCACTCACTGACACTGCTCAGCAATCCATTGCCCAGCTCCCCTAGCACTGACTTCCTGTCTTATCCCTACATTACCTCCCCACTCAATGACACTGCTCAGTAATTCATTACCCACCTCCCCAGCACTGACTTCCTATCTTATACCTACTATACCTCCCACACTCACTGACACTGATCATCAATGCATTACCCACCTCCCCTAGCACTGACTTCCTGTCTTATCCCTACATTACCTCCCTACTCACTGACACTGCTCAGCAATGCATTACCCACCTCCTCTAGTACTGACTTCCTGTCTTATCCTACATTACCTCCTCCACTCACTGACACTGCTGAGTAATGCATTGCCCACCTCCCCTAGCACTGACTTCCTGTCTTATCCCTACATTACCTCCTCCACTCACTGACACTGCTCAGGAATGCATTACCCACCTCCCCTAGCACTGACTTCCTGTCTTATCCCTACATTACCTCCCTACTCACTGACACTGCTCAGCAATGCATTACCCACCTTCCCTAGCACTGACTTCCTGTCTTATCACTACATTACCTCTCACACTCACTGACACTGCTCATCAATGCATTGCCCACCTCCTCTAGTACTGACTTCCTGTCTTATCCCTACATTACCTCTCACACTCACTGACACTGCTCAGTAATGCATTGCTCACCTCCCCTAGCACTGACTTCCTGTCTTATTCCTACATTACCTCTCCCACCCTCTGACAAAGTTCAGCAATGCATTGCCCATTTCTGCTAGCATTGAAAGTGTTAAGTGTTAGGGATTGATGGAGGTAATGTAGGGCTAAGACAGGAAGTTCCTACACAGCCTTAAGTACCAAAATCTATACATTTAAATAACCAAAAAGCTAGTTTTCTTAATAAGAAATTAATAATAAAACATATTGGAGATTTTGAAAGATCTTGGTGATAGGGTCTACATAAATCACTGGGAATTTGGGGAATTTTTGTTGACCCATCACCCCCCCCCACCCCATGGTGCAATTCTTTTTTTCTTAGTACATCAGCTTCACGATTATTTGATGGCATGGAGCCAGCAGAGTCACCAGCTCTGTTCCTGGCAGATCCGTGTGACTTTTTACCCACTCAGACAGGGTACAGTCAGAACAAGCAGATGTTCTATAGAATTCTATGTGATTAGAAGGGACGATACTATGAACAGAATGTTGTGAAATGATTCTCAGATGCCAGTTACAACATGAAGCAATTCCTAACAAATATGTTTTCACTGGTAGCAATTTATTTATAATACTAGTTGAACAGCCCGTTACACGGGCCACAGTGCCTCTGGCAGCCGGTCGCGGGGCAGTCACGCGCAGTGGAGACTGCCTGCGCCAGGCTGATACAGAGCTGGACGCTCCTTCGGAGCGCCCAGCTCTGTATCAGCCGCGGCGCGGGTAGTCTCTACTGCGCATGACTGCCGCACGCGCAGCAGTGTCTACTGCGCATGTTGGGCGTTACACACAACTTAGCGAATTATTATATAGGATAGGGCTTGGGTAACCACATACTGATTCTGCCTTCCAGGGACACTGAGGAGAGAAGAGAGCACCGCAGAGTTCTAACCACTACAGTGAGAACTGCCCAATGACTGCTGTGACATAAAGAGATGACTGAACAATATAAGTCTTATCTCTCAAACTTTTATGGTTTATGAGATATTCACAAGCAAAGTTTCCCCCTCCCGCCCCTTTTACCTAGTGTAAGCCATCTCTTCTCAGATGTGGAATGCAGTCCGTAGACCAGACAGTTAACAGAAGGGGACAATCTTCTTCCTATGAGAACAATGAAAGCCCTGCCCCCCTTGATAAGTTTTTCAGGTTTTTCCCTTATCTTAATTGAAGATTGTCCCTCTCTGCAATCTACCTGGGCACCTCCCTTCTGATCTGGCTGAGCAGTGTTACATTAGTAAAAGGGGCGGGAGGGGGGACACTTTGTCATTGAATTACTCTTGTACTACAGCTCTGACAGAATTGATATAACACTCTCCAAAATCCAACTACTATGATGATTAATTAGAGTTGCTTTTATTATGAAACATTACTATCCCTTTAAATCTCCTTAGGATGGTGTAGCAGCAGCATCACTGTAGATTTTAAGGCCACTGTGATATTGCACCTAAAAAAATCAAGTTTGAGCTGTTATAATTTTTTAATAAAATATCTCTCAGCAGTGGGAGTACCCTTGTTTTACTCAGCGGGATAAACCCTATAATATATATATTTTTTTACATTTTAAGTATTACTATCCCTTTAAGCTTCATGATTGATTTTTCTTTGAACTAATCATATATGGTGTGCAAGCTTGATCTATTTTTTAAAATGCCATTTTTGTTTTGATTTATCCCAAACGTAGTGTTTTAATAGATCAATTAAAACATAGCACTTGAATCATCCTTATCCTCAGTTTATGCTTGCTTAAATTATTTTAACCATTTCTTGGAAGGCTCAAGCACACTGCATTCAATTGATCAATTTAAGGTGTGCTTTATTTCATGTGAAGCTGCTCTGCTCATAGTTGGATTTGGCATGCTCATGAAATAAGAATAGTCGAATTGCAGAGTAGCGGCGGACCACTAGAGGGCAGACAAGAGCAGGGTAAGGAGAAGGTGAAGTGGAGATGTAATTGGCGTATTGCCTAGTAGCGGCAGACTACTAGAGGGCGTACAATAACAGAGAGCAGGGTAAGGCAAGTGGTGGCAGCAGAGTACAGTTGTAACCTGAATATCTTTGGTGGGCATATGTAATTTGAACATTTAATTTTTTTGTTTGTTTTTTTCTTATAGTCACATTATATATTGGAGAAATATCAGAAGCAGAAAAATGAAGATAAGCGGAGGAGTAATGAAGATAAGAAGAAGACGGAAGAGAGAAGATTACAAAGAATTCTGACACTGGACTACAGGTAAGTGTTACAGTTATGGGATAGGGATAATAGGATAGTGTTAAGGCTAGTATTGTTTCACTTTATAGAGATTGTTAGGGGTAGTGTAGGGTTAGTGTATGGGAGGCGGGGGGAGGGTGGCTGTGTTTTTAGTTCACTCTCAATGTTTGAAACTGTGTCAAACGTCCAGAGTTAGCTAGTTTCCTTTGATGTTCCCACAACTCACGCTATTTAGGGCTATTTAGCGTATGTTATGGGAACAAAACGCTGCAACAAGCATTTGGTCACATTGTGTATTTTTATGACCAGAGCTGGCCATGCCATAGATTTCTGACTGTACAGCTGTGTGTGTATGTGTGTGTGTGTGTGTGTGTGTGTGCGCGCAGCCTGGAGACTAACAATGCTTTTAGCACCATTAATAGTATCAAGCCCTGAATGTGCCTGTGTGAGTTTATGAAATGGAGTGAGTGACTGAGTGTGCCTATGTGAGTTTATGAAATGGAGTGAGTGACTGAGTGTGCCTGTGTGAGTTTATGAGATGGAGCGAGTGACTGAGTGTGCCTATGTGAGTTTATGAAATGGAGTGAGTGACTGAGTGTGCCTGTGTGAGTTTATGAAATGGAGTGAGTGACTGAGTGTGCCTATGTGAGTTTATGAAATGGAGTGAGTGACTGAGTGTGCCTGTGTGAGTTTATGAAATGGAGTGAGTGACTGAGTGTGCCTATGTGAGTTTATGAAATGGAGTGAGTGACTGAGTGTGCCTGTATGAATTTATGAGATGGAGCGAGTGACTGAGTGTGCCTATGTGAGTTTATGAAATGGAGTGAGTGACTGAGTGTGCCTGTGTGAGTCTGAGATGGAGCGAGTGACTGAGTGTGCCTGTGTGAGTTTATGAGATGGACCAAGTGTCTGAGTGTGCCTGTGTGAGTTTGTGTGACTGAGTGGTTGACTGAGTTTGCCTAAGGATCACAAAATTATCCTCAGCCAGCTAAAGCAGATAGGATTTATAGTCCAAAAGTAGCTTGAGGGCCACAGGTTGTCCACCCCTGGTATAGTTCTGAATCATGTATCATGCTTTCTTTACCTCGCTCACCTTTGGAGTACACATAACACTTATTCCTAACACTGTATCTATAAAATCCCCCAGGAAGCGCTGTGCGACAATATGTTTATTTTACAGACCAGTGCTACGTTTACATAGTGATCATAATTACATCTTTATTAGTGTCTCAGAAACAATATGTCCTCACAGGCTCTGGTCTCAGAACATGTCACTGATCATCTGAATTTCTGTATCCAGACTTCATGTTCTGCTCACTTATAAACACAACAGATTTGTGCACTTACAGGCTGATTTAAAACAACAACATATTCTGATAATAAACTCTAAGGGGTAGATTTAAAGGCAGGCATTAGTAAAAAAAAAACAAAAAAAAAAACACTAACGGGTGCGTTAACGTGTTGTAAGCCATTTAAAGGTCTGTCTTAAGAACAGGTAACGCCAGTTTGATAATCCTTACGTGCACTGAGACTCATGGAACAAGATTCCCCAGAGCCATTTAAAGGAGTGCTGTACTGTTAACGGCTGAAAAAAGATACACATAACGGACAAAAGTTAAGACCCACTTTTCTTCTGTTAGACACTTAACGGACAAAACAAAACACCCGTTACATAGGAAAACACACAAAATGCTTACCGCACAAGCATGTAAATGGAAAAATTAACCCGTGCAATGCCAAAAGAACACAAAGACATGGACAGACATCACAAATCACTCTCACGCACAACAACAAGCAACACCACAGGGACAAGGACCCCCCAAAAAACACCAACACAACATGACATGGAACAATGGGGGCTATCACACAACACGGACACCTGCCAATACAAAACAAGCTCACCTGTGCAACATCACCACACGATCCAGATGCAACCTGCACCCCACAATTTCACACCTGCAACTGACAGAGACACAGCAATCAGAACACAACACATATGAAAACACAGACACATCTGACAAACTTACCTGGACAACAAACACCTTCCCATTGGTCAGCACTCACCTCATCACCACACCTACACAATGCCCTACCAGATACTTAAAGGGACAGCTTACCACACTCACTTGTGGCTTGTTTTCCACTCAGGGAGAGAGAGAGAGATAGAGAGAGAACAATAAGTATGTTGGGATACTTATTGATGCGAAGACTGCGGAGAAGGAGTGCAAGGGCAAGAGCTAGGGAACCCCAGCAACCCCCTGGCACACCTGATCAACAGCTGTCACCTGCTGCAAGTGAGGAGGCTGTGACTCAAAAGCCACACAGGAGCCCATCCCCACCTGGAGGACAGCAACTGCCTGCGCATGCACAGCTGCAGCAACAGGATGCTCCACAGCAACAGGATGCTCCCCAGCGACCCCTGCAGCAGATGAGGATGTATAGACGACCACCAAGGCCCAGGGTATACTGCCCAAGGGTTACCATCTTTGGAATGACCGATGATGAGGTGATTGATCGTTACAGGTTGAGGCCACACAGCATCATTGCCTTGTATGAGGTAATCAAGGATCAGGTGGATCCCATCTACATCCACAACCATGCCCTATCTGGCCTGCAAAAACTCCTCTGTGCCATACACTTCATGGCAAGTGGTGCCTTCCAGTCGACAGAAGGTTACGCATCTGGCATGTCACAGGCCACATTCTCCAGAGTGCTGGCCCAGGTCTTGCCAGCCCTCAAAAGCAAGGCCAGTACCTATATACATTTCCCCACCACCGACATGGACTGGATACATCTTAAGCAGGGCTTTCATGCAAGGGGAGGCATGCCCAGGGTCATGGGTGCTATAGATTGCACCCATGTCAGTATCAAAGCCCCAGCACGTGACGCACAGCTCTCGTGATTCGTACATTCTCCAAAACTCCTCAGTACACAGAGACTTAGAGAATGGAACTTATACAGGGGGATGGCTTCTGGGCGAGTTCACAATACTACATCACACACATCCACAGGTGTAAACACAACACTACTCAGCATGCTCCTACACCACAGCTACTACTTCCACCACACAAAACATCATTCACACAACATGTGCTCCCTGTCTCACCATGTCATTCACATTACACACGTGATACTGGCTATGGCTGCAAGTCCTGGCTACTGACCCCTGTGGCCAATCCACAAACAGATGCCCAGGAAACATACAACCAGGCTCATGGCAGAACTCGGAATGCCACTGAGTGGACTTTTGGCCTCCTGAAATCTCGATTCCGATGTCTTGACCACTCGAGGGAGCACTGCAGTATGACCCAGGAAAAGTGTGTCATCATAATGGCATGTGTAATACTGCACATCGCAGTGGACACCAGGCTGGTGGATCATATCCAGGCCCCCCCCACCTAAAGTGCCCATGTTGAGAAGACCCTGAGGGAGGCCCAGATCAGAGAAAGTCTCATCATGGACCACTTTAGCTGTGAGTAACAATCCATGCAAGTCCTCCATCGGTCCTGTGAATTGGTACCAACACACTAACCACACCACACATGATGTTCTGTTTCACTCCACAGGATCATTGACACAGCACTGCACTGGCAGCAGTATGGCGCCAAACATCATTCATACTATGGACGTGGCATATTGTGTGTGGGGATTCCAAAACCATCTTCCATTCCCTTCGCCACGTTGACGTTGATACCTCAAGGATACCATGCACACCCTCAGGAGAAACAAGGTACAAAACATAACCCATGTTCAGCATCTGACCAGGCTTGATTGATAGCAACTAACGTGATTTGCCATGATCATAGCCAGACCAAACATGGTACCCTTGTAGCGAAAGAGTGTTAACACTCTGTCACATCAGGGGTTAAAGGGCCATTGGAGTCAACATGGGACCTGTACTTTGCTAGAGCTGAGAAGAGCAGCAGAGTGATGGATCTACGGTGTATTGTTACACAACCTAGAGGTCATGAAATGTGGATCAGATCTCTAGGGACATCATGCTGACCTGTGAGTGTGTAGTGATATGTGGCCCTGACAGAAATACACAAATCAACAAAAATGTCATAATAGTTCCATGAAACAAATAAAATTGGGCTGCCACTGTTACTCTCAGAGTGGCATCACAAATTCATTTGTTTCATGGAGCTCTCAGAACATACTTGTTGATGTGTGTATTCTTGTCAGGGTCACATATCCCTAGGGCTGCTTCACATTCCCTTAGTTCTCTACATAATGGGTTACAGACGAGTACACAACACATTACAAAGGAATGGTTTGTGTACTCACCTGTAACGAAAAAGATTGAGGGGATTAGGAAGTTGAAGTTGTTGCATGATGATCAGTTCGAGGGTGCTGATCCAAATCCTGTCCTCTTGTCCCACAGGCATCCATAACATGATCCATTCTTGGACAGAAGATCTTCCATGTGACTGGACTTACGTCTTGACAACACTTCTATGAAGCTCACCCTTGGTGTTTCAAGTGTTTGTGCTGGTGATGCAATGTTTGACCTGATGTTTACAGCAACCTCTACTGGAACATTCTCACATAGACACAGAAAACACTGATTCATGTGTGTACTAACATCCAGGTATCAAACCTGTGCAGTTAGGCTGCTCATCTACAAAGTTGTCAGACCTTGTGGACAACACATGAGCAGGACAGTAGTTTTTCTAAAGTATTAATATTTAGTTTCAAAGTACATGTAGTGTGCTCATACAAGTGTTTAATGCATATAGGCAATATACCCAGAAAACACACGTACATTCTAATGTACTTTGAGACACCATAAAGAAGAACCATCACTATTCAATCTGTGTATGTATGAAGAAATGTTGGATTTCACATGTGTCAATGCGTAACCACACTCCAGGCTAGAGTATCCCCCATACATTGGAAGGCATGACCCACATCACAGGAGTTCACTACTTGTTTGCCAGTGAGTGGACTCTGTGATGTATTCATGCAAACAGATGATGGCAGAGATACACTAATGTGTGTTGGGAGTGATAAAGAGGTGATCCAGAGGACATACTTCCACAGTGATTTCATGTCCACGGTTTCTGTGTTGCATAATATAATCAATGTTCTGAGACTGCTTTAGTTTGACATTTCTCAGTACATGGGCTACATCAACACACAACCAGACCAAGTGGACAAGTATTATCACGGTGAAGTGTGTTACAACCTTATTAAAACAACAACTGTCAGTACCTTCCTGGTTTGCGGAACCGAGCGGGGAGATCCTGGATGCCCGCTTCGGCTTCCTCAGTGCTTCTGCGCATGCGCCGTCGCCATGGTTACGGACGTGCGGCGGCGTCATGACGTGGGCCTATTAGAGGAGCGCACGGATAGTATCCGGCGCTCAGTATTCTGTCCTGGTTCGTGGGAGAGCAGCTTCTTCCTGCTCTCTCCATGTTAGGCGGATCGTTAGCCCTTTCAGCACCCTTCCTTCAGTGACCCCTTGGAGTCCGTTATACTGGCCATCTGGTGCTACCTGTTCAGGCCAGGCCTGCTTCGCTCCCTAGCTTCCAGGCAGTGGATGCCTGTATTGCCACCTTGGGTCCTGTCTTCTCTTGCAGTCCTGCTTATAGGGTCCGACCTCCAGAATCCGTTTGCTCTGTACCTACAACTCCTGAAGGACCTCTCCAGCTCAGCTCTCTGTGTGCTTGGGATCTCCAGTCCTAGATCTTCACCTCCTGTGTGCGTCTCCTGGATATTTTCAGCTCCTTTTCCTCTAGATTTGGTGAGTGCTTTTATCATTGTTTCTTGTGATATTTGACTCTCCCTGGGGCTGGTGGTGGAACGTTTCTCCCTGGGGTGTGTTCTCCTGGGCCTTCCTCAGCTCAACTGAGGGGGGTCATCTGGCTTCGCGGCCAGCATCTTTATTCAGCTCCGGCTGCAGCGAGACACTCTGCAGGGGGACCTACGCTCGCCAGCCGTGTACCCAAGCGCCGATCCCTAGCCTTCACTCCCCCAGCCCTTGTTGGAGGAGTCACTTATTTTTACTGGGATTCCCCATTTTGTATGTTCTCTGTTAGTCCTGCTTCTGGGTTCCATTCATAGCTAATTAATTTACTGAACAGCTGACATAATACTGAGCCCCCTAACATGGAACCCGCAGGGCTTATGGATGCTCTTACTGCTCTGAGCACCCAGCTTTCCACATTATCGGCTTCTATTCAGGAGCTTCAGAATAATCAGGCGGTGCTCCAGCATAGATTGCAAGAGCTCCAACCTGTGTCTCCACCTCAGGTGCCCACTGCGGCCCCTTCGGGTCATCCCCTGGAGTTTGGGGCTTCTGCCCCTGAACCCAGGGTCCCTCTTCCAGAGCGTTTCAGTGGGGACAGGAGACAATATAAGACATTTATGACAGCTTGCGAACTCCTGTTCGCTATAAATCCCCGGACCTATGCGTCTGATTTTGTTAAGGTTCGCACAACCATATCCCTGCTAACCAGGGAACCGCAAGCCTGGGCATTCAACCTCTTACAAGAGGATAGCCCTCTGCTCCATTCTTGGTTGTCATTTCATAGGGCAATGGATACCCTGTATGACGACCCCATGTGCTCCGCTTCCGCACAGACTGCCATTAGGGCACTTACTCAGGGGCGTCGTCCGGTTGAGGACTACATAGCAGAGTTCCGTAGATTGTCCATAGAGACCCAGTGGAACGAGCCTGCTCTTCTGGATCAGTTTCGTCTGGGCCTCACCGATGCTCTGAAGGATGAGCTGGCTCGTGTCGGTATACCTCCCTCTCTAGAAGACCTCATGCTTCTGGTTATCCGCATAGACCGTCGCTTACGAGAGAGATGCAGGGAACGTTTGACATCGGTCCAAGCGCTTCCTTGTGTGACGTCGGTGCCTCCTGCTCCCTCGTCATCCATGACTCAGGAGGAACCTATGCAGCTAGGCATCGTTCGTGGCCCTCTGTCAGAAGAGGAGAAGGCTCGTAGACGTCGCCTGAACTTATGCCTTTACTGTGGGGAAGGTGGACACCTCCTCCGGACCTGCGGCAAGAGACCCCAGAATCCCAGAGGTAAGAACACGCTACATGGTGATTGGCTGAGTTCATCTGCCATCACCCCTAACCATTTGTCTCTTGTGGTTTGTCTGCAGTGGGACAAAGAAGAACATAGGATCCCAGCCGTTATCGATTCGGGTGCTAGTGGGTGCTTTCTGGACTCCAACGTGGCCGCAAATCTAGGGGTTCCCCTAGTACACAAGACACCATCTTTGCAACTTCATATGGCTGATGGAAGGCCGCACCAGAGTGGTCCAGTGCTACAGGAGACTCGATTGCTTCGTTTGTCGGTGGAACCACATCACCAGGAGATGCTGTCCTTTGATGTGATTTCCTCTCCATTACACCCTCTCATTCTTGGGTTGCCATGGTTACGAAGAGTAAACCCGTCTATTAACTGGTCCCTTGGCACCGTTTCGTTTCCTTCTGCAAGGTCTGACGACTCACATCTTCTAGCTACCCGTCCTGTGCCACCATCAGCATTGCCTTCTGTCTACCACGAATACTCAGATGTGTTCGACCAACGAGGTGTTGATAGGTTACCCCCTCATCGGTTGTACGACTGTCCGATAGATTTGCTACCAGGGGCACCTATTCCGTATGGCCGTATATTCCCACTGTCTGGACCAGAGCTTCTGCACTTGAAGACGTATTTGGCGGAAAACCTCCAGAAAGGTTTTATCCGTCCTTCCACTTCACCAGCTGGTGCAGGAATCTTTTTTATTGGAAAGAAGGATGGGGGTTTAAGGCCTTGTGTTGATTACCGAGAACTGAACAACATCACGGTGAAGAATCGGTACCCGCTTCCTTTAATACCAGAACTTTTGGAACGTATTTCTCACGCAACCATCTTTACCAAAATAGACCTGCGTGGAGCATATAACCTGGTCCGTATTAAAGAGGGTGATGAGTGGAAGACGGCCTTTCGCACTCGCTATGGACACTTCGAATATCTGGTGATGCCTTTCGGGCTGTGTAACGCCCCAGCAACCTTCCAGTGTTTTGTGAACGACATTTTCTCTGATCTCCTGGACCAGTATGTCGTGATATATCTGGATGATATACTGATCTTTTCACCGTCGCTATCCGAACATCGCCAGCATGTTCGCTCTGTCCTTGCTCGTTTACGGAACCATTCCCTGTTCGCCAAGATCGAGAAGTGTGCTTTTGAGGTATCAGAGGTGGAATTCTTGGGGTTTCTCATTTCTCCTGGTCACATACGGATGGACCCCCGTAAGGTTTCTGCAATCTTGGAGTGGCCCACACCTATGAACAAGAGGGCAGTTCAACGATTCATTGGGTTCGCTAACTTTTACAGGCGATTTATCAGGGATTTCTCCAAACTTATTGCCCCCATTACGCTACTTACAAAACATGATACAGCTTTCCACTGGACCGACACCGCTAACCAGGCATTTTGCAGACTGAAAGAATTATTCACTAGAGCACCTGTTCTGTCTCAACCGAACATTCATAAACCATTTGTGCTGGAGGTTGATGCTTCGGATATCGCAACAGGAGCAGTTCTGTCTCAAAGGTCAGGAGTAAGGGATCAACTACATCCAGTAGCCTATTACTCTAGACGGTTGACCCCTGCAGAGGTGAACTACACCGTGAGCGATAAAGAATTGTTAGCAATCAAGAATGCTTTGGAGGAATGGCGGCACCTACTGGAGGGGGCAGAACATCCTGTTATGGTTTTCACAGACCATAGGAACCTTGAGTATCTAAGGAATGCTCGTCGGTTGTGTGCTCGGCAAGCCCGCTGGGCGCTTTATTTCTCTCGGTTTCGCTTACATATAACCTACCGACCTGGGTCCAGGAATCAGAAAGCAGACGCCTTATCTCGTATGTTTCCTCAAAGAGCTCCGCCTGATCTTCCTCCAGATACGATTCTACCAGCTGCAACATTCCTGCTAACCACCCAACCTCTACTAGTCAGGATCAAGCAACATCCTCAGGAGGATCAAGCATTTATCCAAAAGCATATGTTACAACTCAGAGAGGGTTGGTGGTATAGAGATAACTGTGTTTTTGTTCCACTACCTTTTCGTCAAGAGGTGCTACACACGTCTCATGACGCCCCTGCATCCGGCCATGGAGGAATAGCGCAGACTTTGGAGCTGGTTCAACGTCACTTTTGGTGGCCTGAGATGAGACAAGATGTACAGGCATACGTGTCAACCTGTAACACCTGTATCCAGGCCAAACACCAACATACAAAACCGTCCGGTCATTTACATCCTTTACCCATACCCACTATGCCCTGGAGAGACATCTCCTTGGATTTCATCACGGATTTACCACCGTCCAGCAAGAACACCACAATACTGGTAGTCGTGGACCGCTTCTCTAAGATGGCGCACTTCGTTGCTACCACGGGACTACCGTCTGCTGCACAGACAGCCACCTTGTTTATACGAGAAGTCTTCCGATTACATGGATTACCTTCCTCTATAGTGTCCGATAGAGGCTCCCAGTTCACCTCCCGGTTTTGGAGATCGCTGTGTCATGCGCTCCGAATTCAGTGCAACTACTCATCTGGATACCATCCACAGTCCAACGGGCAGACAGAGCGAGTGAATCAGACATTAGAACAGTATCTACGCTGTTACACCACTCACCTCCAAAATAACTGGACTTCTCTCCTGCCTGTTGCCGAGTTCGCCTATAATAACCACCTACACCAGTCCTCCCACTCAACTCCTTTCTTCATTACATACGGTTATCACCCTCAACTGTTTCCGGGTCTAGCGTCACGTCCTTCGGTTCCTGCAGTCTCACATCGACTTCAGCATCTTCGACAATGCCATCGTCTACTCCGGCTTACATTGGCAAAGACGCAACTACAGACCAAGCATCAGGCAGACAAACATCGGAGTCCTGAACCGGCCTATAAAGTGGGAGACCGGGTCTGGGTGTCTACAGCCCACATCCGAATGTCCTGTCCTTCTCGGAAATTGGGTCCTCGCTTCCTTGGCCCCTTTCGAATTAACCGCAAGATCAATTCAGTAGCGTTCCGTTTATCCATGCCTTCTTCGTTTCGGATCCACCCCACGTTCCATGTCTCTCAGCTCCGTCCGTGGAAAGCGTCTCCTTATCCACATCGGGACCCTACCTGCCCTCCTCCCGTTTTGGTGGACGGTTCAGAGGAATATGAGGTCCAATCGATCCTTGATTCTCGGTTGAGACGTGGTCGGCTTGAGTACCTGGTGGATTGGAAGGGGTATGGTCCGGAGGAGAGAACGTGGGAACCCTCTCATCAGGTTCATGCTCCTGCATGTGTTCGGTCATTCCACCATCTGCACCCTTCTCGTCCTAATCCTAGTTCCGTCCTGAGGCCGTCCTTGGGTAGGGGGCTCTGTCAGTACCTTCCTGGTTTGCGGAACCGAGCGGGGAGATCCTGGATGCCCGCTTCGGCTTCCTCAGTGCTTCTGCGCATGCACCGTCGCCATGGTTACGGACGTGCGGCGGCGTCATGACGTGGGCCTATTAGAGGAGCGCACGGATAGTATCCGGCGCTCAGTATTCTGTCCCGGTTCGTGGGAGAGCAGCTTCTTCCTGCTCTCTCCATGTTAGGCGGATCGTTAGCCCTTTCAGCACCCTTCCTTCAGTGACCCCTTGGAGTCCGTTATACTGGCCATCTGGTGCTACCTGTTCAGGCCAGGCCTGCTTCGCTCCCTAGTAGTGATGAGCGAGCACCCCAATGCTCGGATGTTCGGGTGCTCTGACCGAGCACCCCCTGAGGCTCGAGTGCTCGGCCGAGCATCCGAGCCCCATTGAAGTCAATGGGAGGACTCGAGCATTACACCAGGCACCCCCTGCTCTGATGAGGGGAGGGTGCCTGGTCCATAGGAAAAGGGCAGAAAAAGATGGAAACACTACAGAAATGGTTCAGGGACAGCATAGGGAGGATGTCTGGATGCACCTTGGACTCCAACATCGCTGCTGGGAACGATCTTTCGCCCGTAGTACGCCATTTTTACAGACTGACCGTAAAACACACAAAAAGGAAAATAAAAATGACTTTAGGCGAAAAATTGTTACCAAACAGTATTTGCTGTATATTTACTTGTATATCATCTGCAAATTCTCCCAAAAATTTCATCGATTTTCTGAAGTGAGGCCATGATTAAGAGGGAAACGTGCGCAGAGGCAAATTATCCCAAAAATTTCCTTGATTTTCAGAACTGAGGCCATGATTAAGATGGAAACGTGCGCTGAGCTGACCATCTAAAACATTATGGGTGAGGGTCTGCTGCAGAGCTGACCATCCTAAACATTATATGCGAAGGCCCGCTAGTGAGCTGACGCTATAAAACATTATATGAGAAGGCCCGCTGGTGAGCTGACCTATATAAAAATTGGCAAACAGGGCCCGCTGGTGAGCTGGCCCTATATAAAAATTATATCACAGGGCCCGCTGGTGAGCTGGCCCTATATAAAAATTATAGCACAGGGCATATGGAAGAGGAGGAGGAGGATGAGAAGATTAAGAGTCAACCATATACCCGTTTTTTGGGTGGAAGGGGTGAATGGGAATACAGAGTATTCCCATCATTGTAAATAACATATATAAAGTGAGTTTATGTTCCCCCGGGGCTTTCCTCCAGTGGAGTGGAGAAGTCAGGGGAAATCCAGGCCTTGTTCATTTTTATAAGTGTCAACCTATCAGCATTGTCGGTGGAAAGGCGGATACGCTTATCTGTTATGATGCCACCAGCAGCACTAAATACCCGCTCAGACAGAACGCTGGCGGCAGGGCAGGCCAGCACCTCCAAGGCGTAGAGTGCCAGTTCATACCACGTGTCCAGCTTGGACACCCAGTAGTTGTAAGGCACAGAGGGATCATTGAGGACGCTGACACGGTCTGCTACGTACTCCTTCACCATCTTCCAAAACTTTTCCCTCCTTGTGACACTAGGCTGCGCATCAGGGTGAGGGTGCTGGCGGGGTGTCATGAAGGTGTCCCACGCCTTGGAGAGTGTTGCCCTGCCTTTGTCGGAACTGCTGTGTGCTCCCCTTTTCTCCCCTTCTCGGTTGGCCAAGGTAGCACGTACTCTGCCGCCAGCGTTGTCAGATGGAAAATTTTGGAGCAATTTTTCAACAAGAACCTTCTGGTATTGCACCATTTTGCTTGTCCTCTCCACCGGAGGAATGAGAGATGAGAAATTCTCTTTGTAGCGGGGGTCCAGAAGGGTGAACACCCAGTAATCCGTGTTGTCTAAAATGCGTACAACGCGTGGGTCACGGGAAAGGCAGCCTAACATAAAGTCAGCCATGTGTGCCAGAGTACCAACAGTCAAGATTTCGCTGTCCTCACCAGGAGGCTGACTCTCAATATCCTCATCCTCTTCCTCCTCTTCTGCCCACCCACGCTGAAGAGATGGAACTAAAGTTCCATGGCTACCCTCTGTAGCGGAGGCAACCGTGTCTTCCTCCTCCTCCTCCTCCTCCTCCTCCTCCTCCGCCTCCTCCAATTGTCGCTGAGAAGACGAAGTGAGCGTGCTCTGGCTATCACCTTGTGTAAGCTCTTCCTCCCCCATTTCCACCTCTTCCACATGCAAAGCGTCGGTTTTAATTGTGAGCAGCGAGCGTTTCAGTAGACACAGAAGTGGGATGGTTACACTGATAATAGCGTTATCGCCGCTCACCATCTGTGTCGATTCCTCAAAATTGCGTAAAACCTCGCAGAGGTCTGACATCCATTCCCACTCCTCACTTCTGATTACAGGAAGTTGAATGGAGAGGCGACGACCGTGTAACAGCTGGTACTCCACTACTGCCCTCTGCTGCTCACAAAGCCGGGCCAACATGTGGAAGGTGGAGTTCCAGCGCGTGCTCACGTCACACAGCAGCCGGTGAGCTGGCAATTGTAAGCGCTGCTGCAGCTTCAACAGGCCGGCCGAAGCTGTAGATGACTTACGGAAATGTGCACACACGCGGCGCACCTTGGTCAAGAGATCATGCACATTGGGGTAGGTTTTTAGAAATCGCTGCACCACTAAATTAAATACATGCGCTAGGCATGGTACGTGTGTGAGCTTGCCGAGCTCCAAAGCCGCCACCAAGTTACGCCCATTATCACACACAACCATGCCTGGTTGCAGGTTGAGTGGCGAGAGCCACTGCTCGGTCTGGTGACTAATCCCCTGCAACAGCTCTGAGGCCGTGTGCTGTTTGTCCCCAAGGCAGATCAGCTTCAGCACGGCCTGTTGACGCTTCCCCACTGCAGTGCTACACTGCTTCCAGCTACTGGCTGATGGGGGAGTGGCGGTGTGTGTAGAGAATTCGGAGGTGGAAACGGAGGAGGAGGAGCCAATAACATAGGTGCTGGTGGAAACCCTGATGGAGGTAGGGCCCGCAATCCTCGGCGTGGGTAGCACCCGTGCCATCCCAGGGTCCGAGTCGCTCCCAGCCTCCACGACATTCACCCAGTGTGCCGTCAGGGAAATGTAGCGTCCCTGGCCACAAGCACTTGTCCATGTGTCAGTCGTTAAGTGGACCTTCCCAGTAACTGCGTTGGTCAGGGCACGGGTGATGTTACGGGACACATGGTGGTGTAATGCGGGGATGGCACACCGGGAAAAGTAGTGGCGGCTGGGGACCGCGTACCGAGGGACAGCTGCTGCCATCAGGCTGCGGAAGGACTCAGTGTCCACAAGCCTAAATGGCAGCATTTCGATGGCCAGTAATTTTGAAAGGTGTGAGGTTAGTGCTATGGCCTGTGGGTGGGTGGCTGGGTACTTTCTCTTGCGCTCAAATGCCTGGGGTAACGACATTTGGACGCTGTGCTGGGACAGGGAAGTGGATGTGGTCGCTGATGGTGCTTCAGATGCTACAGGTGCAGGGCGGGAGGTATGCGGGCCTGCGCCTTCGACAGGCGATTGGCCGGCACCGAAAACAGGGGAAGAGGAGGCAGTGGTGTGGCCTGCAGACACAGATGGGCGATCCAGGCGTTCCTCCCACTTACTACGGTGCTTGGATGCCATGTGTCGGATCATGCTGGTGGTGGTGAGGTTTCTAGTGTTCATGCCTCGGCTCATTCTGGTGTGGCACAGGTTGCAAACTACAATTCTTTTGTCGTCCGCACTTTCCTTAAAAAAACGCCATACCGCGGAACACCTACCCTTTGGCAAGGTAGATTTACGCAAGGGGGTGCTCCGTGGAACATTTGCGGGCCGGTTTGGTGCGGTCCGCCTTCTTTCTGTTGCCACACCACTGCCTCTTCCAGCCTGTTGCGGTGCTGCAGATGGCTCACCCTCAGGACTGCTGTCATCGCTCGGCTCTACACCTTCCCAGGTGGGGTCAGTCACCTCATCGTCCACCAAGTCCTCCTCCACTTCCTCACTCTGATCATCCTCCTCAAGTCTTGATCCCACCACATACTCAGTCATTGACAACTGTATAACATTCTCCTCAACAAGGTCTTGAGACGGAAATAGTGGTTGATTTAATGGCAACTGTGTCTCATCATCATCATCATCATCCACTACTTCCTTTGACCTTAAATGCCGTTCACATCTGTCATCTTCTTGTGATTGGGTAGCCTCTAGAGGTTGTGAATCAGGGCACAAGATGTCATGTTCCTCTGCAAGCGTGCTTGGAGAGAGGGTCAAATGAAGGATTGGTGATGAGACGAGCTCATCACTATATCCCAGTGTGGGATCACTTCTTTGACCAGACCGTGTATGGTGGGAGGAAGGATGATCAGAGTGAGGATTATGTTGACCAGACTCTTGGCTACTGAGAGTGGACTTGGTGGAAGACAGGGTGGTGCTTAACCGACTGGAAGCAGTATCAGCTGTCATCCAACCGACCACCTGTTCGCACTGGTCGGACCTCGAGAGTGATGTCCTGCGACGCCCTGTGAAATCAGACATGAAGCTAGGTATGGTGGATGTCTTTCTTTCTTGTGCTCTGGCACCAGGCACAGTTTCTCCGCGTCCTGACCCGCGCCCTGAACTTTCAGGATCACGTCCACTTCCCCGTCCCTTTTTACCCGCCTTCTTCATCTTACACGATATATATGACTTTAATATATATGAGTTTGAAAACTTAACAGTATTTCTTCCTATTCTGCAACTGTGCAGAGTACACAGAATAGGCTGTTAAACGGCGTTGAAACACACTGAATGGAATATGTGACTTTAATATTTGAGTTTGAAAACTTAACAGTATTTCTTCCTATTCTGCAACTGTGCAGAGTACACAGAATAGGCTGCTAAACTGCGGTGACACACACTGAATGGAATAAGTGACTTTAATATTTGAGTTTGAAAACTTAACAGTATTTCTTCCTATTCTGCAACTGTGCAGAGTACACAGAATAGGCTGTTAAACGGCGGTGAAAGACACTGAATGGAATATGTGACTTTAATATTTGAGTTTGAAAACTTAACAGTATTTCTTCCTATTCTGCAACTGTGCAGAGTACACAGAATAGGCTGTTAAACGGCGTTGAAACACACTGAATGGAATATGTGACTTTAATATTTGAGTTTGAAAACTTAACAGTATTTCTTACTATTCTGCAACTCTGCAGAGTACACAGAATAGGCTGTTAAACGGCGGTGAAAGACACTGAATGGAATATGTGACTTTAATATTTGAGTTTGAAAACTTAACAGTATTTCTTATAATTCTGGAACTGTACAGAGTACACAGAATAGGCTGTTAAACGGCGGTGAAAGACACTGAATGGAATATGTGACTTTAATATTTGAGTTTGAAAACTTAACAGTATTTCTTCCTATTCTGCAACTGTGCAGAGTACACAGAATAGGCTGTTAAACGGCGTTGAAACACACTGAATGGAATATGTGACTTTAATATTTGAGTTTGAAAACTTAACAGTATTTCTTACTATTCTGCAACTCTGCAGAGTACACAGAATAGGCTGTTAAACGGCGGTGAAAGACACTGAATGGAATATGTGACTTTAATATTTGAGTTTGAAAACTTAACAGTATTTCTTATAATTCTGGAACTGTACAGAGTACACAGAATAGGCTGTTAAACGGCGGTGAAAGACACTGAATGGAATAAGTGACTTTAATATTTGAGTTTGAAAACTTAACAGTATTTCTTCCTATTCTGCAACTGTGCAGAGTACACAGAATAGGCTGCTAAACTGCGGTGACACACACTGAATGGAATAAGTGACTTTAATATTTGAGTTTGAAAACTTAACAGTATTTCTTCCTATTCTGCAACTGTGCAGAGTACACAGAATAGGCTGTTAAACGGCGTTGAAACACACTGAATGGAATATGTGACTTTAATATTTGAGTTTGAAAACTTAACAGTATTTCTTACTATTCTGCAACTCTGCAGAGTACACAGAATAGGCTGTTAAACGGCGTTGAAACACACTGAATGGAATAAGTGACTTTAATATTTGAGTTTGAAAACTTAACAGTATTTCTTATAATTCTGGAACTGTACAGAGTACACAGAATAGGCTGTTAAACGGCGTTGAAACACACTGAATGGAATATGTGACTTTGATATTTTAGTTTGAAGACTTAACAGTATTTCTTCCTATTCTGCAACTGTGCACAGTACACAGAATGTGCTGCTACACTGCGGCGAAGCACACTGAATGGAATATGTGACTTTTAAATTTTAGTTTGAAGACTTAACAGTATTTCTTCCTATTCTGCAACTCTGCACAGTACACAGAATGTGCTGCTAAACTGCGGCGAAGCACACTGAATGGAATATGTGACTTTGATATTTTAGTTTGAAGACTTAACAGTATTTCTTCCTATTCTGCAACTGTGCACAGTACACAGAATGTGCTGCTACACTGCGGCGAAGCACACTGAATGGAATATGTGACTTTTAAATTTTAGTTTGAAGACTTAACAGTATTTCTTCCTATTCTGCAACTCTGCACAGTACACAGAATGTGCTGCTACACTGCGGCGAAGCACACTGAATGGAATATGTGACTTTTAAATTTTAGTTTTAAAAACTTAACAGTATTTCTTCCTATTCTGCAACTCTGCACAGTACACAGAATGTGCTGCTACACTGCGGCGAAGCACACTGAATGGAATATGTGACTTTGATATTTTAGTTTGAAGACTTAACAGTATTTCTTCCTATTCTGCAACTCTGCACAGTACACAGAATGTGCTGCTACACTGCGGCGAAGCACACTGAATGGAATATGTGACTTTGATATTTTAGTTTGAAGACTTAACAGTATTTCTTCCTATTCTGCAACTCTGCACAGTACACAGAATGTGCTGCTAAACTGCGGCGAAGCACACTGAATGGAATATGTGACTTTGATATTTTAGTTTGAAGACTTAACAGTATTTCTTCCTATTCTGCAACTCTGCACAGTACTCAGAATGTGCTGCTACACTGCGGCGAAGCACACTGAATGGAATATGTGACTTTTAAATTTTAGTTTTAAAAACTTAACAGTATTTCTTCCTATTCTGCAACTCTGCACAGTACACAGAATGTGCTGCTACACTGCGGCGAAGCACACTGAATGGAATATGTGACTTTGATATTTTAGTTTGAAGACTTAACAGTATTTCTTCCTATTCTGCAACTCTGCACAGTACACAGAATGTGCTGCTACACTGCGGCGAAGCACACTGAATGGAATATGTGACTTTGATATTTTAGTTTGAAGACTTAACAGTATTTCTTCCTATTCTGCAACTCTGCACAGTACACAGAATGTGCTGCTAAACTGCGGCGAAGCACACTGAATGGAATATGTGACTTTGATATTTTAGTTTGAAGACTTAACAGTATTTCTTCCTATTCTGCAACTCTGCACAGTACTCAGAATGTGCTGCTAAACTGCGGCGACGCACACTGAATGGAATACGTGACTTTGATATTTTAGTTTGAAGACTTAACAGAATGTGCTCTAATCTGCAACTTTGCACACTAAACAGAATGTGCTCTAATCTGCAACTTTGCACACTAAACAGAATGTGCTCTAATCTGCAACTTTGCACACTAAACAGAATGTGCTCTAATCTGCAACTGTGCACACTAAACAGAATGTGCTCTAATCTGCAACTTTGCACACTACACAGAATATATATATTTTTTTTTTTTTTTTTTGTTTTTTTCCCCCCACACCAAATAACCTGCTGCCCCCACACACAGTAGTCCTAAAAAGGACTTTTGGTTCTTTTTTTTTCACAATTTTTGTTTTTTTCCTCCCTACACTGCCTTTCCCTTCCTATCCTCAGCTCTCCCTGGCTCAGACTGAGCCGAACTCGCTGGTCAGGTGCTATACAGCACCTGACCACGGGTTCTGGCCAGCCAATCAGTGTAATGCCAGCAGCCAACATGGCTGCTGGCATTACACCGATGTCAGAGCCTCCCTGCACGTTTATTGGCTGCGCAGCAGGCGCAAAACGTGCGGGGAGGAGACACGAACATGGCGGGCGAGCACATGCGGTACTCGTACGAGTACCGCCATGTGCCGAGCAGAGCGATGCTCGTGCCGATCCGAGCATCGGCCGAGCATGCTCGCTCAACACTACTCCCTAGCTTCCAGGCAGTGGATGCCTGTATTGCCACCTTGGGTCCTGTCTTCTCTTGCAGTCCTGCTTATAGGGTCCGACCTCCAGAATCCGTTTGCTCTGTACCTACAACTCCTGAAGGACCTCTCCAGCTCAGCTCTCTGTGTGCTTGGGATCTCCAGTCCTAGATCTTCACCTCCTGTGTGCGTCTCCTGGATATTTTCAGCTCCTTTTCCTCTAGATTTGGTGAGTGCTTTTATCATTGTTTCTTGTGATATTTGACTCTCCCTGGGGCTGGTGGTGGAACGTTTCTCCCTGGGGTGTGTTGTCCTGGGCCTTCCTCAGCTCAACTGAGGGGGGTCATCTGGCTTCGCGGCCAGCATCTTTATTCAGCTCCGGCTGCAGCGAGACACTCTGCAGGGGGACCTACGCTCGCCAGCCGCGTACCCAAGCGCCGATCCCTAGCCTTCACTCCCCCAGCCCTTGTTGGAGGAGTCACTTATTTTTACTGGGATTCCCCATTTTGTATGTTCTCTGTTAGTCCTGCTTCTGGGTTCCATTCATAGCTAATTAATTTACTGAACAGCTGACAACAACTCAACTTACTGGAGAACCCAATGCTCACCCCTGGATTTCCATGGTTGTGCTACACATTGAAATCCTATGGTGATCATTGGGTTCCCCAGTAAGTCAGTTTCACAATAACAGTGTGAATCAAAGACTATTTTGCTGCATGTTCCATCTGTCCTGCTTGTTAGTTCTCTGCTAAGTCAAATAGCTGTTTGTTTGGTTAACCCCTTAAATACAACAACTGATGCAGACGAATGTTCATTGTTGCACCAGTTGTTGTGCTAAGGGGAAGGTTTTGTTCAAATTCAACCCACATCGCCATATAACACTGTCATGTTATATGGCTCCAGGGATGGATTGCCAGTTGAATTTGTACAACAGTGTGTGTGTGTGTGTGTGTGAACCCATGTTGTAACATCTCACAAACATGTTACCTAGGCTGAAGTTGTGTTCATTGCTTGGCAATGCATTGGAGACAACTCTGCCACCCAAGCTATCACCAAACACAAAGCATATCAGACAGGATTCAAAAGCACAATGTCTTGTTTATTGAGGGGGAACATGACAAGTTGGGCAGTTTATTTTTTTTCGTGGGGGGACCTTAGACTGGGTGCCAGAGGTGGATGCCCTGGCTAATTTGCCTGGTCACCCTTTGACCCCTAGGTGTGGCTTCAGGGGTCACACTGGAGGGAGTGGTGGGTGCAGTGGACCCCTCTGTGGACCGCAGCTCTCTCTCTACACGCAAGTTCTCCCTGCGGTTGTGGTCTCTCAACTCCACCAGCACCTGCCCCAGCATGTCCATCATCCCTGTGTGGTGCTGATGGAGTTGTGTGTTCAGTCTTGTGTGCTCCAACTCCAGGGCATGTATCCTTGCCTTGATTCTTGTGGTGTTCCTCCTGGATTCCCTTCTGCTCCTTGTTACATTGTCATTGATCCTGTGTCATGCCCGGAGTAGCCTCCTCTGTAGCACCACGCCCTCCGCCTCCATCCCCGTGATGCGTGCAATGCTGGAGGTGGATGTGCATGGTGACTCTGCTGGTGGGGTTGCTTCTGCTGCTGAATCCTCTGCTGCTGTGGCTGCTGCTGAGTCCTCTGCTGCTGTGGATGCTGCTTCAGAGTCCTGTGCTGCAGCTGCTGCTGTTTCTGCTGTGGCTGCTGCTGCTGTTTCTGATATGGCTGCTGCTGCTGTTTCTGCTGTGGCTGCTGCTGCTGTTTCTGCTGTGGCTGCTGCTGTTTCTGCTGCTGCTGTGGAAGCTGGTGGAGTGGCTGCTGCAGAGGATGGGCATACGCTCACCACATCAAGTGACTCCGAGCTGCCCACTGATGTCTGTGCTGGTGGAGGTGGTGGAGTGATGTCATCCCTGGGTAGAGGGCACTGGAGCTCCCCAATCAGGCCCAGATGTTGGTAGTCCAGTGGCCAAGGGTTGTACCTTGACCATTGATAGGTGCTTGGCCCCCACCTGGGATCATACCTAGGGCCATGCTGGCGAGCCATCCAGGAGGGTAGGTCCATCTGGTCTCCATATGTGCCATAATGCTGGCTGGCCACTGTCCCTGGAAGCCATTGCCTCCCTGGTGGTGTTGGTGCTGCTGCTGGAGGGTAGTAGCTCCTGAAGGTGGTGGGATGCATGCACCTCTCCTCCTGTTGCATCCAGGCACTGTGATGGGATGGTGCAGAGAGTGGTGGAGTTGCCTGTGGTGGTGCAGCCAGTGGTGTGCAGACAGTGTTGGAGCAGCCTGTGGTGATGCATACAGTGGTGATGCAGCCAGTGGTGGAGCAGCCTGTGATGGTGCAGCCAGAGGTGGTGCAGCCAGTGGTGGTGCAGACAGCGGTGGTGCAGACAGTGGTGGTGTGGCCAGTGGTGGTGCAGCCTGTGGTGGAGCAGCCTGTGGTGGTGCAGCCAGTGGTGGTGCAGCCAGTGGTGAAGCAGCCTGTGGTGGTGCAGACAGTGATAGTGCAGCCAATGGTAGTGCAGCCAATGGTAGTGCAGCCAGTGGTGGTGCAGACAGTGGTGGAGCAGACAGTGGTGGTGCAGACAGTGTTGGAGCAGCCAGTGTTGGAGTAGGTGTGGATGGTGGGTATGGTGACCACCAGCCGGTTCCCTCCTCTGTATACTCCTCACTGGGTGGTGATGTAGCCTCCTCCATGGGCTCCTGTTTTGCTGGAGGCCCATAAGCTGTGTGGAGAAATGAGATGGTGTGATTAGTAAACGTAGCAATGATAGGATTAAAGGGATAGTAATACTTAAAATGCCATACAAAAATAGGTTGTAGAGTTTATCACCCTGAGTAAAACAAGGGTACTCCCACTGCTGAAAGATGTTTTATTCCCAAGTTATTACAGCTCAAAGTGCAATATCACAGTGCAATATAGGTGCAATATCACAGTGGCCTGAAATTATACAGTGGCGCTGTTTCTACACCATCTTATGGAGATATATTGTGCCAGGACCACAGCTGTCCATAGGATGGTGTAGCTACAGCGCCACTGAACAATTTTCCTCTCTCCTGTCCTCCTCTCCTAGCCATCACTCACCCACTCATACCCAGGCACTCCCACAGGCCCTCACAAACACACTCGATCCCACTCACTCTCTGTCACACTCTTTCACTCACAGATTCACACTGTCAAAAAAGTTTAAAAAGTGTGTAAAGTGTTTTTAAAAAATAAGACTATGTGTATGTATGTGTGTGTGTTTGTGGTTGTATGGGTGTATGTAATATGTGCAAAATTGTGATATGTGTCGAATTAGTGTAAAAAACTCCTTCTACCTCCAATGTCAGCTCCTCTCTGCCTCGCTCTAATCGCTATCCTCCGCTCCTGGGTCCTGTGATCTTGCTCGCCAAACCTCGAAACACAGACAGGGTGTGATGGTTATTTTTGGGTATATATAGGTGTATTTGAACATTTTTGCTACTTTGGGGCCTTAGGATTGGCTGTAGGTTTGAATTTTGTTTGTGCATCTATCAGGGTTGATAGACAACTACTGCCTTAATGTTACATTTCGACTTAAGTTGTGTTTTAACGGGTGTTGCAAAAAAATGTTGAAATCAAATGCTTAAAAATATGCAAGTTTGAACCATAATAACTTTTGACTGAACTATCTTTACTAAGAAAAAGCCTTTCAATATAAATATCTTCATAATAAGGGTTTACTGCTCCTAAAACCCTTAAAGGGATAATAATACTTGCAAATTACTAATCCCCATATTGTAGGTTTGTTAAAAAGAAACTTATTGCCCCCAGTGCCATCTCTCAAACCCTTATGGTCAGAGAGATAATAGCGCTCAAAGTTCCCCCCTCCCTCCCCCTTCCCTGACTGAACGCTGAACACTGACTGCAGGGGAAGCTGTCTTACGTGCATTAGGTGGCTCTGCAGCTGAGCCGAGATCGCGTTTATAATAAAGAATTCTTTCACTGAAACGGTCTTCTACGTGTGCTTGGTTTGTGCTTGGTTTGCAAGCACACGAAGAAGACCTTTTTAGTTAAAGATTTATTTTTATAAGGGTCTGAGAGATGACACTGGGGGCAATAAGTTTCTATTTAACAAAGCTACAATATGGGAATTAGTAATTTGCAAGTATTACTATCCCTTTAAAGACCAAGACCCCACTGGTCCTTAATGGGTTAACCCCACGCTTACCTTGATCTTCTCAGAAAACCCTAATGGCCATTAGGAATTAAATCTGAATGGGCCCGTTTCCCAAAATCAATTTTTAAATAAAAAAGTGTGTATGTATGTATATGTGTATATATATATATATATATATACACACACATACACACATTTATAGCAGAGTTTATCCTACCGCCTAAAGCAATTGAACTCCCACTGCTGAGAAATGTTTTATTGAAAAGTTATTGCAGTTGAAACTTGCATGTTTAGCAGTAGGAGTAACCTTGATTTAAAGAGATATTAACACTTAATATATATTAAAATGTATTTTGTAAGGTTTATTCTCCTGAGTACAAGAAGGGTACTTACACTGCCGAGACAGTGTTTTGTTCAAAAGTCATTGCGGCTCCAACTTGAATTTTTTAGGTGCAATAGCTCAATGGCCCGAAATTGTAAAGTGGCGCTGTTGCTACACCATCCTATGGAAGTTTATGGTCAGTTGATCAGAACTTTCTATAGGATGATGTAGCAACAGCACCACTGTACAATTTCAGGCCATTGAGATATTGTACCTAAAAAATTCAAGTTTGTGCTGTAATAACTTTTTAATAAAGCACCTCTCAGCAGAGGGAGTACACTTGCTCTACTTAGGAAGACTAACCCAACAATATATTTTTTTTACATGGTAAGTATACTATCCCTTTAATCATCCAGATAAAGTTTACTATATATATATATATATATATATATATATATATATTAGTATTAAGCACTACTGTTGCTTTAATTACTACTGGATATCATGTTATTGATATGTAATAACAGAAGAAGCATCTCTGTGTAGAGAGCTGTTACTTATCGCTGAGAACTTGAACCTTTGAGAACTTTTTAAGACTTTTTCCATTTCAGCTTTTCATTCTCAACAAGTAGGAAATCCGGGGCCTGAAAATGGCTTTCAGATCATTTCCTGCATTTGTCTCCCATAAGATTATCAGTAACACCATGGGCGTCTGCAGAAATATGCCAGGGAGGGGGAGGGAGGGCTAGGGTGACCATGTGTCCCAGATTGCCCAGGACAATCCTGGAATTTAAATGTGTGTCCCATGTCCTGGGCAGCCCCCTTCTGGGACAATACAAAGTCCTGGAATGAAGACTCCAGAGCTCAGAGTTCTAAACACTAGAATAATTGCCCTTTGCCTACTGTGATAGGAAGTGATACTTCTGCAGGGGTACAAGAAAATGGCTTCCAGACAGGGACGGATTTACATCTCAGGAGCCTATAGGCACAGAAATCTGAAGCACCCCCCCATTGGCCATTTCTACTGGACACCTCCACAATGCTTCTAATCTCCACATTGCCTCACATCATCTCCATTTTGACCTCACATTGCCCCCATCAGCTCCATATTGCCCCCATCATCACCACATTGCCCCCATCAGCTCCATATTGCCCTCACATTACCCCCATCATCTCCATATCGCCCTCACATTGCTTCCCCCCCCCTGTGTCTGTTTCCTACCTCCCTGGTGGTCCACTGGTGTGGTAGGAGAGGTCTGTGCCTCTTTCTGCACAGACCTGTAGCTGCTGGAGTTCCTGCTCTGTCTTCTATTCAGTAATGCAGAGCGCTGGGAGACGATGTCATCTCCCAGTGCTCTGCATTACTAAAGAGCTGACGAGGGAGCTCGGCAGCTACAGGTCTGTACCGAAGAAGACACAAGCCTCACCATGTTGTGGGTGGGTTATTGTTACGCCACTGCGATCCCAATGACAGGCGCCCCTCTGTGGGGTGCGCCTGTAGTCAGATGCCTACTCTGCCTTATGATAAATCCGGCCCTGTTTCCAGACAGAGCTCTGAAAACTAGAGAGAGAACTGAGACTTGATCCTGACATCAGGCAAGATTTCAATTGGCCAAAGAGGGACACTTGTGTTGTAGGGGGTGTGGCTGGTGGGCGGGGCATTACCAAGACATTTTAGGCTACTTCATACCTAGTGCATTCCTCCCAACATTTCAATTGGACAAAGAGGGACACTTGTCTTCTAGGGGGTGTTGCTGGGGTCGTGGCTGGTGCGAGGGACATTACCAAGATATTTTATGTGATTTCATGACATATTAACATTTTTGTAACTGAATAAATGTTTTATCTTAAGACCAAATTATTTTATTTACACAGTATGATTTATATACTGATGTTCAAACAGGCGCAATGTGAGTTTTATTGCTGTGGGGCAAAGTGATGCCCACTTCACTGTCTGCCCCCCTAAAAAGAGGGACACCGGGGCGGGAAAGAGGGACAGAGGGATTTGAGTCTCAAATATGGGCTGTCCCTCCTAAAGAGGGACACTTGGGAGGTATGGTAGTGCAATAGTATTGTAGTGTTATGCTAATCTAAGGCTTTAGGTGTGATGTGCATTATCTTGTAGCCTACCACAAACATTGCTTTCTATTACAGCAGTCAATGGTCAGTTCTCCCTCTAGTGTCTAGAACTGTGTGCTGCTCCCTTGTCTCCTCAGTGTCCCTGAATGGCAGGATTGAAATGTGTTCACCCTAGAGGTGGGGCAAAGCCAAAATCATTTCAGGTTCTAAAGTACCATGTCAGCAGTTACATGCTGGCCTTGGGCAAGCGGACATGACTGGAATTCCCAATAGGGAGAGTAGGCAGCCTCCTACAGCTCCACATTTTGATTGGTGCCTCAGCTTTTCTGGCCACACCCACATTCTGTTGTGGGTGTGGCCAGCTCAATTTCAGTGTCCCTGCACCAGTTAAAGAAGTTAAAGGGATAGTAATACCTAAAATGTAAAAAAAAATATGTTGTAGGGTTTATCCCCCTAAGTAAAACAAGAGTAGTCCCACTGCTGAAAGATGTTTCATTCAAAAGTTATTCATTTTCAAAGTTGAATTTTTTAGGTGCAATATCACAGTGGCCTGAAATTGTAGAGTGGCGCTGTTGCTACACGATCCTATGAACAGCTCTGGTCTCAGGACCATAAATCTCCATAGGATGGTGTAGCAACAGCGCCACTGTACAATTTCAGGCCGCTGTGATATTGCACCTAAAAAATTCAACTTTGAAAATTAATAACTTTTGAATGAAACATCTTTCAGCGGTGGGAGTACTCTTGTTTTACTTAGGGGGATAAACCCTACAACATATTTTTTTTTACATTTTAGGTATTACTATCCCTTTAATAAGCACAAAATTTGAGAAATGCTACAGTAATTAGACATGAAGACCAAGCCTATTCCTACATAAAAAAGTAAAATCTTCAATAAAGTCCGTAGAAGTCATAAAAATTCAGAACCAAGTATTAAATAATACATTAGTGGGGTTAGACATTGTTATCCTATATAATAATTTGCTAAAACGTGTGTAACGCCGCATCATGCGCAGTAGAGACTGTCCGCTCTGCGGCTGATACAGAGCTGGATGCTCCAAAGGAGTGTCCAGCTCTGTATCATCCGCGCCGCGGGCAGCCTCTACTGCGCATGACTGCTTCGCGACCGGCTGGCAGTGGCACTGTGGCCCGTGTAACGGGCTCTTCAACTAGTATACCAATAATCAAACAGAATATATATATACTTAGAAGGTCAAACCCCCTCCAAAATAAATAACTACCAAGTATTTATTCTGTTTATCTGTATTCTGCAGCCCAAATACATAACCTTACTTTTATCTATATTAAACCTCATCTGCCACTTTTCTGCCCATAAGCTTCTGCAGATAAAAAACCCTTCTCCTGCTCTGTATGTATTTCCTTACACAGCTTAGTGTCACAAGCAACAGCTGAGACACTACTTTCAATTCCCAATTCTAGATCATTAATAAACAATCAAAAAGCATTGGGCCCAGGACTGAACCCTGTGCCAACCCACTTACAACTTGCAGCATGTATTTTTCATATGTGTCCCTGGTTAAAGCGGAACTTTCACACGCTATAAAGTTGTCCTGCAATAATTAAGGAGGTAGTGACTAGCTTTATAATATATGTTACCTCTGAAATGAAGCCCATTATAAAGAAATCCTTTATTGTAGGAGACTGATGGCCAGGATAGTGCAGTCTGTGCGCCAGCACCGTCAGTCCCTTCTGGTTACCATATGGCGCACTGCAGTGCTTCTCAATGGAGACCGGGACTGACAGCACAGGTACACAGACAAGATGTCTGCACTGATGTCTGGCTTCTGGTCTCTAACAATAAAGGATTTCTTTATAATAGGCTATATTTCAGAGGTAACGTATATAGCTAGTCGCTACCTGCTTAATTATTGCAGGGCGACTTATAGCAGGTGAAAGTTCTCCTTTAAAGACGAGGTCTGGTCACCCTACCCTAACTATTTTATTAGCTCTATGTCTACTTAAAAGTGCAAAGCTGGCCAAACCCCAGGACTGTAGGGGCTGGCTGGGGACAAGTACTGTGCGGACATTGCACTAGCAGACTATGTGTCCACTCCAGACAGCAGTGAGCTGACCCGTGTGGATCATGCTGTGGCTGTCGGAGGTGGACAAGGGGGAGAAATGTCACAGGAACCTCTGGGCCCTTGGAGGGGCCTGAGGGCCAGCCTCCTGCCCACAGACTATGGACCTAGCCCTGGAAAAGGGTATGGCCTCTCCCTGAGACTGTTAAGCAAGGAACTGTTATCCCAAGAACCCCAGAGACTGTGGACATTTCTGGGCCCAAAGAGACTGACAACCATGGACTGCTGGCTTGCTTCCAAGACAATGGACAGCAAGGGTTAATTATTTCAGTTTACCTAAAGTTACTTTCAATGTGTATTGTAGCCACTCAAGCCAGTGTATTGCGAACTGTACTGAGACCCCCTGCTGTGTGTTAATTCATTCAAGCCCTCAAGTCTTTGTGTTCATTGTCTGACTTCAGAAACCCTTTTGTGTGTGAAATGTAATCATGTCTAAGTCATTGTATTTGTTAGACCATCTGCTGTTGGCCTTTTCTTTACTGTATGGTGATTGGATTATGTCCCTATTTTATCTGCTTTGTCCAGGTATTTGAATGTAAGGTTTGAGTATAAATATGTGTGGTTTGTTTCCATAAAGATAGTTCTTGTCTTAACCTACACTGGTGTTGTCTGGTGGGGTAAGCTTGCTGTATTCAGAGTGTGCTCCTGGTTACCCTGACACTAGTTTTGCCTAGTTTTGGGGTATAGTGCGGTATGCTGTTGGATGTCCATCTGGCTCGTAGTGGAAGAAGTGACCATTGACGGGGACACCAAGGCTGGGTGTCTGCTGGTACCGTCACAATTACTATCCCTTTAAAGTTTTCTATAACCATGTAACTACCCTACCCCTAGCACAGTGGCCCCTGTTCCTCTAACATCTGGTCCATCTCAGTGAGGTGCAGATGATTCCCTGTAGGCAAACATAGTGCAAGGGTCTATGCCCATGATACCCTTATATTTATAAATATTTCTTCTCTGTGCTGACACCTGAGTGTGCAAAACATGTCCGAGCAGTACCTGAAGGGCACCACCCCCAAGTGTGTGTATATCACACCTCTTTTGTTTTGAAAAATCACAGCTTACCTTTGTCTTTTTATTTTATTTATGTTTTGTTTTGTCCTATTCTTTGATAGCCCAATGTGGCACTTTATGCTAATTCACTTCACAATATGCTAATTTGTTTGAATTCAAACCTACCGCTCGCTTTGCTATTAGAAATTCTCCCAGTGCGCGTGGGTTCTGCCTAGATTCATTCCTGAAGGAAATATAGTCACGTTGATACCTTTATTGGGTAACTAAGCAGATTTAGGATGCAATCATTCAAGACCTCTTAGGTCTCTTCCTCAGGAGTGATACAAATAAATATGAAAACATCTCTCTAATAAAGGTACACATTGTATTGTTTGGAATAGAAATCAGATAGCTCAGTCCAGACCCAGATTCTTTCATCAGTCCATGGTAAAGGAGTGTGATGTAAGTTGCAGTCTTCCTCTGAGGAGTCCAGGGTATTTATGATCCCAGTGGGACTGTTGTAAAGGTTAATCCACAATGAGATAATGTGACAGGGATTCTCTATTTCTGTTCAGCCCATTATTTAAAGCATGAAACTGGAGCATGAATTTAACCACCTATATTTTTCTGTCCCTCTGTGTGCAAAACAGTTCCATCAGCACAGTCCCTGACACTACGTCCATTTTGGTAAAAATGTTCTCCCACTGGTAGCAAAACGTGTGGTGATATCGGCCCAGTACAGGAACTAATTTGCATGAAATGACACACTCTGCCATCAACAAATTAAGGTAAATATCCCAAAACTTAGTTATTTTACAGAAAAATGACTAGCACAACATTTAAGCAGATTTTAACCCCCTGAGTGCCAGAGGGGTATCCATTGCAAAGTGTTCGAAACCCTTCTGGCACTCAAACGGTTAATTCTCTGTAAACATGTCTTAAAGTGACAGGTCCGCTTTAACTTTTAGGGCATGCTAGAGGTGCGCAGTGCATTGCACACCTCTCTGGCAAGCTAAAGGTTATCCCTTTGAGTGCCAGAGGTGTATGCAATGCATTGCATACCTCCTCCGGCATTCAAAGGGTTAAATCGTACCCTGTTTCAGGGTGCTTGAAAACTCCAACATAACATAAACCAGATAACTTGGCATCCCGCTTTAGCAATGAATGGGTGCGACGCGGTCACAATCTTGTTTGTTTAGCAAAGGAACGGATGAAGGAAACTCTTCCCTTGAGTAAACAGGGCCAGCTGTAGTATGTAATGTGTCACTGTGTGCAGAACGCTTCTCTCTGAGTCATAATCTGACTGTACTTTACAGGGAATCCTGGAGAACTGGATTACTGGGACTGAGATGCCGGGACCCCGATTCCCATTTATTTACTTTAATTCTGTGTCACAAGAATCATCAATCAGGGGGCACAGGAAAAATGTACATTCATCTTTTGGAGAAACTTGTGTAAAATGATCTCATGTATTGGAGGAGAAAACCACGTTCTTACATTGCATTTTGCCCACTGTGTTTTGTAACTACAATGGTGGTGGTAAGAGACGGCAATGAATCTAAATGAAATAATAAAATAAAGTATGTTATAGCTCAGTCTTTTCTCTAATTAGCTCATTAACCCATTCAGTAGCAGAGGGTTGGGGAATTATTAGTATCTTGGTGCAGGGCTTATAATTGGAAGTCCTTTGCTACTAGCCAGACCTGAAAAGTTACTCGCCACTGCAAGACATAACATACCCACCAGGGCTGAATTTCTACTCGCCACTGCAAGTCATAACATACCCACCAGGGCTGAATTTCTACTCGCCACTGCAAGACATAACATACCCACCAGGGCTGAATTTCTACTCGCCACTGCAAGACATAACATACCCACCAGGGCTGAATTTCTACTCGCCACTGCAAGACATAACATACCCACCAGGGCTGAATTTCTACTCACCACTGCAAGCCATAACATACTCACCAGGGCTGAATTTCTACTCAACACTGCAAGCCAAAACATACTCACCAGGGCTGAATTTCTACTCACCACTGCAAGCCATAACATACTCACCAGGGCTGAATTTCTACTCACCACTGCAAGCCATAACATACTCACCAGGGCTGAATTTCTACTCACCACTGCAATCCATAACATACTCACCAGGGCTGAATTTCTACTCACCACTGCAATACATAACATACCCACCAGGGCTGAATTTCTACTCACCACTGCAAGCCATAACATACCCACCAGGGCTAAATTTCTACTCACCACTGCAAGACATAACATACTCACCAGGGCTGAATTTCTACTCACCACTGCAAGCCATAACATACTCACCAGGGCTGAATTTCTACTCACCACTGCAAGCCATAACATACTCACCAGGGCTGAATTTCTACTCACCACTGCAAGACATAACATACTCACCAGGGCTGAATTTCTACTCGCCACTGCAAGCCATAACATACTCACCAGGGCTGAATTTCTACTCACCAGGGCTAAATTTTCACTCACCATTGGCTAGTGGGGAGTGGAAATTTTGAGCCCTGTCCTGGTGGCCAGACCCATTTTTTTCAACAATTTTCATGTTCTTCTCATATATATTGGGAGAGATTCACTTAGAGGTGATAAAGAGGTGATACAGTGGAGATGACTTCTGCAGTTTATCACGTCACCTGTTCCTATGTTATTCTATGAATCTATTCACTAAGATCTCTATAGTTGTAGATCTTAGTGCATAGGCTCCATAAAATAACACAGGAATTGGAGAAGTGATATCACTGAAGAAGTTATCTCCAATTTATCACCTCTTTATCACCAGCTAGTAAATCTCCCCTGTTGTTTTTTTTTTCACAACAAATCCAGCTTTTTCTTGGGGCATACATGAAGTAAATTTTGATTCCTGCAAAAAGCTATGCTGTCATATGTACAAAACAAATGCAAATATTACTTACTAGATGAAGAGCCCGTTACAAGGGCCACAGTGCCACTGCCAGCCGGTCGCGGGTCAGTCATGCGCAGTAGAGACTGCCCCCCGCGGCTGATACAGTGCCAGCAGGTCATGGTGCAGTCATGCTCAGTAGAGACTGTCCGCGCCTCATCCAGCTCTGTATCAGCCGTGACGCGGGCAGTCTCTACTGAGCATGACTGCAACACTCGCAGCAGTCTCTACTGCGCATGACTGCGTCGTTAAACACGTTTTAGTGAATTATTATATAGGATTCTGCTAATATTTTACACTATATATCAAAAATATTTTAAGTTGGTTGTGAAAGTTTCAATTATTTTAAAAGCTCAGAATCCCCTGAGAACGAAAATACCCAATATGTATAGTTTTACCTACATAGATTTCCTGCACAGACCCCATAATAACAGGAGTGAAAACGATATTTTCAAATTTGAAACTAAACATGCACATTCCTTTAGTTACACATGGTAAAATAGTAACAAAGCTGATGAAACTGAAAGAAAGATGTGTGTCCATCAAATCCAGCCCATGCCAAAAACACCCCTGTTTAGCCAGAAGAAGGAAAAAAAGAAATAAAAATATTGAAGCCATTTCCCCAAATGGGTAAAAAATGGCAGTCATATAGTTCCCTGGATCAAAAACCTATCTGCATTGAAGCCATTGGTTATAATTTTCAATATTGTTTTGTGCTACATAAGTATCCATTATCGTATTGAAAACAGTTACAGAATCTTCAAGCATAGCAAAAAAATTCCATAATTTTACTATCCTTACTATAATTAAATCCCTGCCTTTGTTTTAGTGCGATGTGTCTTAATGTATGACCCTCGTTCTTAGCTCAGTTCTTTTGAGTAAATAAAATTACCATAAAACAATTCAGTAACTATGTAAAAACATATATTTCCTGAAAGTAGACTAATTTATAAATGAGCAAACGGATGACGTTTCTTCCTGCATGAAATGATGCAAGCTAAGTTTGCTAAAAACAGGGGTTTCAGAAATGTAAGTAGATTAGCTTAAAAAAACTAAGATATGAATACCATGTATATCTTGACTTCACTGATACCCAGTTTGTATAGGTACACAGATGTGTGTCATTCCCTTGAGCTCCAAACTGGTAAGCGCATATTAATATTTTTATTAAAGCGGAACGAACACCCCTACAAGATGTAGCCTCAATTAGAGTGTTATAATCCGTTAGAACGCGCTGTGTAATTATTATTTTTTTTTATGTATTATTAAAGAATAAACCGTAACTGGAAAAAGTACCTGGTGACGCCTTCCCCCCAGAAAAGCGCATTGCGCATGTCAGCAACATCTTGTAACTCCCCCCGGCTACGATAAAATACATACGTCATCAGGCTTAGATTCTCCTGCTGGTCCGAGAATCTAAACCTGATGACGTAGGTGTTTTCATGTAGCCGGGGGGAGTTACAAGATTGGCTCTGTTGCTGAGTTGCATTATGAGATAAACTTGTTTAGGGGTGATAGCTCCCATTTAAAGCGGAACTAACACCCCTACAAGATGTTATTAAAGAATAATCACTAATTGCCAAAAAATGTACCTGATGACGTCTTCCCCCAGAAAAGTGCATTGCGTATGTCAGCAACAGAGCCGATCGGCTCTCTTGTAACTCCCCCCGGCTACACGAAAACACCTACGTCATCAGGTTTAGATTCTCGGACCAGCAGGAGAATCTAAGCCTGATGACGTAGGTGTTTTATTGTAGCCGAGGGGAGTTACAAGATGTTGCTGACATGCGCAATGCGCTTTTCTGGGGGGAAGACGTCATCAGGTACTTTTTGCAATTAGTGATTATTCTTTAATAACACGTTTAAAAAAAATAAAATAATTACACAGCGCATTCTAACGGATTATAGCACTCTAATTGAGGCTACATCTTGTAGGGGTGTTAGTTCCGCTTTAAATGGGAGATATCACCCCTAAACAAGTTTGTCTCATAATGATCTTCATATAGCAATAAACTGTAATAGTTGTTATATTTTCTTATACAATTCATACTATCCAAAAACGGGGCCTTACATCTGGAAAGACTGCGGGTACAGCCCTGCCCCACAGCTTTTCAGCCTTCATCTGCTCCCCTCCCTATGTAGCGCTTCGTTCCAACTTCCCCCGACTGAGTATTTATGGCTCAAGCTTAAATGGAGAAACCCTCCATCATTGGAGGAGGTTGGAACGTGACAAGATTTGGGGAGGGAACAGACAAAGATTGATAGGCTGTCCGGAAGGAAGGCCTCTGCTCATAGCATGCATTGAATAAGAAAATAAAACAACTATTACAGCTTATCGCTATGTGAAGATCATTATGAAATAAAACTTGTAAAGGGTTGATAGTTCCCCTTTAAGATAAACAAAATGTACTATACAAAGTTTAAAGGCTTACTTACCCAATGACATCAAAATAACCAACTAAAAGCATACATTTCCTGAAGGTACATTTCCAGCTGAATTAAATGACGGGTCACTTACCTTTCTACCCACAGTCTAGTGGCTACAAATGTTTCCAGAATATGGCACTAAAGGGAAAAATAGGCATTTCTTTAAAACCTCTCCCCCTTCAAGAGTAATGAAATCTTTTAAAACTATTGAATTTCCAACTGTATGCATTAACTACTCCACTTCCGAGAAAAATGGCACTTCATTGGTATGAGTTGATATAACGTAGGGTGTGCCAGAAGCACAGAACTACACCAACTTCAATCTCTCATTTTCATATATTTTTTCAAATGTGAATTGCCTTTTTCAAATTTTTCCAGAAATTCTCTTGGAAAATAATAGAATTTCCCACTGTATTAATTAACTACTCCCGTAACAAGAAAAATGGCACCCCATTAATATAAGTTGATATGTTGTATTTGGTGCCAGACACACAAAACTGCACTTATCTGTTTTATTTAATTGGCTGCCCTCACTAAAATTGTTATAACTATCAGAGATATGAAGGAAGACATACCATTTTGGAAAGCAGCATTCGTCAGCATCAAATGAAGGGTTATATATCTTTCTACCCTAGGATGGCGTACTTCAAAATTACCTGCCTGCACTAAATTCATCATACATAGTACCATAGTAATTTAAGTTGAAAAAAGACTTGCATCCATCTAGTCCAGTAGTTCTCAACCTGTGGGTCGGGACCCCTTTGGGGGTCGAATGACGATTTGCCAGGGGTCGCCTAAAACCATCAGATATTTATATTTTGATTCATAACAGTAGCAAAATTACAGCGATGAAGGAGCAACAAAAATAATGTTACTGTTAGGGGTCACCGCAACTTGGGAAATTTTATCAAAGGGTCACGGCACTAGAAAGGTTGAGAACCGCTGATCTAGTCCAACCCTTTTCCTATTCCTGTTTACCATCGTTGATCCAAAAGAAGGCAAAAAAAAACAACAACCCTCAGTACAGTAATGTTAAATTCTGCCTTGAATGGGGAGAAAAAATTCCTTCTTGATTACAAATGACAATCAGATTTCTCTTTGGATCAACAAGCCCTAACTAAATATTAATCCCAATACTAACGTACATAGCCCTCTATGTTATGCTCTTTTAAATAAGTATACAGGCCCTTTTTAAAGGCATCTAATGTATTTGATAGCTACACCTCCTCAGGCAGTGAATTCCATACCTTTACTGTCCTTACCGTAAAGAATCCCTTCCGCTGTTGTAGATAAGGTTCAGTGTAGCAAAAAACTCACAAGAGTGGTATAAAGGTGATACCTTTTAATGGCTGAGGACATAGAAATTGCAAGCTTTCAGGACACCAAGGTCCCTTCTTCAAGCATGGGTTAACAAATAAAGCAAGAATAACACTGCATTTATATATACAGAGTATGACATACATTTGAAACAAAATATATGAGTGCACAGTGGGGGTCAATTAACTTAGTAAACTTACAGTCTGCAAAGATATGAATTGATATGCACAGGGTTAGATCAAAGTCCTAGGAACAAGGAAATGTTCATTAACACAGAGGTGTGAAGAGCCTGTTAGTCTGTGAGTTGGAAAGATCTGTCTCTATACAATCAAATACCAAAATGTTCTGAAATCTCCTTTCCTCAAGTCTAAGCGGGTGGCCCCTTGTCCTATGTACTGTTCTGTTAATGAACAGGTCTTTGGAGAGCCCTTTGTATGGGCCCTGAACATATTTATATAATGGTATCATATCCCCTCTAAGACGCTGTTTCAATAGTGTGTACAAGTTTAACTTTTCTAGCCTTTCTTCATAACTAAAACTTTCCATTCCCCTTACTAGTTTTGTAGCCCTCCTCTGCACTCTCTCTAGTTCCATAATGTCCTTTATCAGAAAGGACGCCCAGAATTGAACAGCATATTCTAGGTGGGGTCTTACCATGGACCTGTAAAGAGGCATAATAATATCTTCCTCCCTTGAGTCAATACCCCTTTTAATAAATGTCACTATCTTATTGGCCTTTGCAGCTGCCAGCTGGCACTGCACGCTAAAAGCTAAACATTACAGATATGAAGAAAAGTTAATCAAGGCATACAATTAGAAAAGTAGGCTGGTATACAGAAATATTTCTAGAAGCTGGCATTACAGGAAAAGATAGTTATTTTACATATATAGACTTTCAAAGTTTTTTTTTGCTTTGAAAAACCTGGAATTTCATACTGTAATCGTTATTTACTGCTCTTCCAAGAAGAGTATGAGTTGACATAATGTGGGAGGTGTCAGAAGCACAATACTACTCCAACTACAATCTATCACTTTCCGTAATTTTTTGGGATATGATTTGCCCAGGCCCGGACTGCCCATCGGGCATACCGGGCATTTGCCCGGTGGGCCGGTCCTGCGACCCAGGCTCTGTAGTAATACAGAGCGCTGGGAGATGACATAATCTCCCAGCGCTCTGCATTACTGCGAACCGCGCGCAGGAGATTAAGCTCTGTGCCGAAGGAGGCACAGATGTCTTCTATCTATGGCACGCCGCTAGATCACCAGGGACTTGAGGTACGGAATCAAGGGGCAATGTGGAGACGAACGGGCAATGTGGAGATGAAGGGCTTTGATGAAGGGGAATTGTGGAAAGGGCAATGTGGAGATGAAGGGGAATTGATGAAGGGGCATTGTGGACATGAAGAGGGCATTGTGGAAGGGGGCATTGTGGACATGAAGGGGCATTGTGGACATGAAGGGGGCACTGTGTAAGGCACATTGTGGACATGAAGGGGGCACTGTGTAAGGCACATTGTGGACATGAAGGGGGCACTGTGGAAGGCACATTGTGGACATGAAGGGGGCACTGTGGAAGGGACATTGTGGACATGAAGAGGGCACTGTGGAAGGGACATTGTGGACATGAAGAGGGCACTGTGGAAGGGACATTGTGGACATGAAGAGGGCACTGTGGAAGGGACATTGTGGACATGAAGGGGGCATTGTGGAAGGGACATTGTGGACATGAAGGGGGCATTGTGGACATGAAGGGGACATTGTAGAAGGGGCATTGTGGACATGAAGGGGGCATTGTGGAAGGGACATTGTGGACATGAAGGGGGCATTGTGGACATGAAGGGGGCACTGTGGAAGGAGGGGAGGAGGATGGGGTGGGTAGTGTGGAGCTGAATATGTGGGCGGGGCAGGGGATTGTGTCCGGATAGGAGGGGGGTAGGGGCATCAAAATGCACCTTCGCCCCGTGTATACATAAACCCTTGCTCCCCCCCCCCCCACGGGCTGCTCAAAAAATAAAAATGGGCCGCTCCGCTTTAAATGCCCGGGCCTATTTTTTGTCCCAGTCCGGGCCTGGATTTGCCTGTAGTAAAATGCAACTACACAAATAAAGTGTAAACAGTGTATACATTTTTGATAACAGACAATCAGCTGCTTGAAATGAATGGTCAGTTTCCTTTATACACATATGTTAATATGAACAGTTATTTCTAGAACGTTCTGCTGTTGGAAAAAGCACTTACTCTTTTATACTTCAATCACTTAAAAAATACTGAAATCTGAGAAAAATAGTACCCCATTAGTATTGGTTGACATAGTGTACTTGGCACCAGGAGTATGGCTACAAGCTGGAGAAGTAGACAGTATATATATATATATATATATATATATATATATATATATATATATATGACTACCAGTGGAACAAGGCTGGGGTGTCAGACAGTGTAATGTGTGGTTCTGTGCCTAGCAGTGGGACAAGGCAGGGGTGTCAGACAGTTTAGTATGTGGTTCTTTGAATACCTATATCTGTCTATAGGGCAAACAAGCCCTGGGTATCAATATGCTATTGTTCATCTCAGACTGCATAGTAACAATTCAGCACACATATACATTCCAGCGCACACACCAGGCCCGGACTGGCCATCAAGCATACCAGGCATTTGCCCGGTGGGCCGGTACGGGAGTTTAAAAAAAAAAAAAAAAATAACCATTAAACGAGTTTGGGCCATCTTTCACTTACTGAAAGACGGCCACCTCGTTACAAGTTCCTGGTGGGCGGGCAATCAATATACGGCACACCGCACGTGATTATAAGCTCCGCCCATGATCACTATCGGCCGACAGCCCAACCCTGCGACAGTCAGTGTCAGTGAAGGCCGCCGCCCCCCGCTACAGGCTGCTCAGCCTTAAATGCCCCGGCCTATCTTTTGTCCCAGACCGGGCCTGGTACACACACACACACCTACACCAGCACACACACACATACATATATAGACACACACACACACACCAGCACACACAAACACATACACACACATTTACAGGCATATACACAAACATATACACACATACACACACACCAATACACAGACACACGCACATATATACATTCCCCACAAGCAGGGTCTGTTAAAATTGACTTTCTGTCTATGTCACCAGAAATAATTACTCTGAAATCCCTTGTGTGTATTATGTATATATTAGTGTAAAAGCTCGTGTACACAGGCGTATCCTATAATATATAAGGCCAGCACAGTACAGACTGGCCAAATGCAGCACTACACCTCCCAGCATTCTCTGCAGTCAGGCAGTCTCTACTGCGCATGACCACATCTGACAAATAGACATCTGTTCTGTTATATTATAGGATCTTTATCTATATAGCGCCATTAATGTATGCAGAGCTTTACAGGAATAGTAATAGTACAATGCAGAAATACAGGACAGAGATCAGAGCATCAGGCTAAAGCGAGATCATTACATTATTAGTGAGGGGGAAAAGTGCAGCAAAGGGAATCATACATTGGGAAAGAGACCCTTACCCAAGGAGCTTACAATCTAATTAGTAATCGTGAAACCATACAGAGACAGTAGGAGGAGGGTCATAAGTGCAAGGCACATGTCTTCTGTTTTCTGGCAGTATCGTCCCCTTAATATTATATTCTGCCTTTGGATTTTTATGGATTTTTGCATTTATTAACATTAACCCTTTAAGCGCCAAAGGGGTACGCAATGCATTGTTTGTGTACCCCTGTGGCATTCAGAAGTTTAAACTGCTCTGAAACTAGTTTGCATTAACCCATTGAGTGCCAGAGAGGTATCTAACACATTTCATCACAATTAGTTGGATACCTTTCTGGTGCTCATAGGGTTAAACAATGTGATTAATATCAGTTGCCCTCTTTAATATTTTACAATGCATTGCATTTAAAGGGATAGTAATACTTAAAATGAAAAAAAAAATGTTGTAGGGTTTATCCCCCTGATTAAAACAAGAGTATTCCCACTGCTGAAAGGTGCTTCATTCAAAAGTTATTAATTTTCAAAGCTGATTTTTTTAGGTGCAATATCACAGTGGCCTGAAATTGTACAGTGGCGCTGTTGCTACAAGATCCTATGGACAGATCTGGTCCCGAGACCATAAATCTCCATAGAATGGTGTAGCAACAGCACTACTGTACAATTTCAGGCCACTGTGATAGTGCACCTAAAAAAGTCAACTTTGAGCTTTAATAACTTTTGAATGAAACACCTTTCAGCAGTGGGAGTACTCTTGTTTTACTCAGGGGGATAATCTCTACCACATATTTTTTTTTTACATTTTAAGTATTACTATCCCTTTAAATACAACACGATAATACCTCTTTAAGGATCCTCTTTTCAAAAGAAAAAAAATGGAGGAATTCTGAAATACATTAAGTGTGAACACTGGGCCCGTAGTGATATCAATCTTCCTTGGCCCCTGTTGTGTAAGTCTGTTTGGCAGATGTATATTAGCAATGCACAACAAACACTGACTGCCCAGTTTACTAGCGCTGCGGTAAGAGGAAATACCTTTAAAGATTAATTAACAGATAGGAGACTAGAGCACAGTCTTGTAATCAGATCTAAATGAGACCCATTCCTGTGGGCATATGTGGAAATTCTCAGGGTTTGACCCAAATCTCAGGGTCTTTTTATTTAGAAGAATATTTTACCAGGAAGAATACATTGAGACTTCTCATTTTCACGTATGTCCTGGAGAGTTTATAGCAAAGAGTTGCATATTTATACAAATAGATACTCAGTGAGTTGTTAGTAGTGGAGGTTATAGTTAGTATGGAGAGTTGGAGTGATCATACTGCTCAGGTAGTGTGGAATAGTCAGTGAGTTGTTAGTAGTGGAGGTTATAGTTAGTATGGAGATCTGGAGTGATCATACTGCTCAGGAAGTGTGGAATAGTCAGTGAGTTGTTAGTAGTGGAGGTTATAGTTAGTATGGAGATCTGGAGTGATCATACTGCTCAGGTAGTGTGGAATAGTCAGTGAGTTGTTAGTAGTGGAGGTTATAGTTAGTATGGAGATCTGGAGTGATCATACTGCTCAGGTAGTGTGGAATAGTCAGTGAGTTGTTAGCAGTGGAGCGGAGGTTTTAGTTAGTATGGAGATCTGGAGTGATCATACTGCTCAGGTATTGTGGAATAGTCAGTGAGTTGTTAGTAGTGGAGTGGAGGTTATAGTTAGTATGGAGATCTGGCGTGATCATACTGCTCAGGTAGTGTGGAATAGTCAGTGAGTTGTTAGTAGTGGAGGTTATAGTTAGAATGGAGATCTGGAGTGATCATACTGCTCAGGTAGTGTGGAATAGTCAGTGAGTTGTTAGCAGTGGAGGTTATAGTTAGCATGGAGATCTGGAGTGATCATACTGCTCAGGTAGTGTGGAATAGTCAGTGAGTTGTTAGTAGTGGAGGTTATAGTTAGTATGGAGATCTGGAGTGATCATACTGCTCAGGTAGTGTGGAATAGTCAGTGAGTTGTTAGTAGCGGAGGTTATAGTTAGTATGGAGATCTGGAGTGATCATACTGCTCAGGTAGTGTGGAATAGTCAGTGAGTTGTTAGTAGTGGAGATTATAGTTAGTATGGAGATCTGGAGTGATCATACTGCTCAGGTAGTGTGGAATAGTCAGTGAGTTGTTAGTAGTGGAGGTTATAGTTAGTATGGAGATCTGGAGTGATCATACTGCTCAGGTAGTGTGGAATAGTCAGTGAGTTGTTAGTAGTAGAGGTTATAGTTAGTATGGAGATCTGGAGTGATCATACTGCTCAGGTAGTGTGGAATAGTCAGTGAGTTGTTAGCAGTGGAGGTTATAGTTAGTATGGAGATCTGGAGTGATCATACTGCTCAGGTAGTGTGGAATAGTCAGTGAGTTGTTAGTAGTAGAGGTTATAGTTAGTATGGAGATCTGGAGTGATCATACTGCTCAGGTAGTGTGGAATAGTCAGTGAGTTGTTAGCAGTGGAGGTTATAGTTAGTATGGAGATCTGGAGTGATCATACTGCTCAGGTAGTGTGGAATAGTCAGTGAGTTGTTAGTAGTGGAGTGGAGGTTATAGTTAGTATGGAGATCTGGAGTGATCATACTGCTCAGGTAGTGTGGAATAGTCAGTGAGTTGTTAGTAGTGGAGGTTATAGTTAGTATGGAGATCTGGAGTGATCATACTGCTCAGGTAGTGTGGAATAGTCAGTGAGTTGTTAGCAGTGGAGGTTATAGTTAGTATGGAGATCTGGAGTGATCATACTGCTCAGGTAGTGTGGAATAGTCAGTGAGTTGTTAGTAGTGGAGGTTATAGTTAGTATGGAGAGTTGGAGTGATCATACTGCTCAGGTAGTGTGGAATAGTCAGTGAGTTGTTAGTAGTGGAGGTTATAGTTAGTATGGAGATCTGGAGTGATCATACTGCTCAGGTAGTGTGGAATAGTCAGTGAGTTGTTAGCAGTGGAGGTTATAGTTAGTATGGAGAGTTGGAGTGATCATACTGCTCAGGTAGTGTGGAATAGTCAGTGAGTTGTTAGTAGTGGAGGTTATAGTTAGTATGGAGATCTGGAGTGATCATACTGCTCAGGTAGTGTGGAATAGTCAGTGAGTTGTTAGTAGTGGAGGTTATAGTTAGTATGGAGATCTGGAGTGATCATACTGCTCAGGTAGTGTGGAATAGTCAGTGAGTTGTTAGCAGCGGAGTTTATAGTTAGTATGGAGATCTGGAGTGATCATACTGCTCAGGTAGTGTGGAATAGTCAGTGAGTTGTTAGTAGTGGAGGTTATAGTTAGTATGGAGATCTGGAGTGATCATACTGCTCAGGTAGTGTGGAATAGTCAGTGAGTTGTTGGTAGTGAAGGTTATAGTTAGTATGGAGATCTGGAGTGATCATACTGCTCAGGTAGTGTGGAATAGTCAGTGAGTTGTTAGTAGTGGAGCGGAGGTAATAGTTAGTATGGTGATCTGGAGTTTTCTTATCAGAATATTATGGTCTGCTGTATAATAGGCCTTTGCAAAATCTATGGAAACGTCTCCAGTGACTTCACCACTTTCCATGCCTCAGGTCTCAGGCTGACGGGCCAAATTCTCAGAGTGACAGAGATCAGTGTTTTTCTACTATGTGATCTACACAAATGAACTGCTTCTTTAGTATATACATTGGTGCCGTAAAGAGTTTTGGTGAAATTAGCCTCTGTTTGTTGATGGCACAGTGTGGCACATTATGATAATTAATTTGCGGTGCCAATATTAATGAATTAATCTAGGCCAGGGGTTTCCAACCTTTCTTAATGGGAGCAACTTGTTATACCATCCACACCCTCTGCTCTATCCTGTCTCAGACGTTTTTCACTTTCCGCTCCCTACCAGAGGCGTAACTAGAAGCCACTGGGCCCTGGTACAAGAAGTTCCATGCCCCCCCACCACATCGGACCTGTCCACAATGCCCCTCCATCTCCACAATGCCCCCATCTCCTACCTCCTACCTGGAGCTCCCACGCGGTCCTCTTAGTAATGCAAAGCGCTGGGAGATGATGTCATCTCCCAGCGCTCTGCATTACTAGAGTGCCGGAGGGAGATTGCGGGCACCAGGCGTAGGGGTCACAGGGGGAGACCGGGCCCCTGGAGTGCATGGGCCCGGTCGCAGGTGCAACCCCTATAGTTACGCCACTGCTCCCTACCTATGGAAAGCCTTTCCTCTCTCCCTATATCCCTCTTTCTAGAACCATCCCCCTCTGTCTTTAAGTCTATCCTGAAGTCTTATCTCCTGGAGCACTAAGACCGTGTACCTTTTGTCTTTTGGTAATATCAGCACTTGAGCTCACAGCATTGACAAACTCATACCATGTTGACTGTATCCTATTACCATACCCTGGAAGTCCCCGAATCTGCTCCTGAGATTCCATTTTTTGTAGAGAATTACTGCTGCTCTGGGGACAAAGGCTGATTCGCCAGTGGTGGGGAGTTTCTTATGAAAAGCCGCCCATTTCTCCTCCTTCTCATTCTGCTCCTTACACTTCTCCTTCTTCACACCCCATTCTGCCCACATCCCATCTACGTCTCCTTCTTTCCACCCTGTTCTACCCACTTCCCGTCTACTTCTCCTTCTTTCTTCCCTGTTCTGCCCACTTCCCATTTACTTCTCCTTCTTCCCTCTCTGTTCTACTCACTTCCCATCTACTTCTCCTTCTTTCCTCCCTATTCTACCTACTTCCCATCTACTTCTCCTTCTTTCCTCCCTGTTCTACCCACTTCTCATCTATTTCTCCTTCTTCCCTCCCTGTTCTTCCCACTTCCCATCTACTTCTCCTTCTTTCCACCCAATTCTGCCCACTTCCCATCTACTTCTCCTTCTTTCCACCCTGTTCTTCCCACTTCCCATCTACTTCTCCTTCTTTCCACCCTATTCTGCCCACTTCCCATTTACTTCTCCTTCTTCCCTCCCTATTCTTCCCACTTCCCATCTACTTCTCCTTCTTTCCACCCTATTCTGCCCACTTCCCATTTACTTCTCCTTCTTCCCTCCCTATTCTTCCCACTTCCCATCTACTTCTCCTTCTTTCCTCCCTGTTCTACCCACTTCCCATCTACTTCTCCTTCTTTCCACCCTATTCTGCCCACTTCCCATCTACTTCTCCTTCTTTCCACCCTGTTCTTCCCACTTCCCATCTACTTCTCCTTCTTTCCACCCTATTCTGCCCACTTCCCATTTACTTCTCCTTCTTCCCTCCCTATTCTTCCCACTTCCCATCTACTTCTCCTTCTTTCCACCCTATTCTGCCCACTTCCCATTTACTTCTCCTTCTTCCCTCCCTATTCTTCCCACTTCCCATCTACTTCTCCTTCTTTCCACCCTATTCTTCCCACTTCCCATCTACTTCTCCTTCTTTCCACCCTATTCTGCCCACTTCCCATTTACTTCTCCTTCTTCCCTCCCTATTCTTCCCACTTCCCATCTACTTCTCCTTCTTTCCACCCTGTTCTTCCCACTTCCCATCTACTTCTCCTTCTTCCCTCCCTATTCTGCCCACTTCCCATTTACTTCTCCTTCTTTCCTCCCTATTCTTCCCACTTCCCATCTACTTCTCCTTCTTTCCACCCTATTCTGCCCACTTCCCATTTACTTCTCCTTCTTCCCTCCCTATTCTTCCCACTTCCCATCTACTTCTCCTTCTTTCCACCCTATTCTGCCCACTTCCCATTTACTTCTCCTTCTTCCCTCCCTATTCTTCCCACTTCCCATCTACTTCTACTTCTTTCCACCCTATTCTGCCCACTTCCCATTTACTTCTCCTTCTTTCCTCCCTATTCTTCCCACTTCCCATCTACTTCTCCTTCTTCCCACCCTGTTCTACCCACTTCCCATCTACTTCTCCTTCTTCCTACCCTATTCTACCCACTTCCCATCTACTTCTCCTTCTTTCCTCCCTGTTCTACCCACTTCCCATCTACTTCTCCTTCTTTCCACCCTATTCTGCCCACTTCCCATCTACTTCTCCTTCTTTCCACCCTGTTCTTCCCACTTCCCATCTACTTCTCCTTCTTTCCACCCTATTCTGCCCACTTCCCATTTACTTCTCCTTCTTTCCTCCCTATTCTTCCCACTTCCCATCTACTTCTCCTTCTTCCCTCCCTGTTCTACCCACTTCCCATCTACTTCTCCTTCTTCCCACCCTGTTCTACCCACTTCCCTTCTACTTCTCCTCCTTCCTACCCTATTCTACCCACTTCCCATCTACTTCTCCTTCTTTCCTCCCTGTTCTACCCACTTCCCATCTACTTCTCCTTCTTCCCACCCTGTTCTACCCACTTCCCTTCTACTTCTCCTTCTTCTTACCCTATTCTACCCACTTCCCATCTACTTCTCCTTCTTTCCTCCCTGTTCTACCCACTTCCCATCTACTTCTCCTTCTTTCCACCCTATTCTGCCCACTTCCCATCTACTTCTCCTTCTTTTCTCCCTATTCTGCCCACTTCCCATCTACTTCTCCTTCTTCCCTCCCTGTTCTACCAACTTCCCATCTACTTCTCCTTCTTTCCACCCTATTCTGCCCACTTCCCATCTACTTCTCCTTCTTTCCACCCTGTTCTACCAACTTCCCATCTACTTCTCCTTCTTTCCACCCTATTCTGCCCACTTCCCATCTACTTCTCCTTCTTTCCACCCTGTTCTTCCCACTTCCCATCTACTTCTCCTTCTTTCCACCCTATTCTGCCCACTTCCCATCTACTTCTCCTTCTTTCCACCCTGTTCTTCCCACTTCCCATCTACTTCTCCTTCTTTCCGCCCTGTTCTGCCCACTTCTCATCTACTTCTCCTTCTTCCCACCTTGTTCTACCCACTTCCCAGCTACTTCTCCTTCTTCCCACTTTGTTCTACCCACTTCCCATCTACTTCTCCTTCTTTCCACCCTATTCTACCCACTTCCCATCTACTTCTCCTTCTTTCCACCCTGTTCTACCCACTTCCCATCTACTTTTCCTTCTTTCCACCCTATTCTGCCCACTTCCCATCTACTTCTCCTTCTTTCTACCCTATTCTTCCCATCTACTTCTCCTTCTTCCCACCCTGTTCTACCCACTTCCCTTCTACTTCTCCTTCTTCCTACCCTATTCTACCCACTTCCCATCTACTTCTCCTTCTTTCCTCCCTGTTCTACCCACTTCCCATCTACTTCTCCTTCTTTCCACCCTATTCTGCCCACTTCCCATCTACTTCTCCTTCTTTTCTCCTTATTCTGCCCACTTCCCATCTACTTCTCCTTCTTCCCTCCCTGTTCTACCAACTTCCCATCTACTTCTCCTTCTTTCCACCCTATTCTTCCCACTTCCCATCTACTTCTCCTTCTTTCCACCCTGTTCTTCCCACTTCCCATCTACTTCTCCTTCTTTCCACCCTATTCTGCCCACTTCCCATCTACTTCTCCTTCTTTCCGCCCTGTTCTGCCCACTTCTCATCTACTTCTCCTTCTTCCCACCTTGTTCTACCCACTTCTCATCTACTTCTCCTTCTTCCCACCTTGTTCTACCCACTTCCCATTTACTTCTCCTTCTTCCCTCCCTGTTCTACCCACTTCCCATCTACTTCTCCTTCTTCCCACCTTGTTCTACCCACTTCCCATCTACTTCTCCTTCTTCCCACTTTGTTCTACCCACTTCCCATCTACTTCTCCTTCTTTCCACCCTGTTCTACCCACTTCCCATCTACTTCTCCTTCTTTCCACCCTATTCTGCACACTTCCCATCTACTTCTCCTTTTTCCCACCCTGTTCTACCCACTTGCAACCCACTTCCCGCCCACTTTATTGCACAGTCCGTTAATCCCCTCCCCATCTGCAGTTTAGCCCCACCCCTTTGAGAGGCAAATCACATAATTTATATCCTCCCACCGGCACCACATGAATCCCCTCCAGGGACTCCAGGAGACAAAGTTCCCAGGTATGCCTATTACCCATTTAGACTGTAAGCTCCCTGGGGCGGGGACCTCTCTCCTACTGGTTCTATGACTGTGACACTTATTTTCTCCCCATTTATTTATTGCAACATACTACTGTTGTAAGGTGCTGCGTACACTGTGTGGTGCAATATAAATAAAGATATACATACATACGAGCAGACAATGTATAGGTAGTCCTTTTGCTACCAGTGGACAGGGGAACAAGGCTGGGATGTCAGACAGTGTAAGTGTGATCCGTGACTACCAGAGTAATTGCACAGAGCAATCAGACAATAGAGCAATCATACAATAATTGTGTGCTAGGGGGTATCCAATGAGTTAAAATATGTTTTCTAAACTCCTCTGGCACACATGGAGAGTAGTATTTTTTATTTAATACACTCACACTTCATTGGGGGGCATCGTGACCCCTTCTGGTACCTTTCAAGGTACTGATTGGTCACACAATAGTGTAAGTGATCATTACTAGTGACCTGGAAGCCCCCCACAGTCATCCCTCCCCAAGCAGATGCCAATGCCTGCAACCTTCTCTCCCTCCCTACGCAACGCAGCATTCTCTAAACTTTTGGGTTGAATTGGAGGACTTTAACCATATAAGGACCAGCCGCACCGCCATGCAACAGGTGCTTTAGGACCACATGGTTTTAGTTTTGTTTTTTTAAACAGAATCAGAGGTCCCCGTAACAGTGAGTAGCCACGCGGGGACCAATGAGTTCCATGACGTACAAATACGTCATGAGTCGTTAACTCACAATTTCCCCATCACGTATATATGCGCATTGTTAGTCCTTAAGGTATTAAAAGCCCACTCACATCTTCTTATATAATAATTCACTAGGATGTTTGTCAGAAGCCATCATGCGCAGTAGAGACTGCTCGAATGCTCAGAATGCTGGGAGTTCTGTGCTGGGAACATTCTGTGCAGAATGCTGGGAGTTCTGTGCTGGGAGCGTTCTGTGTGGAATGCTAGGAGTTCTGTGCTGGGAGCGTTCTGTGCGGAATGCTGGGAGTTCTGTGCTGGGAGCGTTCTGTGGGGAATGCTGGGAGTTCTGTGCTGGGAGCATTCTGTGTAGAATGCTGGGAGTTCTATGCTGGGAGCATTCTGTGTAGAATGCTGGGAGCATTCTGTGAGGAATGCTGGGAGTTCTGTGCTGGGAGCATTCTGTGCAGAATGCTGGGAGTTCTGTGCTGGGAGCATTCTGTGTGGAATGCTGGGAGTTCTGTGCTGGGAGCATTCTGTGCAGAATGACAGGAATTCTGTGCTGGGAGCATTCTGTGTGGAATGCTGGGAGTTGTGTGCTTGGAGCATTCTGTGCAGAATGCTGGGAGTTCTGTGCTGGGAACATTTTGAAGTACTAAGAAGAACTGAAGTGATCTTGAGCCAAACCAACATCACCATAGGGGATGAATAAAAATGATCAAGGTTATAAAGCTGTTTTTCAACCCCTCGGAGAGATCTCTAGCATTCAAAGGGTTAAAATCCCCTTTCAAAAATCAATAGAAATGTTGGGAATTTCTATTTTGTCCCCTTATGCTGCAGTTGGTTTGTTCCAGAATTGCTCTAGTTCTTCCTAGTAAATCAGCCCCAGTGGGTTAACCCTTTGAGCGCCAGAGAGGTATCCAACACATGACACTGAAAGGGTTAACCCCCCACATAAACTGGACATATACAATATAACATTTTGCGTGCCTGTTGTTCCTCTCTCCTGTTCATTGAGTCACAATATGCAGTGTTACATGGGATTTGTCTCAGTGTCTGTTCTGCATTATTAACCCATTTACCGACAACGCATCAGCACATTCCTGGAAGCAGATAGCTGTATGGAGCCCCTCTCTATTGTTCCTGTTCTATTTATTCTGGCCCTCGGCTGTCTTTCATGAGCGTGTTTATCTGTGTTTGTTCATCTCCTCACCTTTAACCTGCCTTTATTCATCTGCATGACTTCCCGTTGCTCTGTGAGCGTGGCCCAAAACTACAAAACTGCTGCAGCTGGGCTTCTATTCTGTCTGCCCGCAGACAGCCATTCACAAGGACGATGGTGTCAGCACGATTGTGTTGGGAATGACAAGAAACTGGAAACCAGAATTATAAATGAAACACTCATCAGGAATGCTGGTCTTCTTGTCCCATTCAAGAAGCAACATAGTAACATAGTTGATGAGGCTGAAAAAGGACATGCATCTATCAAGTCCAGCCAAAACACCCCTGTAGATACAGAGGAAGTAAAAAAAAACAAACAAACCCTGAAGCCATTTCCAATTTAGATCCAAGTGGGAAAAAACATTCCCTCCTGACTACAAATGGCAGTCAGATATTTCCCTGTATCAACAACATATCTACATTGAAGCCATCTGTCATAATTATCAATATTGTTCTGTGCTAGATAGGCATCCATTGCTTTTTTGAAAGCAGTTACATTATCTGCAAGCACAACATTCAGAGGCAAAGAATTCCATAGCTTTACCACCCTTACTATACAAAATCCCTACCTTTGTTTTAGTCGAATGCGCCTTTCCTCTAGTGTTAATGGATGACCTCCTTCTTAGCTCAGCTCTTTGCTCCAATTATTCATTGGATAGTTCTTTGTATTGACCTTGAATGTATTTGTAAATGGTAATCATATCACCCCTTAGAAGGCTCTTCTTTAATGTAAACAAACCCAGTTTGGCTAGTCTGTCTTCATAACTCAGATCCTGCAATCCCTTGCACGTCTCTGAACTTTTTCTGGTTCAACAATGTCTTTTTTAAGAAGAGAAATAAACTTTTATTGATTAAAAAATATGCTATTAGGTCTTCATGGGAGTTGAAAATTAATACAAAACTTGCTACTTGCACTGAATACACAAATAAAACAACTATTGACTCATCCAGTAATCAAACGGTGTCGGATCTGGGGCTTCACCCATCAGTCTCTTCAAAGACTTCAGCAAACGGAGGGAAGAGCTCAACGGATCCACCTGATCTCAGCCACTCAATGCAATGTATTTAAAACATCAATCTTTTCTTTCGTTTTTCCATGAAAACAAGGTCAATCATCGGATCACATGAAGAAAACTACAGCCATAACACGAGACGCCTAATGCGTTTCTTGAAATTATCTCTTAGTCATAGGCCATAGTACTAACACTGCTGGGAGATTTTTCATGTAAAAGTTATTACACATCAGACTTATTTTTATTTAATCATAGTGTTAGCAACAGCACCAACTCATGTACAAAAAAAGCTTTATCATTTTAATGCACTCTGTGGGAGTGTTTGAGTCATAGACTATGTCTCTCCATTGTTAGTGAGAGGAACAGCACTACCTGGAGTCCACAATAGGGAACTACAGTTTAATTAAAAAAGAAGAAAAGAAAAACAAATTTGAACTGTAATAAGATTTGAATGAAAAGTCTCCTAAGCATTGGGAGTACACTTGTTTGTCTCAGCAGGAAAATAGTATCATTTGCAAAGGCTAGATTTTCCTGTATACATAGAAGGTAACCATCTAGGGTGCCAAATTTTGAGGTGCATCAAGGCATTATTAGCCACACCCACCATGTTGACAACAGCCATTGTCCTTCTGGATCTTTTGTTCTAATAATTCTGGACCATGGCTGTTTTAACACTTCTACTGTGTTTGTCTTTAGCTGTAATTTTCCTCTTACTCATTTAATGTACCCACCTATATTATATACTGTTTTTCTTGCCATAAGATGGGCTTTCTAAAGACACCATTTTTTTCATCAAATTTCCTGTAAAACAATTTATAAAATATGATGAAACAAATGTAACAAATGCACTGTTTTTAATTTTGTCACTAAAAACCTTTTCCACATCTACAAACGCTAAAAAAACCTGCTAAATAGATTATAATATTTGTCTTGATTTTAGAAATACCCAATGTTTATATGTTTTTCTAATGTTTTTGTCAAGTTATATGGCAATAACTAAAAGTAGCAAAAATTGAGGTGTTCTCAAACTTTTGACCGCTAGTGTAGATTCCTAAGACCAATCAGGCAGTAAAATTCAGATTTCTCATTAGGCGGTATAGGACAAATGTTGATAGGAGGAGCCTTGGCTGTGAGGGATATACCCGTACTATGAGTTGTAGCCTCACAATGTCTTTGCACTACTCACCCTCTCCTAGTTTTTTTGTGGCCAGCTTACTTACTTACCAGTTTATATAGCACTTTCCTGGCTATTATTTTATCCTTTGGATTTTAGAGAGGATTTTTTTTCTACCAGGATGCAGTGGATGGTGAGGGGTCATGTGAGGAGGCGTGGACATGGGTGTTGCAAGAGTGCCTGGGCTGCCTTGCCTTAAAGGGTTAGTAATGGTTAATTTTAAAGGGATAGTAATACTTCAAATGTAAAAAAAATATGTTGTAGGTTTTATCCCCCTGAGTAAAACAAGAGTACTCCCACTGCTGAAAGGTGTTTCATTCAAAAGTTATTAATTTTCAAAGTTGAATTTTTTAGGTGCAATATCACAATGGCCTGAAATTGTACAGTGGCGCTGTTGCTACACCATCCTATGGACAGCTCTGGTCCCGAGACCATAAATCTCCACAGGATGGTGTAGCAACAGCGCCACTGTACAATTTCAGGCCACTGCGATATTGCACATAAAAAATTCAACTTTGAAAATTAATAACTTTTGAATGAAACACCTTTCAGCAGTTGGAGTACTCTTGTTTTACTCAGGGGGATAAACCCTACAACATATTTTTTTTGCATTTTAAGTATTACTATCCCTTTAAGTTGATTTAATATTGTAGACATTAAAAAAATATTAACATCAATGTAAGTCTTATCTCTCAAACCATTATGGTTTGAGAGATATAACCTGCTAAAGTTACCTTTTCCTGGCTGTTTTACTCAAGTCTGCCATCTAGCTGACAGCTGCAGATTCCAGTCATTTGACCAGACAGAGGCTCTTCAGCAGAGCTGAAATCACGCTATTTAGAAATAAATACTTAATTGGAATGATCTACAAAGTGTGCTTGCAAACCAGAATGTAGACAGTTCCAAATTAAGTATTTATCTTTAGATATCGTTATATCGGCGCTGCTGAAGAGCCACATCTGGTCAAGGGACCACAATCTGCTTCTGACAGCTTTACAGCTCACCAAGCAGAAAGGGGAGGGACCAGAGAACTTTATTTTCCTATATCTCTCAAACCATAACGGTTTGATACGAATAAGTGCAAGTACTCTCTTTTAATTGTTTCTACCATATAGTTAATACTTTTTTCTGACATTACTATCCCTTTAATGTGCCTGATATGTGACTCCTGTCCTGGGTTGGAATCTAGGTAGATCCAAACAGGAAAGAAGGTAAGAATTTGTGATGGGAAATATAATGTAGGTGCCAGAATTAAAGTATCACTTTCTAATAATTACCCCCACTGAACTTACTTGAAAATCTTGATGTCCCTTATGAATTTTGGCCTTGTGCCTTTGTTCAAGAGTCTTGGAAGTCAGGGTCTGAGCAATGCTTTGTAAACCCCTATGGTTCTTAAAGGGATAGTAATGTTTCATAATAAAACCAGCTCTAATTAATCATCATAGTATTTGGACTTTGGAGACTGTTATTTCAATTCTGTCAGAGTTGTAGTTCAAGTAATTCAATGACAAAGTATCCCCCTCCCGCCCCTTTTACTGATGTAACACTGCTCAGCCAGATCAGAAGGGAGGTGCCCAGGTAGATTGCAGAGAGGGACAATCTTCAATTAAGATAAGGGAAAAACCTGAAAAACTTGTCAAGGGGGGCAGGGCTTTCATTGTTCTCATAGGAAGAAGATTGTCCCCTTCTGTTATCTGTCTGGTCTATGGACTGCATTCCACATCTGAGAAGAGATGGCTTACACTAGGTAAAAGCGGTGGGAGGGGATACTTTACTTGTGAACATCTCTCAAACCATAAAGGTTTGAGAGATAAGACTTATATCGTTCTTCATGTTTTTTTAATGCCTACAAAACAAAATAAAGATAAAATGAAGTATTACTATCCCTTTAAAGGGATAAGATTACAATGTGCAGTAGGTGACATTTGAGGTCATGTGATCCTTCTATCAATTCTCATGTCCGCCTACGTGGATATGACATTCGGGACTGATTGAAGGTGTTAGCTTTGAACAAAGTCACAAAGAAATCCAAAGGGCCCATTAGGATTTTCTGTCCATAGTAAGATAATTGGGGGTTGTTATAATTAGGACATGTTCATTTTCCTTTTAGGAATGTTGAACAATAATGAACGGCACAAATGCATGAAATTAATTATATAAATGAGTACAACATGCCGGTTATTTTTCATAAAAATTTTGGAAGTTGCATTATAAAAATTACGCCAAATACTGTTGTTTAAAACTTTAATGTCATGTCGTGCACCACTCCCTCACTCCATGTGTTTAACCCTTTGAGTGCCAGAGGGGTACGCAACGCATTGCTCTGCAATACGTTGCGTACCCCTCTGGCACTCAAAGGGTTAACAGCAAAGCTGTTGCCCATATTGGTCTCGTTTTGTATTTTAACACAGCTTCCAAAATGTGCATGAAAAATAATTATTTACGTTTGTGTCTCAAAGCACAAAAAGTAATTTCATGCTGTTAAATCACAGTTTCCACAGTAGTATTTCATAATTGTTCAGTAGATGATAAATACATGGAATAAGTCAGGCTGGGAAAGTGACTTATGCAACAAAAAGTTGCTCAATGGCTTTTAGTATAAATTATTCTCAAGCTTGTTACACAACGTTCCATTATAGAGAATCTTTAGTAAATGGACTGAGGGCTGGAATATTGGTTACTTGGTTTTGCTCTACCAGTTAACCCCTTAAAGGGATAGTAATGTTTCACAAAAAAACCCAAGCTCCAGTTAATCTTCATAGTATTTGAGCCTCCCCTTTTACCTAGTGTAAGCCACCTCCCCTAAGATGTGAATCTGGTCTCTTGACCGGACAGGTCACTGCAAGGGAAATCTCTGCCCCACTTAACAGGTTTTTCCTTATGATCACTGAAGATTGTCCCTCTGTGATCCATCCGGGCAGTCTTGTTGCTCTGAGGTGAGCAGTGTTACACTAGGTAAAAGGAGCGTGAGGGGGATACTTTATCATTCAATTACTCTTGAACTATGACTCTGACAGTACTGAAATAACACTCTCCATGGTCCAAATACTATGAAGATTAATTAGAGCTGTTTTTATTGTGAAACATTACTATCATTTTAAAGTGTGTGTGTGTGTGTGCGTGATGCATTGCTTTGGGATGCATTGTGCACCCCTCTGGTGCCTTAAAGTTTAAAGGGCAGATTGGAATAATGGTCAAAATAAAATGACAATCTATTATGCATGTTAATAAAATAATTTCTTTGTATATACAACATTTGCTAATTTGTCAGTGTCTGAATCATCATCCTATATAATAATTCACTAAATAGTTTGTAAAGACGCAGTCATGCGCAGTAGAGATTGCTGCACGTGCTGCAGTCATGCATAGTAGAGACTGCCCGTGGGGAGGCTGATACAGAGCGGGGCGATCTGAAATATCAGCCGCGGCACGGACAGTCTCTACTGTGCATGACTGCCCCGCGACCGACTGGCACTGTAGTCCATGTACACGGGCTCTTTTACTAGTCCTATATAATATTTTGCTAAAATGTGCGTAACGCCGCAGTCATGCGCAGTAGAGACTGCCACTGCCGCGGCTGATACAGAGCGGAGCGTTCCGAAGGAGCGTCCAGCTCTGTATCAGCCGCGGCGTGGGCAGTCTCTACTGCTCATGACTGCCCCACGACCGGCTGGCAGTGGCACTGTGGCCCATGTAATGGGCTTTTCTACTAGTATATAATAATTCCCTGGGATGTTTGTCACGATGCAGTCATGCGGTGTCCGCGTTCGGGAAGTCTCTACTGCGCATGATTGCATTGCGTGTGTGAGGCGATGCAAGACTGCATTGCATGGAGCAGTGAGGTAGCAGCCTCTTAACCCTTTGAGTGCCAGAGAGGTACGCAACACGCCTACCCCTCTGGCACTCAAAGGGTTAACATCACACGGACCTTGGCCTGTGTACACGGACTTTTACACTAGTATTATATCCTCTCTCATTCTGGATAAGTGCACCATTTTAATCCCCCTGTTTCTAACTCTGCCGATTTCATATTAACCCATTAAGAACCAGAGGTGTATGCAATGCATTGCTTAGGAACACATCTGATTCTTAATGGGTTAAATCCGAGATGGTGTAAGTGAATGTACAGTAGTGATGGTGGCATTTACACCATTTTTCATTTTCCAGTCTTGAGTATGCTAGGAAGGAAAATATTGATGACTGATCAGTGATAAATACCCAAATGGGAGACAAAAAGAGTTGTGAGGAGCACACATCAAGCACGAACAAGATTAAGTGTCTTGTTCTAAGGCATGGTAGCCTCTCAATGGTGCTACAACTCACGTTTTACACTCCCATGTGCCATTGCAGAGAGGAAATCTCCATGTCCATATCAGACTGGTCCCGCCCACAGACAGTCCAGCTCCGAAATGTCAGGCAAATCCTCTCCGCACGAGAGAAACGGCAAAACCACAGACGTACGTTTCGGCCTATGTGAGCCTCGTCAGTGTGGTGCAGCCGAATCCCTCTAGGCACATGGAAGCAAGGGCCCATGCCTGGGATGCCCTTAAACTTAGGGAGACAAAAAGAGTTGTGAGGAGCACACATCAAGCACGAACAAGATTAAGTGTCTTGTTCTAAGGCATGGTAGCCTCTCAATGGTGCTACAACTCACGTTTTTCATTCCCATGTGCCATTGCAGAGAGGAAATCTCCATGTCCATATCAGACTGGTCCCGCCCACAGACAGTCCAGCTCCGAAATGTCAGGCAAATCCTCTCCGCACGAGAGAAACGGCAAAACCACAGACGTACGTTTCGGCCTATGTGAGCCTCGTCAGTGTGGTGCAGCCGAATCCCTCTAGGCACATGGAAGCAAGGGCCCATGCCTGGGATGCCCTTAAACTTAGGGAGACAAAAAGAGTTGTGAGGAGCACACATCAAGCACGAACAAGATTAAGTGTCTTGTTCTAAGGCATGGTAGCCTCTCAATGGTGCTACAACTCACGTTTTTCACTCCCATGTGCCATTGCAGAGAGGAAATCTCCATGTCCATATCAGACTGGTCCCGCCCACAGACAGTCCAGCTCCGAAATGTCAGGCAAATCCTCTCCGCACGAGAGAAACGGCAAAACCACAGACGTACGTTTCGGCCTATGTGAGCCTCGTCAGTGTGGTGCAGCCGAATCCCCCTAGGCACATGGAAGCAAGGGCCCATGCCTGGGATGCCCTTAAACTTAGGGAGACAAAAAGAGTTGTGAGGAGCACACATCAAGCACGAACAAGATTAAGTGTCTTGTTCTAAGGCATGGTAGCCTCTCAATGGTGCTACAACTCACGTTTTTCACTCCCATGTGCCATTGCAGAGAGGAAATTTCCATGTCCATATCAGACTGGTCCCGCCCACAGACAGTCCAGCTCCGAAATGTCAGGCAAATCCTCTCCGCACGAGAGAAACGGCAAAACCACAGACGTACGTTTCGGCCTATGTGAGCCTCGTCAGTGTGGTGCAGCCGAATCCCTCTAGGCACATGGAAGCAAGGGCCCATGCCTGGGATGCCCTTAAACTTAGGGAGACAAAAAGAGTTGTGAGGAGCACACATCAAGCACGAACAAGATTAAGTGTCTTGTTCTAAGGCATGGTAGCCTCTCAATGGTGCTACAACTCACGTTTTTCACTCCCATGTGCCATTGCAGAGAGGAAATCTCCATGTCCATATCAGACTGGTCCCGCCCACAGACAGTCCAGCTCCGAAATGTCAGGCAAATCCTCTCCGCACGAGAGAAACGGCAAAACCACAGACGTACGTTTCGGCCTATGTGAGCCTCGTCAGTGTGGTGCAGCCGAATCCCTCTAGGCACATGGAAGCAAGGGCCCATGCCTGGGATGCCCTTAAACTTAGGGAGACAAAAAGAGTTGTGAGGAGCACACATCAAGCACGAAAAAGATTAAGTGTCTTGTTCTAAGGCATGGTAGCCTCTCAATGGTGCTACAACTCACGTTTTTCACTCCCATGTGCCATTGCAGAGAGGAAATCTCCATGTCCATATCAGACTGGTCCCACCCACAGACAGTCCAGCTCCGAAATGTCAGGCAAATCCTCTCCGCACGAGAGAAACGGCAAAACCACAGACGTACGTTTCGGCCTATGTGAGCCTCATCAGTGTGGTGCAGCCGAATCCCTCTAGGCACATGGAAGCAAGGGCCCATGCCTGGGATGCCCTTAAACTTAGGGAGACAAAAAGAGTTGTGAGGAGCACACATCAAGCACGAACAAGATTAAGGGGTAGATTTAAAGGCAGCCGTTAAACCATCCGCTAAGTAAAAAAGGCACGTCGGCCGCAAAGAACACATGTTTTACGGCAGATTCAAAGGTAAGCGTTCAAGAATAGCTATCGGGCGTAGGCACTACAAAAACACGTTAAACAAAAACCAGCGTCGCACCTGATTTTGCATCACCATGCGTCCCAAACACCCGTTAAAACACAACTTAAGTCAAAATGTTACATTACGGCTGCCGTTGTCTAGCAACCCTGATAGATGCACAAACAAAATTCAAACCTACAGCCAATCCCAAGGCCCCAAAGTATCAAAAATGTCCAAATACACCTATATATACCTCAAAATAACGGTTACACCCTGTCTGTGTTTCGAGTTTCAGCAAGCTAGAGCACAGGACCCAGGAGTGGAGGATAGCATTTAGAGAGAGAGAGAGAGAGAGAGAAGCATACAGAGGAGTAAGGTAGAAGGATTTTGGAGAGGAGAGAGTTACATTTAAATAGACACATAGCACACTTTTGCACATAGCACATACATCCATACAAACACATACACATACATACACATAGTCTTTTTTTTTTCATCACACCTTACACATTTTAAACTTTATTTTTACAGTGTGAATCCGTGAGTGAAAGTGTGTGACAGAGAGTGAGTGGGATCGAGTGTGTCTGTGAGGGCGTGTGAGAGTGCCTGGGTGTGAGTGGGTGAATGATGGCCAGGAGAGGAGGACAGGAGAGAGGGATGGGGAGACTAGTGGAGGAGGAGGAGGAGGAAGGTCAGGAGGGGATCCCTCAGCAGAGCAGGGGTGGGAGAGGGAGATACGCAGGGCGGAGGGGGACCAGGCCCACAAGAACAGGCACACTAAGAAGAAGAGGGACAGATCCTGCAGTGGGACGAGGGGTAGTGCCTGGGGACCACCACACACAGGCAGGGGCAGAGCAGGCAGGACACTCCGGGTCTGACTCCTCGCATGCCGGAGCTGAGGGGGACAGGCTCAGGGATCCCCGATATACCGAGGAAGAAAACACGGCCCTCGTGGAGGCTGTGCTGGAGAGGGAGAGTGTCCTCTTCCCGGGGGACAGACTCCCTGGCCTGTCTGCGAGGAGGAGAGCTGCCTGGAGTCAAATCTGCAGCAGAGTTAATGCGGTGGCCACCTGCAGACGGGATGTGGACTCAATCAAGAAGAGATGGGGCGACTGCAAAAGGCAGGTGAAGAGGAAGATGGGGGATGCCGCCCTGCACGCCAGAGCCACCGGAGGTGGGCCACCTGTCCCCATCACCTACAGCGCATGGGAGGAGAGGCTGCGGCAGACACTGTCGTCCACCCTCATTGAGGGGGTCCCTGGAGGATCAGACACTGGGGAGGAGAGGAGCCTCCACACCACCGGTAAGTGCATCACCCCAAAACCACACACCACCCCAAACCACACACCCATCACAAACAAGCACTCACATCCCAACATCTGCTCTTCATTCAACCACACAATTGCACCAACACAGCACCCTGAGGGTTTAAACAGGGATCAAGACAAGGACAAATGTCAATGTTCAACAAGGCCAAAACCTGTCCAACTCCCTGGTTAACCCTCATGTTGCTGTGCTCATCACACACAATACACACAAACCATGCTCAGTAAAGTGTTGTATGTTAAACATCACAATTGTTGTCACACAGTGTTACCCATGTTCACACAGGGAATCCAGCACATAACCCCATGAGTGCCAGAGGGATCATCAATGCATCGATCAACAATGCTTTGGCAACCCCTCTGGTACTCAAAGGGTTAACCAGACAACAAACACATGTCGATAGGTTAACAATTACATGACACATAGGGGACATTCACTAAGCGGTGAAAAAGAGCTGATGTAGTGAATTTGACACTTGCATACCCTCACTTTACCAATTACAATGTTAGTCTATGGAGAACATCCAATAACAGGATTCAAGCTGCACAGGCCCCATTGTGTGGACTCCATAGAAAACATTGCAGATGGTGAAATGAGGTCAGCGGAGAAGTCAGCATCATAATCAGTTCATCAGGTCCACTTAACCGCTTACTGAATCACCAACAGGATGGATCAGGTCACAAATCACAGTGCCACTGAGAATAAATGCTTGTATGTGCAACACACACGCCAAAAACAATCACACATAAGTAAAGGTGAAAAAGTTGGCCTTGGTGTTGTGTATGCAATCATTTACTCTAACTTCAATTTACATAGCTCACATTTGATTCACATATAGATCCTCAGGAGTGCTGATGCCATGGATGGATGGTACACCAGACACTATTTGCAGGATAAATATGGGAACCAAATATGAACCATTGAGGTTTGGTCAATAACAGGCCAGGGATTATGGATATCTATGATCGGGTCTGGCTGCCTCACACAGAAGGATGGATGGGCTGATCCTGGAAAAAAAAGGCCTCAATCAATGATATCCTTCAAGACTGGCTTGATTGTTGCCCCTCAGGATTCAACTTGAACAGACCTCATGGACAGAATCCTGTAATGTACATCAATCCCTGATTGCCACGGTGGTATCCCATGCATCACAATGCTATGCATAGGATACCATCATGACAACCAGAGAGGGACATGTCTAATCTGACAAAATCCAGCACTGTACGGGATGAACTGATAACATAGGGATGAATACTACTTGAATCACACTGCAGATCTCTTCAAAAAAGATATGTACAGAAAGAAAAACAACCAGATTTGTATGTGGATATGTCCCTTTCAAATGGGTACAAATAGGTCCCAACAAGATGTAAACCCAGAGTTCGGTTCAGTACGTGTGATTGTCCAACTGCCCATATATGTGCACCCTCAACAAAATAACTCATATTGATATCATCATCACAGTACATATACCCAGTATATTACACCTACTTGGATGGGTATCACTTGTATCTATGAAAGGTCATTTGTGATGGCTGTACATATATAGGCAGTTAGACAATCACATGTTCTGAACAGATCTCTGGGTTCATATCTATCAAGGATATGTTTGTACCCGTATGAAAGGTACATATACACACATATCAGACCATATTCCTCACTGTGTACCTTGGCATGGCAATGGTTAATTTCACTTGATGTAACCTTGCAGGCATCATAAAGAGATGTTTAGAAAGATGTTACTGTATGTGACAGCTGGAGATGTCAGTCATATGACCACACGGAGGCTCTTCAGCAGACCCAAAATTGAAACAATTGGAGATGGATCCATCATTGACATGGTCCACAGAGCGTGCTTACAAACCAGGAACACTTAGTAGACAATGGCAAAGATGTAGTTATCTCCAAATGGGTCAATGTGGAGTCTGCTGAAGAGCCTCCGTGTGGTCAAATGACTGACATCTCCAGCTGTCACATACAGCAACATCTTTCTAAACATCTCTCTATGATGCCTGCAATGTTACATCAAGGTGAAATTAACCATTGCTATCCCGTTAAAGAGATAGTAATACCTAAAATGTGAAAGGAAAAATACATGTCATAGGATTGATCCACCGGGTAATGTAAGGGTATCCCCACTACTGAAAGGTGTTTCATCACAAGAGTATAACAGCTCAAAGTTGAATATTCCAGGGACAATATCACTGTGGCCTGAAAATGTACTATGCCAATGTTGCCAGACCATCCTCTGGCTAGCTTTGGTCCAGGGAACAGATATCCACAAAGGATGATGTGGCAACAGCGCAAATGTACAATATCAGGCCACTGGGATGTGGCACCAAAGGAATTCAACACTGAGCTGCAATACATGTAGAATACAACACCCATCACCAGTAGGAGTACCGTTGTTTCACACAGGGGGATACACCATACAACATATATGTTCCTTTACACATTTCAAGTATTAATATCAATTTGACACCATCATGGCTAAGTTTACTGATCACACAATCTCAATCCTCCACACAGGTTATGTGTCTCCAGCACATCAGGAGCCCATGGAGGAGGCCACCTCACCACCCAGTGAGGAGTATTTGGAGGAGGGGACCAGCCAGTGGGCACCGTACCCAACGACATCCACACCTCTTGGCCAGCTGGATGCACCAACTCTGCCTGCACCAACTCTGCCTGCACCAACTCTGCCTGCACCAACTCTGCCTGCATCAACTCTGCCTGCACCAACTCTGCCTGCACCAACTCTGCCTGCACCAACTCTGCCTGCACCAACTCTGCCTGCACCAACTCTGCCTGCATCAACTCTGCCTGCACCAACTCTGCCTGCACCAACTCTGCCTGCACCAACTCTGCCTGCACCAACTCTGCCTGCATCAACTCTGCCTGCACCAACTCTGCCTGCACCAACTCTGCCTGCACCGACTTATTACAGTGACTGGATGCCCCCCACCACCTCCAGGAGCTATTATCCCCCAGCAGCAGCAGCAGCACCACCACCACCAGGGAGGCAATGGCTGCCCGGTGATGTGGCCACCACCCAATACGGGCCATACCCACAGATTGACCTACCCTCCTGGATGGCTCCCCAGCATGGCCCCAGGTATGATCCTAGGTGGGGGCCAAGCACATACCAGTGGCCAAGGTTTGACCCTTGGCCACTCGACTACCAACACCTGGGCCTGCTTGGGGAGCCCCAACAGCCTATGCGAAGGGACGTGTTTACCCCACCACCTCCACCAGCACAGACATCGGTGGGCAGCAGTGGGTCAATTGATGTGGTGGGCACATACCCATCTGCAGCACAACCAGCACCAGCAGAGGAGGACACAGCACCAGCAGAGGAGGATACAGCACCAGCAGAGGAGGATACAGCACCAGCAGAGGAGGATACAGCACCAGCAGAGGAGGACACAGCAGCAGCTGATTCACCAGGCACAAGCATCACCAGCAGTGAACGGCCCACGGGGATGGAAGCTGAGTGTATGGCTCTGCAAAGGAGACTACTCAGGTCAAGCCTCCGCACCAATGACAACATCACCAGGAGCCGTAGGGAATCCCGTATAAACACTAACAGGATAGAGGCAAGGATCCATGCCCTGGAGTCGGAGGTCATGAGGATCAACACTCAACTCCATCAGCTACACACGGGGGTGATGGACCTGCTTGCACAGCTACTGGTGGAGTTGAGAGAGCTGAACCGCAGGGAGGACTTACGTTTGGAGAGGGAATACCTGCGCTCCACAGAGGGATCCACTGCCCCCACCACCCCCTCTAATGTGACCCCCGAAGCCACACCTAGGGGGCAAAGGGTGACCAGGAGATCATCCAGGTTATCCACTTCTGCCACACAGTCTAAGCCCCCCCCCCCCAAGAAAAAAAAATAAAATGCCCAACATGTTAAATTTCCCCTGAATAAAGGAACATTGTGCTTTTGAATCCTGTCTGATCTGCTTTGAATTTGGTCATAGATTTGGGTGGCAGAGTTGTCTCCAATGCATTGCCAAACAATTCAGTGAATACAACTCCTGCCTAGGTAAGATGTTTGTGGGATGTTACAACATGGGTTCACATACATACACATCGTTGTACAAAATCAACTGTAAAAACATCCCTGTTGCCATATTACACAACTGTGTTATATGGCAATGTTGTGTGTTGATTTTGCATAACAAAACATTCCCCTTAGCCCAACATTTGGTACAACATTGAACATTCATCTACATCATATGTAGTGTTTAACCCTTTGATATCCAGAGTGGTAGGCAACACATTGCAAAGAAATGCGTTGGGTACCACTCTGGCACTCAGAGGGTTAAGGGGATAACCAAACAAACGGCTTAGCGGTGAGATAAGAAGCAGGACAGATAAATGGGACATGTATCCATATTGTCTTGGATTCACACACTCATTGTGCAACAGACTGACTGGGGAAGCCAATGTTTTCAACCTAGGATTTCAATGTGTAGCACACACATTGATATCCTGGGGTGAGCATTGGGGCCTCCAGTAAGTTGACTTGTTGTTTTTTCTAAGGGTGTAACAGACTTCCCCAGTGAAAACACTTGTCCACTTGGTCATGTACTGTGATATGTCCCAGTGGAGCAATATCACTGAACATTGAGCAACACATTAACTGTGGACAGGAATTCACTGTGGAAGTATGTCCCCTTTATCACCTCTTTATCACTCCCACAACACATTAGTGTATCACTGCCACCATCTGTTAGCGTGAATACATCACTGAGTCCACTCACTTGCAAACAAGTGCTGGAGTCCTGTGATATGGGTGATGCCTTTCCATGTATGGGGATACTCTACCCTGGGTGTGGTAACGCATTGACAACTGTGTTCTCAAATATATCCTCCTACAGACACAGATAGAATGGTGATGGTTCATCTTTATTGTGTCTCAAAGTACATTAGGATGTACATGTGTTTTCTGTGTATTGCCTATATGCATTGAACACCTGTATGAGAACACTAAATGTACTTTGAAACAAAAAAATAGTACTTTAGTTACACTGCTGCCCAGCTCATGTGTTGTCCACAAGGTTTGACAACTCTGTAGCTGAGCATCCTAACTGTACAGGTTATAAAACTCAGGAATTAGTGTTTTCTGTGTCTATATGAAAATGATCCAGTAGAGGTTTGTGTGAACCTCAGGTCAAACTTTGCATCACCAACAACATCAACATAAACAGCAAGGGGTGATCTCCATGAAGGTGATGTCAAGACATCAATCCAGTCACATAGAAGAACTTCAGTTCAAGGATGGATCATGTTACGGATGCCTGTGGAAGAAGAGGACAGGATTTGGAGTAGTTGACTTGAACTGATCATCAAGCAACAACAATTTAGTCTTTTTGATCCCCTCAATTTTCACAGTTACAGGTGAGTACACAAACCATTGCTTGACAATGTGTTGTGTACTCATCTGTAACCAATTATGTGGAGAACTAAGGACATGTGCCCCAGCCCTATAGATATGTGCCCCTGACATGGATACACACATCAACAAGTGTTCTGAGAGCTCCATGGAAGTAATGAATTTGGGCTGCCACTGTTAATGTGACAGTGGCAGCCCAATGTCATTTGTTCCATGGAACTGTTAGGACACATTTGTTGATGTGTGTATTTATGTCGGGGGCACATATGTCTGCACACTCACAGGTCAGCATGGTGTCCCTGGTAATCTGATCTACGTCTCATGACCTCTACATTGTGTGCCCATACCACTGTACATCCACCCCTGTGCTGCTCTTCTCAGCTGTAGCACAGTACAGGTTCCATATTGAGTCCAATGGCCCTTTAACCCCTGATGTGACGGAGTATTATCCAATGCATAGCATTGGATAACACTCTTTCGCTACAAGGCTAGCATGGTTGCTCTGGCTATGCTCATGGCAAATCAAGTTAGCTGCTGTCAATCAAGCCCTGTAAGGCGATGAACATGGGTTATGTGTTGTACCTTGTTTCTCCTGAGGGTGTGCGTGATATCCTTGGGGTCTGTATGTCAACGTGGAGAGTGGAATGGAGGATGGTTTTTGAGTCCACACACACAATTTGCCACGTCCGCTGCAAGTGCAGTGCTGTGTCACTGTTCCTGTGGGGTGAGACAGAACAAAATGTGCAGTGTGGTTAGTGTCACAGGACTGATGGGGGACTTGCATGGATTGTTTGCATGCCTGTGTTATACTCACATGTAAAGTGTTCCGTGATGAGCCTGTCTCTGATCTGTGTCCCTCTCAGGGTCTCCTCAACGTGTCCGATGTCCATGGGCACTTCCTGTATGGGGGGGGCCTGGATGTGCTCCAGCAGCCTGGTGTCCACTGCGATGTTGTGCAGTATTGCGCACGCCACAATGATGTCGCACACCTTTCCAGGTGCATACTGCAGTGCTCCCCCCGAGTGGTCCAGACATCGGAATCTTGACTTGAGGAGGCCAAAGGTCCGCTCAATGGCATTCCTCGTTCTGCCATGAGCCTGGTTGTAGCTTTCCTGGGCATGTGTTCGAGGATTGGCCAGTGGGGTCAGTAGCCAGGACTTGCATCCATAGCCAGCATCACCTGTGTAATGTGAGTGACATGGTGAGACAGGGAGCACATGTTGTGTGAATGATGTTTTGTGTGGTAGACGTAGTAGCTGTGGGTCAGGAGCATGCTAAGCAGCGTTGTGTGTACGCCTGTGTATGTGATGTGATTTTGTATTGTGAACTCACCCAAAAGCCATCCCCCTGTAAAAGTTCCATTCTCGAAATCTCTGTGGACTGAGGAGTTTTGGAGAATGTATGAATCATGTGAGCTGCCAGGATACTTTGCACAGACATTCATTATCCTCATCTGGCTGTCACACACCATCTGCACGTTGATGGAGTGAAAGTTCTTCCTGTTGATGAATATCTGTGCGTCACGTGCTGGGGCCTTAATCCGGACATGGGTGCAATCTATAGCACCCATGACCCTGGGCATGCCTCCCCTGGCGTAAAAGGCCTGCTTGACTTGTATCCAGTCCATGTCGGTGGTGGGGAAATGTATATAGGTACTGGCCTTGCTTTTGAGGGCTGGCAGGACCTGGGCCAGCACCCTGGAGAATGTGGCCTGTGACATGCCAGATGCGTAACCCTCTGTGGACTGGAAGGCCCCGCTTGCCATGAAGTGCATGGCACAGAGTAGTTTCTGTAGGCCAGTTAGGGCATGGTTGTAGATGTAGATGGGATCCACCTGCTCCTTGATGACCTCATACAAGGCAATGATGCTGTCAGGCCTCAACCTGTAGCGATCAATTACCTCATCATCGGTCATTCCAAAGAGGGTGACCCTTGGGCGGTATACCCTGGGCCTTGGTGGTCGTCTATACATCCTGTGCCCTCCAGGTGGGGATGGGCTCCTGTGTGGCTGCTGAGCCAGAGCCTCCTCACTTGCAACAGGTGAAGGCTGTTGATCAGGCATGCTTGGAGGTTGCTGATGTTCCCTAGCTCTCTCCCTTGCACGCCTTCTCTTCAGTCTTCGCAACAATATGTAACCCAACATACTGTTTGCTCTCTCTATCTGTCTCTATCTGTCTCTCTCTCTCTCTCTCTACCTCTCTACCTCTCTCTCTCTCTCTCTCTCTCTCTCTCTCTCTCTCTCCCTCCCTGAGTGGAAAACAAGCCACAAGTGAGTGTGTTGAGTTGTCCCTTTAAGTACTTGCTAGGGCGTTGTGTGGGTGTGGTGATGAGGTGAGTGCTGACCAATGGTGAGTTGTTTTTGTCCAGGTAAGTGTTTGCAGGTGTGTGTGTGTTATAAGATGTGGTGTGTTGTGCTTGTTCTGTGTGTGCCATTTGCGGACATGCAGTTGTGGGGTGCAGGTGGCGTGTTGATGTTGCCCAGGTGAGCTTGTATTTGCAGGTGTCCGCTTTGTGTGATGACCCCCATTGTTCCGTGCCATGTTGTGTTGTTGTTTTTTAGTGTGTCGTTGTCCCTGTGGTGTTGGTTGTTGTTGTGTGTATAGTGATTTGTGTTGTGTGTGCATGTTTTTGTGTTGTTTTGGCATTGCACGGGTTAATTTTCCCATTTACATGGTTGTGCGGTAAGCCTTTTGTGTCTTTTCCTATGTAACGGGTGTTTTGTTTTGGCCATTAAGTGTCTAACGGCTAAAAAAAGTGGGTCTTAACTTTTAGCCGTTAGGTGTGTCTTTTTTTCAGCCGTTATCAGTACCGCAAGCCTTTGAATAGCTCTGGGGTATGTTTTTCCATGCGTCTGAATGCACGTAAGTGTATCGGCCGTAAGGATTCTACAACTGCCGTTAGTTGGTCTTTAGACGGATCTTTGAATTGCAACATGTCACTTAACGCACCCGTTAGTGATTTTTTTGGTTAACGGCTGCCTTTAAATCTACCCCTAAGTGTCTTGTTCTAAGGCATGGTAGCCTCTCAATGGTGCTACAACTCACGTTTTTCACTCCCATGTGCCATTACAGAGAGGAAATCTCCATGTCCATATCAGACTGGTCCCGCCCACAGACAGTCCAGCTCCGAAATGTCAGGCAAATCCTCTCCGCACGAGAGAAACGGCAAAACCACAGACGTACGTTTCGGCCTATGTGAGCCTCGTCAGTGTGGTGCAGCCGAATCCCTCTAGGCACATGGAAGCAAGGGCCCATGCCTGGGATGCCCTTAAACTTAGGGAGACAAAAAGAGTTGTGAGGAGCACACATCAAGCACGAACAAGATTAAGTGTCTTGTTCTAAGGCATGGTAGCCTCTCAATGGTGCTACAACTCACGTTTTTCACTCCCATGTGCCATTGCAGAGAGGAAATCTCCATGTCCATATCAGACTGGTCCCGCCCACAGACAGTCCAGCTCCGAAATGTCAGGCAAATCCTCTCCGCACGAGAGAAACGGCAAAACCACAGACGTACGTTTCGGCCTATGTGAGCCTCGTCAGTGTGGTGCAGCCGAATCCCTCTAGGCACATGGAAGCAAGGGCCCATGCCTGGGATGCCCTTAAACTTAGGGAGACAAAAAGAGTTGTGAGGAGCACACATCAAGCACGAACAAGATTAAGTGTCTTGTTCTAAGGCATGGTAGCCTCTCAATGGTGCTACAACTCACGTTTTTCACTCCCATGTGCCATTGCAGAGAGGAAATCTCCATGTCCATATCAGACTGGTCCCGCCCACAGACAGTCCAGCTCCGAAATGTCAGGCAAATTCTCTCCGCACGAGAGAAACGGCAAAACCACAGACGTACGTTTCGGCCTATGTGAGCCTCGTCAGTGTGGTGCAGCCGAATCCCTCTAGGCACATGGAAGCAAGGGCCCATGCCTGGGATGCCCTTAAACTTAGGGAGACAAAAAGAGTTGTGAGGAGCACACATCAAGCACGAACAAGATTAAGTGTCTTGTTCTAAGGCATGGTAGCCTCTCAATGGTGCTACAACTCACGTTTTTCACTCCCATGTGCCATTGCAGAGAGGAAATCTCCATGTCCATATCAGACTGGTCCCGCCCACAGACAGTCCAGCTCCGAAATGTCAGGCAAACCCTCTCCGCACGAGAGAAACGGCAAAACCACAGACGTACGTTTCGGCCTATGTGAGCCTCGTCAGTGTGGTGCAGCCGAATCCCTCTAGGCACATGGAAGCAAGGGCCCATGCCTGGGATGCCCTTAAACTTAGGGAGACAAAAAGAGTTGTGAGGAGCACACATCAAGCACGAACAAGATTAAGTGTCTTGTTCTAAGGCATGGTAGCCTCTCAATGGTGCTACAACTCACGTTTTTCACTCCCATGTGCCATTGCAGAGAGGAAATCTCCATGTCCATATCAGACTGGTCCCGCCCACAGACAGTCCAGCTCCGAAATGTCAGGCAAATCCTCTCCGCACGAGAGAAACGGCAAAACCACAGACGTACGTTTCGGCCTATGTGAGCCTCGTCAGTGTGGTGCAGCCGAATCCCTCTAGGCACATGGAAGCAAGGGCCCATGCCTGGGATGCCCTTAAACTTAGGGAGACAAAAAGAGTTGTGAGGAGCACACATCAAGCACGAACAAGATTAAGTGTCTTGTTCTAAGGCATGGTAGCCTCTCAATGGTGCTACAACTCACGTTTTTCACTCCCATGTGCCATTGCAGAGAGGAAATCTCCATGTCCATATCAGACTGGTCCCGCCCACAGACAGTCCAGCTCCGAAATGTCAGGCAAATCCTCTCCGCACGAGAGAAACGGCAAAACCACAGACGTACGTTTCGGCCTATGTGAGCCTCGTCAGTGTGGTGCAGCCGAATCCCTCTAGGCACATGGAAGCAAGGGCCCATGCCTGGGATGCCCTTAAACTTAGGGAGACAAAAAGAGTTGTGAGGAGCACACATCAAGCACGAACAAGATTAAGTGTCTTGTTCTAAGGCATGGTAGCCTCTCAATGGTGCTACAACTCACGTTTTTCACTCCCATGTGCCATTGCAGAGAGGAAATCTCCATGTCCATATCAGACTGGTCCCGCCCACAGACAGTCCAGCTCCGAAATGTCAGGCAAATCCTCTCCGCACGAGAGAAACGGCAAAACCACAGACGTACGTTTCGGCCTATGTGAGCCTCGTCAGTGTGGTGCAGCCGAATCCCTCTAGGCACATGGAAGCAAGGGCCCATGCCTGGGATGCCCTTAAACTTAGGGAGACAAAAAGAGTTGTGAGGAGCACACATCAAGCACGAACAAGATTAAGTGTCTTGTTCTAAGGCATGGTAGCCTCTCAATGGTGCTACAACTCACGTTTTTCACTCCCATGTGCCATTGCAGAGAGAAAATCTCCATGTCCATATCAGACTGGTCCCGCCCACAGACAGTCCAGCTCCGAAATGTCAGGCAAATCCTCTCCGCACGAGAGAAACGGCAAAACCACAGACGTACGTTTCAGCCTATGTGAGCCTCGTCAGTGTGGTGCAGCCGAATCCCTCTAGGCACATGGAAGCAAGGGCCCATGCCTGGGATGCCCTTAAACTTAGGGAGACAAAAAGAGTTGTGAGGAGCACACATCAAGCACGAACAAGATTAAGTGTCTTGTTCTAAGGCATGGTAGCCTCTCAATGGTGCTACAACTCACGTTTTTCACTCCCATGTGCCATTGCAGAGAGGAAATCTCCATGTCCATATCAGACTGGTCCCGCCCACAGACAGTCCAGCTCCGAAATGTCAGGCAAATCCTCTCCGCACGAGAGAAACGGCAAAACCACAGACGTACGTTTCGGCCTATGTGAGCCTCGTCAGTGTGGTGCAGCCGAATCCCTCGAGGCACATGGAAGCAAGGGCCCATGCCTGGGATGCCCTTAAACTTAGGGAGACAAAAAGAGTTGTGAGGAGCACACATCAAGCACGAACAAGATTAAGTGTCTTGTTCTAAGGCATGGTAGCCTCTCAATGGTGCTACAACTCACGTTTTTCACTCCCATGTGCCATTGCAGAGAGGAAATCTCCATATCAGACTGGTCCCGCCCACAGACAGTCCAGCTCCGAAATGTCAGGCAAATCCTCTCCGCACGAGAGAAACGGCAAAACCACAGACGTACGTCTCGGCCTATGTGAGCCTCGTCAGTGTGGTGCAGCCGAATCCCTCTAGGCACATGGAAGCAAGGGCCCATGCCTGGGATGCCCTTAAACTTAGGGAGACAAAAAGAGTTGTGAGGAGCACACATCAAGCACAAAAAAGATTAAGTGTCTTGTTCTAAGGCATGGTAGCCTCTCAATGGTGCTACAACTCACGTTTTTCACTCCCATGTGCCATTGCAGAGAGGAAATCTCCATGTCCATATCCATATCAGACTGGTCCCGCCCACAGACAGTCCAGCTCCGAAATGTCAGGCAAATCCTCTCCGCACGAGAGAAACGGCAAAACCACAGACGTACGTTTCGGCCTATGTGAGCCTCGTCAGTGTGGTGCAGCCGAATCCCTCTAGGCACATGGAAGCAAGGGCCCATGCCTGGGATGCCCTTAAACTTAGGGAGACAAAAAGAGTTGTGAGGAGCACACATCAAGCACGAACAAGATTAAGTGTCTTGTTCTAAGGCATGGTAGCCTCTCAATGGTGCTACAACTCACGTTTTTCACTCCCATGTGCCATTGCAGAGAGGAAATCTCCATGTCCATATCAGACTGATCCCGCCCACAGACAGTCCAGCTCCGAAATGTCAGGCAAATCCTCTCCGCACGAGAGAAACGGCAAAACCACAGACGTAGGTTTCGGCCTATGTGAGCCTTGTCAGTGTGGTGCAGCCGAATCCCTCTAGGCACATGGAAGCAAGGGCCCATGCCTGGGATGCCCTTAAACTTAGGGAGACAAAAAGAGTTGTGAGGAGCACACATCAAGCACGAACAAGATTAAGTGTCTTGTTCTAAGGCATGGTAGCCTCTCAATGGTGCTACAACTCACGTTTTTCACTCACATGTGCCATTGCAGAGAGGAAATCTCCATGTCCATATCAGACTGGTCCCGCCCACAGACAGTCCAGCTCCGAAATGTCAGGCAAATCCTCTCCGCACGAGAGAAACGGCAAAACCACAGACGTACGTTTCGGCCTATGTGAGCCTCGTCAGTGTGGTGCAGCCGAATCCCTCTAGGCACATGGAAGCAAGGGCCCATGCCTGGGATGCCCTTAAACTTAGGGAGACAAAAAGAGTTGTGAGGAGCACACATCAAGCACGAACAAGATTAAGTGTCTTGTTCTAAGGCATGGTAGCCTCTCAATGGTGCTACAACTCACGTTTTTCACTCCCATGTGCCATTGCAGAGAGGAAATCTCCATGTCCATATCAGACTGGTCCCGCCCACAGACAGTCCAGCTCCGAAATGTCAGGCAAATCCTCTCCGCACGAGAGAAACGGCAAAACCACAGACGTACGTTTCGGCCTATGTGAGCCTCGTCAGTGTGGTGCAGCCGAATCCCTCTAGGCACATGGAAGCAAGGGCCCATGCCTGGGATGCCCTTAAACTTAGGGAGACAAAAAGAGTTGTGAGGAGCACACATCAAGCACGAACAAGATTAAGTGTCTTGTTCTAAGGCATGGTAGCCTCTCAATGGTGCTACAACTCACGTTTTTCACTCCCATGTGCCATTGCAGAGAGAAAATCTCCATGTCCATATCAGACTGGTCCCCCCACAGACAGTCCAGCTCCGAAATGTCAGGCAAATCCTCTCCGCACGAGAGAAACGGCAAAACCACAGACGTACGTTTCGGCCTATGTGAGCCTCGTCAGTGTGGTGCAGCCGAATCCCTCTAGGCACATGGAAGCAAGGGCCCATGCCTGGGATGCCCTTAAACTTAGGGAGACAAAAAGAGTTGTGAGGAGCACACATCAAGCACGAACAAGATTAAGTGTCTTGTTCTAAGGCATGGTAGCCTCTCAATGGTGCTACAACTCACGTTTTTCACTCCCATGTGCCATTGCAGAGAGGAAATCTCCATGTCCATATCAGACTGGTCCCGCCCACAGACAGTCCAGCTCCGAAATGTCAGGCAAATCCTCTCCGCACGAGAGAAACGGCAAAACCACAGACGTACGTTTCGGCCTATGTGAGCCTCGTCAGTGTGGTGCAGCCGAATCCCTCTAGGCACATGGAAGCAAGGGCCCATGCCTGGGATGCCCTTAAACTTAGGGAGACAAAAAGAGTTGTGAGGAGCACACATCAAGCACGAACAAGATTAAGTGTCTTGTTCTAAGGCATGGTAGCCTCTCAATGGTGCTACAACTCACGTTTTTCACTCCCATGTGCCATTGCAGAGAGGAAATCTCCATGTCCATATCAGACTGGTCCCGCCCACAGACAGTCCAGCTCCGAAATGTCAGGCAAATCCTCTCCGCACGAGAGAAACGGCAAAACCACAGACGTACGTTTCGGCCTATGTGAGCCTCGTCAGTGTGGTGCAGCCGAATCCCTCTAGGCACATGGAAGCAAGGGCCCATGCCTGGGATGCCCTTAAACTTAGGGAGACAAAAAGAGTTGTGAGGAGCACACATCAAGCACGAACAAGATTAAGTGTCTTGTTCTAAGGCATGGTAGCCTCTCAATGGTGCTACAACTCACGTTTTTCACTCCCATGTGCCATTGCAGAGAGGAAATCTCTATGTCCATATCAGACTGGTCCCGCCCACAGACAGTCCAGCTCCGAAATGTCAGGCAAATCCTCTCCGCACGAGAGAAACGGCAAAACCACAGACGTACGTTTCGGCCTATGTGAGCCTCGTCAGTGTGGTGCAGCCGAATCCCTCTAGGCACATGGAAGCAAGGGCCCATGCCTGGGATGCCCTTAAACTTAGGGAGACAAAAAGAGTTGTGAGGAGCACACATCAAGCACGAACAAGATTAAGTGTCTTGTTCTAAGGCATGGTAGCCTCTCAATGGTGCTACAACTCACGTTTTTCACTCCCATGTGCCATTGCAGAGAGGAAATCTCCATGTCCATATCAGACTGGTTCCGCCCACAGACAGTCCAGCTCCGAAATGTCAGGCAAATCCTCTCCGCACGAGAGAAACGGCAAAACCACAGACGTACGTTTCGGCCTATGTGAGCCTCGTCAGTGTGGTGCAGCCGAATCCCTCTAGGCACATGGAAGCAAGGGCCCATGCCTTTTTGTCTCCTTAAGTTTAAGGGCATCCCAGGCATGGGCCCTTGCTTCCATGTGCCTAGAGGGGTTCGGCTGCACCACACTGATGAGGCTCACATAGGCCGAAACGGATGTTTGTGGTTTTGCCGTTTCTCTCGTGCGGAGAGGATTTGCCTGACATTTCGGAGCTGGACTGTCTGAGAGCGGGACCAGTCTGATATGGACATGGAGATTTCCTCTCTGCAATGGCACATGGGAGTGAAAAACGTGAGTTGTAGCACCATTGAGAGGCTACCATGCCTTAGAACAAGACACTTAATCTTGTTCGTGCTTGATGTGTGCTCCTCACAACTCTTTTTGCTTCCATAAATACCCAAATGTATCTGTCAGGTATTGTAGGCAATGACCTGTGTGTTGGACACACTGCTCTGCTTTCCCTTTGATGAATTCCGGTCAATGTTCCAGGTGTATCTGACTCTTTGTATTCTAGAACGGAATATAATATATCGCAAAGCTTTGTCTTAAAGACTCCAATAGTCTCCAAGAAATGAACGAGAAAATATACCCCTAAAGAGGTAGGACAAAACAGAGGTAAAGGAAATAGCATTTAAGGGAAGAAAATAAAACAGATCTGTGCTTTTATTTTTGTGCCTAAGTCTCTATTTCACATAAAAATATGTAGAATGTTTTAGCAATCTATTTGCATTGCTTTGACAACAGGAGAAAGTTGTTGTTTTCACAGTCCCCCAGCTCTCTCAACTCATGCTGATCAGTCAAATGTCCTTCTTTTGGCTAAGGGAAAAATACACTTAAAGCAAATTTATCCTAACCACACCCTATGAACAAACACACAAGACACAAGTTAAGTTGGAAATATAGGGGCCACAGCTTTATTAAAATTGGTCTTAATCTATTTACCCTTGGAGGCCCCCCCAATGCAGGATGCCCCCAGGCCAATTGGCAGCATGGGTTCTTCTCTATTGTCTTCTGTATGTGCCCTAGAGTAGTGGTTCTCAACACGTGCCCTCAAAGCCCATAAACAGTCCAGGACTTGAGGATGTCCTTGCTTGGGCATAGGTGAATCATTCAGAGACTCATTCTGTCCCATCCAGCTGTACTTAAGCAGTAAAGTCCTCAATCTCCAGGATGTAGCGGGCCAAGAACGGCTTCACTAGGTGATATGTATAAAGATGTTTTCAGTAGTGCCATACATGCTCACTAAGCTAAATAAAATGTGTCATTTGCAGCTTTTTTGTGACATTTGAGCAACTTTTTTTTGAAGCACTGTGACATTTTGTGACATTTTTTTACCTAGAGCAAAGACTCAGGGTGAGTCCAGTGTTTACTATATAATTTATTTATCCCAATTTTACTGCTTATTTTTTCTAAATTGATTATTTTTCTACCAGAAAGGCAGAGAGAGAACTCCTGCTTGTCTTGTGAGTGTATACGAAGTGATATCTCAGAACTGTAGAATGTTATAGTGTATAAGAAATGATATCACAGAACTGTAGAATGTTATAGTGTATAAGAAGTGATATCAGAACTGTATCATGTTATAGTGTATAAGAAGTGATATCACAGAACTGTATCATGTTATAGTGTATAAGAAGTGAGATATCAGAACTGTAGAATGTTATAGTGTATAAGAAGTGATATCAGAACTGTAGAATGTTATAGTGTATAAGAAGTGATATCAGAACTGTGTCATGTTATAGTGTATAAGAAGTGATATCACAGATCTGTAGAATGTTATAGTGTATAAGAAGTGATATCAGAACTGTATCATGTTATAGTGTATAAGAAGTGATATATCAGATCTGTAGAATGTTATAGCAGGCCTTAAAAGTTGAAGTCCTTTGCTACTAGCCAGGCCTGAAAAGTTACTCGCCACTGCAAGCCAAAACATACCCACCAGGGCTGAATTTCTACTCGCCAGGGCTAAATTTTCACTCGCCATTGGCTAGTGGCGGGTGGAAATTTTGAGCCCTGGTTATAGTGTATAAGACGTGATATCACAGAATTGTATCATGTTATAGTGTATAAGAAGTGATATATCAGAACTGTAGAATGTTATAGTGTATAAGAAGTGATATCAGAACTGTATCATGTTATAATGTATAAGAAGTGATATATCACAGAACTGTATCATGTTATAGTGTATAAGAAGTGATATCACAGAACTGTAGAATGTTATAGTGTATAAGAAGTGATATATCAGAACTGTAGAATGTTATAGTGTATAAGAAGTGATATCACAGAACTGTAGAATGTTATAGTGTATAAGAAATGATATCAGAACTGTAGAATGTTATAGTGTATAAGAAGTGATATCACAGAACTGTATCATGTTATAGTGTATAAGAAGTGATATCACAGAACTGTAGAATGTTATAGTGTATAAGAAGTGATATATCAGAACTGTAGCATGTTATAGTGTATAAGAAGTGATATCACAGATCTGTAGAGTGTTATAGTGTATAAGAAGTGATATCACAGAACTGTAGAATGTTATAGTGTATAAGAAGTGATATCACAGATCTGTAGAGTGTTATAGTGTATAAGAAGTGATATCACAGAACTGTATCATGTTATAGTGTATAAGAAGTGATATATCAGAACTGTAGAATGTTATAGTGTATAAGAAGTGATATCAGAACTGTATCATGTTATAATGTATAAGAAGTGATATATCACAGAACTGTATCATGTTATAGTGTATAAGAAGTGATATCACAGAACTGTAGAATGTTATGGTGTATAAGAAGTGATATCACAGAGCTGTAGAATGTTATAGTATATAAGAAGTAATATATCAGAACTGTATAATGTTATAGTGTATAAGAAGTGATCTCTCAGAACTGTAGAATGTTATAGCGTATAAGAAGTGATATCAGAACTGTAGAATGTTATAGTGTATAAGAAGTGATATCTCAGAACTGTAGAATGTTATAGAAGTATAAGAAGTGATATCACAGAACTGTAGAATGTTATAGTGTATAAGAAGTGATATCAGAACTGTAGAATGTTATAGTGTATAAGAAGTGATATCACAGAACTGTATCATGTTATAGTGTATAAGAAGTGATATCACAGAACTGTAGAATGTTATAGTGTATAAGAAGTGATATCAGAACTGTAGAAAGTTCTAGTGTATAAGAAGTGATATCTCAGAACTGTAGAATGTTATAGTGTATAAGAAGTGATATCAGAGCTGTAGAATGTTATAGTGTACTAGCAATGTGGGACGGCGTTGCCCTTCATATTATTTACACAGAGAGACATTGTGTGAAACAGAAATATGCAGTGTTACAGACAAGCACTTAAAGAGACAGACAGTGTCACACACTGTGAAACGCATACATACAGAGAGACACACACATACATGACGTTTGTCAGATATGTAGACAGTGTGTGTGACAGACGCAGTAGTGATGTAGATATGCTGATAAGAGTTGTAAAAAATGTTTTAATTGCAGCTCTTCAGCTTGATGATTAAGGCCCTGTATACTTACAGTTGAAGTGAGTGTGCTGTGTTATTTGGTGAATAAGGCCCTGTATCCTTACAGTTGTAGTGAGTGTGCTGTGTTACTTGCTGAATAAGGCCCTGTATCCTTACAGTTGAAGTGAGTGTGCTGTGTTACTTGCTGAATAAGGCCCTGTATCCTTACAGTTGAAGTGAGTGTGCTGTGTTACATGATGAATAAGACCCTGTATCCTTATAGTTGAATTGAGTGCACTGTGTTACTTGATGAATAAGGCCCTGTATCCTTCTAGTTGAAGTGAGTGTGCTGTGTTACTTGATGAATAAGGCCCTGTATCCTTACAGTTGAAGTGAGTGTGCTGTGTTACTTGATGAATAAGACCCTGTATCCTTACAGTTGAAGTTAGGGTTGCCACCTTTTCCTAAAAAAAATACCGGCCATAGCTGTGTGAGGGCGGGGTCACAAAAGGGAGGAGCCAAAAAAGGGGCAGAACCACTCAATGTTGCATGACCACTCTCAGACTAAGCACTCTCACTCAGACTAAGCATTCACTCTCTCTCAGACTAAGCACTCACTCTCTCTCAGACTAAGCATTCACTCTCTCTCAGACTAAGCACTCTCTGTCTTTCTCTGACTAAGCACTCACTCTCTCTCTGACTAAGCACTCACTCTCTCTAAGACTAAGCACTCACTCTCTCTCTCAGACTAAGCACTCACTCTCTCTCTCAGACTAAGCACTCACTCTCTCTCAGACTAAGCACTCACTCTCTCTCAGACTAAGCACCCTCTGTCTATCTCAGACTAAGCACTCACTCTCTCTCTCTCTCTCTCTCTCTCAAACTAAGCTCTCCCAGGCCAGAGTGGTGAAGGATCCCCTACACACAAAGGTGATCAGACCTCCCAATTAAGCCTTTGAGGCCTAGTCAAGTTGCTTGAATACTGGAATACATTGCTCTGCATTGAAGGCCCTATTTGTCCTCTATAGTGCAGATGGTTTGCCCAGAACGGATCTACTTTGCCTGTATATATAAGGCCCAGTGTTTGTACACAGACAGGACACAACATTTACTTACTTTTCTCGCTCAGTACATGTGTACTGCAGGTGTGACATAGATGCACGTTGTGTTACCTGTACAAATCACTAAGATCTTAAATACACAAATATCTACATCCCATTAAGACAATTGTAGCGGTGACATTATCTGTTATTGCTAAGATTCATAACAGAAATGCCCTGAACTGTCTCAGTAACCATATGTATCTCTGTAAAATAAAGCAGAGCGACCATCATAAATGTCATCAGTTACATACTGTAAAATATTTTTTTTTTCGCAGTTTTTCGCAGATGGGCTGTAGCACTTTTTTAAGTTGTAAATACATGTTTGGGGATGGTTTAACTTTGATAAAAAAACGGCTCCCATCCTCTCCACCAGTCAGCTATAGCTGAAGAGCTGTAGGTTGCCTACACTTGGCCAAGGACAACTGAGTGCCTACCAATAAGGCATTATTAACACTACGCCCGCTTCTTCTGGCCTTCTACCGACCTCTGTCACGTCATACCTGGACGTGTGTGCGTGCTGAGGGCGGTGCTGTTTACTTCCAAGTTGTGCCAGGGCTGGAGCTGGGGAGCAGGAGAGACCGAGGATGAGCTGAACCGTGTAGGCCGCAGACATCGAGTGGTCCAGTGAATTCCGACCAGACTGCCTCCTGTGCACAGTGCACTACAGTCTCTGAGCACTGACACTCTCACAGCGCATGCATACTGCCGCAATCCCTGACTCCCCGTTGTCAGTCACAAGACTCAGACACATACACCAGGCAAGCGTGACACACCAGCCAGCCAATGAGGACCATTGATGTCCAAATACTCTTCACTCATTGGCTGGTGATGGTGCGTGGACGCTGACGACTTTAAGCGAGCCACATGAGCAGCTGGCATATAGGGCTGAGTGGAGGAGACTGACTCTGGACATGTCGCACAAACAAATACCGGTAGATATACCGGCACCGGCTCTAAGGTCCTAATTACTGGCTGTGCCGGTAAAATACCGGCTGGGTGGCAAGCCTAGTTAAAGTGAGTGTGCTGTGTTACTTGATAATAAGGTTCTGTATCCTTACAGTTGAAGTGAGTGTGCTGTGTTACTTGATAATAAGGTCCTGTATCCTTACAGTTGAAGTGAGTGTGCTGTGTTACTTAATGAATAAGGCCCTGTATCCTTACATTTGAAGTGAGTGTGCTGTGTTACTTGGTGAATAAGGCCCTGTATCCTTACAGTTGAAGTGAGTGTGCTGTGTTACTTGATGAATAAGGTCTTGTATCCTTACAGTTGAAGTGAGTGTGCTGTGTTACTTGATGAATAAGGTCTTGTATCTTTACAGATGAAGTGAGTGTGCTATGTACTTGTTGAAGGTCACAGTGAGAAGATGTTTGTGAGTAAAGGAATAATTTAGATTACAGCAATGGATACTGCAGTACATTTGAAGAAATAGGTTGGCAGACAGAGGGTTAAGTGACAGACGCAGTGATAGATAATGTAATAGTGATGTGGGAGTAAAATGTCGAGATTGGGACTATGGATGAATGGCTAGGGGATAGGTGAGTGGGGATGACAAGGGAGGAGGAGATGAGAGATTGAGGAGAGGAGGGACAGTGAAGTGTTAAAGTAAAGTAATGGGTGAGGGGGAGAAATGACTATACATAGACAGTGAAGTAGACATGAAATACAGGGCTGTAGGGTTACTGCATTATACAGACCTAGTGTAGCAGCTGGTTGGAGTGAAGCACTTTAACTCTGAGAGTGAGAGAGGTACACAACACATTGCTGTGTAATGAGTTGTATAGTCCTCTGGCAGTGAAAAGGTTAAGTGACACATGTTGGGCGCTTATACACTATGTGGGATGGCGTTGGCCGTCATGTTATGACTGTTGGGCGCACGTGTGTGAAATGTAGACACACTGATAAACACAGATATATGCAACACACAGGCAGACACATACACACAGTGAGCGGCAGAGACATGCAAAAGACATTCACATACACTGGAGATGCACACATGCACACAAATATGTAACAGACATGTACACACACACGCAACATATATGCGCAGAAACACATGCACGCATGAGTTGTGCACCCCTCTGGCACTCAAATGGTTAAGTTATAGAGAGGCATGTCAGAGTTAAATAGCAGTGGGAAGTGTATTCATACCTGGTAACTTTGATTTGTGTTGTCTCTGGAGGGGAGTTATGTGGTGCTGAGGTGGAGAGACAAACGGGGCAATTTGGGTTAAAAGTGGGCGGGGCTTAACATAAATGTGGAAAAGTGTTAGTAATAGGCTGGGGAAGGAGGAGAAGTGGGAGGGGAATGCAAGTTTACAGTGTGAGGGGGTTGAACACTCCCTGAGGGGTAAAACTTGATACACAACCCTGTGGCAGTCAGTGGGTTAAGTGTATACCTGATGGCTGTCTGTCCTGTGTCTTGCATGGCTAATGATGACAGTGAAGAAATAATTGAGCAATGAGGACCTACTTTAACCCTTTGAGTGCCATTTTGCTCCCCTGGTGATGCAGCACCCTTCAGTAGCTGTAGTACAGGTCCTGCTGAGGCCACTGGGAGTCAGGGTGAGTGACTGTGTGTCAGCCATATTTCTTTCTGGATTTGTGTGTGTGTATGGGTGTTTGGTGCTGTGTGAGTGGGGCATGAGTGTGTAATACCTGGGAACTTTTACTTGTGGAGTCCCTCATGTGGTGCTGATGTGGAGAGAGCAATGGGGCAATTTGGGTTAAAGGGGGCAGGGCTTAATCACGAGTAGGGGGCGGGGCTTAAGAGAAATGTGGGAAAAGTGTTAGTAATAGGCTGGGGAAGGAGGAGAAGTGGGAGGGAAATGCAAGTTTACAGTGTGAGGGGTTTGAACACACTCCCTGAGGGGTAAAACTTGATACACAACCCTGTGGCAGTCAGTGGGTTAAGTGTGTACCTGATGCCTGCCTGTCCTCTGTGTTGTATGGCAAATGATGAAGCAATAATTGAGCAATGAGGACCTACCTTAACCCTTTGAGTGCCATTTTGTTCCTCAGTGGCTGTAGTACAGGTCCTGCTGAGGCCACTGGGAGTCAGGGTGAGTGACTGTGTGTCAGCCATATTTCTTTCTGGCTTTTGTGTGTGTGAGTAGGGCATGTGTGTGTGTGTGTGTGTGTGTGTGGTGCTGTGTGAGTGGGGCATGTGTGTGAGTTTGGTGCTGTGTGAGTGGGGCATGTGTGTGTGTTTGGTGCTGTGAGAGTGGGGCATGTGTGTGTTTGTCTGTGGTGTAGGAGCAACTGGCGGCCATATTGTTTTTTTCTGACTTTGATAGTGGTGGGCGGGCTGCATAGTGGGGGCAGGCCAACTCCCTTCGGCCACTGCAATTGGTGTGAAAATCACACCCCCATTGAATCACCCAATGGGAACAGTAACCCCTCCTTATTGCCACTCCTGGGTGTGTGTGTGTCTCCTGAGGAGACATAAATTATGCAATGAGCCTTTCTCTTTTATATATATAGATTAGGGGTCCATACCTCCCAACTGTCCCTCTTTAGGAGATATTAGGGTCCATACCTCACAAGTATCCCTCTTTAGGAGATATTAGGGGTCCATACCTTCCAAGTGTCCCTCTTTAGGAGATATTAGGGGTCCATACCTCCCAAGTGTCCCTCTTTAGGAGTCCATACCTCCCAAGTGTCCCCCTTTAGGAGATATTGATGGTGTATACCTCCCAAGTGTCCCTTTTTAGGAGATATTAGTGGCAATGAAGTAAACTTGTATAGGGTTGATAATTCCCCTTTAAACACATTTAGGCCAAACTATGAAATGAAAACCCCAAATTTATGAAAGTGGTATAATATATGATTTACATAGATCATGCATTTGGATAATTTGTAAGAAGAAGATTTGTTTTGTTTTGGATGTTTATACATCTACATATGAATCAGGCTTGATTACATAGCCGAGCGCTCGACTTGATTGAATAAAACTTCACTTTCATTCAGACAATGTAAAATCACTCTTGTCCAACGTTTCAATCCACACTTGGATTTTTTTTATCACATTGTGTTGGCCCCTAATGAAAGTCCAAGTGTGGGTAGAAACGTTGCAGTGCTCGGCTATGTATTAATGCGTGGTTCCACTGAAGTCTTTGACCTTTGAGCACCTTGTGTTCACTACTTTAACCCTTTCTGTTCTAGAGGGGTACGCAAAGCATTGCAAAGCAATGAAAGGGTTAAGTGTGCGCAGCACTTCCAGGACGTTGCTTGTATACGTATTCATATGTAGTGTGTATATGAAGATACCAACAGGCATATATTTGTACCACATTTATATATTCCCCCAAAATTCCCTGGATATGCATTGGACACCCCCTGGCACTCAGAAGGTTAAATAATGCCTATGAGATGCCTATAGGTGTCATTCCTATAAATAAATGCTAATAAGAGAGCAGACATAGAAAAACATTATAATTGCCATTTAACTGAAGTGTAATTCTTTTATCATTGAATGTTACAGGGGTCAACGTACATAGCAAACACAAAGGATTAAAAGGATAAACAAACATACAATGGATCCCACTTGTGCAAACAAGAGGTTAATTTCTAAACAAATGAACAGGATGATACTCAAATATAGACAGAGGTAACAAACCAGAGGAAACAGGACCCAGATATCGATGGGAAATGGGAAACCTGCCGAAATGTGTCTGATCTGTGACAGCGATAAGGTCTGGAATTAACCCTGTGAGGGATACAGGACTGTACATGAACAGCACGATCACACAATGTGTTTTTCCTAAGTGTCCTGCATTTAAAGGGATGGTAATACTTCGTTTTATCTTTATTTTATTTTGTAGGCATTAAAATAACATGAAGAACGATATAAGTCTTATCTCTCAAACCATTATGGTTTGAGAGATATTCACAAGCAAAGTTTCCCCTCCCGCCCCTTTTACCTAGTGTAAGCCATCTCTTCTCAGATGTGGAATCCAGTCCATAGACCAGACAGATAACAGCAGGGGACAATCTTCTTCCTATGAGAACTATGAAAGCCCTGCCCCCCTTGACAAGTTTTTCAGATTTTTCCCTTATCTTAATTGAAGATTGTCCCTCTCTGCAGTCTACCTGGGCACCTCCCTTCTGCTCTGGCTGAGCAGTGTTACATCAGTAAAAGGGATGGGAGGGGGATACTTTGTCATTGAATTACTCTTGAACTACAACTCTGACAGAATTGAAATAACACTCTCCAAATCCAAATACTATGATGATTAATTAGAGCTGCTTTTATTGTGAAACATTACTATCCCTTTAACCCCTTAGTGACGGCCGCGTGCAGACGCGGCCGTCACTTAACGCCCGTCTAACATTTTTTTTTTTTTTTTAAAACAATCCGGAGTCCCCGAACGGCGCGCAGCCGCGCGGGGAGCCGGATTTCCGGGACGTACATGTACGTCCTCTGTCACTAAGTGACAGCCACACAGGACGTACATGTACGTCCTGTGTCACGAAGGGGTTAAGGGGATATTAACACTTAATATGGAAAATATATATATATATTGAACTGCTGAGAGATGTTTTAATTAAAAGGTATTGTAACTCAATGTTGCATTTTCTTGGGTGAAGTATTTCCACAACCTAAAATTTTGCATTGGAGCTGTTGCTGCAGCATACCTAGGGAGGTTTACGGTCAACTGATTATATCTATCTACAGACTGCTCTAGATTCAGCACCAGCATACAGTTTCAGCCATTTGAAAGCATTCTTAGGTATTGCATTTTTTCACACCTGCCTAAGACTTTTGCACAGTACTGTGTGTGTGTGTGTGTGTGTGTGTGTATATATATACCGTAAAATCTCGTGTATAATCCGCACAATTTTACCCCACATCACCTTATGTGAAGTGGGGGGTGCGTATTATACACAAGAGTTTTTTGGGGGGATTTAATTTGTAACCCTGGCGATCCCTTCCCTCCCTCCCCCGGCGCTATCTGCTGTCATAATGATGCTTACTGTGCTCCCCACTGTACTGTAGGCAAAAGAAGAGAAGCTTAAAATAAACTTCCTCTGGGCAAATCTTCAATGCCAGTGCCATGCTTGCATTTGCTGACCACCTGCTTCTCATTAATGGGCTTTCAGGACCTTCTGCCTCCAGCCAATCGTAATGCAAGCATGCCGCCGACATTGAAGATTTGCCCAGAGGAAGTTTATTTAAAGCTTCTCTTCTTTTACCTACAGTACAGCGGGGACCTCAGTGGAGCACAGTAAGCATCATTATGACAGCGGATAGCGCCGGGGGAGGGAGGGAAGGAATCACCATCGTTACAAATTTTTTCAGCAAGGGGGAAAACAAGGGTGTGTATTATACATTGGTACTCTTGTCTTCCCCTAAATCTTGGGTATAATATACACCTGTGTATTATACCTGTGTGTGTGTGTGTGAGCGTGCATTTGAGCAAGAGCGTGAGTGAACGAGAGCATGTGTTTTGCATGTATTGTGCTTTGTACCTAGCGTTTCCATATAGCATTTTGCTTACGGCATGCAGTATTTTGTGTATAGCGTATTGTGCATAGCATTGTGCGTATGCATATAGCATTTGACATATTGGGTTTTGCATATTGCATATTCCATTTGGTGTATTGCTTACAGCATTAGGCATATAGCTTTTTGTGCTTGGCATTTGGCAAATAACATTTGGTGTATTGCTCCTACCCAAAAAGACTGATTGGTGTAATTAAATCAAAATGTGCTTTAACAAAGTATTAGTTTAAGGGTGTGCACACTTATTCAACCAGGTTATTGTGAGTTTTTTATTTTTTATTTTTCCCCCTCAACGGTTTCAGTTTGCTTTGCAATTGAATTATTCATGATATAGGTCACATTAATGGTGGAAAAAGTTCTGACATGATTTATCTTTGTCTCATTCTTTAACATCACAAGAACCTGGCATTTTAACAGGGGTGTGTCGACTTTTTATATTCACTGTACCTGGTGTAACACTGCTCACCTCAGAGCAGCAAGACTGTCTGGATGGATCAAGAGAGGGACAATCTTCAGTGATCACAAGGAAAAACCTGACAAACCTGTCAATGGGGCAGGGTTTTCCTTATGACCACAGTAAGAAGATTGTCCCTTGCTGTGATCTGTCCGGTAAAGAGACCAGATTACACATCTGAGGTGAGCAGTGTTACACTAGGTAAAAGGGGCAGGAGGGGGATACTTTATCATTCAATTACTCTTGTACCACAACTCTGACAGTATTGATATAATACTCTCCATGGCCCAAATACTATGAAAATTAATTGGAGCTGCTTTTTTGTGAAACATTACTATCCCTTTAAAGTTTATAAAAAGTTCTTCTTTTCTTATTCTCCTGGGGGTAATATCCTTTTTTTCAGCTCAAACAACGTTCTATAGAATCTGTTCATCACATAGACCCACATGTTCAAAGAAGTAGCGAAATAACTTTTGTCGTTTGTAACGACTTTTCAAAGTACAGTGTCTTCGGGATCATTAAAATTTTCAGAGAGTGTAGGTTGTGATTGGAAATATGTCATTTGTCCTGACAAAAAATTGTCATATGTAAAGACAAAAAACTTTCATAAAAAATGTCTTAACTAACGACAAAAATTCTCACATTCAGAACGTCGACATTTTTTGTCGTTAGTTATGACAAACGTTCTTTCCCTCAATACGACACTGGAGAGTAGTTTAGCCCCGCCCTTGCCCCGCCCTTTTGCCCGTCAGTTCTGGAGTTGTGTCGTACACAACGGACATTATTCGTTTTTTTGTTGTATACGCTATAGAAAATATGTTGTTCATGTGTACAGTTACTTATTTTTGTCTTTCATACAACATTTTTTTTGTCGTTATCCCTTTGAACATACGGCCCATAGAGGTCGCTGCCCTTCAATGATACCAGTGGACGGTATTGGCACCAACTACAGTGAAACTAAATATTTTTTTTTCTTAATCCTTTGAGTGTCAGAAGGGTATGTAAAGCATTGCTTTGCAATGCGTTGCATACCCCTCTGGCACTCAAAGGGTTAATACTGGTTCCATGTCTATTTCTTACTGATCTGCCAGTACCTACAGACTAGATGATACATTGCTCAGATGAACAAATGGAAGCGGTAAAACATAGAACCCTGATTATGATTCAGACAAAAACCTTGTTTCTGTTTAAGAATCATCATAATATTTATAAATACGGTTGGCATATCTCCTCTTATCTAAACCACACCTAACCACACACACGCGTTGTCTCGCCCGATATCAGAGCCGGCAGAGGAAGCTGATTCATAGCAGAAATATAATTCACTGCTCAATAATGTCATTACACCGCTCTGACAATGTTACTGCATTACAGTTAACCCTTAGGGTGCCGGGAAGGGTGGGAATGCAACTTATTGTAACATAGTAACATAGTAATTTAGATTGAAAAAAGACTTGCGTCCATCTAGTTCAACCCTTTTCCTATTCCTGTTTACCATCGTTGATCCAAAAGAAGGCAAAACCCCCCCTCAATACAGTAATTTAAAATTCTGCCTTGAATGGGGGGGGGGAATTCCTTCTTGATTCCAAATGACAATCAGATTTCTCCTTGGATCAACAAGCCCTAACTAAATATTAATCCCAATACTAACGTACATAGCCCTCTATGTTAAAATATTGTGGTATGCCATCTTTCATGCAATAAATTAACCATTTGCATGCTGCTTTGAGACCCATTACAGATCTCTCTAATATCTGAGGAGTTCATTTAGAGGAACTCTTCCATTGAGGTGAAATCTGGTACCAATTAAGGATTCCTTTTGGAGAAGCAATCCACACAGAATTGATTCATAGGGGTCATAAGGATTTTCTTCCCCATAGGTGTTACTGGCCCATGTTTATAAAAGCAAATTGGAATTATTCTGGAATAAACCAACTGCACCATAGGGGGGGCAAGTAAAATACCTGAGTTCCCCATGCACTTGAACAGAGCTTTTTAACCCACTGAATGTAAGAGGTCTCCAAAACCCCAGTTTAACAGGCATTTTTATTTGTCCCCTATGGTGCAGTTGGTTTACTCCAGAATAACTCCAGTTATTATAAATATGGGCCACTGTTCCTTTAATGCCTCATTGTTGACTGATTAGTACACTCCTGGGCTATAATAATCAGTGACATACTGGATAGTCTGCATATAGGGTGACCACGTTCCCAGTCATTTAGGGGCACTGCAGAGATGAGAGAAACATAGGGTGACCACATTTCCATTCTGCCATTCCGGGACATGTGGTCACCCTAGTCCCGCGGCTGAGGATCCCGCTGGCGCTGGCCATCTTTCTGAGGCTGACATAGAGTAAGAGTTCCCAGTGGGAACAGCCTCAGAGAGATGGTCAGCGCCGGTGGGAGCCTCAGCCGCGGGTCTCACTTGCAGCACCAGCATACCTGCTCCATCCCAGCCATCTTGCATGCACCAGTCCAGCCAGCCAATGAGGACCATATAGCAAATACATTTCATTGGCTGACTGGACTGGCGCGTGTTGCTCAATTCCGAGACTCTTTGTTGTCCCGGTGGGGGGTGACCAAGGATGCGGGACACAGACCCCCAATAAGGGAGAGTCCCAGGCATTCCGGGACGTGTGGTCACCCTAGAACAACAGAGTACGTGTCCTTGCCTGTAGGGCAGCTATGTGGGAGGGGTCACTGTACATCAATGGGGATCAGTACAGAACCTGCTCTTTCTCCAGCGAACCATAAAATTCTAACCACTAGACTGCTGTGACAGAAAGCAATGCCTGTAATCAGGGCTGGATTTACATCTCAGGAGCCTGTAGGCACAGCTACCTGAAGCGCCCCCCCCCCCGCCATCTCCACAATGCTCCAATCTCCATATTGCCCTCACATTGCTCCCCATCACACTCACATTGCCCCCATCATCTTAACATTGCCCTCACACTGACCCCTATCACCATCAGCTCCACATTCACCCCATCACCATCAGCTCCACATTGACCCCCATCAGCTTCAGCTCCACATTGACCCCATCAGCTCCACATTGACCCCCATCACCATCAGCTCCATATTGACCCCATCACCATCAGTCCACATTGACCCCCATCAGCTCCATATTGACCCCATCACCATTAGCTCCACATTGACCCCATCAGCTCCACATTGCTTGCCCCCCATCATCCCCATATTGACCTCACATTGCTCCCATTATCTCCAGATTAACCCTTTGAGTGTCAGAGTGGTACGCAACGCATTGCTTTGCAATGCGTTGCGTACCACTCTGGCACTCAAAGGGTTAAGCCTCATTCATCCGTTTCCTACCTCCCTGGTGGTCCAGCGGCTGGAGAGATCTGTGCTTGTGCACAGACATGGAGCTGCTGGAGCTCCCACGCGGCCTTCCCTTTAGTAATGCAGAGCGCTGGGAGATAAAATCTCCCAGCGCTCTGCATTGCTAAAGAGCCGGGAGAGCTCACAGCCTACAAGGCAGCGGCTGGCGGCTCGGCGCGGCACGGCAAGCCGCGCCAAGTGTAAAAAAAAACAAAAAAAAAACAAAAATAGAATTGTAGTGGCAGGCGCCCCTCTGTAGGGTGCGCCTGTAGGCAGATGCCTACTCTGCCTTACGGGAAATCCGGCCCTGCCTGTAATGGTCTACAATATAATGTACATCACGCCCCAAAGCCTTAGACTAGCATTACACTGCAACACAATTGCACAGCAGCTCCTGTTTGATGTCAGGATCAAGGCTCAGTTCTCTCACTAGTGTTTAGAGATCTGACTGGAAGACATTTTGTTGTAGCCCAGCAGAAACATCACTGGCTGTCACCCCAGGCAACAGACAGTTCTCCTTACAGATGTTATCACCCAAAAATGTATTTAACACCTTAACGACTGCAGCATTTTTTTTTTTCAGCTTATTGAATTCTGAGATCGCAGTGCAGTGCGCAGCCGCAAGGCAACCTCGGAATTCTGTAACGTGCTAGGACTGTCACCGGTCCTTAACTGCTAGACACATGCGATGGTCTCGCCACGTCATGTGTGCTTAAGGGGTTAAGGCCATGTTGACTTTACAGTTAATAAATGATTAATATTTGACAAGTTTTACACCTTCATTTCTAGGCCGGCTGAAACACATTGATTGCAATGTGTTCCCTGCCATCTCATCAATGTAGGGGTTAATGGATGCGGACAGTTAACCACTCCAATGCCAGAGAGTTTACAACTCATGCAAAAAAAAAAAATCATCTAGCGCTCATGAGCGAATCTAGACAGTGCAACTATTTTAGTAGTCAGGTCCATGGAAAGTGCTGATATCTTTACCCAGTGACAGATGTTTGATAAATCTAGGTGTGTCGACTCGAAAATCAGGAGGTGATAAGGTGCGAGTGTGATAGTAGTCCAGGTTTGTAGAGATATGTGTGTATGTCACCAGACTGTTCGTAACGACAGAACAATACAATACGATGGATAAGACAATTCTGGACATCCAAAGCACTTTTAACTTATGTTTTACATTAATCTACACTTCTACACTGGATTAAGCACTTAAAGGCATATTAATGTTTTCTCTCTCTCTCTCTCTCTCTCTCTCTCTCTCTCTCTCTCTCTCTATATATATATATATATATATATATATATATGTATATTTAATCCAAAAGAAATGCACTCACAGGTGTTTTACAGGCTTCAAAAATGTGCTGGTTTATTCCATCAATGTTTCAGCCCCAACCTGGGCCTCTATCAAGATTAGTGATGAGCGAGCACCCCAATGCTCGGGTGTTCGGGTGCTCTGACCAAGCACCCCCTGAGGCTCGAGTGCTCGGCCGAGCACCCGAGCCCCATTGAAGTCAATGGGAGGACTCGAGCATTACACCAGGCACCCCCTGCTCTGATGAGGGGAGGGTGCCTGGTCCATAGGAAAAGGGCAGAAAAGGATGGAAACACCACAGAAATGGTTCAGGGACAGCATAGGGAGGATGTCTGGATGCATCTTGGACTCCAACATCGCTGCTGGGAACGATCTTTCGCCCGTAGTACGCCATTTTTACAGACTGACCATAAAACACACAAAAAGGAAAATAAAAACGACTTTAGGCGAAAAATTGTTACCAAACAATATTTGCTGTATATTTACTTGTATATCATCTGCAAATTCTCCCAAAAATTTCCTTGATTTTCGGAAGTGAGGCCATGATTAAGAGGGAAACGTGCGCAGAGGCAAATTCTCCCAAAAATTTCCTTGATTTTCTGAACTGGGGCCATGATTAAGAGGGAAACGTGCGCAGAGGCAAATTCTCCCAAAAATTTCCTTGATTTTCTGAACTGGGGCCATGATTAAGAGGGAAACGTGCGCAGAGGCAAATTCTCCCAAAAATTTCCTTGATTTTATTCAACTGAGGCCATGATTAAGAGGGAAACGTGCGCTGAGCTGACCATCTAAAACATTATGGGTGAGGGTCTGCTGCAGAGCTGACCATCCTAAACATTATATGCGAAGGCCCGCTAGTGAGCTGACGCTATAAAACATTATATGCGAAGGCCCGCTAGTGAGCTGACGCTATAAAACATTATATGAGAGGGCCCGCTAGAGAGCTGACCCAATAAAACATTATATGAGAAGGCCCGCTGGTGAGCTGACCTATATAAAAATTGTCAAACAGGGCCCGCTGGTGAGCTGGCCCTATATAAAAATTATATCACAGGGCCCGCTGGTGAGCTGGCCCTATATAAAAATTATATCCCAGGGCATATGGAAGAGGAGGAGGAGGATGAGAAGATTAAGAGTCAACCATATACCCGTTTTTTGGGTGGAAGGGGTGAATGGGAATACAGAGTATTCCCATCATTGTAAATAACATATATAAAGTGAGTTTATGTTCCCCCGGGGCTTTCCTCCAGTGGAGTGGAGAAGTCAGGGGAAATCCAGGCCTTGTTCATTTTTATAAGTGTCAACCTATCAGCATTGTCTGTGGAAAGGCGGATACGCTTATCTGTTATGATGCCACCAGCAGCACTAAATACCCGCTCAGACAGAACGCTGGCGGCAGGGCAGGCCAGCACCTCCAAGGCGTAGAGTGCCAGTTCATACCACGTGTCCAGCTTGGACACCCAGTAGTTGTAAGGCACAGAGGGATCATTGAGGACGCTGACACGGTCTGCTACGTACTCCTTCACCATCTTCCAAAACTTTTCCCTCCTTGTGACACTAGGCTGCGCATCAGGGTGAGGGTGCTGGCCGGGTGTCATGAAGGTGTCCCACGCCTTGGAGAGTGTTGCCCTGCCTTTCTCGGAACTGCTGTGTGCTCCCCTTTTCTCCCCTTCTCTGTTGGCCAAGGTAGCACGTACTCTGCCGCCAGCGTTGTCAGATGGAAAATTTTGGAGCAATTTTTCAACAAGAACCTTCTGGTATTGCACCATTTTGCTTGTCCTCTCCACCGGAGGAATGAGAGATGAGAAATTCTCTTTGTAGCGGGGGTCCAGAAGGGTGAACACCCAGTAATCCGTGTTGTTTAAAATGCGTATAACGCGTGGGTCACGGGAAAGGCAGCCTAACATAAAGTCAGCCATGTGTGCCAGAGTACCAACAGTCAAGATTTCGCTGTCCTCACCAGGAGGATGACTCTCAATATCCTCATCCTCTTCCTCCTCTTCTGCCCACCCACGCTGAAGAGATGGAACTAAAGTTCCATGGCTACCCTCTGTAGCGGAGGCAACCGTGTCTTCCTCCTCCTCCTCCTCCGCCTCCTCCAATTGTCGCTGAGAAGACGAAGTGAGGGTGCTCTGGCTATCACCTTGTGTAAGCTCTTCCTCCCCCATTTCCACCTCTTCCACATGCAAAGCGTCGGTTTTAATTGTGAGCAGCGAGCGTTTCAGTAGACACAGAAGTGGGATGGTTACACTGATAATAGCGTTATCGCCGCTCACCATCTGTGTCGATTCCTCAAAATTGCGTAAAACCTCGCAGAGGTCTGACATCCATTCCCACTCCTCACTTCTGATTACAGGAAGTTGAACGGAGAGGCGACGACCGTGTAACAGCTGGTACTCCACTACTGCCCTCTGCTGCTCACAAAGCCGGGCCAACATGTGGAAGGTGGAGTTCCAGCACGTGCTCACGTCACACAGCAGCCGGTGAGCTGGCAATTGTAAGCGCTGCTGCAGCTTCAACAGGCCGGCCGAAGCTGTAGATGACTTACGGAAATGTGCACACACGCGGCGCACCTTGGTCAAGAGATCATGCACATTGGGGTAGGTTTTTAGAAATCGCTGCACCACTAAATTAAATACATGCGCTAGGCATGGTACGTGTGTGAGCTTGCCGAGCTCCAAAGCCGCCACCAAGTTACGCCCATTATCACACACAACCATGCCTGGTTGCAGGTTGAGTGGCGAGAGCCACTGCTCGGTCTGGTGACTAATCCCCTGCAACAGCTCTGAGGCCGTGTGCTGTTTGTCCCCAAGGCAGATCAGCTTCAGCACGGCCTGTTGACGCTTCCCCACTGCAGTGCTACACTGCTTCCAGCTACTGGCTGATGGGGGAGTGGCGCTGCGTGTAGAGAATTCGGAGGTGGAAACGGAGGAGGAGGAGCCAATAACGTAGGTGCTGGCGGAAACCCTGATGGAGGTAGGGCCCGCAATCCTCGGCGTGGGTAGCACCCGTGCCATCCCAGGGTCCGAGTCGCTCCCAGCCTCCACGACATTCACCCAGTGTGCCGTCAGGGAAATGTAGCGTCCCTGGCCACAAGCACTTGTCCATGTGTCAGTCGTTAAGTGGACCTTCCCAGTAACTGCGTTGGTCAGGGCACGGGTGATGTTACGGGACACATGGTGGTGTAATGCGGGGATGGCACACCGGGAAAAGTAGTGGCGGCTGGGGACCGCGTACCGAGGGACAGCTGCTGCCATCAGGCTGCGGAAGGACTCAGTGTCCACAAGCCTAAATGGCAGCATTTCGATGGCCAGTAATTTGGAAAGGTGTGAGGTTAGTGCTATGGCCTGTGGGTGGGTGGCTGGGTACTTTCTCTTGCGCTCAAATGCCTGGGGTAACGACATTTGGACGCTGCGCTGGGACAGGGAAGTGGATGTGGTCGCTGATGGTGCTTCAGATGGTACAGGTGCAGGGCGGGAGGTATGTGGGCCTGCGCCTTCGACAGGCGATTGGCCGGCACCGAAAACAGGGGAAGAGGAGGCAGTGGTGTGGCCTGCAGACACAGATGGGCGATCCAGGCGTTCCTCCCACTTACTACGGTGCTTGGATGCCATGTGTCGGATCATGCTCGTGGTGGTGAGGTTTCTAGTGTTCATGCCTCGGCTCATTCTGGTGTGGCACAGGTTGCAAACTACAATTCTTTTGTCGTCCGCACTTTCCTTAAAAAAACGCCATACCGCGGAACACCTACCCTTTGGCAAGGTAGATTTACGCAAGGGGGTGCTCCGTGGAACATTTGCGGGCCGGTTTGGTGCGGTCCGCCTTCTTTCTGTAGCCACACCACTGCCTCTTCCAGCCTGTTGCGGTGCTGCAGATGGCTCACCCTCAGGACTGCTGTCATCGCTCGGCTCTACACCTTCCCAGGTGGGGTCAGTCACCTCATCGTCCACCAAGTCCTCCTCCACTTCCTCACTCTGATCATCCTCCTCAAGTCTTGATCCCACCACATACTCAGTCATTGACAACTGTATAACATTCTCCTCAACAAGGTCTTGAGACGGAAATAGTGGTTGATTTAATGGCAACTGTGTCTCATCATCATCATCATCATCCACTACTTCCTTTGACCTTAAATGCCATTCACATCTGTCATCTTCTTGTGATTGGGTAGCCTCTAGAGGTTGTGAATCAGGGCACAAGATGTCATGTTCCTCTGCAAGCATGCTTGGAGAGAGGGTCAAATGAAGGATTGGTGATGAGACGAGCTCCTCACTATATCCCAGTGTGGGATCACTTCTTTGACCAGACCGTGTATGGTGGGAGGAAGGATGATCAGAGTGAGGATTATGTTGACCAGACTCTTGGCTACTGAGAGTGGACTTGGTGGAAGACAGGGTGGTGCTTAACCGACTGGAAGCAGTATCAGCTGTCATCCAACCGACCACCTGTTCGCAGTGGTCGGACCTCGAGAGTGATGTCCTGCGACGCCCTGTAAAATTAGACATGAAGCTAGGTATGGTGGATGTCTTTCTTTCTTGTGCTCTGGCACCAGGCACAGTTTCTCCGCGTCCTGACCCGCGCCCTGAACTATCAGGATCACGTCCACTTCCCCGTCCCTTTTTACCCGCCTTCTTCATCTTACACGGAATATGTGACTTTAATATTTGAGTTTGAAAACTTAACAGTATTTCTTCCTAGTCTGCAACTGTGCAGAGTACACAGAATAGGCTGCTAAACTGCGGTGACGAACACAGAATGGAATATGTGACTTTAATATTTGAGTTTGAAAACTTAACAGTATTTCTTCCTAGTCTGCAACTGTGCAGAGTACACAGAATAGGCTGCTAAACGGCGGTGACACACACTGAATGGAATATGTGACTTTAATATTTGAGTTTGAAAACTTAACAGTATTTCTTCCTAGTCTGCAACTGTGCAGAGTACACAGAATAGGCTGCTAAACGGCGGTGACACACACTGAATGGAATATGTGACTTTAATATTTGAGTTTGAAAACTTAACAGTATTTCTTCCTAGTCTGCAACTGTGCAGAGTACACAGAATAGGCTGCTAAACGGCGGTGACACACACTGAATGGAATATGTGACTTTAATATTTGAGTTTGAAAACTTAACAGTATTTCTTCCTAGTCTGCAACTGTGCAGAGTACATAGAATGTGCTGCTAAACTGCGGCGAAGCACACTGAATGGAATATGTGACTTTGATATTTTAGTTTGAAGACTTAACAGAATGTGCTCTAATCTGCAACTTTGCACACTAAACAGAATGTGCTCTAATCTGCAACTTTGCACACTAAACAGAATGTGCTCTAATCTGCAACTTTGCACACTAAACAGAATGTGCTCTAATCTGCAACTGTGCACACTAAACAGAATGTGCTCTAATCTGCAACTTTGCACACTAAACAGAATATATATATTTCCCCCCCCCCCCCCCCCCCACACAAAATAACCTGCTGCCCCCACACACAGTAGTCCTAAAAAGGACTTTTGGTTCTTTTTTTTCACAATTTTGCTTGTTTTCCTCCCTACACTGCCTTTCCCTTCCTATCCTCAGCTCTCCCTGGCTAAGACTGAGCCGAACTCGATGGTCAGGTGCTATACAGCACCCGACCACGGGTTCTGGCCAGCCAATCAGTGTAATGCCAGCAGCCAACATGGCTGCTGGCATTACACCGATGTCAGAGCCTCCCTGCACGTTTATTGGCTGCGCAGCAGCTGCAAAACGTGCGGGGAGGAGACCCGAACATGGCGGGCGAGCACATGCGGTACTCGTACGAGTACCGCCATGTGCCGAGCAGAGCGATGCTCGAGCCGATCCGAGCATCGGCCGAGCATGCTCGCTCAACACTAATCAAGATGCTTATCTTGATAAAGGCCCAGGTTGGGGCCGAAACATTGATGGAATAAACCAGCACGTTTTGGAAACCTGCATAACACCTGTGAGTGCATTTCTTTCGGATTGTCTATGACATGTTTATTATGGATTAGCACCCAGGCCAGAGGCTTAGTATTACAAGTGAGTACACATTTTTTTTTGGATTACTATATATATATATATATATATATATATATCTATATATATAAAAGAAGACTTTGTGCCTGCCAAAACACACCCAGGGGAGGCATAAAGCAGGAGTTACTATTCCTATTGGGTGATTCAATCATGCAGGGAGTTGGCCCGCCCCCACTATGCAGCCCGCCCACCACTATCAAAGTCAGAAAAAAACAATATGGCCGCCACTTGCTCCTACACCACAGACAAACACACATGCCCCACTCACACACACAGACCACCACACACACATGCCCCACTCACACAGCACCACACAAACACACACACATGCCCCACTCACACAGCACCACACACACACACATGCCCCACTTACACAGCACCAAACAGACATGCCCCCACTCACACACACAGCACCACATACACACACAAAGCCAGAAATACATATGGCTGACACACACACACAGTCACTCACCCTGACTCCCAGAGGCCTCAGCAGGACCTGTACTGCAGCACCAGAGGAACAAAATTGCACTCAAAGGGTTAAGGTAGGTCCTCATTGCTCAATTATTTCTTCACTGTCATCATTTGCCATGCAAGACACAGGACAGACAGCCATCAGATTCACACTTAACCCACTGACTGCCACAGGGTTGTGTATCAAGTTTTACCCCTCAGGGAGTGTGTTCAAACCCCTCACACTGTAAACTTGCATTTCTCTCCCACTTCTCCTCCTTCCCCAGCCTATTACTAACACTTTTCCATATTTATGTTAAGCCCCGCCCCCTACTCGCGATTAAGCCCCGCCCCCTTTTAACCCAGATTGCCCCATTGCTCTCTCCACATCAGCACCACATGAGGGACTCCACAAGTAAAAGTTCACAGGTATTACACACTCATGCCCCACTCACACAGCACCAAAAACCCATACACACACACAAAGCCAGAAAGAAAGATGGCTGACACACAGTCACTCACCTTGACTCCCAGTGGCCTCAGCAGGACCTGTAGTAAAGCCACTGAACGGTGCTGCATCACCAGGGGAACAAAATGGCACTCAAAGGGTTAAGGTAGGCCCTCATTGCTGAATTACTTCTTCACTGTCACCATTTGCCATGCAAGACACAGGACAGACAGCCATCAGATTCACACTTAACCCACTGACTGCCACAGGGTTCTGTATCAAGTTTTACCCCTCATGGAGTGTGTTAAAACCCCTCACACTGTAAACTTGCATTCCCCTCCCACTTCTCCTCCTTCCCCAGCCTAATACTAACACTTTTTCACATTTATGTTAAGCCCCGCCCCCTACTCGCGATTAAGCCCCACCCACTTTTAACCCAGATTGCACCATTTGTCTCTCCACATCAGCACCACATCAGTCCCCTCTAGGGACTTCACAAGTCAGTGTTCCCAGGTATGAACACACTTCCCACTGCTATTTAACTCTGACATGCCTCTCTATACCTTAACCCTTTGAGTGCCAGAGGGGTACACAACTCATGAGCACATGTGTTTCTGCTCATATATGTTGCGTGTCTGTGTGTGTACATCTCTGTTACATATGTGTGTCCATGTGTGCATCTCCAGTGTGTCTGTGTGTACATGTGTTTTGCATGTCTCTGCCGCTCACTGTGTGTATGTGCATACCTCCCAACATTTCACACGGCCAAAGAGGGACACGTTAGTTTTAGGTGATATTATTGGGGGTGTGGCTGGTGGGCGGGGCATTAGTAAGAATTTTTAGGTTATTTCATGACCTATTGCTGGCTATTTATGTAACTGAATAAATGATTTAGTTCAAGACCAAAGTATTTTCTTTGCACAGACTAATGTATAAACACATATACTGAAGTTTATTGCTTTATTGCTGTAGAGCAAAGTAATACACACCACAAAGTCAGGGCTGGTGCAAGGATTTTTGCCACCCTAGGCAAAACCTAATTTTGCCACCCACTTCGCTCCGCCCCTTGTGTCCCACCCCTTTATACCCTGCCTACTTATACCCAACCTCTTTTCATGATTGTCCTCTCTCTGCCCCCTGAGCCACTCTGCCCCTGTTCTGGAGATGCCTGTAAGAGATGCCCCCCACCAGCTCCAACTTGCCCCTTATCAGCTTCACTTTGGCCCACCAGTTCCACTTTGCTCCTATCAACTCCAACTTGCCCCCATCAGCTCCAACGTGCCCCCACCAGCTCCACTTTGCCCCCTCAGCTCCAACTTACCCCCATCAGCTCCACTTTGCCCCCCATCCTCTCCAACTTACCCCCATCAGCTCCACTTTGCCCTCCATCCGCTCCAACTTGCCCCCACCAGCTCCACTATGCCCCCAGCAGCTCCAACTTGCCCCCATCCGCTCCAACTTGCCCCCCCATCCGCTCCAACTTGCCCCCCCATCCGCTCCAACTTGCCCCACCAGCTCCACTTGCCCCCACCAGCTCCACTATGCCCCCATCCGCTCCAACTTGCCCCCCCATCCGCTCCAACTTGCCCCACCAGCTCCACTTGCCCCCCCTCAGCTCCACTTTGACCCTCATCAGCTCCACTTTGACCCTCATCAGCTCCAACTTGCCCCCATCATCTCCAACTTGCCCCCACCAGCTCCACTATGCCCCCTCAGCTCCAGCTTTCCCCTAACAGCTCCAACTTGCCCCCATCATCTCCACTTTGCCCCACATCTGCTCCAACTTGCCCCCTCAGCTCCACTATGTCCCCTCAGCTCCAACTTGCCCCCCATCACATACCTGTATCTCCCGCGCAGTCTTCTCTTCAGTAATGCAGAGCGCGGCGGGAGATCATGTCTCCCAGCGCGCTCTGCATTACTAAAGATCCGACCAGATGAGGGAGCGCTGTAGCAACATAGACCTGACTGTGTTGTGGTTCCCGGCGTGGTGTGTGCGGGCGCAGCTCTTCTCCGCTGCATGCCCCTGCCCCCAGTACGTGTGCGCCCTAGGCCGGCGCCTACCTCGCCTATAGGTTGAGCCGGCCCTGCACACAGTCTGACCTCCTAAAAAGAGGGACAACAGGGTGGGAAAGAGGGACAGAGGGATTTGGCCCTCAAAGAGGGACTGTCCCTCCTAAAGAGGGACACTTGGGATGTATGGTATGTGTCTGCCTGTATGCTGCATATGTCTGTGTTTATCAGTGTGTCTGCATTTCAAACACGTGCGCCCAATGGTCATAACATGACGGGCAACGCCGTCCCATGTTGCTAGTATATATATAAAAAAGAAAGGCTCATTGCATAATTTATGTCTCCTCAGGAGACACACACACCCAGGGGTGGCAATAAGGAGGGGTTACTGTTCCCATTGGGTGATTCAATGGGGGTGTGATTTTCACACCAATTGCAGTGGCCGAAGGGAGTTGGCCCACCCCCACTATGCAGCCCGCCCACCACTATCAAAGTCAGAAAAAAACAATATGGCCGCCACTTGCTCCTACACCACGGACAAACACACACATGCCCCACTCACACAGCACCAAACTCACACACATGCCCCACTCACACAGCACCACACACACACACACACATGCCTCTCTCACACACACAAATGCCCCACTCACACACACAAAAGCCAGAAAGAAATATGGCTGACACACAGTCACTCACCCTGACTCCCAGTGGCCTCAGCAGGACTTGTACTACAGCCACTGAGGAACAAAATGGCACTCAAAGGGTTAAGGTAGATCCTCATTGCTCAATTATTTCGTCACTGTCATCATTTGCCATGCAAGACACAGGACAGACAGCCATCAGATTCACACTTAACCCACTGACTGCCACAGGGTTGTGTATCAAGTTTTACCCCTCAGGGAGTGTGTTCAAACCCCTCACACTGTAAACTTGCATTTCCCTCCCACTTCTCCTCCTTCCCCAGCCTATTACTAACAGTTTTCCACATTTCTCTTAAGCCCCGCTCCCTTTAATCCAAATTGCCCCATTGCTCTCTCCACATCAGCACCACATGAGGGACTCCACAAGTAAAAGTTCCCAGGTATTACACACTCATGCCCCACTCACACAGCACCAAACACACACAAAGCCAGAAAGAAATATGGCTGACACACAGTCACTCACCCTGACTCCCAGGGGCCTCAGCAGGACCTGTAGTATAGCCACTGAAGGGTGCTGCATCACCAGGGGAACAAAATGGCACTCAGAGGGTTAAAGTAGGTCCTCATTGCTGAATTATTTCTTCACTGTCATCATTTGCCATGCAAAACACAGGACAGACAGCCATCACGTACACACTTAACCCACTGACTGCCACAGGGTTGTGTGTCATGATTTACCCCTCAGGGAGTGTGTTCAACTCCCTCACACTGTAAAATTGCATTTCCCTCCCACTTCTCCTCCTTCCCCAGCCTATTACTAGCACTTTTCCACATTTCTCTTAAGTCCCGCCCCCTACTTGCGATTAAACCCCGCCCACTTTTAACCCAAATTGCCCCATTTGTCTCTCCACATCAGCACCACATAACTCCCCTCCAGAGACAACACAAATCAAAGTTCTCAGGTATGAATACACTTCCCACTGCTATTTATCTCTGACATGCCTCTCTATAACTTAACCATTTGAGTGCCAGATTGGTGCACAACTCATGCGTGCATGTGTTTCTGAGCATATATGTTGCGTGTGTGTGTACATCTCTGCTACATATTTGTGTGCATGTGTGCATCTCCGGTGTGTGTGTGCATGTCTTTTGCATGTCTCTGTCGCTCACTGTGTGTATGTGTCTGCCTGTGTGTTGCATATATCTGTGTCTATCAGTGTGTCTACATTTCACACACACACACACGTGCGCCCAACGGTCATAACATGACGGCCAACACCGTCCCACATAAGCGCCCAACATGTGTCACTTAACCCTTTCACTGCCAGAGGACTATACAACTCATTACACAGCAATGTGTTGCGTACCTCTCACACGCTCAGAGTTAAAGTGCTTCACTCCAACCAACTGCTACATTATGTCTGTATAATGCAGTAACCCTACAGCCCTGTATTTCATGTCTACTTCACTGTCTATGTATAGTCATTTCTCCCCCTCTCCCATTACTTTACTGTAACACTTCACTGTCCCTCTTCTCCTCAATCTCTCATCTCCTCCTCCCTTGTCACCCCCACTCACCTATCCCCTAGCCATTCATCCATAGTCCCAATCTCGACATTTTACTCCCACATCACTATTACATTATCTATCACTGCATCTGTCACTTAACCCTCTGTCTGCCAACCTATTTCTTCAAATGTACTGCAGTATCCACTGCTGTAATCTAAATTATTCCTTTACTCACAAACATCTTCTCACTGTGACCTTCACCAAGTACATAGCACACTCACTTCAACTGTAAGGATACAAGACCTTATTCATCAAGTAACACAGCACACTCACTTCAACTGTAAGGATACAGGGCCTTATTCATCAAGTAACATAGCACACTCACTACAACTGTAAGGATACAGGGCCTTATTCATGAAGTAATACAGCACACTCACTTCAACTGTAAGGATACAGGACCTTATTATCAAGTAACACAGCACACTCACTTCAACTGTAAGGATACAGGACCTTATTTATCAAGTAACACAGCACACTCACTTCAACTGTAAGGATACAGGGCCTTATTCACCAAGTAACACAGCACACTCACTTCAACTGTAAGGATACAGGCTCTTATTCACCAAGAAACACAGCACACTCACTTCAACTGTAAGGATACAGGGCCTTATTCATTAAGTAACACAGCACACTCACTTCAACTGTAAGGATACAGGACCTTATTATCAAGTAACACAGCACACTCACTTCAACTGTAAGGATACAGAACCTTATTATCAAGTAACACAGCACACTCACTTCAACTAGGCTTGCCACCCAGCCGGTATTTTACCGGCACAGCCAGTAATTAGGACCTTAGAGCCAGTGCCGGTATATCTACCGGTATTTGATTGTGCGACGTGTCCAGAGTCAGTCTCCTCCACTCAGCCCTATATGCCAGCTGCTCATGTGGCTCGCTTAAAGTCGTCAGCGTCCACGCGCCATCACCAGCCACTGAGTGAAGAGTATTTGGACATCAATGGTCCTCATTGGCTGACTGGAGTGTCATGCTTGCCTGGTGTATGTGTCTGAGTCTTGTGACTGACAACGGGGAGTCAGGGATTGCAGCAGTATGCATGCGCTGTGAGAGTGTCAGTGCTCAGAGACTGTGGTGCACTCTGCACAGGAGGCAGTCTGGTCGGAATCCACTGGACCACTCCATGTGTGCAGCCTACACGGTTCAGCTCATCCTCGGTCTCTCCTGCTCCCCGGCTCCAGCCCTGGCAGAACTTGGAAGTAAACAGCACCGCCCTCAGCACGCACAAACTTCCAGGTATGACGTGACAGAGGTCGGTAGAAGGCCAGAAGAAGCGGGCCTAGTGTTAATAATCCCTTATTGGTAGGCACTCAGTTGTCCTTGGCCAAGTGTAGGCAACCTACAGCTCTTCAGCTATAGCTGACTGGTGGAGAGGATGGGAGCCGTTTTTTAACAAAGTTAAACCATCCCCAAACATGTATTTACAACTTAAAAAAGTGCTATAGTCCATCTGCGAAAAACTTAGAAAAAAAATATATTACAGAATGTCACTGATGACCTTTGTGATGGTCGCTCTGCTTTATTTTACAGAGATACATATGGTTACTGAGATAGTTCAGGGCATTTCTGTGATGAATCTTAGCAATAACAGATAATGTCACTGCTACAATTGTCTTAATGGGATGTAGATATTTGTGTATATAAGATCTTAGTGATTTGTACAGGTAACACAATGTGCATCTATGTCACACCTATAGTACACATGTACTGAGCGAGAAAAGTAAGTAAATGTTGTGTCCTGTCTGTGTACAAACACTGGGTCTTATATATACAGGCAAAGTAGATCCGTTCTGGGCAAACCATCTGCACTATAGAGGACAAATAGGGCCTTCAATGCAGCACAATGTATTCCAGTATTCAAGCAACTTGACTAGGCCTCAAAGGCTTAATTGGGAGGTCTGATCACCTTTGTGTGTAGGGGATCCTTCACCACTCTGGCCTGGGAGAGCTTAGTTTGAGAGAGAGAGAGTGCTTAGTCTGAGAGAGACAGAGAGCGCTTAGTCTGAGAGAGAGAGTGAGTGCTTAGTCTGAGAGTGAGTGCTTAGTAAGAGAGAGAGAGAGTGCTTAGTCTGAGAGAGACAGAGTGTTTAGTCTGATAGAGAGAGACAGAGTGCTTAGTCTGAGAGAGAGAGAGGGTGCTTAGTCTGAGAGTGAGAGTGAGTGCTTAGTAAGAGAGAGAGAGAGTGCTTAGTCTGAGAGAGAGAGACAGAGAGCGCTTAGTCTGAGAGAGACAGAGAGCGCTTAGTCTGAGAGAGAGAGTGAGTGCTTAGTCTGAGAGTGAGAGTGAGTGCTTAGTAAGAGAGAGAGAGAGTGCTTAGTCTGAGAGAGACAGAGTGTTTAGTCTGATAGAGAGAGACAGAGTGCTTAGTCTGAGAGAGAGAGAGGGTGCTTAGTCTGAGAGAGACAGTGCTTAGTCTGAGAGAGAGACAGTGCTTAGTCTGAGAGAGAGTGAGTGCTTAGTCTGAGAGAGACAGAGAGCGCTTAGTCAGAGAGAGAGTGCTTAGTCTGTGAGAGAGAGAGTGCTTAGTCTGAGAGAGAGAGAGTGCTTAGTCTGAGTGAGAGTGAGTGCCTAGTCTGAGTGAGAGTGCTTAGTCTGAGAGTGGTCATGCAACATTGAGTGGTTCTGCCCCTTTTTTGGCTCCTCCCTTTTGTGTCTCCGCCCTCACACAGCTATGGTCGGTATTTTTTTTAGGAAAAGGTGGCAACCCTAACTTCAACTGTAAGGATACAGGGTCTTATTCATCATGTAACACAGCACACTCACTTCAACTGTAAGGATACAGGACCTTATTTATCAAGTAACACAGCACACTCACTTCAACTGTAAGGATAAAGGGCCTTATTCACCAAGTAACACAGCACACTCACTTCAACTGTAAGGATATAGGGTCTTATTCATCATGTAACACAGCACACTCACTTCAACTGTAAGGATACAGGGCCTTATTCATCAAGTAACACAGTGCACTAAATTCAACTATAAGGATACAGGGTCTTATTCATCATGTAACACAGCACACTCACTTCAACTAGAAGGATACAGGGCCTTATTCATCAAGTAACACAGCACACTCACTTCAACTGTAAGGATACAGGGTCTTATTCATCATGTAACACAGCACACTCACTTCAACTGTAAGGATACAGGGCCTTATTCATCAAGTAACACAGCATACTCACTTCAACTGTAAGGATACAGGGTCTTATTCACCAAGTAACACAGCACACTCACTTCAACTGTAAGGATACAGGGCCTTATTCATGAAGTAATACAGCACACTGACTTCAACTGTAAGGATACAGGGCCTTATTCATCAAGTAACACAGCACACTCACATCAACTGTAAGGATACGGGGCCTTATTCATGAAGTAATACAGCACACTCACTTCAACTGTAATGATATAGGGCCTTATTCATCAAGTAACACAGCACACTCACTTAAACTGTAAGGATACAGGGCCTTATTCATGAAGTAATACAGCACACTCACTTCAACTGTAAGGATGCAGTGCCTTATTATCAAGTAACACAGCACACTCACTTCACCTGTAAGTATACAGGGCCTTATTCATCAAGTAACACAGAACACTCACTTCAACTGTAAGGATACAGGGCCTTATTCATGAAGTAATATAGCACACTCACTTCAACTGTAAGGAAACAGGGCCTTATCTATCAAGTAACACAGTACACTCACTTCACCTGTAAGTATACAGGCTCTTATTCACCAAGAAACACAGCACACTCACTTCAACTGTAAGGATACAGGGCCTTATTCATCAAGTAACACAGCACACTCACTTCAAATGTAAGGATGCAGGGCCTTATTCACCAAGTAACATAGCACACTCACTTCAACTGTAAGGATACAGGGCCTTATTCATGAAGTAATACAGCACACTCACTTCAACTGTAAGGATACAGGACCTTATTATCAAGTAACACAGCACACTCACTTCAACTGTAAGGATACAGGGCCTTATTCATCAAGCTGAAGAGCTGCAATTAAAACATTTTTTACAACTCTTATCAGCATATCTACATCACTACTGCGTCTGTCACACACTGTCTACATATGTGACATACGTCATGTATGTGTGTGTCTCTCTATATGTATGCGTTTCACAGTGTGTGACACGCTCTGTCTATTTAAGTGCGTGTCTGTAACACTGCATATTTCTGTTTCACACAGTGTCTCTCTGTGTAAATAATATGACGGGCATCGCCGTCCCACATTGCTAGTATATATATATACTTGTAGTAGGGAAGCACTCACACTTATGGAGTTCCTGGGTGCTATAGTCTGGCTGAGTATACAAGACAGGAAACTGTAAGCACAGGGTGGCCACAAATCACACTTCTACATTCAGAAAATACAGATCCGGGGGACCAGCAAGAGCCGGAACCTCCACATACAGGGGGCAGCTATCACTGTCAGTACCCCCTCTGTGTGTATGTGTGTGTGTATGTATGTCTGTTGTGTGTGAGCATGCATATGCCTTTTAGGTGTGTGTGTGTGTGCATATGTCTGTTCCATGTGTTTGTGTGTGTGTGTGTGCAGATGTCTGTTCCATGTGTTTTTGCATATGTCTGTTGCACGTCTGTGTGTGCATGTCAGTTGCACGTCTGTGTGTACATGTCTGTTGCATGTGTGTATGTATGCACATATCTGTTATCTATGTGGGAGCATGTTTGTTGAGCTCATGTGTGTCTGCGCATGTCTGTTGCATGTGTGTGTACATCTGTATTACATGTGTGTGTACATGTGTGCATCTCCAGTGTATGTGTATGCGTGTCTTTTGCATGTTTCTGCCGCTCACTGTGTATATATGTCTGCCTGTGTGTTGCATATGTCTGTGTTCATCAGTGTGTCTACATTTCACACACGTACGCCCAATGGTCATAACATGATGGGCAATGCTGTCCCACATTGCTAATATATAGATATATACTTTAAATAGAAGATGAACAGAACTTTTGGATTTCTTACAATAAAATAATTTTATTCTGCCAGGTCAACGTTTCGGCACCTACTGAAGCCTTTATCAAGACAGTAGGGGCAGAAACACTGACCTGGCAGAATACACATATTTTATTGTAAGACATTTGAGAGTACTGTTCATCTTTTATTTAATGTATTTATACCTAAACGGATACAGGCACCAGGTGTGGTTAAACAAAGCTGAATTAAGCAAGTGAGTTCTGACCCAGAAGTAATAAAAATATATTTATATATATATATATATCCTATATAATAATTTGCTAGGATGTTTGTCAGAAGCCGTCATGCTCAGTAGAGACTGCGCACGTTCAGCAGTCTCTACTGCTCGTGATTGCATCATGTGAGTGAGGCGATGCAAGACTGCATCGTGTGGAGCAGTGAGGTAGGGGCAGCTTAACCCTTTGGGTGCCAGAGGGGTACGCAACACATTGCTTACCCATTGGGGTAAGCATGGGGGCATGAGTTTGACAGGAGTGGGTCACTCCTCTCAATATCTGAAAGGAGATTCAGGGGCTACAATGAACACACACATACATTCTATATACACACACTCGATAAATACACTATGCACACACACACAATATGAACAACACTATACACAAAACCCTATACTCTATACACAATATGCCAAATGCAGTACTCAGAAAAAAAAAATGCTATACACCAAAAGCAGTACACAAAATGCTATAAGTAAGGCACCATACGCCAAAATCTGTATGCACGATATGCACAAGCAATATGCTATAGGACAAACGCTGTAGGCAAAACCTCTAAAGCTATATGCCAAACGCTGTACGCAATACACCAAACGCAATATGCAAAACACAAAACTCCAACTGCTATATTCCAAACGTTATACACTATACTCCAAACACACAAAGCAAAATGTCATATGCCCCTGAAAGGTGGGACAACCAGGACCTGCAAGAATCCAAACAGCATTCGCATTTCACTTTACATTTGGAGCTGATCCCTATGCACTGGATACCTCTCAGGCACTCAAAGGGTTAATCATAGACTTGAAGACAAAGACCAGAAAGGGAGTACCGTAAAATCTCAGGTATAATATACACAATTTTACCCCACTTCACCTTATGTGAAGTGGGAGGTGCGTATTATTCTCGAGAGTTTTTTTTTTTTTTTTAAATTAAGCCGACCAGAACCCTTCCTCCCTCCCCCGGCGCTATCCGATTCTAAAATGCCACTTACTTTCTTAAAAAGACAAGTCCCCGCATTTTCAACATTATCAGGAAACATGTAAACGATGTGAATCTTCCCCTGCGGGTGGCATGCTTCCATTTGCAGCCCGATTCCTTCAATTGGCTTTCAGGACCTACCGGCTCCAGCCAATGGTAATGCTCTGTGAGAATCTGAAGGTCCTCACAGGGCAATACCATAGCCGGAAGGAAGTGGGCGGGGAATGGAAGCGTACCGCCCGCAGGGGAAGATTCACATCGTTTACATGTTTCCTGATAATGTTGAAAATGAGGGGACTTGTCTTTTGAAGAATGTAAGTGGCATTTTAGAATCGGATAGCGCCGGGGGAGGGAGGGAAGGGTTCTGGCCGGCTTAATTTTTTTTTTCATAAGAGGGGAAAACAAGGGTGCGTATTATACATAGGCACTCTTGTCTTCCCCTAAAATCTTGGGTATAATATACACCTGCGTATTATACACAGGTGCGTATTATACCTGACATCTTACGGTATATATAAAATACAAAAAACAAACAAACGAAACAAAAAAACCCAGATTATTGATTAAAAAGAAGTATACTTTCAAGCCAATAGTATTAAGATACTGCCAACAAACAAAAACAAAAAAAATCAGAAACCAAAAGTGTTTCATGAATAATTAATTACTAACATATCCAGAAAACCACTTCTTTCTACTAGAGGGGTGGAGTAAATCAATAAAGAGGAATGCTCAAGCAAATCCTTTCAAGATCCCACTGAATGGAGTGCCTGGAAATGCAACAGCCCCTCTTTAACCCTTTGAGTGCCAGAGGGGTACGCAACACATTGCAAAGCAATGCGTTGTGTACCCCTCTGGCACTCAAAGGGTTAAAATAAAGAAAACTCTTCATATTAAAATAATAATACTAAAAAAATATATATAATGTAAATTAAATTGATCATTTTTAATTAATAGGTACAATTTTTCTTGAGTGATCAGTCAATTTTTAGATTTGTCGTTGCCCATTAAAATTTGTGCAGAAAGCAGCTACAGTGAACCAAGGACAGCCCCTCTCCTTTCCAGTCATGCATTAATTGACTGAAAATCTGAGACCTCTGGTTACTCATGGCCCCCCCGAAAATGGAGGCCCCCCGAGGATGCCAGGTACAACTCATACATTAAAATGTCCCTTAAAGGGATAGTAATACTTTGTTTTATCTTTATTTTATTTTGTAGGCATTAAAAAAACTTGAAGAACGATATAAGTCTTATCTCTCAAACCTTTATGGTTTAAGAGATATTCACAAGCAAAGTTTCCCCTCCCGCCCCTTTTACCTAGTGTAAGCCATCTCTTCTCAGATGTGGAATCCAGTCCATAGACCAGACAGATAACAGCAGGGGACAATCTTCTTCCTATGAGAACAATGAAAGCCCTGCCCCCCTTGACAAGTTTTTCAGGTTTTTCCCTTATCTTAATTGAAGATTATCCCTCTCTGCAGTCTACCTGGGCACCTCCCTTCTGATCTGGCTGAACAGTGTTACATCAGTAAAAGGGGCGGGAGGGGGACACTTTGTCATTGAATTACTCTTGTACTACAACTCTTTTTAGAATTGAAATAACACTCTCCAAAGTCCAAATACTATGATGATTAATTAGAGCTACTTTTATTATGAAAGATTACTATCCCTTTAAAATTTATAGTGGCTATTAGGAATGGCTGGCCATTGTAATGTATGTGGGAAATTATAATCAGTGGGTCTTAGTGTTACTTTAAATCTCTTGAGTGCCAGATGTAAAGAAATGTGTTAGAAACCTTTCTAGCATCCCAAGGGTTAAAGACTGAATTTATCCTATTTGCTTACATACAACTGAAGGGACTTGCGTTATTGAGGCAGGGTAACAAAATGCTTCTATTTCTAAAGATTACTTGACCTTACAAGTATGTGTTGATCCAACAAATACCACAGTGTCAAGGCGAGGGTTCACTGGGGATTTTCCTCGAACACCGAAATCCAGCCCCAGTAACATATGTGGAAGCGAGTGAGCGGCCTTGCTCTCCTGCATTCCACCGTTACAAGTTACAGTGTATCAGGAGGGCAATGTCTGCTCAGCACGTCAGGATAAGGAGAAACAGGAGAGGACAAACGACTCTTGTTTTACAGTGAATGCAAAGAATTTTATTAAGTTTAGACTACATGAAATCAACCTGAACTTCAAGAAGGACCTAGAAATGTATCTTTCCTTTTGTAACATTTACAGATTTGGCAACGAGAAGGAACATGGAGATTATGGAAATGTAGATACTTTTATGGGATACATTAACATCCGTGTAGAATGTTGCTAACACTTTGAAGTCACTGATTGCTTTTGTTCCTTTATAATCCAAGGGAAAATGGATCAAGGTTTTACTGATATCTGGCTGGTACACTGAGAAAAAGAGGGACAATTCTGGAGCAAACCAACCACACCGTTGGGGGCAAATAAAAATTACACAAATTCCCACCGATGTAAATGTTGATCTTAATCTCATGAATGCTGGAAAGTTCTCCGATCTGTTGTTCTTTCATACCTCCCAACATTTCAAATTGCCAAAGAGGGACACTTGTGTTTTAGGGGTGTTACCGGGGGCATGGCTGGTAGGTGGGGCAGTACCGAGAATATTAAGGCTATTTCACTACCTATTGACACCTCCTTGTGTAACCTAATAAATGATTTATAACAAGACCAAAGTATTTTATTTACACAGACTAATTTATAAACACATATACTGATGTTTAAACAAACAATAATGTGAGTTTTATTGCTGTAGAACAATATGATACACATATATATACCTCACCAGTCTGATCTCCTAAAAAGAGGGACATCAGGGTGGGAAAGAGGGACAGAGGGATTTGAGTCTAAAAGAGGGACTGTCCCTCCAAAAGAGGGACAATTGGGAGGTATGTTCTTTGGACACAGAAGGCATTATTTATCAAGCTAAAGAAGTTCAATTCTGGAGCAAAGAAATTGAAGCAATTGAAAAAAATTAAAATCCCGATTGATTTCAATACAGGTTTTTAACCCCTCGAATGCCAGCTAGGTCTCTGACACCAATCTTGAATGTAAGAGTTTATAAGGCCAATTTAAATTGGTAGAAATGTATTTATTTCTCCCAAAGTGTATTGTGTCCCCAACATGGGGCATCGGGTTTAGTAAATCAGCTTTAATACCATGGTGATTATTATTATATATTTTTGTTTCTAAAGCACCAACATATTCCTTGGTGCAGTACAAAATGGGGTATATATACAACAAGCAATGTAACATACAGGTGCAAAATGAAACAAGCAGTGAGAGGGTCCTGTTTCCGTGAGATTCCAAGACAGATGACAAATGGGGTAGGCTATTTCCTAGAGCAGTGGTTCTCAAGGGTTTTTTCTCAAGGCACACCTAACACACATTCTGCCATTTTCGGGGCACCCCTATCATTTTATGTCATTTGTCAAAGGTGTAATGTAGGTTACAGACACATAAATAGAGAGTTACTGTTAGATCTCACAACTAAAAATAAACATATTGTGCATAGTAATATCCTTAAATGTACAGTTGGAAGTCTTCATTTCCATTTTTGTCACAGCCTTATAGACAAAATGGGGCACCCTAAGTGGATGTCTGTGGCACACCAAAGTGCCACAGCACGCTCGTTGAGAAACACTGTTCTAGAGTCTTTAGAGAGAACTTAAAAGGATAGTAATGCTTCACAAAAAAGCAGCTTTGATTAGTATACATAGTATTTGGACCATGAAGAGTGTTATTTCAAAGCTGTCAGAGTTGTACTTCAAGAGTAATTGAATGATAAAGTATCCCCCTCCCGCCCCTTTTACCTAGTGTGAGCCCCCTCCCTTGGAATCTGGTCTCTTGACTGGACAGCTCACAGCAAGGGACAATCTTCTTACTGTGACATTAGGAAAATCCTGCCCCCTTGACAGGTGTCTCAGGTTTTTCCCCTTATGCTAATTGAAGATTGTCCCTCTCTGTGATCCATCCGGACAGTCTTGCTGCTCTGAGGTGAGTAGTGTTACATCAGTAAAAGGGGCGGGAGGGGGATACTTTATCATTCAATTAATCTTGTACTACAACTCTGACAGTAATGAAATAACACTCTCCATGGCCCAAATACTAAGGAGCTGCTTATTTTGTGAAAAATTACTATCCCTTTAAAGGATGAGATGCTAAGAGACAGTCTGAGAAAGCAAGGCAGTGAGTTTCAGAGACAGAGGAGAAGCTCTTTAAAAGTATTGATGTGAGTAAGAAGAGGTTGGGGGGGGAGAGTAGATCATTTGTAGAGCATAAAGGACACTTTGGGTTATACTTGGAAATGAGGTTGTGTCTGTAAGGGGGAACAGATTGCCAATGGCTTTGTAAGTCAGTGTTAGTACTTGATGTTTGATCCTGATCCTGCAGTCTATAGGGAGCCGGTGTAGGGCTTGGCAGAGTGAGATCGGAGAAGCAGAGTGGTTAATGAGATTAACAGACCTGTTAGCAGCTTTCAGGATAGATTGTAGTGGTGTCAGTCTCTGAAGAAGAAGACTAATTAGTGTGTGTGTGTGTGGGGAGGGGTGTTGGTAGTGTCTTGATGGCATCTTCTGTGAGGCAAGGCTGCATACTGGATAAGTTCTGTAGATGAAAGCAACAGGATTTTGTGAGTGATTGACTGCTGGGAATGAGTAAGAGAACAGAGTCAAAGCTGATACCCAGGAAGAGGGCCAGGGATGCTGGTATTATAAATGACTTGACACTAAGTAAGAAATCTGGTGTAGCAGTAGTGGAAGAAGGACGGAATATTATAAGCTCTGTTTTAGAAATGTTCAGCTTTAAAGGGATAGTAATACTTCGTTTTATCTTTATTTTATTTTGTAGGCATTAAAAAAACATGAAGAACGATATAAGTCTTATCTCTCAAACCTTTATGGTTTGAGAGATATTCACAAGTAAAGTTTCCCCTCCCGCCCCTTTTACCTAGTGTAAGACATCTCTTCTCAGATGTGGAATCCAGTCCATAGACCAGACAGATAACAGCAGGGGACAATCTTCTTCCTATGAGAACAATGAAAGCCCTGCCCCCCTTGACAAGTTTTCAGGTTTTCCCCTTATCTTAATTGAAGATTGTCCCTCTCTGCAGTCTACCTGGGCACCTCCCTTCTGATCTGGCTGAGCAGTGTTACATCAGTAAAAGTGGCGGGAGGGGGATACTTTGTCATTGAATTACTCTTGAACTACAACTCTGACAGTATTGAAATAACACTCTCCAAAGTCCAAATACTATGAAGATTAATTAGAGCTGCTTTTATTATGAAACATTACTATCCCTTTAATATGCGAAAGAACACCAGGGGAGGGCTGGCCTGGGGGGCAGAGGGGCAACTGCCCCCTGGACTGGTCACATGTCTGGGCCAGTGGGCCACTGCCTCACTCAGTCTCCCAATTGCTGCTGTAAATGGAGCCACACTAGTGATACCACAGAGCTTACAATTGAAATGGAACTACATAAATGATACCACAGAGGTACAATCCAAATAGAGCTACACTAACAGCATAACCCATTTCCCTTGTAAGCTTTATGGTGTCAATCATGTTGCTGTACTTAAATTGTAAGCTCTATGGTATCACTAGAGTAGCCGCATTTCAGCTGTAAGCTATGTGGTCTCGTTTACCTTACTTAACAGCATTAATACCAATAGTAAAAGTAACTAAAGGGGATGGGCTGGAGCGACTGAAGAAATGGGCCAATAGATTGTATTTGCCCCCGAGGCAACAAATTGCCAGCCCTCCCCTGAGAACATCCATGAGTTAACTACAGACAGACAGTTGGTGACATGTGCTATAAGGAAGGGGACAGGTGACAGGAGGAAAGGTAGATTTGAGTTTCATTGTAGATCTTTCTAAAAGTTAAGACTGTGTATTGACACTTCAGTAACACTCAATAATATAAAGCAGACTTGCAATTAGATACATTAACAGCAATCTCTTTATCTCTTTAAAACACTGTTGTTACTAAGTAATTAGATCTAGCTTTAAATCCAACAGAGGAACTATAAGTACAATACAATTTATAATGCTATTGTCATAGGATAATCTTCTATCAATGGGATTTAGTGTATACAGATAAATCAGACTGGAGGAAGATTTGCCATTCTCATGTGTGTTGTCTTTTTTTTAGGTTTTGATGATACTTTTTATTGAACAGACTATCAGTCAAGCTTAATTTAATTGCTTAATTTAACCCTTTGAGAGCCAGAGAGGTATCCAACGCATTGCCTTGCAGTGCACTGGATACCTCTCTGCCGCTCTAAGGGTTAATGTTAAACGTTAATTTGTGTGCATTGTGCAACTCCAAAATGTGTCCTTTACAATGCACAGCCTCCATTGAGCCTCCGTGTCGCGGTCCAATATCAGACTGTATCGTGCATCCTGATGAGACTAAACTGCCACACTTCAGTGTTACTATAGATTAGTCTCTTCTTGCTGGACGGACGAGAGAGACCTCGGGGTCTGTTTTCAGATCCCCTGTTCTGAAACCATGTTAGTCATCCAAAACTCACGATGCAGAACTGGCTCCCAGGGAAGCAGATCTGCTCATAGAGTGCTGGGACACTATCCTCGTGATATTACTCTTTACACAAGACAGAGATGCAGGAAGGGCCTATTTCCTAAAGACGTTCACATCCTGTCTATCCAAGTCACATAAGATTTAGAACTGATCTACATCAAACAGAATAGATTAGGTTGAAAAAAAGACACAAGTACATCAAATCCACCTCTGACAGATTCCCTTTTTTGTTGATCCAGAGGGAAGCAAACAAAAACCTGAAGCCATTTCTACTGTTGTCTCAAGTGGAAAAATCTCTTCCTAATTAAGATCACTCACTGGATGACATCCCTACCTGTGATGCAAGACCAGACATGACTAAGGAAGATAATCTCACAAGTGCTCTGTAGGTAACTGCAAGTGTAAAAACACAGTGTAGAGGAGATGGTGTCCATGTTTGGTCCTCAAGAGCTACACAAGCAAGAAGAGTAGTTGGTTAACCCTGTGAATGCCAGTGGGTTAGGAAAGGCATCAGGGCCAGATTTACATCTCAGGAGCCTGTAGGCACAGAAATCTCAAGCATCCCCCCCCATTGGCCATCTCCAGTGGACATCTCCACAATGCTCCTAATCTCCACACTGCCCCCATCATATCCATATTGTCCACACGTTGCCCCCATCAGCTCCATTTTGCTCTCACATTGCCCCCCATCAGCTCCAACTTGCCCCCCATCATCTCCACATTGCCCCCCTTCATCTCCATATTGCCCTCACATTGCCCCCCCATAAGCTCCATATTGCTCCCACACTGCCCCCATCGTCTCCATATTACCCTCACACTGGCACCCCCCCCAATGTCCGTTTCCTACCTCTTCTAGTGACAGGAGAGGACTTTGCCTCCTTCTGCACAGACCTGTAGCTACTGGAGCTCCTGCGCGGTCTTCTCATCAGTAAAGCAGAGCGCTGGGGTCATGATGATGTCATCTCCCAGAGTCTGTCTGTATTACTAAAGAGCCGATGAGGGAGCTCATCAGCTACAGGTCTGTGCTGGAGAAGGCACAGACCTCACCGTGATGTTGTAACGCCAGGAAGGGGAGGCAACAAACCCAATGAGAGGTGCCCCTCTGTGGGGTGCACCTGTAGTCAGATGCCTACTCTGCCTAATTACAAATCCAGCCCTGCAAGGCATTGTGCTCCCCTCTGGCACTCAAAATGTTAGTGAATGGGCTGAAGCTGAGTCACTGGCTGTGAAGTAGGAGAAACCTGTTTCAGTTCCCGTGGGATCTCCTAGTGAGTACAGGCAAATCATTGTACCTCCCTGTGTCTAAGGCACCACCAACATTTACACTGTAAGATCTGCAGGGCAGGAATTAGCTTTGGGGGGAAATATATTGATAGGATTCTGCACTAAAGCAGGTCCTGGAATCAGCTGATGGGCTGCCAACTTGTGGCCTGGGGTGGCAAATAGAAAAAAAATGGCCTATTTCTTCTGTCATTCCAGCCTATCACCTTTTGTTAATTTTAAAATTGTAATTAATGTTATAAAGTAAGGCAAGTGATACCACGTGGCTTACAATTGAAATGGGGCTACCATAGTGATACTACAGAGCTTACAGTCAAGATGGAACTGCACTAGTGATACCACAGAGCTTGTAATTGAAAGGGATACTAAAGAGCTTACATTGATACCATAGCACTTACAAGGTAAATGGGTTATGCTACTAGTTTAGCTCCATTTAGATTGTAGCTTTGTTGGATCACGTGTGTAGCTCCATTTCAATTGTAAGCTCTGTGGTAAAATTAGTGTAGCAGAAATTACAGAAACAAGTGTGTGATTGAGTGAGGTAGTGACCCACTGACCCATATATGACTGGCCCAGGGGGCATTACCCCCCTGTCCCCCAGGCCAGACCTCCCATGCCCGCAATCAATTTTCAAGTCCAACTCTTGCCTAAACATGGTCATAACTAGAGTGGTGTAAAGTGCCCAGTTGTGACAGGACCCAGCATCCAAGAGGGACCATTTTCCCCAAGGCCTAATAGTTCTACTTGCTCACCTCTTACAATATTTTTTGTTTTAGGAACCCAAATAAATGTTTGCACTGGTGCCCTCCTGTCACTAGTTATGTCATTGTGCCTAACACTAATTTGGAGGACTTGACATATGAGGAACGACTAAACAAACTTCGTTTATTTACTCTAGAGAAAAGATGACTAAGAGGAGACCTTATCACATTGTACAAGTATATGAGAGGTCAATACAAGGATCTCTGCAGTGAGCTATTTATTCCAAGGCCTGATCAGGTGACTAGAGATTAGAGGAAAGGAGGTTTAGACTTCAGCAGAGGAAGGGTTTTTTTACGGTAAGGTCTGTTAAATTGTTGAATTCATTGCCCAGGGAGGTAGTTATGGCAGATACAATGGATACATTTAAGAGAAGATTAGATACATTTCTTTCAAAAGGGAACATACAGAGTTATACTGTTTATCACTAGGCAGATCAGGAAGGTCTGATAAAGACTAATTTAATTGATAGCAGAAAAGCTATAAAATTCTTAGTTTCTGGGGTTGGATTTGACGGACTTGTGTCTTTTTTCAACCTAATTTACTATGTTACTATGTTACTTGTCTTATGCATGGGATAATGGTTCAAGAACAAACACAGACAACTAATTATGGGTTTTAACTCAGGCCCCAGCTTTATTTAAATAATACACACTTTACCATAAATTTTAACCTAGCCTTTAAGCCCTTGACAATCCACCATTACCTGCCTATCCCTCCTTTTGAGCCCCTAGGCTCACCCCAATCTTGTTTTACCTTACCAAACCCCATTAGCTGGTCAATGCAGCTCAATGAGGCCGATGTCTAAACCCACAACACAGTCCTGGTGTCATTGCCCCTAGGCCGATGGCCTACCATCATCATGGAACCATATCCAACTTAATGACCTTCTCCACATTGGCAAGGGACCAAAGTGCCAACAAGCTGTGACATATAAAACATACAGACCCCAACAAGTGAGGACCCCAGAACAACTACCACTGCATAGTACAGCCAGAAGGGAGAGAGGTAAGCTGTTCCATCTTAGCATTATAAAGGAAGTGACAACTGGCCAACCCCCATCCTCCTCACCTCACTTCCTGTCCCTACCCACTGACTTATTTCTTGCCACCCCCCAGCTAAGACATGTCTCCCCTTCTTATTCTTCATGGGGAGCTCTAAGACACTCACTCCAGCCAGAAGAGGGCTGGCAGCTTGTGGCTAGGGGGACAGATACAATCAAGTGGCTCATTTCTACTATTGTCCCAGCCCAGTCCTTTTTGTTGCATTGCAATGAGTTGGATACCTCTCTGGCACTCCAAGGGTTAAGTAAAGCTACATTAATCCTACTATAGAGCTTACAAGAGAAATGGGTTATGCTACAGTGTAGCTCCATTCGGATTGTCTCTCTGTGGGATCCTTTGTGTATCTCCATTTGGATTGTAAGCTTGGTGCTATCACTAGTGTAGCTCATTTCCCAGCAACAATTGGGAGACTGAGGCAGTGGCCCACTGCTCCAGGTATGTGACTAGCCCAGGGGGCAAATGCCCCCCTGCCACCCAGGCCTGCCCGCCTGTGGCAGGTTCTATCCTAAACTCGCTTCTTTCAAGGGAAGGAAACTGGGGTGGTCTGTGGTTGCCTCCAAATGTCTTGTTGTGTGATTTGTACTAAGAAGGTGCATTGGAAATTGGTTTAACTCTTTAAGACCAGAGGGATAAGCAATGCATGCTCCGCCATTGCTAAGACTTTAAAGGGATAGTATGGTATAGGAATAATTATTGGGGTGGAGCATTATTTGGGGTGATACTTCCGCTTTAACCCTTTGGATATGCTTTGCATACCCCTTTGGCACGCAAAGGGTTAAAATGGAACCATGCATTATATAAAATTATAATAAGTAATCGAATACTAATTTTCTGGTGAGATTACTAACATAGTAACATAGTCGATGAGGCCGAGAAAAGACACATGTCCATCAGGTCCAGCCCATGCCAAAAACACCCCTATTGATCCACAGGAAGGCAAAAAAGCCCTCTGAAGCCATTTCCAATTAGCCCCAAGTGGGTAAAAAATTCTTTCCTGACTCCAAATGGCAGTCAGATAGATCCCCGAATCAGCATCCTATCTGAAGCCACCCCTTTAATGCAAACAAGCCATAAATGACTCCGCTAAAGGACGGGCAGGAAAACGGGTGAAGTTTACTCTGGCTCCAGGTTACTGTTTGAGCTTCTGACGAATGCCTCAGCAGCATGTCAGGGAATTTGAGAACTGGAATTTGGGGAAAGACTTCATAGTGTAATATTAGGAACTATTCCTGTTATGAGTTAGAAATGAGATTTTCCCTGATCACATCTCCTACCCTGGGATGAGACGTAACTCAGTTTAATGTGGACCTGTCACCTTAAATTCATTTCTGAATAATGAAACTCGATTCAAACCTGCCTATTTATCTGTACTAATAAAAGAAGCGGAGGTCATGTGACCAGAATTCCGTGGCCCTGGCACACACTCACACACTCCCAGGGGCAGAAGTAAGGAGGAGTTATTCAAATCTCCTCTATACTGCCAGTCAAATTGGTGTAACTGTGGGGGCATGATTTTGGCATGAGTGGCCAATAGAGAGTAGCTGCCCTGGACGCTTCTATCAAAATTTCTATAAGGTGATGTAGGGGCTACAATGAACACACAGGCAAACACACACACAACATACACACACAAACACAATGCATACATGCACACAATATACGCAACACACACAATACACACAGGCAAAATGCATACATACAATATACACAATACACACATACAAACACAATACACACAGGCACAATATACATAACACACACACAATACATACAGACACAATATAGACAATACACATACACACAATACATACACAGTCACACACACAAAACACACAATATGCATGCAGTGCACTCCCAGCAATATGACAAATGCCATGCACACAACACCAAACACCATATGCCATACACCAAACTCTGTAATCAAAATGCCAAATGCTATACTCAGTGCGCCAAATGTTATATGGAAAATGCCAAACGCTATACACCATACCGATTAAGTAAAATGCAATACTGTATAATGCCATATGCCAAGCATGATACACTAAATGCTATACGTAATATGCCAAACACTATACTCAATACGCCAAATTATGTATGCAACACGCTATACACCATATACAAAACACTATAAGCAATAAGCCAAACGCTATACGCAAAATACAATATGCTATAGGCAAAATGATGTATCAAGGTCTATGCTCCAAATGACAAACGCTACATGCAATATGCAGAACAGAATACCAAAAATGTAATTTGTCAAGCGCTATATGTCAAATACTATAGACCAGTGGTTCTCAACTCCTGTCCTCAGGACCCACTAACAGGCCAGGATTTGATGATTTCCTTGTTAGAGTGCAGGTGAGTTAAAGGAGCAGAAAACTTTTTTACGAAAACACATAGTTTACAGAGCTTTTGCTGCTGAATAAAACGATGTTGCTCCCATCACTGTCAGATGTTTTATTCAAAATTTATAGCAGTTCAAATAATCAGGAAGTGAATTTACTGTGTTTACTTCCTGATAGATCTGACAGGAAATGAATTTACTGTGTTTACTTCCTGATAGTTCTGACAGGAAGTGCATTTACTGTGTTTACTTCCTGATAGTTCTAACTGACAGGAAGTGAATTTACTGTGTGTTTACTTCCTGATAGTTCTGACAGGAAGTGAATTTACTCTGTTTACTTCCTGATAGTTCTAACTGACAGGAAGTGACTCAGCAGTTTTTATCACATTCTATGGAGAACTGTATGTCTCTGACTTTTCTGACTTTCCTTTCCATTAGAATCTAACAGGAAATCTAATTAGAATTTGACCACTAGAGGGCACTGCTAATGTAAAAAAAACATGGGTTTAAACTGTAATAACTCAGGAAATATAAATTTCTCAGCAGTGGGAGTACCCTTATTTTACTCAATAGGAAAATCCCTACAATATATATTTTTTCATAAAAAATGTTTACTGCTCCTTTCATCAATGTGAATGAGCCTCTGATCACCACACCTGTGCTCTAGCATAGAAATCCCTAAGTCCTGGCCTGTTAGTGGGTCCTGAGGACAGAAGTTGAGAACCACTGCTATAGACCATACTCAATATGCAAAACTCTATACTCCATATTCAAAACTCTACACGCAATACACTATACATAAAACACAATACGCAAAATTCAATATGCTCTATGCCAAACACTATGCACCAAATCACATATGCAAAATGCTATACACAAAACACAATGATCAAAACGCTATACGCAAAACACAATACGCAGAACGATATGCAAAAAACAAATTGCAAAACATGGTGGTTCTAATTAGACTAGTGGGAGGTGTTGGGGAAGTGCATGTTTACTCTTTTTCCAGTTAAAGGGATAGTAATGTTTCATAATAAAAGCAGCTCTAATTAATCATCACAGTATTTGGACTTTGGAGAGTGTTATTTCAATTCTGTCAGAGTTGTAGTACAAGAGTAATTCAATGACAAAGTATCCCCCTCCCGCCCCTTTTACTGATGTAACACTGCTCAGCCAGATCAGAAGGGAGGTGCCCAGGTAGACTGCAGAGAGGGACAATCTTCAGTTAAGATAAGGGAAAAACCTGAAAAACTTGTCAAGGGGGGCAGGGATTTCATTGTTCTCATAGGAAGAAGATTGTCCCCTGCTGTTATCTGTCTGGTCTATGGACTGCATTCCACATCTGAGAAGAGATGGCTTACACTAGGTAAAAGGGACGGGAGGGGGAACTTTGCTTGTGAGATATCTCTCAAACCATAAAGGTTTGAGAGATAAGACTTATATCATTCTTCATGTTTTTTTAATGCCTACAAAATAAAATAAAGATAAAATGAAGTATTACTATCCCATTAACACCTCTGATTCCAGACAGTTTACAATGCATTGCACAGCAATGTTTTCCAGGCTAACTGGAGGCATAAGGGAGGATTGTGTAAGTGTGGGGAGGGTAGCTGGATGCACATGGGGACACTGTTGGCTGTGGCGCTCGAGGCCTGAGCTGCTGTGTTCAAGAAGGCCTAGAAACCTAGAATCTCTCTGGATTTATCCTGGGAGACTCCCGTTTTGGCTTTGCATTACCGTGTCTCCTGGGCAGAGGCTGATCCTCCGGCTGAGGGAGTTTCTACTGAAACTCTGCCCACTTCTGCCTCTTCCCAATCTGTGCCTCCCATTTCCCGCCCCCATTTCTCCTCCTTCCTCAGCCTATTGCTCCTATTTTTTTCTATGTTTCTTAAGCTCCGCCCCACTCACGATTAAGCCCCACTCCCTTTTGGACAAGAATCGTGTAATTTATCTCCCCCAGCAGCACCGCAGGACTCCCCTCCAGGGAATCAACAAGAAGAAGTTCCCAGGTATATCTATCCAGCTAGGAAAGGGAGCCTTGCAAAGATCATTCTCCTGGTACGTAATAGCAAAATGGCAATTTACAGTGCTATGTTAAGTTGCTTTTGTATGTACACAAATATGAAAATACAGTATACATACCAGCTGGAATGGAATAGCAGAAGTAGGGATAGAAAAATGCTTTTTTCCTACTCTTTTGACAGCCGATGTTCCATTCTGATGAAACGCAATCTTGGCCGTACCCCTCTGGCACTCAAAGGGTTAATTGAAAAGGGACAGGGCTATTTTAAAAAGGTTTCTCAAACTATGAAAACTGTGTTCATTTATTATTTTAACAGTTTGGGTGATTCGCAATGTGTTGGAAACCTTTCTAGAATCCAAGGGGTTAATACATTTTATTTCATTTTATTTTTTTTCCAGACCAAGGAAACATTTTACTTGTAAACACATCAGTATTGCTCATGTTTGTGTTACTGCTGTAGGCTGCTACGTCACTGCCATTTAAATGGATGGTACCGGCCTATCCTGAAGGAGGCTTTGAGTTTGAAATGTAACATTTACACTGACGTCCTGTCCTGGCTGGGTTTGAACTGTAGATCTATAGATAACAGATCTGCAAAGTCTCACAAAGGTAGTTCTGTAAGATAGGTGAGGAGAGAGGTTTGCTTCTTATAAATGGAAACACGTATTCTACAATTAACAGACAAGCATCTACTGTTTTGTAATGAATGTAAATTCTTTATTGAGGACTACAAGCTGTTTACATGTAAGGAGCACTAATGCAACAATTCAGGTTTATATGAAACATTTGGGGGTTGTGCACTCATTGCACTAAGGTGTGATAAATTGGTGATAAAGAGTAAAAGACTTCTCCATTGAGATCACTTCTCAAATTCCTATGCTTTTCTATGGAGCCTATGCACTAAGATTGAGCGGTGTTTATGCACTAAGGTGTGATGAAGAGGTGATAAAGTGGAGATAACATTTCCAGTGATATCACTTCTCCAATTCCTATGTTATTCTATGGAGCCAATGCACGAAGATTGACTGGTGTTTATGCACTATTATGTGATAACGAGGTGATACAGTGGATATAACTTCTCCAGTGATATCACTTCTCCAGTTACTGTGTTATTCTATACAGCCAATGCATTAAGATCTCCAAAGTTGGAGAAATCTTAGTGTATTGGCTCCATAGAATAACATCAGACTTGGAGAAGTGATGCCACTGGAGAAGTTATCTCCACTTTATCATCTCTTTATCACTTCTTAGTGCATAACCTCGTTGAATCTTAGTGCATTGGCTCCATAGAATAACATAGGAATTGGAGAAGTGATATCACTGGAGAAGTTATCCCCTCTTAATTACCGCTTTATCACACTATGGTAACATATTAACACAGTAACATAGTTGATGAGGCAGAAAAAAAGACGTGTTCATCAAGTCCAGCCCATGCCAAAAACACCCCTGTTGATCCAGAGGAAGGAAAAAAAAAACCCTGACGCCATTTCCACTTTAGCACCAAGTGGGTGAAAAATTCCTTCCTGACTCCAAATGGCAGTCAGATATTTCCCTGGATCAACAACCTATCTGCATTGAAGCCAGCTGTCATAATTTTCAATATTGTTCTGTGCTAGATGGGCATCCAATGCTTTTTTGAAAGCAGTTACATTATCTGCAAGTACATCCCACGGCAAAGAATTCCATAGCTTTACTGTCCTTACTGTAGAAAATCCCTCCCTTTGTTTCAGTCGAAAGCGCATTTCCTCTAGTCTTAATGGATGACCTCTCATTCTTAGGTCAGCTCTTTGCTTAAATAATTCTTTGTATTGACCTTGAATATATGAGTAAAAGGTAATCATATCACCCCTTAGAAGTCTTCTCTAATGTAAACAACCCCAGTTTGGCTAGTCTCTCTTTATAACTCATTTCCCCCCTCAAGTTGGAGAGATCTTAGTGCATAGGTTGTATAGAATAAAATAGGAATCGGAGAAGTGATCACCACTTCATCATACCTTAGTGCATCTCCCCCATTGGCTGTTATTTACTAAGTTGTGCTAATGAGGTGATAAAATGGAGTTGACTTCTCCAGTGATATCACTTCTCCAATTCCTGTGTTATTCTACGGAGCCAATGCACTAAGATTTATAAAGGTCTAGGGATCTTAGTGTATAGGCTTCATAGAATAACATAAGAACTGGAGAAGCGATTTCACTGGAGATGTTATCACCTCTTTATCACATCTTTATCACACCTTAGTGCATCTCCCCCAATGTGTTCTAACATTCACAGATGTATGAATAAAATTGCCATACCTTAATAGAAGTTAATAATTAAAGAGAAAGACATTTATGGCTGAGAGCCACATAATTCTGGGCTGTGATCCAGCCTCCTACCAGTCTGGTGGTCAGACAGTTCAGTTCTGGGGCTTCACAGTGCAGATCCTGGCATTTGACTTAGTCTCTCCCATTAACCCATAGACTCCAAGGGTGGAATGCAAGAAATGTGGGCAGTGTGCACAATCACTATTTACAGTGTAGTTTTTTTTATTATTAGTAGAATTTTTTTAAATTAATTTTATTATTGTTGCGTTGCAGGGTACAAGAAGCAGTAAGAAATACAGCATAACTGACCCCTCTGACAATATGATTTATAGGGGTACAAGACACATCAGATAACAGAACAACATATGATACCAAATATAGCGAGTATCGGAACAACATGTACTATACACAGGGCTGGATGTATGCAAAACAATAACCTGTACTTAGACATCAACTCCATCATTACGGCTGCTGGGAAGGGAATATGAGGAAATGAACAAAAACAAAAACAAAACAAAAAACACACAAAAGGAACAAGCGACCAGAGAAATTGGACGGGGAAGTGAGAATGAAAGGGGGAAAACCACCATGGTCCTAGATAGGTAGTCAAATTTGGGAGGTGTCAACAGGGGTGGATTGTAGGTGAATACCAACTTGGGCATTTTTTTTTAAAGGAGCAGTAAACTTTTTTATGAAAAATTATATATTGTAAGTATTTTCCTATTGAGTAAAATAAGGGTACTCCCACTGCTGATTTATATTTCCAGAGTTATTACGGTTTAAACCCATGTTTTTTTTTTACATTAGCAGTGCGCTCTAGTGGTCAAATTCTAATTAGATTTCCTGTTAGATTCTAATGGAGAGGAAAGTCAGGACATACAGTTCTCCATAGAATGTGATAGAAACTGCTGAGTCACTTCCTGTCATTTAGGACTATCAGGAAGTAAACACAGTAATTTCACTTCCTGTCAGTTAGAACTTCCAATAAGTAAACACAGTAAATTCACTTCCTGGTTATTTAAACTGCTATAAATTTTGAATAAAACATCTGACAGCAGTGGGAGTGACATTGTTTTATTCAGCAGGAAATGATCTGTAAAATATGTGTTTTTATAAAAAAAGTTTACTGCTCCTTTAAAACTAGCCCACTAGCTGATGTTTATATATATATATATATATGTGTGTGTGTGTGTGTGTATATATATATACACACACAAACACTCATAGGGTTAAATACAACCCTAGGAACTCCCATCCCCTTTCCTCCACTCTCTCTTCCCCGGCCCTTTTCTACACTATCATTCCCAGCCTATTACCCCCTTCACTTTCTACCTACAGGCCCCTTTGCTGCTTCCTCTCTCCTTCAGTCTATTTCATCCCCTCTTTTACCTGTCCCCCCTCCACTCTCTCCCATTTCTTTCCTCCTCTTTCCTAATATTGCTCAGTCAGACCCCCTCAGTCCCCTGCCTTTCTCCTACCCACCTCCCTCTCCATCTAGTCTTTTTTTGGCTCCTCTTTTCCTCTGCCTAGGGTTGCCACATTTTCTTCAAAAAAATACCGGCCATGGCATTCCCTCCATAGATTTAACATTGGATAGAGGCCAATTTTTTACCGGCCTGCCGGTAAAATACCGGCTGGATGGCAACTCTACCTCTGCCTCTCAACACATCCCTTAGCTACGTGTCTCTTCCTCCTCTCTTGCATTCCCTGGTGGTCCTGTGTGGAGAGTGAGAAGTCAGTGCAGCCTCTGGCACCGACGTCCCTATCATCGCCCCCTTGTTGTCCCACTGCAGCATGGGAGTGCAAGTGCCAGGATATTAGTTCATATCCTGGTGCTCTGCATTAGCAAGGAACGCGAGGGCTGTCACAGAGAGCGCCTGTGCCGGTGGCAGCATAGACCTCTACTTTAAACTATTGTGGGACGGTCAGGTGAGATCCTTTGATCTTCCCAAAGCACACTTTTGTAGACCATTCCAGCGAATTATATCTCTTTAGATATATTTTGGCTCTGCTGAAGAGCCACCGGCCGGTCCCTGGACCAGGATCTCCTTCTGTCATCTACAACGCGGACATCTGTGAATGGGGTGGGATTGGGAACTTTAGAAGCGTATATCTCTCAAACTATACATGTTTGAGAGACTGGATTTACATCAGCTAATTCATTTTTTTAATATCTACAATATTAAATTGTGCTAAAAGCAGCCATTACTATGCATTTAAGTGCAATTTCAGAAATGCAAATTGTTGAAAAAAATTATTGACATTGTAAGCTTTTTTATATTAATCTTAATAAATTGTTTTTATCTCAATCTTAATACATGTCCCAAATGTATTCAGGATCCATTTGCTTCAATCGTACTTCCCATAGACTCCAGGGTGGAAATGTGCGCATCTGCTAAAGGCATTTTTCCTAACAAATAGATATTATACAAGTTCTAATCCAGAAAGCCGTATATTTAAAGCTTCTTGAATAGCACTTAATAATTAGCTTTATGACAACACTCCACAAACATAAAATCGTGCGCAACAGAACTTCCTGATTTAGGTGCAATCGATGTTCCACTCAGACAGATTCATTAATCCTGATCACACCCAAATGAACGCGCCCACAACAAAATATGCAAAACCGTTCACTAATTTTGAAATTTTCTATAGGCCCAATTCACCAACATCATTTATTCAATAGTGATTTTCACGCTGGAAATAGAAATTGCGCCCGTCTTTTGCATTCTGTCCTAACCTGACACTTGTGAAGCAGTGAAGCAGTCACTCATTTTTGAAAGCCATAACTTTATGCTCTGTTTGCTATTTCTCTCGTTTTAAAGGAGCAGTAAACTTTTTTTATGAAATATATATTGTAGGGATTTTCCTATTGAGCAAAATAAGGGTACTCCCACTGCTGAGATATTTATATTTCCAGAGGTATTACAGTTTAAACCCATGTTTTTTTACATTAGCAGTGCCCTTAGATTTCCTATTAGATTCTAATGGAGAGAAAAGTCAGAGACATACAGATCTCCATAGAATGTGATAGAAACTGCCTGTCACTTCCTGTCAGTTAGAACTATCAGGAAGTAAACACAATGAATTCACTTCCTGTCAGTTAGAACTATCAGGAAGTAAACACAGTAAATTCACTTCCTGTCAGTTAGAACTATGAGGAAGTAAACACTGTAAATTCATTTCCTGATTATTTAAACTGCTATAAATTTTGAATAAACATCTGACAGTGATGAGAGTACCCTTGTTTTATTCAGCAGGAAATGATCTACAAAATATGTGTTTTCATAAATAAAAGTTTACTGATCCTTTCATGCAAGAAACATACTAACACCTTGATGCTGAATAGCACATGTTCCTAAATTAATGGCAAAGTTAGCCAGACGTTTGAAAATGTGTGCTAAATGCCTTGCTGAATTAGGTGCAATCACTAACCCTCTCACAAAACAGCAGACATTTAAGCTACGTCAGCTTTTTGAAATGCATTTGCTAAAGAAATGAGCAAACTTTTGCTAATATTTTGGTGTTAATCATAATCAAAACTACAATGTAAGGTGCTGGGAGCACCCGTTGAGTCCTCGTTCATGCCCCATTCCCTAGCTTTGCTGACTTCCCACATCCTCACAGCAGCCTGCTGCTTGGTTGCTGGCTTATGGGAGAACCCTTAAGTCCCCTCCTTGGACATGCTGCTGTCAAGACTGCAACAGGTAGAACTCATGGACCACATTACCACTCTGCTTCATCACACCTTCCTGAAGCACAGAGAGGTTTAGGACTATTGGGAACGCGTTAGAGACATTATTGACACCCATGGGTGGATTGTCCTATCAGGGGATCAGGCATGGAGGGGGAACTTTATCACCTTATATCCCTCAAACTATACATGTTTGAGAGACTGGATTTACATCAGCTAATTCATTTTTTAATATCTACAATAATAAGTTGTGTTAAAAGCAGCCATTACCATCCCTTTAATGACATCTTTTGACTGTCCTTTAAATGTTTCCACTCACTTTTTTTAATGCACACTTTTTTAAATACAGTGTTTCTTCTTTTGGCTTATGCTGAATCTGATGAAGTAGCCAGGTGACTACGAAACGTTGTTTAGCTAGCCTTTGTTTTTATATTTAAACTTACAATAAGAATTGTTATATTATTTTTATATTGTGTCAAGCACAATTTCAATAAATAAGTTTATTCTGAGAAACCAGCAGGATCCCATAGATTTTATATTCCCTCCAGAGCTGACCTGAACCGAGACAGTTAAAATTTTCTGTAAGCCTGGTCTGTTGTGCATGGGTATAAGCCCTTTCACAACCATCACACTTGTGAGTACCTTTTAATTTTTTATGATAACTTTATTGCAAAGATAACAGGCACTAGTGGGCGCCATCTCGTTTGTTTTTTTCTATATATTTCATAGTACTGGAGAGTTTCCTTGAGGAGCAGCCGGCCGTACCTGTAAATCCATACTGTTGGGGAATAGTGTCAACATCCCGAAAGCGAGGATATCAGCTGACACATAGGTGTTTAGTTGATCATAACACTCTGTGAGTACGATTCTTAAATTGGTGACGGGTTGGTGTCAAAACAAGTTTTTTTGACGTTATTGCACCAGAAGCGCCTTCCTATTTTTGTCTTGCAGTTTCTACTTGGATATCCCTGGATTCGGAAGAGCAACTCTAAAGAGACAAGTTACACAAACTCTAATTATAATTATTTATCTATTATATCGTGTGGTTTTCTTTTTTGTTTTTTCTTTTTCTCTCTTTCCTTGTCATTCAGAGTTATAAAGATAGGATCTCATTTAGGAAACAGTTGTCCAAGAAGCTTTTCTGTGTAGATGTGCTGGTTACCGAGGGGACAATGAGGGATCAGGAGTCCAAGAATATATTAAAGAGATAGTAATGTTTCATAATAAAAACAGCTCTAATTAATCATCATAGTATTTGGACTTTGGAGAGTGTTATTTCAATTCTGTCAGAGTTGTAGTTCAAGAGTAATTCAATGACAAAGTATCCCCCTCCCACCCCTTTTACTGATGTAACACTGTTCAGCCAGATCAGAAGGGAGGTGCCCAGGTAGATTGCAGAGAGGGACAATCTTCAATTAAGATAAGGGAAAAACCTGACAAACTTGTCAAGGGGGCAGGGATTTAATTGTTCTCATAGGAAGAAGATTGTCCCCTGCTGTTATCTGTCTGGTCTATGGACTGCATTCCACATCTGAGAAGAGATGGCTTACACTAGGTAAAAGGGGCGGGAGGGGAAACTTTGCTTGTGAATATCTCTCAAACCATAAAGGTATGAGAGATAAGACTTATTTCGTTCTTCGTGTTTTTTTAATGCCTACAAAATAAAATAAAGATAAAATGAAGTATTACTAACCCTTTAAGTACATTTAGATAATTGTAGTCCCTAGTAAGAGATGAATGTAGACATTGGTGGGACAGCATCTCTTTGAAAAAATATTTGGAGAAACAAATAATTCCAAGGGGACTGCCTTTTCTAATGAACCCCACATTCCCGTATAGGGCTTTTGGGGACAAATAAAATAAGGTCCTGGATGCCTGCTCTTATAACCTTATCCATCTTCTGAGAGAGAAGAAAAATTGCTCGAGATCAATCAAAATATTGCATCTAAATCCAAGGAGCGTGAGCAATTATAAAACTCGGGAGAATTCAATAGGTTGGAGGAGCAGACAAAAAAGAGTATTTTAAAATATCAGGATGAGATCTTAGAAAGGAAAAAGAAAAAATTGCTTAGAGATGAAGCTGACTATAAAAATAGTTGTGTCAGAAATTGGTCCAGACAGTCTAATGCCATAAGAGAAGTCAAGATGATCAAAATACACATAATATTGGGGGGCAATCTCAATATAGATGTAGGGTTGCCACCTTTTCTTACAAAAAATACCGGCCATGGCATTCTCTCCATAGACTTAACATTGGACAGAAGCCAATTTTTTACCGGCCTGCCGGTAAAATACCGACTGGGTGGTAACCCTGTATAGATGTAATAGAGATTCTCAAATGCAAACTAGAAATTCCTCTAGTAAAAATGAAAGGAAATTATACCAAACGCTACCAGTAAAGATCATGTTCGAGGCACAAATACAATAGCCCAGCGAAAGTATTTTCCTCAGAATATAACAAAACAAGGGAACATATACAATAGTGAATGGAAAGAACAGATTGAGCTTATTGATTTCAATACAAGTCCAATGTCAGATCCAGATGAAAGTCCTTCCACAAGATTGACCAAAGGGGAAACCTCTGCCTCTCAGTCTATTGTGACTCCCTTTTTGGGAACTCAGGGGAATGCACCGGTTCCTTGGTGGAGACACCAGAGCAGGTTATTACCACTGAGAGAAGAAAGCATACCCAAAAGGGCATGTACAGAGGAAGGAGAGGTAGAGGTCTCACAATCAAAAAAGACAAAGACAAATCAAAACTAAGCTGTATTTTCTAAACTTTTTTTAAAGGGATAGTAATATTTCATAATAAAAGCAGCTCTAATTAGTCATCATAGTATTTGGACTTTGGAGAGTGTTATTTCAATTCTGTTAGAGTTGTAGTTCAAGAGTAATTCAATGACAAAGTATCCCCCTCCCACCCCTTTTACTGATATAACACTGCTCAGCCAGATCAGAAGGGAGGGGCCCAGGTAGACTGCAGAGAGGGACAATCTTCAATTAAGATAAGGGAAAAACCTGAAAAACTTGTCAAGGGGGGCAGGGCTTTCATTGTTCTCATAGGAAGAAGATTGTCCCCTGCTGTTATCTGTCTGGTCTATGTACTGGATTCCACATCTGAGAAGAGATGGTTTACACTAGGTAAAAAGGGCGGGAGGGGAAACTTTGCTTGTGAATATCTCTTAAACCATAAAGGTTTGAGAGATGAGACTTATATCGTTCTTCATGTTTTTTTAATGCCTACAAAATAAAATAAAGATAAAATGAAGTATTACTATCCCTTTAAATAAGGATTTTTACATTGCTGGGCGACAACACAGTCAAAATTTATTGCAGATAAAACGATCACAGTGAAGTAAAACTTTCTTACATTACATCTAAACCTGTGTCCCTCTAGTTTTAGTCTATGGCCTCTTTTCCTAACATTTTTACTCCTTTGAAATGTACTTCCCTCCTACACTTTGTTGAATCCCTTCATGTATTTGAATGTGTCTATCATATCCCCTCTCTCTTCTCTCCTCCAAGTTATACATGTTCAGATCCTTTAGTCTATCCTGATATTTCTTTTCCTGTAAACCAGTCACCATGTTAGTAGCCCTTCTCTGAATTTTCTCTAGAGTATCAATATCCTTCTGGAGATGAGGTCTCCAATACTGTGCACAATACTCTAGGTGAGGTCTAACTAGAGATCTGTACAGTGGCATGACTACTTCTCTTTTTCTGCTACTAATGCCCCTATCTATACAAAACAGCACCCTGCTTGCATTCCCCACTGCTTTATTACATTGCCTGCCTACCTTTAAGGAAATATTTAGAAGAACAAGTGTCCATTGTCTGCTGCGATACCTGTGCTGGGCTAAAACAACATGGCTTCCAGACTGAGCTCTATATGCTAGAGACTGAACTGCAGCTTGATCCTGACATCAAACAGGAGGTGTAGTGCAATTGTGTTGCAGTGTAATGCTAGTCTAAGGCTTTCAGAGTGATGTACATATTCCTGTAGCCAGTCACAGATGGCCCTTTCTGTCACAGCAGTCAATGCGCAGTTCTCCCTCTAGTGTTTAGAACTCAACACTGCACTCTCATTGAGCTGTGGTCACACCTTGCAGTGTCGGAGCGTCTGGGTGTTTTGGGGTATTCTGTTCATCTGCACCTTGGTTATCACTATGTACAAGCAACACTCAGAGGAACATATTCCTGTTCGCTCTATAAAGGAGTCCAGGCCTTGCTCATATTATTAACTCTCTGAGTGCCACAGCTCTGTCCAATGCATTGCGATGGACGCCACACTGGCACTAAAAGGGTTAACCCTTTGAGTACCAGAGGCGTATGCAACACATTGATTTAAAGAGAAGAAACACTTCCTAATAATAACAACCCATCTCTTAAGTTATTATGTCCAGAAAATCCTAATGGCCCCTAAGAAATTTGCCCTTATACCTTTGTTCAGATGATATCATGTGGAGGTGGACATGACAGTTTTTTCCTAATTCAAGCAGGCAGAGTGCAGGAGCTTACTTAACCCTTTAAGGAACAGAGCATGCATTGCCAAGGACAGATCTCCCAATAGGCAGAATGGGCACCTGCCGAGAGCTCTAATTTATGAGGGGAGGTGTCTCCACTGTGCTGGCCACACCCACATTCTGAATTGTGGGTGTGTTCAAGGCAATCTCAGTAGATGCTGGATAAATGCCCAATGCATTACTCTGCAATGCGTTGGAGATCAACCAAGGGGTTAATTTTCTTTTTTGTTCTAGCATGTTCTAGCCAAGGGTATTTCTGTGCCAGGAAACGATGGATGGGACTGGAGGCGGAATCATGTAAGAAGGGGAGTGGCCATGGGCGGAGCTAAGGGCACATAGACTGCCTTAATTAGTAGTACCTGGGATGTAAATCCGGCCCTGATTGTGACTCTTTAAAGGGTTAAGTTTAATATGTGCAACGAGCAGAGTGTGTGTCCCATGGTCCTGCTATGAACTGTCATGTCCGCCTCCATGGAAATGACATTCAGCACTGACTGAAGATGTTCTCTCTTGAAAGGCAGAAGTGCATAATTCATAGCGGCCATTATAATTTCTGATCTGTAATGTTTCACAATAAAAGCAGCTCCAATTAATCTTCATAGTATTTGGGCCATGGAGAGTGTTATTTCAGTACTGTCAGAGTTGTAGTACAAGAGTAATTGAATGATAAAGTATCCCCCTCCCGCCCCTTTTACCTAGTGTAAGCACCTCCCCTCAGATGTGGAATCTGGTTGCTAGACCAGACAGAAAACAGCAAGGGACAATCTTCTTACTCTGAGAACAATGAAAACCCTGCCCTCCTTGATAGGATTTTCAGCTTTTTCCCTTATCTTAGTTGAAGATTGTCCCTCTCTGCAGTCTACCTGGGCACCTCCCTTCTGCTCTGGCTGAACAGTGTTACATCAGTAAAAGGGGCGGGAGGGGGATACTTTATCATTCAATTACTTTTGAACTACAACTCTGACAGTATTGAACTAACACTCTCCAAAGTCCAAATACTATGATAATAAATTAGAGCTGCTTTTATTATGAAACATTACTACCCCTTTAAATGATCCATCCACAGAAACTTAGTGTGGGGTGCACTCAGTCCTATGCATTAATGACCAAAAAAGTAAAAAAAAAACAAAACAATGGACTCTATGAGACACTCGACCAATAAAAAAGAAATTGTGCAAAAACTAATATCAGAAAATTATCAAAATGTATTCATGACAAAATGTCATCATAACAATCAATCATAAAATGTTGGTAAGACAGACTCTCCACCCCCCTAGACATATTCTCCCCAAAAATCACACCCAAACATATACATATCCACCAAAGGCTAAAAAGCAACCCCAATACAGTGAAGAGATACAGATGTTGGTGCCAGTCATCAATCTCAAGCCTAATACTTCATATGTATAAAAACTATCTAGATCTTCTTATAAATATGGCCAAGAAAATTTTCCAATATAGGTTCACTGAAAAACAAAAATTCAAAAAAGTCCTCAAAACGTTAATGAAATGACAGATTCTTCAATGAAATCATAGTCATACTTGAGTTAGATAGATCATACATCCAACAGTCATACATATTCTCAATGTGATCAAATGGAGATGAAATGATGTTATGATATGAAGATTAATAATCCCATGACATCCACTTAACAACCGAGTCTGGCCATTCAGTAGGTTAGTGTGGTAGGCTTGAACACATGTAGAGAGAACATTCCCACCTATCTTCACCCATCTCACAGGTATTCACTGTAGTTCTACTTCCAAACAATCCAAACATTCACCAGTCACAGTCTATAATGTGGTGTCTGGTTATGTATCAGTCTTCAACCTCCAGCTCCATATACAATTCAGGGCAACTCCAGCAAAAAATTCCTCCATGATTGTCTCAATATAGTCAACGCATTTCGCCCATCCTTAAATGAGCTGTGTCAAGACAAACAATTCCTGTTTAAATCAATTTGAATTTGTCCGCTGTGGTGCAGTAGGATTGCCATAGAATTCATTACCTTTTGTCTTAGCTGACTTGGCTGTCTGTAACACGTGATAGTTTTCGTTTAAGATATAATTTCAGTATGTTCTATATATCATTAAGTATTATCCAACTAGGATTTTATATATAGCTCCAAATGCAGGTCGCTAATTATATACATTTGTAAACCAGTGCGTGTTAGCAATTGAGATACATAGATATGATAGTGATTATACACATCCCAACATTTAGACAAAGAGGGACACTTTTTCTTTAGGCGGTGTTGCTGGGGGTGCGGCTGGTTGGCCAGGCAGCACCGAGAATATTTAGGTAACGCCATGACCTATTAACAGCTGTTTATATAACTGAATAAATGATTAAGTACGAGGCCAAAGTGCTTTATTTACATAGACTAATTGCTATACACATATACTGAAGTTTATACAAACATGAATTTTTAAACAATCATGAGTTACTTTGTACCCGTGTGATACACTTCTACACACATCACACGCTCTGATCTCCTAAAACCAGGTAAAAAAGAGGGAACGAGGGATTTGGGCTTCAACGAGGACTGTCCTTCCTAAAGAGAGACACTTGAGAGGTATGTACCCCTAATATCTCCTAAAGAGGGACACTTGGGAGGTACAGAGCCCTAATATCTCCTAAAGAGGGACACGTGGCAGATATATACCCCTAAAGTCTCCTAAAGAGGCACATTTGGCAGGTATGTACTCCTAATATCTACTAAAGAGGCACACTTGGCAGGTATGTACCACTAATATCTACTAAAGAGGCATGGTATATACCCCCAATATCTCCTAAAGAGGCACACTTGGCAGGTATATACCCCTAATATCTCCTAAAGAGGCACACTTGGCAGGTATGTACCCAAATATCTCCTAAAGAGGTACACTTGGCAAGTATGGAGCCCTAATATCTCCTAAAGAGGGACACTTGGGAGATACAGAGCCCTAATATCTCCTAAAGATGGACACTTGAGAGGTACGGAGCCCTAATATCTCCTAAAGAGGGACACTTGGGATGTATGTACCCCTAATATCTCCTAAAGAGGGACACTTGGCAGATATATACCTCTAATGTCTCCTAAAGAGGCACATTTGGCAGGTATGTACTCCTAATATCTACTAAAGAGGCACACTTGGCAGGTATGTACCACTAATATCTACTAAAGAGGCACGGTATATACCCCCAATATCTCCTAAAGAGGCACACTTGGCAGGTATATGCCCCTAATATCTCCTAAAGAGGCACACTTGGCAGGTATGTACCCCTAATATCTCCTAAAGAGGGACACTTGGCAGGTATGTACCCCAAATATCTCCTAAAGAGGGACACTTGGCAGGTATGTACCCCAAATATCTCCTAAAGAGGTACACTTGGCAAGTATGGAGCCCTAATATCTCCTAAAGAGGGACACTTGGGAGATACAGACCCCTAATATCTCCTAAAGAGGGACACTTGGGAGGTATGTACCTCTAATATCTCCTAAAGAGGGACACTTGGGAGGTATGGACCCCTAATATCTCCTACAGAGGGACACTTGGGAGGTATGGACCCCTAATATCTCCTATACAGGGACACTTGGGAGCTATGGACCCCTAATATCTCCTAAAGAGTGACACTTGGGAGATTTGTGATTACACTTGTAGAACCTCCAGCCCTAGGAAGTCACACATGTCCACCAATTGGGTTTAAAAGGCCACAGTTTTATTTAACCTTTTGAATGCCAGAGGGATATGCAACGCATTGCTTTGCAATGAATTGCATCCCCTCTGGCATTCAAAGGATTAGTCAGTAACCACACAGTCAACTTTATTATAAATCTTTATGTTTCTCCTGCCAAACAGAGTAGTAATATCCTTTTACCTAACTCAAACACCTATTAACGGATAATGCCCCATCAGCCGCACATCATAAGCCCAATGGGTAGGCATACCTAACAAATGCACAAAAAGACAAGAGAAGAAACAAGTTGCTCCTCTTTCCTGAATCTGATAGGACCAGTAAACCACCACTTCTTCACCACAGTGAGTTATGACCGCAGGAGACCGCATCAAATGCTCACTGGGAATTCAGAGGTTTCCCAGTACAACAAACCAAAGCAGACCTAATCACAAATCTGGGAGAGGCTGCTCCTTTACACCCCACTCTCTCAAGCAGCACCGACATGCACAGAAAGAATACACAGGGGGATGCCTAAATAATGTAATATGATCACATATGGACTTAAAGGGATAGTAATGTTTCATAATAAAAGCAGCTCTAATTAATCATCATAGTATTTGGACTTTGGAGAGTGTTATTTCAATTCTGTCAGAGTTGTAGTTCAAGAGTAATTCAGTGACAAAGTATCCCCCTCCCACCCCTTTTACTGATGTAACACTGCTCAGCCAGATCAGAAGGAAGGTTCCCAGGTAGATTGCAGAGAGGGACAATCTTCAATTAAGATAAGGGAAAAACCTGAAAAACTTGTCAAGGGGGGCAGGGCTTTCATTGTTCTCATAGGAAGAAGATTGTCCCCTGCTGTTATCTGTCTGGTCTATGGACTGCATTCCACATCTGAGAAGAGATGACTTACACTAGGTAAAAGGGGCGGGAGGGGAAACTTTGCTTGTGAATATCTCACAAACCATAAAGGTTTGAGAGATAAGACTTATATCGTTCTTCATGTTTTTTTAATGCTTACAAAATAAAATAAAGATAAAACGAAGTATTTCTAGCCCTTTAAAGCGGAACTATCACACAAATTAACGTGCCTCCCAAATAAATATGCACATAAAGATAAGAATATCCATACTAGTATTATCCTGAAAAAGTCCAGCGTTACTGCAAAATCCAACTTGTTCTGAGATGCACCAGCAGGCAGCTTACTGTGCGCCTGTGCCGTCATCCTCTTCCTGTACCTTAAGGTACAATGAAACTCCTACTCACCAATCCTAGAGGAAACCTGGATGGACAGCACAAATGTCTGCTCTGATGCCTGCCTTCTCATCTCGGAATGGTTGAATTTCTCAATAACGCCAGAATTATTCAAGATAATATTAGTATGGATATGCTTATTGTTACGTACATAATTATTTGGGGGCAACTTTAATTTGTGTGATAGCTCCGCTTTAAAAAAAACTAAAAAGTGAAATGTAAATACTCACAAAAATGATGGTTAGCAAGAGTAGAGCCGACAAACCAGCTTACGGAGAATTTAGCCAGTCTCTGTTCGGGACTTGCTTAAAATCCGATCTTTATAGGGGAAAAGAAAAAATAACTGTGCCAGTGGGTATAGGGCCATCTTTATAACTAACGCGTTTCACAATGTAAAACCACCACTTTCCCAAAGTATAGGCCAAACAGTATAAAAGAGCCACTAAACTTTCACCAGAGAAATCAATGGATGATTCATACCAGCCTACGTTCCTCCCCTATCTACAACTGCAAAGTGAATGGGCATAAGGGGCAAGACTCCGCACCACCCCAAAACCAATGATAAGTGCATTCATGCACAGAGCTTACATCCGTCACAGGGCACGATCATCAAGAGGGCACAAATGTTATACGATTACGGATTGTTCACCGAAGAACAAAAATAACAATCAACACCAAGTTATCTCAATATCATAACTACATCCACATTACGATATATATGTAATATTAAAACCAAAGCTACCTATAAAGATACAAAGCAATGATTTGAAGACCTCTCTAGCATTCAAGATGTTAAAATCTCCATTTAAGGGGGGTGCCCTATCAGCCAGGGGGTGCCCTGATAGGATGTGTTCCAGCGTTGATCCGTTCTCTTATCCTGTAATCCTCGATCATCCGGCCAGAAAGACTTGGTTTTCGACCCACTGACACCTGGGACTGCTCTCACCATGTCTCAGGGCTACCCAGGGACACCTTTATTTCAGCTTTTGACACCTTGGTGGCTGATCTCCATGATGGTGGAGGCCTAGGCCGCACATCTGCAGCTTCGCATACTGGTTCCATTGGCTGGAGTGGTGCATCTGGGGGCCTTGTACTTGAACCACCATCTGCACAACTGCTGCCTACATTTGGGACTGGAGAACTGAGAGCCCTGTGTGGGCTGAAGCCCATGTGGCCGGTAATATTGCAGGTGACACCACATTTGCTTCTGGGCTGCGGCATTAGAGGCCTCTTCTCAGCGCCCAGCTGATGTGGTGAGACATTTGTGTGCTGGATCCCTCTCCCTCCACGAGCTACAGAATCCAGCTGCACTACACTTTAGTGGCATATTGCGGGCCCTCTCCTATACGACCTAACATTTGACTGAACCACCAGGGTTGTTGGTGGAGCCTGTGAGTAGCCCTACCAGGGGCTTAAACTGGCGGTGGCTGTGATATTGGTGGGCTTCTCCTGCACTACCTGCTGTGTCCTCCTGTGTATGGCCTGACCTCCCTTCTCTGCTTGGGCCCATTAGCGCTCTGTCCTCAATAAAGAGTGAGTACCCACATTGAAGGGGAAGAAGGAGTAAAGGATTAATATTGGAAAATCAACTGGATTATACTTTGAGGGATATTTTGATCTGTCCCTTTTTTTGTATTTTCTCTGTTTGAGAGCACTTAATTGTGTGGAGGGTGTGCCATTGGGACCAAGCAGCAGGTATCTGGAGCTCAGCAAATCACCCATACATTACTAATCTGTTACTTTCTAATGCTCCCTTCAGGATCATCATGTATTTTTGCTTTCCAATACTGTAAGGTGTGTTATATTCTAAATACCTAGTACGCTGGTACTAGGACACTCATTACTGAACAGTATTCATGTCTGTACAATATGTCATGTTCACTTTATGCAAAATGTCAAGTATCTGATGGTTTATATGTAAAAAATTTTCAATAAAAAGTACATTTTTTTAAAATCTCCATTTAAATCAAGGGGTGCTTTATTTGTCCCAGAATTACATCTGTAGACCTTCAAGGACACTTGAAAATGAACTGGGGTTATATTCAATTAAATAACCTATGCACCATACAGCATTTATACAAATTCTGTATTCTTTCAAAACTAATTTTACATTTGTTTCAGGAAGCATCCATTGTTGCTGTTTGCAGAACTTCCTGGCTCTGATTAACATTGCAATCTTGATAGATGTCTGAGGAGCGATTGTGTTGTATTGTTTGTAAATGACCTGGGATAAGGTAACCTTTTCAATGTAATAGTAGCGAGGTCTATGATAGTCTTAAATATGTTCTGTGGTGGCAGTCAATCCTGCATTTTCCAGATCTCCCTGGTTCCATTACTATAGCAGTCTTGATGGGAGTCTCTGAAATGATAATCCAGGGTTGTCTCAAATTGGTCTTGGATAAGATAATAGCAATTCTCAATAAAAAAAACAGTGGGTTCTTATCTCAATAAGTGAATATCTTAGCTTTAACCTGTTATTACAAAAAGCACAAACAAAATTAACTAAATGGGGACTGAAGAGGATAGTTTACAGATGCATTAACTCTTTGAGTGCCAGAGGGGGTTACCCAACGCATTGCTTACCTTTCAGGCACTCAGGGGGTTAAAAGGAAAGTTTAGGATACATTTTTGGGACGTATCATAACATGAATAGTTTTTACAGATGCTATCAGTAAGTATATGATATTTAAGGGAATACCAACCTGGTAGCTCTTTGATTCTCAGTGAGTAGCCATCGCCAGTTTAATCAGCTATCAAGCTTTTTGGCCTGCCTGAGACAGGTCCAGTGTTTGAAATCTGCTCCCCAATTGGTTGCAGCCAATCTGAGCACAGCTTTCATCTGCAGTACCCAGGAGAGGTCAACCAGAGAGCTGATGGTAATATAGATAGGCTGCCTCACTGCCATCATCGCTGCTTTGGCTTATTCCACATGCTTTGTAAAGACAACTTAGGTATTAAGTGTTCTGGGAAAATGTGTTGTTAAATTGGTAGGATTCAGTGCGACTTGACATGTACTCACCCATTGTAACACAAGTTACCAGCTTTCTGTTATATTCTTTAAATATTTTAATAAACCATGCTAATAATTTTGAAAGTGCAAAGTAATATGGGATAATGTTGTTAAAGGGATAGTAATGTCTGCCATAAAGTAGCTCTCAGAGTCATCCCTACTGTAAAAAAAAAAAAAATTTGCACTATGTTTAATAACTTACTTTTATGTAGTTCCAAAGATATTACATGTAAAATGATTCTCCTCCTGCCACTTCTGGCCACACCTAGGGTTGTCACTTTTTCTTGAAAAAAAAAAACGGCCATGGCATTCCCTCCATAGACTTAACATTGGGCAGAAGCCAATTTTTTACCGGCCTGCTGGTAAAACACCGGCTGGGTGGCAACCATAGCCACACCACTCTTCTTCTATCTGTGGTCCGGACAGAGAGCGGAGAGCAGGTCCGGACTGGGACAAAAAATAGGCCTGGGCATTTAAGGCTGAGCGGCCCATTTTTTGAGCAGCCCATGGGGGGGGTGCGGCAGCGGGCATTCTTTCGTTATTTTTTTTTAAACGCCCACCAGGCAGAGTTTTCCTCATACTTACTGGCTAAAGATTGTCCCTCGCTGCATCCATCCAGTCCCATGACCGGATTGCAGCTCCAAGGGGAGGTGGCCAGAATGGGTGGGAGGGGGATCTTTTTACATGTAATATCTTTTGAACTACATAAAAGTAAGTTATTAAACATAACGCAATGTGTTAGTTTTACAACAGAGAAGACTCAGAGGTCTACTTTATGGCAGAGAGTACTATCCCTTTAACAACATTATCCCATATTACTTTGCACTCTCAATGAGAAAATCAGTGGCTCACTGGAAAGCCATATGTTTTGTCTTCTATAGTGAATACAGATTTGTTCTGCTAAAAATGATATCACCTTGAGCTTTTAAGAAGGTCATTTGTTCTCTGTGCAGTACTTTGTTATTGGAAGGTATGGGAAGGAAGAAAGTGCGGCTCTGGAGATGGTTTAATATGTAGAATTATAAATTCACATAATTTCAATATATGTTTTAGCGTAGCTCAGTACATGTTTTGTTGGTTAAAGCAATAGTAATAATTGTATTAAAGCTGAGATCCGAACTATCACCATCATAATTCTGCCCCATAATCCATCCTATATAATAATTCGATAAAAGTTTGTAACGACACAGTCATGCTCAGTAGAGACTGCCTGTGACATGGCTGATATGGAGTGTGGCACTCCGAATTCAGACCGTGGTCCTCTCTGAGCACCGAGCGTATCAGCCGCGTCACAGGCGTGTCTACTGAGCATGACTGCACCGCGACCGGCCGGCGCTGTGTCCCATGTACACTGGTTCTTCAACTAGATACTAATATAGCACTAAGCAGATATCGAGGGCACAGAGCTTACGAGAGAAGCTCTGTGCGCCTGCACCTTCAGCATCTTCCGTACCTTAAGGTAACCAACTAACGTCGCCACCAATCCGGGCAGTGCACGGGACAGACCGCACAGACTCAGAGGTAACTTTCCTCTAAGATGTCTGGACTCTTGTCCGCCGGTGGCTGCAGATGAAGCTGGTTTACTTTAAAGGGATAGTAAACCCTCCTGAAAATGATAAGAATAATAAAAACATACTTAACGCCTTCATTCCCATCTCTCAAACCGTTATGGTTTGAGAGATGTAAGAAAATAAAGACCTCCGCTCCCTCCCCCTTCTCATGCATCCGCTGTATAGCGGACGTCATGAGATCCTGCTTCCGGGACCAGACGGCGGTAGGGTTGCCACCTTTTCTTCAAAAAAATACCGGCCATAGACTTAACATTGTACAGAAGCCAATTTTTTACCGGCCTGCCAGTAAAATACCGGCTGGGTAGTAACCCTAGACGGCAGCTCTTCAGGAGCACCATCATCGAGATATCTAAGTATAATTACTTCATCAGAATGGTCTACAATGTGTGCTTGCAAGCCAGGCACACGTTGTAGACGTCGGGCGACTGGATTCTGCCTCTGACAGCTTTACAGCTCGTCAGGCAGAAAGGGGAGGGAGCGGAGGACTTTATTTTCTTATTTCTCTCAAACCATAACTGTTTGAGAGATGGGAATGAGGGAGTTAAGTATGTTTTTATTATTCTTATCATTTGGCTTACAGTTTTTTGGGGGGTTTACTATCCCTTTAATAACAGGTCCTATTCAGCATAAATAAAAGTATACCTTTGCTTATCGATATATTTGTAATTAGTAATGGATTATGGGGCAATAGTATGATGGTGATAGTTCCTCTTTAACACATAGCTCTATATTTCAATACTTACAATTTTGTAGTTCAAGTGCTATGCAATATAAAAGGATCCCCCTTATGCTCCTTTCCCTGCATCACTCTACCTCTCAGTCTGGTCCGGATGGAGAGCGGCGAGGGACAATCTTCAGTAAGCAAAAGGAAAATCCTGTTCCCCTTTGTCAAGAGGGGCAGGGATTTCCTTGTACTTACTGAATGAAGATTGTCCCTCGTTGCATCCGTCCGGTCCCATGACCAGATTACAGATCTGATGGGAGGCAGCCAGATGGTGCAGAAGGGAGATCCTTGAATAGCGCTTGAACTACAAAACTGTAAGTATTCAAAGATAGCGGTATTTGTTAAAAAAATAAAATAAAAAGACCTCCACTTTAATACAAGTATTACTATCCCTTTAAAAGTAGCTACTGTTAAAGAAAAGGTTGGAGATCTCTGCTTTATAGCAAGTTTTTTTTCCCCATTGTGGTAAAGTTGGTCAAGAATTTCTCCCATATTTTTTTATTCATATGACCTATTGTACTCTACAGTTTCCTGCTTGGATGTGAGTCGCTAGCGAACGTCTGTCCCACTGGTTTATATGGGGACCAGGCAGGAAGGGAGAGGAAATATCTAGGTTTTTAGATTTCCATTTAATGTAAACCTTAGAACAGATTAATGTAAACAATGACGAAAAAATGACTCTAAATACATTAGATAACGAGTGATTCGTAGTAAACTATTGTTACAAGAAATAATTAGTGCAGCTCGCTGTTTAACCCTTTGAGTGCCAGAGTGCTCTGCAATGTGTTGTGTACCCCTCTGGCACTCAAAGGGTTAAACTCGTGCGTGCTAGAGATCTTACAGTTGCATTTCAAGGCATTGTTCAGATTAAAGGGAAAGTATCACGTAATATGGAAAATGTATATTTTGAACAACAAGGGTTATTTCACTGCCAGGACATGCTTTTTCAAATGTTATTGCAGTTCAAATGTACATATTTGTAATAAAGTATCACTACAGCCTGCCATCTGGTACAGTAATGTCATGGTCTGCCACTTGATCATACCATCCATTTTCTAGAATCATCTTATCATTTTAATCAGTGAACCATCTTTTAACCCCTTAAAGGGATAGTAATACTGAAAAATTACTAATCCCAGTATTGTAGTACTAAAAAAAGAAATCAATTGCAAACCAAGCACACGTAGAAGACCTTTTAAGTGAATGATTTCTTTTTTATCGCAATCTCGGCTCTGCTGCAGAGCCACCTGATGGTCACAAGACAGGCTTCCCCTACAGTCAGCTACAAAACTGACTTCAGGGAAGGGGGAGGGAGGGGGGAACTTTGCAAGTGAATATCTCTCAAACTATAAGGGTTTGAGAGATGTCACTGGGGGAAATGGATTTCTCTTTTTTAGTACTACAATACTGGGATTAGTCATTTTTAAGTATTACTATCCCTTTAAGGACCCATGACATGCCATGATGTGCCAGAACCGTCATGATGCTTCTGCTTCTGCACTTAAAGGGTTAATAATAGCTTAAAATAATAACAAATAGTATTGTAGATAAGGAAAATAGAAATCCATCGGTGCAAGTCCTATCTCTCACACCTTTATGGTTTGAGAGATAGAACGTTTTAAAGTTCCCCCCTCCCTCCCCTTTCCCTGATGTCAGCGTCTTGCTGACATCAGGAGATCTGGTCCCGGGACCATCAGGCAGCCCTTCAGCAGAGCCGAGATACCAAAATCTAAAAAGAACTACTTCATAGGAGCGGTCTATGAAGTGTGCTTGCAAACTACACACACTTTGTAGACCATTCAAACGAAGTATTTATTTTTAGATTTTGGTATCACGGCTCTGCTGAAGAGCGGCTTTGAGTCGGACAACTCTATACTCCTGATGTCAGCTTTACAGCTAACATCAGTGAGAGGTGAACTTTAAAACATCCGATCTCTCAAACCATAAAGGTTTGAGAGATAGGACTTGCACCGATGGATTTGTTTTTTCCTACAATACTACTTGTTATTATTTTAAGGCATTACTATACCTTTAAGGTCCAGTGATGGTCCTGGCACGTCATGGAATTCAGGGCGTTGTATTAAAATTCATGTTTTTTCTTGTAGTATACAGTAATTACTGGCATTGATTGTAATAATAAATAATATATATTTTTATATGTTAACCACTTGCTCTAAATTTTGGGCACTTGAGTGTTAAAGATTCAGCCTTCCCTATCCAATGAATAGAAGGCAAATTACAGGACATACTAGGGGATTTGTTATACACCATGAGGGTTCGAGTAGCCCCAGAAGAGTAGGTGCTTCTGTATTCAACCGGAGAGGACCTGTGGAGACAGAGAGCTGATAACCTTCCTGGGGTTTGTACCAGGCAAGCTGTTTGTTAGTGACCAAGAACCAGACAGACACAAAAATATAAAATGCAAAACACCTTTATTAAAGTGACAAAAATACAAAACAGAATTGTGATTCAGGATCATAAACCAAAAGACAAGCCAGGTTCAGGAACCAGGACAGGTACTCAGCCAAGCCAGAGTCAGGAACACAGAAGTCTGCGATGTCAGGAACAAGCCAGGAGTCAGGAGCAAGAAGGCTCGTCAGAGGAAACCAGGTCATACACTGATAAACAGGCGCACAGAAGAATCCACAGCAGTCAGCAACAAACACAGGGATAATCAGGAAGTGAGCCAAGCTGCTTTAAATACCCTGAGAGGGTTGGCTGATAACAGTCAGGTGAGTAATCACAGAGAGGTCAGCTGATTCAGCCTGATCTAGGAAAAGGAAGACAGCAACAATCAACAGCAGAGCTCTAGATTAGCTCAGGCAGCAGAATCAATCAGCAGAGTAGAGCAGCTCAGCCAAACCTTGACACTGTTATACTTAGAGGCAGGTCCTGAGCCTCTTAAAGGGATAGTAATACTTCTTTTTAACTTTATTTTATTTTGTAGGCATTAAAAAAACATGAAGAATGATATAAGTCTTATCTCTCAAACATTTATGGTTTGAGAGATATTCACAAGCAAAATTTCCCCTCCCGCCCCTTTTACCTAGTGTAAGCCATCTCTTCTCAGATGTGGAATGCAGTCCATAGACCAAACAGATAACAGCAGGGGACAATCTTCTTCCTATGAGACCAATGAAAGCCCTGCCCCCCTTGACAAGCTTTTCAGGTTTTTCCCTTATCTTAATTGAAGACTGTCCCTCTCTGCAGTCTACCTGGGCACCTCTCTTCTGATCTGGCTTAACAGTGTTACATCAGTAAAAGGGGTGGGGGGACACTTTGTCATTGAATTACTCTTGAACTACAACTCTGACAGAATTGAAATAACACTGTCCATAGTCCAAATACTATGATGATTAATTAGAGCTGCTTTTATTATGAAACATCACTATCCATTTAACCAAGTGAGTGCAGTTATATCAGAGTACGGGGCGAAGGTGAAGATTTACATATAAAGAAACTACTACGTTTAGAGGAATTCTTTTCTGAGCTGTTGTTCTTTTCTTTAATTAAGGGGTCCCCCCCGTTAATCTGAATTGTGAGGAAAAAAATGCTCCGTGGCCCTTCCAGCTGCGTCATTCAGGGGGTAACTTGTTTTATTTGTTTGTAAAGAAAAATATTACTTATTTTAATTCTTCTGCTACTCAGCACTTTTCAATAGGTGTAAGCACCACAATACAAAATGTGAATTTTTAATTCTTGAATTATTGCATGTAATCTCACATCTCACATTGGCCCTCTCCAAAATGCCCCCATCTCCTACCTCCCTGGAGTGGCAGGAGCTCGGAAAGGTGTGTTGATCTCCTGTGTGGTCCTCTTCAGTAATGCAGAGCGCTGGGAGATGATGTCATCTCCCTGTGCTCTGCATTACTACAGTGCCAGACGGAGATCGCGGGCGCAAGGCAGAAGGGTCGCAGGGGGCGGCCGGGCCTCCTGGAGCGACGGGCCCGGTCGCGGGTGCGACCCCTATAGTTACGCCACTGTTGAGGTGTGATTTGCAATTATTTTTACCCTTTCAGAAACGAGTAAAAAAATATGCTCTGTGTCAGTCAGAGGGATATCTTTCAGGAATTTGAGCAAAAGAGGTTGCCTGAAGCATGGCTACTTAGTAAACAATGTAATGTTTGTATTCAACTGCAAGTCTCTCTTGTACGTACGTTCAGCACATGAACATATTTACTGTGTTAACACTGAAACGGGCAGTGTTGTCTTCTTAACATACATGTAAAGTAGTATAAGGGTTTTAACCATAGGAAAAATAAGGTTACGGGTTGAGGAGGATATATGTAACATAATACATATTTTTCGTACTATAAAGTTGGTTCTGATGCATTGACCGCTCCAGTACACACTTGCTATACCTAGAGATATCATTGTTGCCTGATGTCTATTTCACAATGTGGCATCATCTGCACGTTTACAAAAAACCCCACTGTGGTTACTAATGGATGTGTGGTGGATTGAAACCTTTTGCACAGTGTAATACTGTTTTCTGTTGAACGGCTCTGCACTATAATGTAGCTTCCTGTAGGAAAATAATATTATCAGATACATTTGACTTCTTAATGGTACTTGATTTATTTAAACGTAATCATTTAATCCTAAATTAACAGTACCATCTAGAACGCAAATGCATTTGATGCCGTATAGAGCATGCCAGGGTTTTCTTCCACAGTTCGGAGGCCAGTGCAATTTTAAAAATGGCTCCCAGACTGACGAAGAAAATCCCAGCATGCACCATGCAGTGTCTCCGCATGTGACACGGTCCCGGCTGCCATCAGTGAGGAGCAGTGGGGAGACTGAGTAAAAAGCAGGAGAAGAGACAGACAAGCAGAGAAGAGAGGGAGCGAAGCAGTAGAGACACAGGCAAGGGGGGGGAAGAGGAACAAGGGGTGAAAAGTGAGGGGAAAGAAGAGGCACAAGGGGTGAAAAGTGAGGGGAAAGAAGAGGCAAAAGGGGTGAAAAAAGAGGCAGAAGGGGTGAAAAGAGGGGAAAGAAGAGGCACAATGGGTGAAAAGAGGGAAAAATGGAGGCACAAGGGGTGAAAAAAGAGGCAAAACGGGTGAAATGAGGGGAAAATGGATGCATACGGGGTGAAAAAAAGAGGCACAAGGGGTGAAAGAGGGGAAAATAGAAGCATAAGGGGTTAAAAGAGGGGAAAATTGAGGCACAAGGGGTGAAAAAAAATGCACAAGGGGTGAAAAGAGGGGAAAAAAGACAAGGGGTGAAAAGGGGAAAATGGAGGCACAAGGGGTGAAAAAAGAAGCACATGGGGTGAAAAGAGGGTAAAAAGAGGCACATGGGGGGGAGAAAGATGTACAAGGGGTGTAAACAGGTAAGGGGGACAAAGAGGTACAAGGGGTGTAAACAAAAACATGACAGTTCTATGTGGTTTTAGGGGCAGGAGAGGGGTTAATATAATTAAGGATGTGGTGTGTTTTGGTGGGCGTGGTTTTGGTGTGGAGGGGGGGCAGCATTTCATCCTTGGACCCAGGCAGCACAATGTCTTGGGCCGGCCCTGATATTAACCCTGAGGAGGGCTCTAATCTATTGGGAAGCAATAAATTGTACACCTCCATATCATTGGGTACCTTTCTGGCACGCAAAGGGCTAAGGTTTTATATAGATATTTGATTGGAATGGAATAAACCACAAGATAACTTTTGAGAACCGCTAAATAACAGCAAAGAGAATCAAAGATAAACAAAAGGAATGAGATCTTGCCACACAGAGTTTACAATCTAAATAAGTAATGGAGATTTACAGAGATGATCATTAAAGAGATAGAAATGTTTCACAACAGCAGCGCTGATTAATCTTCATATTATTTGAGCCATGGAGAGTATTATGTCAGTACTGTCAGAGTTGTAGTTCAAGAGCAATTGAATGATAAAGTGTCCCCCTCCTGCCCCTTTTACCTAGTGTAAGTCACCTCCCCTCAGATGTGGAATCTGGTCTCTTGACCGGACAGATCACAACAAGGGACAATCTTCTTACTGTGATCATAAGGAAAAACCTTCCCCCTTGACAGGTTTTTCCTTATGATCACTGAAGATTGTCCCTCTCTGTGATCCATCCGGACAGTCTTGCTGCTCTGAAGTGAGCAGTGTTACATCAGTAAAAGGGGCGGGAGGGGGATAATTTATCATTCAATTACTCTTGCACTACAACTCTGATGGTATTACTGTAACACATACAATAACAAATACTATTGGAGCTGCTTTTATTATGAAACATTACTATTCCTTTAAGAGAAAAAAAAACAATGGTTGCGCTGGGAAGTCTGAAGTGGTTTCAGACCTATTGTTTATGTTGTCACAACAGGGGAGGGGCTATCATGGGCTTCGTGGTTTATTGTCCAAGTTTCACTACACAGCTTAGTGTCATCAGCAAAGATTGACACATTACTTTCAATTCCCACTAGATAATTAATAAACAAATTATAAAAGCATTGGGCCCGGGACTGAACCTTGTGGCATGCTTTCTTGTCTGTCATATTAATTGTTAGTAATGTTGATGTTTTTATAAGGATTGGCACTTCAAGTGTCACTTTTCATTAAATGGCGAATGGCTAACGCTCAGGGAAAAACTCTGATTCCTTTTTACAACTGCAAATTAATTACTCTACCATTCCCATCAGTTACATTCAGGCTAGCAGATCCCATAGAAATATATGGGGCAGACACATGTGCATACCTCCCAAGTGTCCCTCTTTAGAAGCGACAGTACCTCTTTTAGACCAAAATCCCACTGTCCCTCTTTCCAACCCTAATGTCCCTCTTTTTAGGAGATCAGGCTGTGTGGTGTGTATATAAGTGTATCACCCTGGTGTCCCTGTGTTTAGGAGATCAGACTATGTGGTGTGTGTATATAAGTGTATCACCCTGGTGTCCCTGTGTTTAGGAGATCAGACTGTGTGGTGTGTATAGAAGTGTATCACCCTGGTGTCTCTGTGTTTATGAGATCAGACTGTGTGGTGTGTATATAAGTGTATCACCCTGGTGTCCCTGTGTTTAGGAGATCAGACTGTGTGATGTGTATAGAAGTGTATGACCCTGGTGTCCCTGTGTTTAGGAGATCAGACTGTGTGGTGTGTATAGAAGTGTATCACCCTGGTGTCCCTGTGTTTAGGAGATCAGACTGTGTGGTGTGTATAGAAGTGTATCACCCTGGTGTCCCTGTGTTTAGGAGATCAGACTGTGTGGTGTGTGTATAGAAGTGTATCAGCCGGGTGTCCCTGTGTTTAGGAGATCAGACTGTGAGGTGTGTATAGAAGTGTATAACCCTGGTGTCCCTGTGTTTATGAGATCAGACTGTGTGGTGTGTACAGAAGTGTATCACCCTGGTGTCCCTGTGTTTAGGAGATCTGACTGTGTGGTGTGTATAGAAGTGTATCACCCTGGTGTCCTTGTGTTTAGGAGATCAGACTGTGTGATGTGTATATAAGTATATCACCCTGGTGTCCCTGTGTTTAGGAGATCAGACCGTGCGGTGTGTATATAAGTGTATCACCCTGGTGTCTCTGTGTTTAGGAGATCCGACTGTGTGGTGTGCATATAAGTGTATCACCCTGGTGTCCCTGTGTTTAGGAGATCAGACTGTGTGGGGTGTATATAAGTGTATCACCCTGGTGTCTCTGTGTTTAGGATATCATACTGTGTGGTGTGTATATAAGTGTATCATCCTGGTGTCCCTGTGTTTAGGAGATCAGACTGTGTGGTGCATATAGAAGTGTTTAACCCTGGTGTCCCTGTGTTTAGGGGATCAGACTGTGTGGTGTGTATATAAATGTATCACCCCTGTGTCCCTGTCTTTAGGAGATCAGACTGTGCGGTGTATATAAGTGTATCACCCTGGTGTCCCTGTGTTTAGGAGATCAGACTGTGTGGTGTGTATAGAAGTGTATCACCCTGGTGTCCATGTGTTTAGGAGATCAGACTGTGTGGTGTGTATATAAGTGTATCACCCTGGTGTCCTTGTGTTTAGGAGATCAGACTGTGTGGTGTGTATATAAGTATATCACCCTGGTGTCCCTGTGTTTAGGAGATCAGACTGTGTGGTATGTATATAGAAGTGTATCACTCTGGTGTCCCTGTGTTTAGGAAATCAAACTGTGTGGTGTGTATATAAGTGTATCACCCTGGTGTCCCTGTGTTTAGGAGATCAGACTGTGTGGTATGTATATAAGTGTATCACTCTGGTGTCTTTGTGTTTAGGAGATCAGACTGTGTGGTGTGTATATAAGTGTATCACCCTGGTGTCCCTGTGTTTAGGAGATCAGACTGTGTGGTGTGTATATAAGTGTATCATCCTGGTGTCCTTGTGTTTAGGAGATCAGACTGTGTGGTGTGTATATAAGTATATCACCCTGGTGTCCCTGTGTTTAGGAGATCAGACTGTGTGGTGTGTGTATATAAGTGTATCACCCTGGTGTCCTTGTGTTTAGGAGATCAGACTGTGTGGTGTGTATGTAAGTGTATCACCCTGGTGTCCTTGTGTTTAGGAGATCAGACTGTGTGGTGTGTATATAAGTGTATCACCCTGGTGTTACTGTGTTTAGGAGATCAGACTGTGTGGTGTGTGTATATAAGTGTATCACCCTGGTGTCCCTGTGTTTAGGAGATCAGACTGTGTGGTGTGTATAGAAGTGTATCAATCACCCTGGTGTCCCTGTGTTTAGGAGATCAGACTGTGTGGTGTGTATAGAAGTGTATCACCTTGGTGTCCCTGTGTTTAGGAGATCAGACTGTGTGGTGTGTATATAAGTGTATCACCCTGGTGTCCCTGTGTTTAGGAGATCAGACTGTGTGGTGCATATAGAAGTGTTTAACCCTGGTGTCCCTGTGTTTAGGGGATCAGACTGTGTGGTGTGTATATAAATGTATCACCCCTGTGTCCCTGTCTTTAGGAGATCAGACTGTGCGGTGTATATAAGTGTATCACCCTGGTGTCCCTGTGTTTAGGAGATCAGACTGTGTGGTGTGTATAGAAGTGTATCACCCTGGTGTCCATGTGTTTAGGAGATCAGACTGTGTGGTGTGTATATAAGTGTATCACCCTGGTGTCCTTGTGTTTAGGAGATCAGACTGTGTGGTGTGTATATAAGTATATCACCCTGGTGTCCCTGTGTTTAGGAGATCAGACTGTGTGGTATGTATATAGAAGTGTATCACTCTGGTGTCCCTGTGTTTAGGAAATCAAACTGTGTGGTGTGTATATAAGTGTATCACCCTGGTGTCCCTGTGTTTAGGAGATCAGACTGTGTGGTATGTATATAAGTGTATCACTCTGGTGTCTTTGTGTTTAGGAGATCAGACTGTGTGGTGTGTATATAAGTGTATCACCCTGGTGTCCCTGTGTTTAGGAGATCAGACTGTGTGGTGTGTATATAAGTGTATCATCCTGGTGTCCTTGTGTTTAGGAGATCAGACTGTGTGGTGTGTATATAAGTATATCACCCTGGTGTCCCTGTGTTTAGGAGATCAGACTGTGTGGTGTGTGTATATAAGTGTATCACCCTGGTGTCCTTGTGTTTAGGAGATCAGACTGTGTGGTGTGTATGTAAGTGTATCACCCTGGTGTCCTTGTGTTTAGGAGATCAGACTGTGTGGTGTGTATATAAGTGTATCACCCTGGTGTTACTGTGTTTAGGAGATCAGACTGTGTGGTGTGTGTATATAAGTGTATCACCCTGGTGTCCCTGTGTTTAGGAGATCAGACTGTGTGGTGTGTATAGAAGTGTATCAATCACCCTGGTGTCCCTGTGTTTAGGAGATCAGACTGTGTGGTGTGTATAGAAGTGTATCACCTTGGTGTCCCTGTGTTTAGGAGATCAGACTGTGTGGTGTGTATATAAGTGTATCACCCTGGTGTCCCTGTGTTTAGGAGATCAGACTGTGTGGTGTGTATATAAGTGTATCACCTGGTGTCCCTGTGTTTAGGAGATCAAACTATGTGGTGTGTATAGAAGTGTATCACGTTGCTCTACAGGAATAAAACCTAAATTAATGTTTGTTTAAACTTCAGTATCTGTTTATACATTAGTCTGTGTAAATAAAATACTTTGGTCTTGCTCTACATCATCATTCAGTTACACAAAGAAGTGTCAGATAAAATGCAGCTAACAGATATTCACACCTGATAACCTTTTGGATACTCAAGTCTTTATACTTAATAATCAGGTCTTTGGGGACAGTGGCTGATTATCAGTACTCAGTGTGTATATTAAATCATTTTTCACATAGCAATAACCATATTAGTACTTGTATTATCCTTAGTAAGTCCGGCATTATTTAGAAATCTAACTTCTTCAGAGACTCCACGTCAGACAAAAGCGCAGACATCTTGCCAAAGAGGCATCTGTGTGCCTGCGCTGTCTGTCCCAGTCTCCTCCATGATTGGTGGTGGTGGTGGTCTGGGGTGAGAGTTGCATTGTACCTTAAGATACAGAAAGGGACGGACAGCACAGGTGAACAGATTCCAGCTCTGGTCCCGGGACCATAAATCTCCATAGGATGGTGTAGCAACAGCGCCACTGTACAATTTCAGGCCACTGTGATAATGCACCTAAAAAATTCAGCTTTGAAAATTAATAACTTTTGAATGAAACACCTTTCAGCAGTGGGCGTACTCTTGTTTTACTCAGGGGGATAAACCCTACAATATATTTTTTTTTACATTTTAAGTATTACTATCCCTTTAAAGCTGAACTTTCACCTATTAATAAGTCACCATGCATTCATTAACTCCTTAACGGGAGGCCGCGCAGCCCTGTGGCTGTCACTAATGGACCACGAAGCATTTTTTTTTTTTTTGCTGATCCGACTCAGGGCTCCCCAAATGGTGTGCAGCCGCACAGCGAGCCCTGAAATCCATAACGGTCATGCGTCGTTCAGTCACTTTTACCCATGATGTACCAGGACCGTCAAGGGTCGTTAAGGGGTTAAGCATATGGCGACTAGCTTGAAAATACATGTCTTACATATTAAAAGTGGCAGATTCTAAATAAATCTTTACCGTTTGGAACTGGAAGCCAAGTAACAGCGCAGACATCTTGTCTGCTCGCCTGCGCCATCAGCCCCAGGTGTTCTGTAAAGCATTGCAGCGTGTCACATGGTAACCGGAAGGGCGTGACGGCGCAGGCGCAGTCTCCAAGCGGTACAGATTTCTTTAGAATGTGCCACTTTTTATAGGTAAAATGTATTTTCAAGGTAGTCGCCATATGCTTAATGAATGCATGGCGACTTATTAATAAAAGTTCCACTTTGACGCTCTGTTAAAAATGATTTGGGGGACACTTTAATATGCATGAAAGTTCCACTTTAAGGGTAAACCACACCTCTCCTCATCCTAATCCCACCCAGCCCAATCAAGCCCTGCCCACTTTACGATGTGAATTGCATAATTTAGAAACTCCCATCAGTAAAGCATGCGGACCTGTGAAGGCGTGATGGTATTTGTGTGTATCCACTGTATCTTCTTGATACCCATGTTCTAAAACGTTGCAGGCAGAGGTGTAACTAGAAACCACCGGGGCCTGGTGCAAGAATTGTCATGGCCCCCCCCCGACCACATTGGACCCAGACCCCCTCAACCACATTGGCCACCTCCACATTGCCCCCCAATCTCCAAATTGCCCCTTCATCTCCACATTGCCCCCATCTCCACAATGCCCCCATATCTCCAAATTGCCCCTTCCACAATGCCCCCTTCATCTCCACAATGTCCCCTTCATCTCCACAGTGCCCCTTCCACAATGCCCCTTCATCTCCACATTGGCGCTTCCACAATGCCCCCTTCATCTCCACAGTGCCCCCCAATCTCCAAATTACCCCTTCCACAATGCCCCTTCATCTCCACATTGCCGCTTCCACAATGCCCCCTTCATCCCCACATTTCCCCTTCCACAATGCCCCCCTTCATCTCCACAATACCCCTTCATCTCCACATTGCCGCTTCCACAATGCCCCCTTCATCTCCACAATGCCCCCCATTCTCCAAATTACCCCTTCCACAATGCCCCCTTCATCTCCACAATGCCCCTTCATCTCCACATTGCACCTTCCACAATGCCCCCTTCATCCCCACATTTCCCCTTCCACAATGCCCCTTCATCTCCACATTACCTCTTCCACAATGCCCCCTTCATCTCCACAATGCCCCTACCTCCAGTCCCTGGTGGTCTAGCGGCGTGGCTTGACAGATCTGTGCCTCCTTCGGCACAGCTCTCTACAACTGAAGCTCCCGCGCGCTGCTCTAGTAATGCAGAGGCTGGGAGATGATGTAATCTCCCAGCGCTCTGTATTACTAGAACCGATGACCGTAGTGGGAGTTGCTGCGGGCGAGGGGGTCACGGGGGGCGGCCGGGCCCCTGGAGTGACAGGCCCAGTCGCAGGTGTGACCCCTGCGACCCGTATTGTTACGCCACTGGCTGCAGGTGTGTTTATGTTTTGTCAATTACAGCAAGTCACGGGGCCGTGTGATATGCATCGAGCAAATCATCCATGTGAACATCTTCATTAGAAACAGAAGACTATATGTACAAAGAAAAAAAAAAGGAAGCAATTCTGGAATAATCCAACTACGCCACAGTGGGCAAATAAAAATATCTGAAGAATCTGTGTGGTTTTTTGCGCCGTGTTTACACCTGTGTGATCAATAGATCACTTAGTGCATCTTCCTCACATTGTGATGGAACTCAGCATAAATGGTAACGTTCCATTGACAATATATCGCCAGTTACTTAAAGGGATAGTAATAGTTCATTTTAAATTTATTTCATATTGTAGACATTAAAAAAAATATATAAAAAACGATGTAAGTCTTACCTCTCAAATCTATATGGTTTGAGAGATATACCTTTCTAAAGTTACCTCTTCTTGGCAGTTTCACTGAAGTCAGTGCCAGGCCTGGACTGGCCATCGGGCACACTGGGCATTTGCCCAGTGGACCAGTCCGGAGCCGGTCTGGACGTTTAAAAAAAAATAACGAAAGAATGAACGCCCACCTCCACCGCCCCCCCCCCCCCATGGACTGCTCAAAAAATAGAAATGGGCTGCTCAGCGTTAAATGCCTGGGCCTATTTTTTGTAACAGTCCGGGCCTGGTCAGCGCTATAGCTGACGGCTGCAGAATCCGGTCATCTGACCGGACGGAGACTCTTCAGCAGAAACTGGCAGGAAGAGGTAACTTTAGAAAGGTATACCTTTATGGTTTGAGAGATAAGACACATCGTTTTTATACTTTTTAATGTCTACAATATGAAATAAACTTAAAATTAATTATTACTATCTCTTTATGGAAAGGCAAAAAAAAACCCCTCGATTGCATTGTTTTTTTTGTGGATTCAAGTCTTTGCGTGCTGGATAGGAGTCCAATGCATGCGTCAGACACCCCTCTAGGACTCAATTAGGCTGACCACATGTTCCAGATTTCAGGGCAGAGCATCCTGATTAAGACCTCTGGAGAAAAATTGTCTCTAGAAATGTCCCCTGAAACTCTGCCCTCTTAGGGTTGCCTGCTCCAGCCCCAGACTAGTAGTCATTATTCCTACCGTTAGTAATTGCTGTGACAGGCTAAAAATTATGTAGTGTATATAAATGATTGGCTATCCACCTTAATGATGACCGTTAGTGCCTCTGTTAACCAATCTCAATGAAAGGTCACTGGACAAGCATTACATTTTGCTGGGCAAAAAAACACAGGAGGAAACTTCTTCTCACACACTGAGGGTCATGATACATTTACGGATTACAAGCTCTGCGGATCAGTTTGCCTACTGATTGCAAGCACTGTGGTCCACTCTGCACTGTAAACTCCTTGAATCAATGTTATAGATTGAAAGCTCTGAGATTCAGTTTTCCTCATGAAAACAAGCACCCTGGCTCAGTCTACCTCTGCACTATAATATCGGTTGGTCAGTTCTATGGATTGCAAGCTCTGAGGGTCAGTTATGCCAAAAATACTTCAACTGATGTAGGCTTCTCTATCTGGGATAAAACATGTGGATAACTGTATTTCTTTCTGTGTGAAAATGAGAATTGAAATGTTGATCACATGACGCTTTAACCCTTTGAGTGCTAGAGGGGTGCGTAACGCATTGAGAAGCAATGCGTTGCGTACCCCTCTGGCACTCAAAGGGATAAAGACAAAATGGTGGTCAGCTTAACCCTTAAAGAGTTGAGAGAGCCTACATTTCCTAATAATAACCCCCCACACACATATATTACCTTACTTTGATCAGAAAATCCTAATGACCCCACCAAATCTTGCCCTTATACCTTTGTTCAAGAGATAATGGGGGTTATGAACTAAGGTGTGATAAAGTGGAGATGATTTCTCCAGGGATATCACTTCTCCAGTTCCTATGTTATTCTATATTCTAGGCACTAAGATCTCCAAAGTGTATAGAATAACATAGGAACTGGAGAAGTGATATGACTGGAGATGCTATCTCTACTTTATCACCTCTTTATCACGCCTTAGTGAATCTCCCCTGTTGTCTCATGAACGAAGGCACAAGATCAAAATTCATAGGGGCCATTCGAATTTTCTGCCAATTATAAGGTAAGTTGGGGGAAGAGTTATTAGGAGGCGATAGTCTCCTCTCAGACAATTTCGATTGATGGCTTATACTAAGCAGGGGAGGCCTGGCCTGGGGGCAGGGGGGCAATTGCCCCCTGGGCTTGTCACATGTTTGGGCTGGTGGACCACTGCCTCAGTCTCCCACTTGCTGCTGTAAATGAAGCTTCACCAGGGGCGGACTGACCATCGGGCATTCGGTCACGGACCGAGGGCCCGTGACTGAAGGGGGCCCGCCGCCGCCACTTCCAGAGCTGCTCAGCAGCTCTCCTACAACGGCCGCCGGCGCGCCGTTCTAGTAATACAGAGCGCTGGGAGATGACATCATCTCCCAGCCTCTGCATTACTAGAGGCGCGCCCCACGCCGCTAGACCACCAGGGACTGCAGGTAGGGGCATGGTGGAGATCAACGGGGGTATTGTGGAGATGAAGGAGCAATGTGGAGACGGGTGCATTGTGGAGATGGGGGCATTGAGGAAGGGGCAATGTGGAGATGAAGGGGGTATTGTGGAAGGGGGCATTTTGGAGATGAAGGGGGTATTGTGGAAGGGGGCATTTTGGAGATGAAGGGGGTATTGTGGAAGGGGGCATTGTGGAGATGAAGGGGGGATTGTGGAGAGAAGGGGGCATTGTGGAGATCAAGGGGGCAATGTGGAGAGAAGGGGGCATTGTGGAGATCAAGGGGGCAATGTGGAGAGAAGGGGGCATTGTGGAGATGAAGGGGGCAATGTGGAGAGAAGGGGGCATTGTGGAGATGAGATCAAGGGGGCATTGTGGAGAGAAGGGGGCATTGTGGAGATGAAGGAACATTGTGGAGATGAGATCAAGGGGGCATTGTGGAGAGAAGGGGGCATTGTGGTGATGAGATGATGGGGGCATTGTGGAGGTGGAAGGGGCATTGTGGAGATTTCTGCAGGGGGCCCAGACCTCTTTTTGGACCAGGGGCCCTGGGTCCTGTCAGTCCGCCCCTGAGCTTCACCAGGAATACCACAGAGCTACAATCCAAATGGAGCTACATTGTAACATAATTCATTTCCCTTGTAAGCTCTATAGTATCACTAATGTTCTTTACTTACATTATAAGCTCTGTAGTATCAATAGTGTAGCCACATTTCAACTATAGGCTCTGTAGTATCACTCACCTTACTATGAAACATTAATTCCAATTTTAAAACTAAGAAAAGGGGGGTGAGCTAGAACAGTGGGCTCGAACAATAGTAGAAATGGGCCACTTGATTGTATTTGCACCCTGGGCCACAAGTTGCCAGCCCTCCCCTGATACTAAGTGCAAACACCCAGGCAGCTCTGTAAGGCGAAGAGAAGAGGAGGAATTGGAAGTGATTTTTTGGAGCTGGGAGGGGAGAGGTGTGTCTCTCTGTACACCAGGGGAGGTGCCTGTGTGTGAGTGTATGTATGAATTTATAAGCACAGACACATCTTCTCTCCGGCACTGCTCTGACTGCACAGCTGACAAGTGACCACACAACCAGGTCTCGCTTACTCTCTGCTCTCAATCACAGCTGGACAACATGGGGAGACAGAAGGAACTAGTTAACAAAGCCAATGAAATGCTGAGGATCAGGAACAAGCTGCTCAGGCAAGCGCTGTCCGAGTGCCTGGGGACCCTCATCCTGGTGGTAAGTGGCTGTGGGGGGGGGGGGGGTTAACTATTTGAATGCTGGAGGGGGTGTTCTAGCTCAGAACAATACTGAAAATTATGACAGTTGGTTTCAGTGCAGATAGGATGCGGATCCAGATCTATCTATCTATCTATCTATCTATCTATCTATCTATCTATCTATCTCATATCTATATATCTATGTATCTATCTATCTATCTATCTATCTATCTATCTATCTCATATCTATCTATCTATGTATCTATCTATCTATCTGTCTATCTATCTATCTATCTATCTATCTATCTATCTATCTATCTCATATCTATATTTATCTATCTATCTATCTATCTATCTATCTATCTATCTATCTCATATCTATCTATCTATCTATCTATCTATCTATCTATCTATCTCATATCTATCTATCTATCTATCTATCTATCTATCTATCTATCTATTATCTATATCTATCTCATATCTATCTATCTCATATCTATATATCTATCTATCTCATATCTATCTATCTATCTATCTATCTATCTATCTATCTATCTATCTATTATCTATATCTATCTCATATCTATCTATCTATCTATCTATCTATCTATCTATCTATCTATCTCATATCTATCTATCTATCTATCTATCTATCTATCTATCTCATATCTATCTATCTATCTATCTATCTATCTATCTATCTATCTATTATCTATATCTATCTCATATCTATCTATCTATCTATCTATCTATCTATCTATCTATCTATCTATCTATCTCATATCTATCTATCTATCTATCTATCTATCTATCTCATATCTATTTATCTATCTATCTATCTATCTATCTATCTATCTTTCTATCTCATGTATGTCTATCTATCTATCTATCTATCTATCTATCTATCTATATCATATCTATATCATATCTATCTATCTATCTATCTATCTATCTATCTATCTATCTATCTATTATCTATATCTATCTTATATCCATCTACCTATCTCATATCTATATCTATCTCATATCTATCTATCTATCTATCTATCTATCTATCTATCTATCTATCTCATATCTATCTATCTATCTATCTATCTATCTATCTATCTATCTATTATCTATATCTATCTCATATCCATCTATCTATCTATCTATTATCTATATCTATCTATCTATCTATCTATCTATCTATCTCTCTCATATCTATCTATCTATCTATCTATCTATCTATCTCATATCTATCTATCTATCTATCTATCTATCTATCTATCTATCTATCTATCTCATATCTATCTATCTATCTATCTATCTATCTATCTATCTATCTATCTGTCTATCTATCTATCTATCTATCTATCTATCTATCTATCTCATATGTATCTATCTATCTATCTATCTATCTATCTATCTATCTCATATCTATCTATCTATCTATCTATCTATCTATCTATCTATCTCATATCTATCTATCTCATATCTATCTATCTATCTATCTATCTATCTATCTATCTATCTCATATCTATCTATCTATCTATCTATCTATCTCATATCTATCTATCTATCTATCTATCTATCTATCTATCTATCTATCTATCTGCCTTATGGAGTAAGGAAGGAATTGGTTTTTACCCACAAGGAGTGTAACTGTAAATGGCTTCAATACTGGGTTTTGGTTTGTTGTTTTTTTGCCTTCCTCTGGATCAAGAAGGATGATATGGCGAAGTGCAAAGGGCTTTATTCAGCCTCATCAACTATGCTACTACATTGCACACCCTTCTGAGACTCAAAGGGTTAACCATCTGACTCCAGTTAGTCCGTGGCTATCAGAAGTAGAGGCTGCAAAGGAGAACTGTAGTTTTAGCCCTTTAAGTGCCAGAGGGTATTAAACTGCCCACCGCACCACCCCCTCTGTCTTCACCCCTTGCACTACCCACCCCGCCACCCCCTCTGTCTTCACCCCTTGCACTGCCCACCGCGCCACCCCCTCTGTCTTCACCCCTTGCACTGCCCACCGCGCCACCCCCTCTGTCTTCACCCCTTGCACTACCCACCCCGCCACCCCCTCTGTCTTCACCCCTTGCACTGCCCACCCCGCCACCCCCTCTGTCTTCACCCCTTGCACTACCCACCCCGCCACCCCCTCTGTCTTCACCCCTTGCACTACCCACCCCGCCACCCCCTCTGTCTTCACCCCTTGCACTGCCCACCGCGCCACCCCCTTTGTCTTCACCCCTTGCACTGCCCACTGCGCCACCCCCTCTGTCTTCACCCCTTGCACTGCCCACCGCGCCACCCCCTCTGTCTTCACCCCTTGCACTGCCCAGCGCCACCCCTTTGTCGTCACCCCTTGCACTGCCCACCGCGCCACCCCCTCTGTCTTCACCCCTTGCACTGCCCACCGCGCCACCCCCTTTGTCTTCACCCCTTGCACTGCCCACCGCGCCACCCCCTCTGTCTTCACCCCTTGCACTGCCCACCGCGCCACCCCCTCTGTCTTCACCCCTTGCACTGCCCAGCGCCACCCCTTTGTCGTCACCCCTTGCACTGTCTTGGGCACTCACTGAGAACAACAGAAGCAATTCTGGATCAGATAAACATTCCCATTCACTTAAATGGATATTTTAACATTGAATGCCAAGGAGGAGTCCAATACATTGAATATGCAAGAAATTCGTTTTACGGGTTTAACTTACTGAGGCTGATGTACTAAGAAGATTCGGCCAACTGCACCACGGCGCCCACATAAAGATCCCAAAAAGTCCATTAATTTAAAAGCCGCTGTAGACCCTGTGAGTGTTAATGAGATTCCACCAACACATTCCTTCGCAATGAGACGAAGACCCCCTCTAGCATATAAGGAGTTATAAATCTATGTATCAATCCGAGGGAAGCCTTATTTGATTTGCCCCACTTCTATCTTAGTCCAACAGCTATAAAGGGGTTAAACGTTTGAGCGCCAGAAGGGGTATCCATCCAATGCATTGGCTATCCCTCAGGCACTCAAAGGGTTAAGGCAGCAGCAGCCTGCCTCTGTTTTAACCCATTGCCATGAATTGCACATCGTATCTTAACCCTTTGAGTGCCAGAGGGGTGCTCAACACATTGCAAAGCAACCAAAGCCTCCGTTTTATTCACTGTATGTTATGTTTTGCCCACTTCCCTGGTGCTCAGAGAGTTAAATGTTAATGTCGCAGCCACAATTCTCTTTAAAACTCTGTGCAATGCTTTGCACGCCACTCTGGAACTCAAGGGGTTAAACCTTATTCAGGCTCACCATTCATTCCAGGCATCTCTGAATCCAAGAAGTGGAATAAACCATCTCGGGCGGATGTGACCGTGACAAAGTTACTTGTCTGTCGCTGCATCGCCCATGTGCACAGAAAAAAGGGAGCAAATCAATTGCACCACAGGGAACACAGCTTTCCCAAATCCTCATTGATTTAAAGGGGTATTGGTTTGCCCTCGAATTTCTCCACTTTTTTTCATCTGTGTTACCCATCGTTAACTGTGTTCAATTCTGGAGCAAACCATTAACATTACAGGGGACAAATAAAACATCCCATTGGCTCAAGCGTTTAAAAGCCTGGTTTAACACTCCCAGTGAAGAGGGTAACCAAAAGCATTGAAAAAAGCAATGTGTTGGTCATTTCTCTAGCACTGAAAGGGTTAAATCTGTGGGAATCATGGGAAATTTTCTATTTGTTTGCCATGATGCCAAAATTTCTCCCCCACTTTTTTCAAACTTTCCACAAATTCTCCAGATTGGCATTCATTTAAATGGACCTTTTAACCCACTGAATACTAGAGAGGCCTCTAATGCATTGCTTGGCGATGGGATGGAAATATCTCTAGCGGTCAACAATTTAGAACCCCATTTGTTCCCTGTAGTGCGTTATACCAGTACATGGGAACCTTAAATATCAGCTGACCCTGAGACCTTTCAAATATTAACCCTTTAAGGGATAGTAATACTTCGTTTTATCTTCATTTTGTTTTTTAAAAAAACATGAAGAACGATGTAAGTCTTATCTCTCAAACCTTTATGGTTTGAGAGATATTCACAAGCAAAGTGTCCCCTCCTGCCCTTTTACCTAGTGGAAGCCATCTCTTCTCAGATGTGGAATCCAGTCCATAGACCAGACAGATAACAGCAGGGGACAATCTTCTTACTATGAGAACAATGAAAGCCCTGCCCCCCTTGACAAGTTTTTCAGGTTTTTCCCTTATCTTAATTGAAGATTGTCCATCTCTGCAGTCTACCTGGGCACCTCCCTTCTGCTCTGGCTGAACAGTGTTACATCAGTAAAAGGGGCGGGAGGGGGATACTTTATCATTGAATTACTCTTGAACTACAACTCTGACAGTATTGATATAACACTCTCCAAAGTCCAAATACTATGATGATTAATTAGAGCTGCTTTTATTATGAAACATTACTATACTATCCCTTTAAAGTACCCCCAGAATGTAGAATTTTGATCAGTGACACCCTCCTGCTTCTGCCAGACTCCCTACTACCAATACTGCCCTCCTGGCTAGCTGAGAGTAATGGGAGTTGTAGTCTTGCAGCAGCTGGAGAGCTTCTTGTTGTCTGTGTCTGTTCTAGACAATATGATCCAGCTGGTTTCAACCCTTTGAGTGCCAGAGGAGTATGCAACGCATTGCTTTTCAATGCTTTGCATACTCCTCTGGCACTCAAAGGGTAAATCCAGTGGTGCTCTGCTCGGTCCCCAAGGAAGCTTTAATATGCTTCCACTTAGCATCCTCGCCACCTGAACACACATACACACACACATACACACACACACACACACATACACACACACACACACACACACACACACACACACACACACACATGAGAAACAGGACTTCTCCCTCTGTTTTTTAAAGCTGAACTTTCACTTCATAACAAACTGACTTTGAAAGAGCTTTCAGCAGTATCTGTATTTATCCTAGACATTTATTTTTTATTTAAGACAATCATTTACGATGTATTTAGCTTTATGTATTTGTCAGACAGTGCAAATCTGGCCGGCATGGTCACTCTGCACCCCATTCCAACTGCCACTTTCTGCTAGTCAGCACGAGCTCATTTTGCATAAACTAAAGTACAAATAAAGCTAAGTATCTCATAAACTGTTATTTGAAATAATAAAAACAACAATAACATCCAACAAAAATATTGGTGCTTTGGAAAGCACTTTCAAAATATGTTACAAAATAGCAGTTCAATTGAAGTAGAACTGGCAGCAATTTAGGGACTAAAGAAGCAGTTAATTGTTACAGATCGTGTTGTAGGTAAAACTGAGCTCTTTCACCCTGAGAATTTGTCCTTTTACCCTGAGGATATAAAGCAAATAAAATGAACACAGCTCCCACTGATTTAAATGAGACTTTGAACCCCTTGAATGCTGGCGTGGTGTTGGAGATCTCTCTAAAAGCCTCATTGAACCCCTTAAGCACCCATAATGCATACCTACCAAACATTTCAAATTGCCAAAGAGGGACACTTGTGTTTTAGGGGCTGTGGCTGGTGGGCAGGGGATTACCAATACTTTTTTGGCTATTTCACGACCTATTGACACCTCCTTGTGTAACCTAATAAATGATTTATAACAAGACCAAAGTGTTTTACTTACACAGACCAATTTATGAACACATATACTGATGTTTAAACAAACAATAATGTGAGTGTTATTGCTGTAGAGCAGTATGATACACGTATATAAACACCACACAGTCTTCTCTCCTAAAAAGAGGGACATCAGGGTGGGAAAGAGGGGCAGAGGGATTTGGGTCTAAAAGAGAGACTGTCCCTCCTAAAGAGGGACACTTGGGAGGTATGCATAATGTGCTAGGACCGTCACGGCTGTCCTGCATTTAAGGACCAGTGACAATCCTGGCGCGTCACGGAATTCAGGGCTGCCCACACAGCTGCACGCAATTAATGAAAAAAAAAATACTCAGTGGTCCTTAAAGGGATAGTAATACTTGAAAATAATTGTATTTTATATTGTAGTACTTAAAAACATTTAAAATGATATAAGTCTTATCTCCCAAACATTTATGGTTTGGGAGATATTAGCAAGTAGAGTTTCCCCTGGAGTGACGTCACTGCTCAAGCCTTCAGATTTGGAATCCGGTCCCCGGACCGGCCGCGGCTCTTCAGCAGTGCTGAGATCACGATCTTTAAAAAGAATATCTTCACTGGAATGGTCTACAAAGTGTGCTTGCAAGCCAGGCACACTTTGTAGACAGTTCCAATGAAGCAGTTTTTTTAAAGATCATGATCTCGGCACTGCTAAAGAGCTGCCGGCTGATCTATGGACCAGATTCCAAATCTGTCCACTAGATGGCAGACTTGGCTAAAACAGCCAAGAAAAGGGAACTTTACTTTACTTGCTAATATCTCCCAAACCATAAAGGTTTGGGAGATAAGACATATCATTTTTAATGTTTTTTTAAGGGCTACAATATAAAATACAATTATTTTCAAGTATTACTATCCCTTTAACTGCCGGCCGTGCTGTCCATGGAAATGTATAGGTTGCTCAGTTCAGTAGTTACTTTTGACCCAGAATTGCCCTGCCTTTGCCTAACACATCAGCCCAAAACAACAAGGTGTTTCATGGGCTGTGATACTTATTAAAGTGGAACTACACCCAGGCCAATTTAATTTGTTTAACAGATGGATTTGACATTTGTTGGGTTCATTATCCTGCATTTAGATATATGTCATTGCTTCTCATTAGTCTGTATTTACTGATCTCTATTTTCTGTCTGTCGCTAGTTGACACCTATTGTCTACTGTGAGGAAGTGTAAACAGTCTGAATGAGAGGGCCCATAGAGAAAAAGTCACACTCACTAATGTGTGATAAAGCAGAGATAACTTCTCCAGTGATATCACTTCTCCAGTTCCTGTGTTATTCATTAGAGCCAATGCACCAAGATTTATCCAACTGTGGAGATCTTAGTGCATAGAACCTATAGAATGACATAGGAACTGGAGATGTGATATCACTGGAGAAGTCATCTCCAGTTTATCACACCTTACGGTATAACCCCATGGTTATTTACAGATGAGAGCTGGTACCGTGGTAGCTGCAGAAATACATGAGGCAAGTATAGTCAAATTGATACCTTTATTGACTAACTAAGCAGATTTAGGATACAAGCTTTCAAGACCTCTAAGGTCTCATCCTCAGACATGTTATACAGAGAAAGCCAGCAGCGGCGAAACGCGTGTGGGGCTTACGGGCGCTGACTCTTGTGTCCTGTATTATTCTGTGAACGCTCTCTACCTCCGTTCCCATCTGTAATTGTAGTAGGGTTGCCACCTTTTCTTCAAAAAAATACCGGCCATGGCATTCCCTCCATAGACTTAACATCGGACAGAAGACAATTTTTTACTGGCCTGCCGGTAAAATACCGGCTGGGTGGCAACCCTAAATTGTAGTTATCCAGCAGCCGTTAGGAACACATGCAGCGTGGTGCCCATTAAACAATGATTTTTTGTGGGCATCTGCTTTATCTCTCCATTTTGAGTGCTCAACGTTTGAGGACGCTGGAAGATAGGCAGGGATTTACTAGACTATAGAGACCGCATGTAAAGCATTTTATCTCATTGATTGGGGTGCTTGCTAGTGGAAGCAGCAATACGCTCCTGGCTACGAGATTAAAATATTGCCGTTTACATCTGTTATAGTTAGCGAATGAGTCACTGAACAACAACGTTATCCAGGTTGCTTAATAAGCAATCTATCTCACTGAGTGAAGTACACAACAGTGGGAGGATGAATACGTTTTGGGCAACAAGACCATAATGTTGCTGATCAAACCTGTTACATATAGCTAATGGTTTATTCAATGCTATATCTTATACAGTATTTGGGAACCAAGAGTAGTTATCTGAGTCCGTTTAGTTAACCCCTTCCCAAAAATGGACGTACAGGTACATCCCGCGGAAACTGTCACTTAGTGACAGAGGACGTACGTGTACTTCCCGGAAGTCAGGGACCCCGCGCGGCTGCACGCCGTTCGGGGACAACGGATTACTTTGGCGAAGAAAAAACATTTCCTAGCAGGGCGTTAAGTGACGGCCGAGTGGGCGCGCTGCCGGTCACTAAGGGGTCAAAGTACCAAACTAACTCAGAATATCACACAGTGTAGAACTATTATCGCTTGACTTACCAAGTGTACCGTCATACCCACTGAATATCTCCACCAAACTACATATACATTCTATTGGCAACACATATATGCCATAAAGTATTTAACTAAAAAATAGGTGGGGTTTTGGATTCTGGGGTCCGGATGGACCACGATCAGAACTACTAACTGGTGTGGACGCACTATATTAGCATTTGTAGATTTTATTTTAAATTTGCCTTTGTTTTTATATTAGCATTAATGAAAGTTATATTTTAATTTTGTTTTTAACTATTGATATCTATCACATGATTCCCCTTATCTAACTGGGAACTCACAAATCCACTTAGGAAGCTGGGTCTGGTACTATTCATGGGTCTCTTTTCTTTCCTATCAATTCTTGCCATATTACACTGACCCTAGCACATTCCCTTTGGCCAGACATAGCGCTTCCTCTACGCTTACACGGTGGTGCACCTCAATCTTATGGTATTATTATTCCAAAAGACCTGATGCCCATAGCCACCAGAATGATCATTAATGCACCGTGCAGCTTGATTGCACCACTGCAATTAGGGAATTCAGCAGACTATTACATTGTTACATGCACTGGGCTTCTCAGTGCATTAGACAGAAGCCTGGAACTCAAAGGGTTAACCAAGAAACAGGTAACTGTTCCTCTAGTAGTGAAAAGCTTAAAGGGATAGTAATACTTTGTTTTATCTTTATTTTATTTTTTAGGCATTAAAAAAACATGAAGAACGATATGTCTTATCTCTCAAACCTTTATGGTGTGAGAGATATTCACAAGCAAAGTTTCCCCTCCCGCCCCTTTTACCTAGTGTAAGCCATCTCTTCTCAGATGTGGAATCCAGTCCATAGACCAGACAGATAACAGCAGGGGACAATCTTCTTCCTATGAGAACAATGAAAGCCCTGCCCACCTTGACAAGCTTTTCTGGTTTTTCCCTTATCTTAATTGAAGATTGTCCCTCTCTGCAATCTACCTGGGCACCTCCCTTCTGATCTGGCTGACCAGTGTTACATCAGTAAAAGGGGCGGGAGGGGGACACTTTGTCATTCAATTACTCTTGAACTACAACTCTGACAGAATTGAAATAACGCTCTCCAAAGTCCAAATACTATGATGCTGAATTAGAGCTGCTTTTATTATGAAACATTACTATCCCTTTAAGGATCGCTCATGTTCCTTATTTGCAGTACTCATAAGTGTGTGGAGATAGTAAGAAATGGCTAGGTTACAGCACGCATAGTGGAAATCGTTCTAGGCGATCACTCCTGTGCAGAGGAAGCCAGCAATTGATTGTAACGCACCCGCACGAACAGGCGGCAGTTTAACATCATGTACTGAGAAAAACCACAGCAATTCTTGGGTAAACCAACTGCATAATTAGGACAAATTAAAAATCACAAAAATGTCCACTGACAAATTATTTTTTTTTTTTACCACTTGAAGGTGAGAGAGGAGTGGACTAAATCTAGCACATACCAACTGCACCATAGGGGGCCAATACATATTCCCCAAGTCTCCCAGTGATTTAAAAGGGTATTTTAACCCCATGAATGCTTGGCAGGTCTCCAGACCTCTCAAGCATTCAAGGGGTTAAAAGACCCATATAAATCACTGGTCATTTTGATTTCTCCCGTATGGTACAGTTGAATTGCTCCAGAATTTCTTCTGTTTTTTCTTTTTATGAGTCCATTGTCTTAAAATCATGACTGTTCCAGAGAGAGGAAGGGGTTATTTTCTTGAAAGAAAGTTACAAGATCAGCTGATCCTGCAATGTGTGTTGCTGTACTCAGGGGCGAACCTAGAGCATCTCGGCACTGGGGCGGATCCTATATCCTGCTCTCTTACAGTGGTCTCCACTGCCATTCGTGGTGGAGGAGTTGCCTCTCTGGGCCCCGAGACATGGTTCTAAGCAGCTGTCAGCGTGTATCTCTAAGCTCTAGGGTTCACTAGCCGCACTGATTTCTGGGACATGGAGTTCTATGGAGTCCACCCATTGAAGGCATCCCTCTACTCAAGAACTACATCTCCCAGAAAGCACTGCATGAGGTTGGGAGAAGGCTTTGCAATTCACAGATAGGGGGCAGGGCATACATCACCCAGGATGCACTGCTCTTGTTGGGTAGTTAGTTGATGATAGGTGCAGCACTGTTTGTTTTTTTTTCTTTTTTTATTGTTATTATTGTGGATTCAGAGGTAGGAGTGTTCATTGAGATGCATTCTGAGTTCAGTATGTTGGTCTACATTTGGGCAATCGGGCTACACACTGAGACTGAGTGGTGCCCCCCTAACGAGTGGCACCTGGGGGGGACAGCCCCCCTGTTAGTACACCACTGACTCTACAGGTGGCATGAGATGGGGTAATGCTCTCAAGTAAAAAGGTTACGGGTCCTCGACCTGGCATGAGCTGGCTGAAAATGATCCCTGATAGGGTGACCACATTTCCGTTCTGCCATTCCGGGACATGTGGTCACCCTAGCCCCGCGGCTGAGGCTCCTGCTGGTGCTGACCATCTTTCTGAGGCTGTTCCCAGTGGGAACCCTTACTCTGTGTCAGCCTCAGAAAGATGGTCAGCGTCGGCAGGAGCCTCAGCTGTGGGTCTCATTTGCAGTGCCAGCATACCTGCTCCATCCCAGCTGTCTCGCATGTAACAGTCAAGCCAGCCAATGAAATGTATTTACTATATGGTCTTCATTGGCTGGCTGAGCCAGCCAATGAGGACCGTATAGCAAATACATTTCATTGGCTGGCTGGACTGGTGCGTGTTGCACCATTTCGGGACTCCTTGTTGTCCCGGTGGGGTGTGACCCGGGACAGGGGCACAGACCCCCAATAAGGGACAGTACCCGGCATTCCGGGACGTGTGGTCACCCTAATCCCTGAATGTAGGAGCAGTAGGCGCATTTCACCCAGTGCTGAACCAAACTCTTAGTGGCAGAATGGCTACCATCGCTGTTTTCTTACATTGCGAAAGGCAGGACAAACTATTTCAGTACCAGAAGGGTTGTGCAATGCACTGCAGAGCACCATAAGATATACATTAAAAAGAGCAGTGATTTCAAGGGGGCTTTCAACCCACTGAAGGCTAGAGTGGTCTTCTGGAAGCTTTCTTGAACCTCATTGAATTTTTATGCATCCCCTATGGTGCAGTAGGGATGATGCACTATGGAAAATAGAACTATTCTGGGGTACACCAAATTTTGACTGCATCAAAGGGATAGTAACCGTAACTTTTGACTTTTTTATGGCTTTAACCAGCTGACCATGATTGTTTGGTGGGTGGAGGTTCTATCTTTGGCTCTAGCTCATCCCACCCATGATTCTAAAGGGCAGTGCTTTCTCCATGACCCTAGCCAGCCCTGCCCATTATTCTAAAGGGCTGGTCTGTCTCTATGGGCGTAGCTGCCCCACCCATGGTTCTAAAGGGTGGGACTCTCTCTATGGCTGTAGCCGGTTTAGCCCATGGTTCTCACTCTCTCTCACACCCTCTCTTGCTCTCTGGCTCTGGTCAGGCCCACCGATGATTCTAAGAGACTGGTCTTTCTCTGTGGCTCTAGTCAGCTCCACCGCCCATGATTGGTGGGACTTTCTATCTCATGGTAGCCATCACCACCCATGATTGTAAAGTAGCTAGTACTGCCCATAATACAAAAGGATAGAACTCTCTCTCTGGCTCTAGACAGCCCCATACATGATTCATATGGGCCTTAAAGTGATAGTAATACTTAAATATTACTAATCCCCATATTGTAGCCATGGTAAAAAGAATTGAATTGTCTCCAGTGTCATCCTTCAAACCTTTATGGTTTGAGAGATAACCGAACGCAAAGTTCCCCCCTCCCTCCCCCTTCCCTGAAGTCAGCGTTGCACTGACTGCAGGGATATCCAGTCTTATTTGCATCAGGTGGCTCTGCAGCTGAGTCGAGATCATGTTAGTAAAAAATAATTATTTCACTGAAACGTTCTTCTACATGTGCTTGGTTTGCAAGCACACGTAGAAGACCGTTTCAGTGAAATAATTCTTTTTCACTAACGCAGTCGCAGCTCTGCTGCAGAGCCACCTGATGAAAGTCAGACCAGATATCCCTGCAGTCGGCTACAACGCTAACTTCGGGGAAGGGGAGGGAGGGGGGAACTTTGCGTTCGGTTATCTCTCAAACCATAAAGGTTTGAGAGATGAACCTGGGGGCTATTCAATTATTTTTACCATGGCTACAATATGGGTATTAGTAATATTTAAGTATTACTATCCCTTTAAATACATTCTCGGATATAGAGTACAGCAGAGTTTAAATGCAACCCTCCCCAGTAAACTGATATAACTGACTGCCATCTGAAGGGCTCCTTCCTAGGTGTTAAAAAAATGAACACTCACCTAGGGCATAATTCCCCTTGTCAAGGCTCAAGTGCCAGTGCTTTACAGCATGACAGATGCCAGTTAACGAACATGGGTACTAGGTACACTCACACAAACCCTTTACCAATGAACCCTTTTAGATTCAGAGCAGTGTGTGCACCCTTCTGGCACATATATGGCACTTGATGTAGTATGTGTATGTGTGTGTGCCAGGTATGGGGAAATGAAATGGATAACAGAGAAGTGATACTTGAGGTAAGACGAGGGAGAGGACAGACTTCCCACAATGCAGTTGCACAACAGGAAGTAGCCCCTCCGCGGTTTGTTTTGTGACAGCTCTCTCTCCTGCGTTGGATACCTCTCTGGCACTCAAAGGATTAAAGTATTAGTAAACTTTTAGTATGAAAACACATATTATAGGGCTTTTCATGCTGTGTAAAACAAGGATCCTGCTTCTGCCGGGAGACGCTTTGTTTCAAGGTTATTATAGTTCAAAGCAATGGTTCCCAATCTTTTTTTTTTTTTTTTTTGCTCAAGACACCCTTAGCTTGGAGTCTGGGATTTTCAGGGCATCACTAACATTTTATAGGTCGTTTGTCAAGGATGTAATGTAGGGCATAACTATATTAATATAATATTATTCCTATGTTTCACAATCAGAATAAGAAAACCAAACATACTGGGCATAATGATTTTCATAAATATACATTTGAAATGCAAAAATCCCATTATTTTCATGGTTTTCGTTGAAAAAAGTGGCATCCTAGTGGAAGTCCGCGGCACACTATATTGTCACAACATCCAGGTTAATAACCACTGTTTCAAAGTTTTGTTTTTTGTATGTTAACATTGCCCCCTTGTGTCCAAAGCTAACCTACAGTTCACCTGGTGTCCAGACAGTTATTCTATTGCATTCTATGGGATAGGTGAGCCGCTGGCTACAGTTCTCCATTAACGTGACAGTGACATCTCCAACACTTGATGACTTTGTAATTCACTATGTAGGAGAACCTGAGTCATAGACTATGGCTCTCCATAGTGACAGCCCCACCTGCTGAACGCAATACAGTTTTGCAGTTTAATGAACTATAATATGTTTTGGGAAGATCTTTGTTGGTCTTTGTGACATATTTTTCATAAAAAAAAGTTTACTGCTTCTTTAGATACTAGAGGTTTTCACAATGATTTATTTCAACACTAGTGTAAAAGCCCGTGTACACGGGCCGGGGTCTGGGTAGTGTTAACCTTCTGAGTGCCAGAGGGGTATGCAACGCATTGCTTTGCAATGCCTTGTATACCCCTCTGGCCAGGGTCGGATTTACATCTCAGGAGCCTGTAGGCACAGAAATCTGAATTGCCCCCCCCCCCTCTGGCCAGGGTCGGATTTACATCTCAGGAGCCTGTAGGCACAGAAATCTGAATCCCCCCCCCCCATTGGCCATCTCCACAGAACATCTCCACAATGCTCCTAATCTCCATTTTACCCCCATCATCTCCATATTGCCCTCACATTGCCCCCATCAGCTCCAAGCTGCCCCTCATCAGCTCTACATTGCCCTCATGATCTCCATATTGCCCTCACATTGCCTCCACCATCTCCAACTTGCCCCCCATCAGCTCCACATTTCCCCCACCATCTCCATATTGTCCTCACAGTGCCCCCATCAGCTCCAACTTGCCCCCCATCAGCTCCATGTTACCCTCACATTACCCCCATCAGCTCCAACTTGCTCCCCATCAGCTCCATGTTACCCTTACATTGCCCCATCAGCTCCAACTTGCCCCCCATCAGCTCCGTTACCCTCACATTACCCCCATCAGCTCCAACTTGCCCCCCATCAGCTCCATGTTACCCTTACATTGCCCCCATCAGCTCCAACTTACCCCCCATCAGCTCCAGGTTACCCTCACATTGCCCCCCATGGCTAATTTAAAAAAAAAATAAATAAATAAAAAAAAGCGATCCCAATGACAGGCGCCCCTCTGTGGGGTGCTCCTGTAGGCAGATGCCTACTCTGCCTTATTGTAAATCCAGCCCTGCCTCTGGCACTCAAAGGGTTAAGAGGCTGCTACCTCAATGCTCCATCCGATGCAATCGTGCGCAGAATAGACTGCCTGAACGCGGGCAGTGTGCATGACTGCATCATGACAAACATCCTAGCGAATTATTAAATAGGATGCCTGCCTAGGAGACTTCTCTTGCATTCAAGTGGTTAAAGAGAAGTAGTACCTCTTAATAATAACCCCCACATATTACTTTGGCCGGAAAATCCTAATGACCCCTAAACTATATTTCCTTACTACTTTATTCAAGAGATAACATTGTCAATCAGTCCTGGAGACGGACATGACAGTTGCTGGCAGGACCACAGGACACAAACTCCGCCCACTGCATATAATAAACAATCCTATTATGACCAGAAGGGTGTGCAAAGCATGCTTCACAATGCATTGCACGCCTCTCTGGTCCTTAATGGGTTAAGCAGGCTTATGCATTGTGTCAGCTTCAGTTTGAAAAAAAAAAAAACCAGCAACTGTCATGTCCTCCTCCATGGATATGACATTCAGGACTGATTGACAGTGTTATCTCATGCACAAAGGCATAAAGGCCATTAGGATTTTCTGGCTTTAGTAAGGTAAGTGTGTGTGTGTGTGTGGGGGGAATTAAGAAGCGGTACCTCCCCTTTAAGTTGTTTTGACCATGTTTGACAAGCGGGTCTGGACCTGGGTTATATCTGTTGTTGGTGCGAGTTGTAGGAATGTGGGTATTTACTGTGGGCAGTGCCCAATAGCTGGAATCTCTCTCCTGTTACAGAATTTGCTGACGGATTATGTGCAGACATGGTTTTCTATGTTAGAGACACGAGGACAATGTCCCAGATGTATAAAAGCAACTGGAGTAAACCAACTGCTCCACTGAGGGAATGTAAAAAAAAATCCTGTATCATGGAATTGGGCTTTTAACCCTTGAATGCTAGACAGGTCTCCAGTTCTATTCAAGTGCATGGGAATTTAGAATGTTCTATTTGCCCCCTAGGGTATAGTTAGTTTACTCCAGAATAACTCCAGTTTACTTTTATAAATATGGGCTAATAAAGTGCTGTCCAAGTTCAGTCCTCAAGTGCCAGAGGGGTGCTTTGCAATGCGTTGCATACCCCTTTGGCACTCAAATGGTTAAGAATGTCCCTGCTTAACCCCTTAAGGATCAGCAGTCCAGGGAAGTTACCTTCACTTAAAGGGATAGTAATACTTGCAAATTACTAATCCCCATATTGTAGCTTTGTTAAAAAGAAACTTATTGCCCCCAGTGTCATCTCTCAAACCCTTATGGTTTGAGAGATAATAGCGCTCAGAGTTCCCCCCTCCCTCCCTCTTCCCTGACTGAACGCTGACTGCAGGGATATCCGGTATTACTTGCATCAGGTGGCTCTGCAGCATTGCCGAGATCGCGTTTATAATAAAGAAATCTTTCACTAAAACGGTCTTCTACGTGTGCTTGCAAACCAATCACAAACCAAGCACACATAAAAGACCGTTTCAGTGAAAGAATTCATTATTATAAATGCGATCTCGGCTCAGCTGCAGAGTCACCTGATGCACATAAGGCTGTCGTACGACAGCTTCCCCTGCAGTCAGCGTTCAGTCAGGGAAGGGGGCGGGAGGGGGGAACTTTGAGCTCTATCATCTCTCAAACCATAAGGGTTTGAGAGATGACACTGGGGGCAATAAGTTTCTTTTTAACAAAGCTACAATATGGGGATTAGTAATTTGCAAGTATTACTATCCCTTTAAGGAGCGATTTCATCCATAGATATAAAGCTGTATAGGGGTCTGTGCAAAAGGAGGCACAGACCTCTCCTACCACGCCGCTGGACCACCAGGGAGGTAGGAGATAGAGATTGAGATTGGGGGCAATGTGCAGATTGGTGATAATGTGGAGGCAATGTGGAGATTGGGGGCAACGCGGAGGCAATGTGGAGATTGGGGGCAACGCGGAGGCAATGTGGAGGTTGGGGGCAAAGCGGAGGCAATGTGGAGATGGCCAGTGGAGGTGTGTGTAGAGGGGTGGTGGAAATTTTTACTCCAGGGCCCGTGACTTCTAGTTACACCTCTGCTTTCTATAGTTTTGTTGTCCCATTTGTAAAGTCACTTGCGTTGCACAGCCAATCCAAATGCACGTGGGGTTTTCTGACCGTAGAGAAACAGCTTGTTGCCTGGCTCAACCTTTTGACATTAAAGGATTCTGTCGAGAGTAAATATCCTATTTACTAATCTTTCCTCAGTCATAAGACACCTCCTGCCACACCGCAAAATCTGTCATCTGGGCTTCTAGCTAGAAAAAAACACATTGAAGGCAGGAGGCAAGTCACACACATCAGGGAACCGATTGTTTTAGTAGTCAGGAGACTCACGTTCTGGAATACACAAAGGTCTCATTGAGACTGATGTTCTAAGTCATGTGACCACATATCCCTTTAAAGTGAAACTTTCATCTTAATTCAAGTTTTCATATTTGAAAGCTGCATGATAACTGCCTATGTGTCATGTTATCCAAAAGACCACAAAGATAAAAATTCACACTTTTTAGCAAAAGCTAATATACGCAAATTGTTGTACCTGTACGGTACAAGTGACGTTTCATATACTAATTAAGCTTTTCAGTGACATGTCATATGATAATTAAGGTTTCAATGATGTTTCATATGCTAATTAAGGTTTGTGCAGTTTCAGGAAATGGTCACTTTCACTTTTCCCAGAAATAAAAGTATAGATATCTCCTAAAATGAACATCTTCTGGACTTTTGGTTAACATGACATATAGGCAGTTTGTAATGCAGTTTTCAAATATGCAAACTTGAATTAAAGGGATAGTAGTACTTCAAAATTACTATCCCTTATATTGAAGCCCTTGTAAAACTGAATAAAATGCCACCAGCGGCATCTCTCAGACCTTTATTGTTTGTGAGATATCCACTTTTAAACTTCGCTCCCCCTGCCTCTCCGCTGACATCAGCGTTTTTGCTGAAGCAGGGAAATCTGGTCCCGGGACCGGCGGAGGCTCTTTAGCACAGCCGAGATCTCGTTATGGAAAACAAGATTCTTCACTAAAACAGTCTTCTACGTATTCTTGGTTACCAAGCACACGTAGAAGACCGTTTTAGTGAAGGATCTTTTCTTCTATAACAAGATCTGACTCTGCTGAAGAGCCTCCTCTTAATTCAACGAAGGGATTTCCCTTCTGCAGCAAAAACGATGACGTCAGGGGAGAGGCAGGGGGGAGCGAAGTTTTAAAGCCTCTATCTCGCAAACCATACAGGTTTGAGAGATGCCGCTGGTGGCACTTTAATCAGTTTTACAAGGGCTTCAATATAAGCAATACTAATTTTGAAGTATTACTATCCCTTTAAGGTGAAATTTCCACTTTAAATCAGGGACTCATATTATGCACATACACTGCAGGATTGCACTAATTCCTGTACAAATCTGCAGGCTGATGACTTCATAAACATTCCTGACTTAAAGGGATATGCGGTCACCTTTTTCCTAAGAACTTCAGCAAACCAACAACACTATTCAGAGGTTTTTTTTTGTTTGTGTGTTCCGTAGCGTTTGGTGCAGCAGGGTTTATCACCAAATCGTTCCACCTTTCTCTTTGTGTGTTTTAACCCTTTAAGTCCCAGACAAAGCAAACCACTCTGGCACTCAAAAGGTTAAGCACAGGTCGCTCAATCTCAAAGGCTGAACCACTGATTAATCATCTGTAATTATGCAGCGATATCTTGAAAAGCTGGACCAGTTGGTGTGTTCCTTAACGACCCATGACGTACATGTACGTCATGAGGTTGAGGTCCCTAAACGACCAAGGACGTATATGACCGTCATGGAATTCTGGGCTCCCTGTGCGGCTGCACGTCGTTCGGGGAGTCCGGAATCGGCAGAGCTTAAAAAAAAAAAAAAAAAAATGCCCTGTGGTCCTTAAGTGACCGCTGCATGCGTGCACGGCCGGTCCTTAAGGGGTTCTAGATCTGGGTCAGTTAATCTTTGGCCCTCCAGCTGTAGGGGACTAGAACTAACAAATAAAAGTCTTGTGGGTTCTGTTATAAAGATCTTGTGGTTCTGAGGGGTTGATAGTCACAAAACTCAGAAATAAGCCCCTGTGTACCTCTCAGAGACAGAATGGTGCGCAAGCCATTCCCTAACACTCAACAGGTTACAGTCTGTGAGGCAAGAGATCTGACCCGGTGCCAGGTTTCTGTGTGAACGTGGAACGATCAATTTATCATTCTGACATCCAACAATGAAACAGGACATTATAAGCACATTGTTACCCGCTGCCCTCCATTGTTTTCATATCTAGGGTTGTGTAAACGGAAGGTATTACAGAAAAATTCACAAAGGATGAAAATTAAGCTCATGAGATATAAAGAGTGGATAACAGCGATTTGTTTTATTAAATCAGGGTTGTTGGTCTGCGTTGCTGTTATAGTAGACTGAACAGACCTCACCTTTAACCCTCAGAGGACCAGTGAGGTGCCCAACACATTGTGTTGTAAATGCATTGGACACCTCTCTGACACCCAAAGGGTTAACTGCGAGCACATGAAGAATACATACTACAGGGCTGCATTGATTTCAGATCGGACCTGAAATAAAACTTATTAAAGCGGAACTACCACCTCCACTAAAGTCGCCCTGCAATACTTAGGCAGGTGGCGACTAGCTTTGTAATCATTATTTTACCTCTCAAAAGTTCCCATGAATAAAGTTATCCTTAACCCCTTAAGGACCAGGAAAATCTGAGGTCGTTTTTCCTTAAGGACCGGAGCAATTCTGACCTTTTTGACTATGTCTTTGTTCAACAGTGTTTTCCCTCTTAGGCTTTTATTCCACCCCCATAAATTATATACTGTTTTTAAGCACAAATAGGGCTTTCTTTTGATACCCCACTTATATAGATAACCCACCATTTACTTTATTAAAATTTAAAAAAAAAGTAAAAAAAAAAGTAAAAAAAACACCATTTTTGATTTTTCTCTTGGGATCAATTGGCCACAAAGGGTTACATTTTTATGGAGATTGTATGAAAAGTATGACCGGTCAGTCATACCTACAAAATGCGAAATTTAAAGTGGCCACTGTCCCCCTGGGTGAAAATCCCCATGTCCCTTTTTCTCTATTTTGACACTTTTTTATACCTGGCATTTGGTGGTGTGTATAAGTGTATTACATGGCTCCACAACAATCACACTTCCAATATTGTTTAATTATATGGTTTTTTTTTAAATAAAATTTTTTTTTTTGTAAAAAAAAAAAAAAAAAAAAAAAGCGTGTTGTTTTTTTTTTTTTATTAAAAAAAAAAAAAAGTGTATAATTGCAGGTCAAAAATTGACCTGCATTTAGCCAGCCTCCTGCACCAGCAGTGAAGGGGTTAATACCCCCAGCTGCTGTAATTTTTTTTTTTACCACTAGGTGTCTCCCGTCTACTTCTATCTCCCTTACTTTGAGAGCAAGGGAGACAGAGGCAGACGAGACAGGCACAGACAGCATGCTTTGCATGCTGCCTCTCTGTCACTATGCCGGTACATGTGATCGCTGCTAAGGCGATCACATGAACCGGCACAAGCAAGAAGGACTGAGACTGAATGCCCTGGTCTCGGAGCGCTCAGTCTCAGCCTGGAATTAATGATAGCAGCGTGCACGCTGCTATCATTTAAGCCAAGACGGTCCTGGACCGTCATGGGTTGTTAAGGGTATAACAACCCATGACGGTGCAGGACCCTCATGGGTCCTTAAGGGGTTAAATTTCCGAGACTGACGGCCAGGTTACTGCAGCCTGTGTGCCTGTGCCGTCAGTCTCTTCTGGAGCCGTCCGGGCCAGTGCAATGCCTGTGAAGGGTGAAGAGGACTGACAGTGCAGGAGCGCATTCAAGATGTCCGTGGTGATGCCTGGATTCCGGTCTCGGAAGCTTAAGGATAACTTTATTTGTGGGCACTTTTAAGAGGTAAATAAATGATTACAAAGCTAGTCGCCACCTGCATAAGTATTGCAGGGAAACTTTAGTGGAGGTGGTAGTTCCGCTTTAACGTTTATTAACTATTAAACTATTAACCCCTTAATGACCAGAGTTCCAGTGAAGTCACCTTCTCTTAAGGACCCCTTTGATCATTGTCGGTGCTCCGGCACATGTGACTGGTGACATGTATCGGCATGCCAAACGGCGGTCAATTTCACACCTTGTTTGTGCTTACAGCTCTCCTGCAGGAGGTCTTTAGGAGATATTAGGGTCCATACTTCCCAAGTGTCCCTCTTTAGGAGATATTAGGGGTCCATACTTCCCAAGTGTCCCTCTTTAGGAGATATTAGGGTCCATACCTCCCAAATGTCCCTCTTTAGGAGATATTAGGGGTCTGTACCTCCCAAGTGTCCCTCTTTAGGAGATATTAGGGGTCTGTACCTCCCAAGTGTCCCTCTTTAGGAGATATTAGAGGTCTGTACCTCCCAAGTGTCCCTTTTTAGGAGATATTAGAGGTCTGTACCTCCCAAGTGTCCCTCTTTAGGAGATATTAGGGGTCTGTTCCTCCCAAGTGTCCCTCTTTAGGAGACATTATGGGTCCGTACCTCCAAAGTGTCCCTCTTTAGGAGATATAAGGGTCTGTACCTCCCAAGTGTACCTCTTTAGAAGGCATTAGGGTCCATACCTCCCAAGCGTTCCTCTATAGGAGATAATAGGGTCCATACATTCCAATTACCCCTTTTTAAGATATATTAGGCATACATTTATATTAAAGGGATAGTAATGTTTCATAATAAAAGCAGCTCTAATTAATCATCATAGTATTTGCACTTTGGAGAATGTTATTTCAATTCTGTCAGAGTTGTAGTTCTAGAGTAATTCAATGACAAAGTATCCCCCTCCCGCCCCTTTTACTGATGTAACACTGCTCAGCCAAAGCAGAAGGGAGGTGCCCAGGTAGACTGCAGAGAGGGACAATCTTCAGTTAAGAGAAGGGAAAAACCTGTAAAACTTGTCAAGGGGGGAAGGGCTTTCATTGTTTTCATACGAAGAAGATTGTCCCCTGCTGTTACCTGTCTGGTCTATGGACTGGATTCCACATCTGAGAAGAGATGGCTTACACTAGGTAAAAGGGGCAGGAGGGGAAACTTTGCTTGTGAATATCTCTCAAACCATAAAGGTTTGAGAGATAAGACTTATATCATTCTTCATGTGTTTTTAATGCCTACAAAATAAAATAAAGATAAAACGAAGTATTACTATCCCTTTAAATTCCGCTCCATGACAATTACATGTACATTGGACAATGGCTGTGTAATAAACCTACACACAGCTATACCAGCATGCAGAGAAATTCTTACCGTCTCAGTTCAGTTTAATATAGATGCAGTCACTTTTCAATCCAGGAACAAAAATCTCCAAACTGCAAGCTTGATCTTCATTCAAGATATTTTAATAATGAATTAAAAACAATTAAAATATACAACTGAGTACTGCTACATGTTACGCAGCTACACGCTGCTTCCTCAGGCTTTTGTTTTGTTACCACAAAAATGTGAGTGTAATTGTAATTTTAAAGCGGAACTATCATGGTAAACCAAGGGAAGCTAGGCCATTAGATATCCTCACTGTGATCATGGGAACATATGTAGTGTTGAGCGAGCGTGCTCGGCCGATGCTCGGATCGGCTAGAGCATCGCTCTGCTCGGCACATGGCGTAATCGTCGAGTACCGCCATGTGCTCGCCCGCCATGTTCGGGTGGCGGGGATCTGTGCCGGAGGAGGCACAGATCAGAAGACGCTCCGCTGGACCACCAGGGACTGGAGGTACGGGGGCATTGCGGAGATGAAGGGGGCATTGCGGAGATGAAGGGGGACATTGTGGAAGAGGGGCATAGCGGAGATGAAGGGGGACATTGTGGAAGAGGGGCATAGCGGAGATGAAGGGGGACATTGTGGAAGAGGGGCATAGCGGAGATGAAGGGGGACATTGTGGAAGAGGGGCATAGAGGAGATGAAGGGGGACATTGCGGAGATGAAGGGGAACATTGCGGAGATGAAGGGGGGCATTGACCAGACACCCTCCCCTCATCAGAGCAGGGGGTGCCTGGTGTAATGCTCGTGTCGCCCCATTGTCGGCCGAGCACTCGAGCCTCAGGGGGTGCTCGGTCAGAGCACCCGAGCACCCGAGCATCGGGGTGCTCGCTCAACACTAAACATATGTTAAACGTTATTGAAGTTTATGTATTTTGTTGAAATGCACCTTTTGTGGGAGCGTAACGATGATTGAGAGCGCGGCCATCTTGGTGAAGATGTGGGACTACACATGCGGCACCTCTGCTTATGTGTCAATCATCAAGGAAGAGGCCGCCCATACTCCCACTAAAGTTTTTTTCCTGACGTGCAAGAGAGTAATTATTTATGGTTGAGCAACATGTCACATTGCAATTATCACTGAGTGCCAAAGGGTTACTGAACGCACTGTAAACCACTCAGGTCACCCAATCGGATCAGCATTGCATACATGCGATCGCACTATACCAACAGGAACTGGACGCGCATTAGGCTTGGCGCGGGCCAGGTGACATTATATAGCAGGCATTGACGTAGGTTTCGGGGCTGGACAGACGATTCACTGACAAGCCCTGTGGGAGTGTCTTCTGCACCATATGGTGCACGGCGCTACAGGGCTAACAGATTGTTACGTCATCAGGTACAGCATTCATGTTTCTTTTTGTCAATTTATACGAACTTTTAAGAGAAAAGACACACAGAAATATACACAGGGGATATAAAGGAAGGGATGAAGCCATTAACACACAGAGCTGAAAGTTCCCCTTTAACTTCATTGTGTATATATGGTGGGATAGGGCACTATTGGTGCCCCATTTTCTTTGTCTCTTTTCTGCATGTACTTGACTCCGTGGGTGGAGTCCATTGGGGTGAGCAGCCAGCAGACTGGAGGAGACTTATCATATATATAGTTTTTAATTGTTTGTAAAAAACTGAGAGCGGCTTATTTATTTCTCATAAGACAAAGTAAATCGGAACTTCCTTTCATCACACTAGTGGTTTTACTGTGGTTTTGCTGTACATATTGATTACCATAGAGTCTTGTGACTCGAGTGACTCATAACTGTCTAAGACTCTCAAGTCTGTGGTAAATTACCATAGAGTCTCTTAGACAGTAATATGACGACGAGTCATAAGACTCTATGGTAATCAATGTGTACAGTAAACACAGTAAAACCACTAGTGTGAGTGACAAAGAGTGGAAGTTCTGATTTACTTCAGGGGCAGGATTTTTGGCCAGAGAGAGAGGACACCGCTAGTAAGAGACGGAGCAAAACGCGTTCTCGCTGCTTACAGCTTACTACGATTGGACTCGAAGTGACGGAGTCCCATTGTCCGTCTGTCCCACACCCTGTCCCTTTTTTGTCGCAAGGAAATATGGTCAGCCTGTATTTCATATTAAAGTCAAATCACTCATAGGCATTGGAAAGGGATTGGCCACCAAGACAATATTTATGACTCAGACCCATTGTGCTTTCTACTCCAGGGACTTATTTGTAAAACTTGCGAGTGCCTAATGCTCTACTTCTGATGTAGAACGTATGAGGGCTTAATGCTCTACTTGTGATGTAAGAAGTGTAATGTAAATGCCTAATGCTATACTTGTGATGCAGAACATAGGTGTGCACAGTGCTCTACTTGTGATGTAGAAAGTACTTTCTTGTGATATAGAATGTTGGAGTGCCTAATGCTGTATTTGTGATGTAGAACATAGGAGTGAGTAATGTTGTATTTGTTATATAGACTGTAGGAGTGAGTAATGTTCTACCTGTGATATAGAAGACAGGAGTGCATAATGCTGTATTTGTTATATAGACTGTAGGAGTGAGTAATGTTCTACCTGTGATATAGAACACAGTAGTGTGTAATGCTGTATTTGTTATGTAGACTGTAGGAAAGAGTAATGTTCTACCTGTGATATAGAACACAGGAGTGCGTAATGGTGTATTTGTTATATACACTGTAGGAGTGAGTAACATTCTACCTGTGATATAGAACACAGGCGTGCGTAATGATGCATTTGTTATATAGACCGTAGGAGTGAGTAATGTTCTACCTGTGATATAGAAGACAGGAGTGCGTAATGCTATATTTGTTATATAGACTGTAGGAGTGAGTAATGTTCTACCTGTGATATAGAAGACAGGAGTGCGCAATGCTGTACTTGTTATATAGACTGTAGGAGTGAGTAATGTTCTACCTGTGATATAGAAGAGAGGAGTGTGTAATGCTGTACTTGTTATATAGACTGTAGGAGTGAGTAATGTTCTACCTGTGATATAGAAGAGAGGAGTGCGTAATGCTGTATTTGTTATATAGACTGTAGGAGTGAGTAATGTTCTACCTGTGATATAGAAGAGAGGAGTGTGTAATGCTGTATTTGTTATATAGACTGTAGGAGTGAGTAATGTTCTACCTGTGATATAGAACACATGAGTACGTAATGCTGTATTTGTTATATAGACTGTAGGAGTGAGTAATGTTCTACTTGTGATATAGAAGACAGGAGTGCGTAATGCTGTATTTGTTATATAGACTGTAGGAGTGAGTAATGTTCTACTTGTGATATAGAAGAGAGGAGTGCGTAATGATGTATTTGTTATATAGACTGTAGGAGTGAGTAACATTCTACCTGTGATATAGAAGACAGGAGTGCGTAATGCTGTACTTGTTATATAGACTGTAGGAGTGAGTAATGTTCTACCTGTGATATAGAAGAGAGGAGTGCATAATGTTGTATTTGTTATATAGACTGTAGGAGTGAGTAATGTTCTACCTGTCATATAGAACACAGGAGTACGTAATGCTGTATTTGTTATATAGACTGTAGGAGTGAGTAATGTTCTACTTGTGATATAGAAGAGAGGAGTGCGTAATGCTGTATTTGTTATATAGACTGTAGGAGTGAGTAACATTCTACCTGTGATATAGAAGACAGGAGTGTGTAATGCTGTATTTGTTATATAGACTGTAGGAGTGAGTAATGTTCTACCTGTGATATAGAACACAGTAGTGTGTAATGCTGTATTTGTTATATAGACTGTAGGAGTGAGTAATGTTCTACCTGTGATATAGAAGACAGGAGTGCGTAATGCTGTATTTGTTATATAGACTGTAGGAGTGAGTAATGTTCTACCTGTGATATAGAACACAGGAGTGCGTAATGATGTATTTGTTATATAGACTGTAGGAGTAAGTAATGTTCTACCTGTGATATAGAACACAGGAGTGCGTAATGCTTTATTTGTTATATAGACTGTAGGAGTGAGTAATGTTCTACCTGTGATATAGAACACAGGAGTGCGTAATGCTGTACTTGTTATATAGACTGTAGGAGTGAGTAATGTTCTACCTGTGATATAGAACACAGCAGTGCGTAATGCTGTATTTGTTATATAGACTGTAGGAGTGAGTAATGTTCTACCTGTGATATAGAACACAGTAGTGTGTAATGCTGTATTTGTTATGTAGACTGTAGGAAAGAGTAATGTTCTACCTGTGATATAGAAGAGAGGAGTGTGTAATGCTGTATTTGTTATATAGACTGTAGGAGTGAGTAACATTCTACCTGTGATATAGAAGACAGGAGTGCGTAATGCTGTATTTGTTATATAGACTGTAGGAGTGAGTAATGTTCTACCTGTGATATAGAACACAGGCGTGCGTAATGATGCATTTGTTATATAGACTGTAGGAGTGAGTAATGTTCTACCTGTGATATAGAAGACAGGAGTGTGTAATGCTGTACTTGTTATATAGACTGTAGGAGTGAGTAATGTTCTACCTGTGATATAGAAGACAGGAGTGTGTAATGAGGTATTTGTTATATAGACTGTAGGAGTGAGTAATGTTCTACCTGTGATATAGAAGACAGGAGTGTGTAATGCTGTACTTGTTATATAGACTGTAGGAGTGAGTAATGTTCTACCTGTGATATAGAAGAGAGGAGTGTGTAATGCTGTATTTGTTATATACACTGTAGGAGTGAGTAATGTTCTACCTGTGATATAGAAGAGAGGAGTGCGTAATGCTGTATTTGTTATATAGACTGTAGGAGTGAGTAATGTTCTACCTGTGATATAGAAGAGAGGAGTGTGTAATGCTGTATTTGTTATATAAACTGTAGGAGTGAGTAATGTTCTACCTGTCATATAGAACACAGGAGTACGTAATGCTGTATTTGTTATATAGACTGTAGGAGTGAGTAATGTTCTACTTGTGATATAGAAGAGAGGAGTGCGTAATGCTGTATTTGTTATATAGACTGTAGGAGTGAGTAATGTTCTACCTGTGATATAGAAGAGAGGAGTGTGTAATGCTGTACTTGTTATATAGACTGTAGGAGTGAGTAATGTTCTACCTGTGATATAGAAGACAGGAGTGCGTAATGCTGTACTTGTTATATAGACTGTAGGAGTGAGTAATGTTCTACCTGTGATATAGAACACAGGAGTGTGTAATGATGTATTTGTTATATAGACTGTAGGAGTGAGTAATGTTCTACTTGTGATATAGAAGAGAGGAGTGTGTAATGCTGTATTTGTTATATAGACTGTAGGAGTGAGTAATGTTCTACCTGTCATATAGAACACAGGAGTACGTAATGCTGTATTTGTTATATAGACTGTAGGAGTGAGTAATGTTCTACCTGTGATATAGAAGAGAGGAGTGTGTAATGCTGTATTTGTTATATAGACTGTAGGAGTGAGTAATGTTCTACCTGTCATATAGAACACAGGAGTACGTAATGCTGTATTTGTTATATAGACTGTAGGAGTGAGTAATGTTCTACCTGTGATATAGAAGAGAGGAGTGTGTAATGCTGTATTTGTTATATAGACTGTAGGAGTGAGTAATGTTCTACCTGTCATATAGAACACAGGAGTACGTAATGCTGTATTTGTTATATAGACTGTAGGAGTGAGTAATGTTCTACCTGTGATATAGAAGAGAGGAGTGCGTAATGCTGTATTTGTTATATAGACTGTAGGAGTGAGTAACATTCTACCTGTGATATAGAAGACAGGAGTGCGTAATGCTGTATTTGTTATATAGACTGTAGGAGTGAGTAATGTTCTACCTGTGATATAGAACACAGGAGTGCGTAATGCTGTACTTGTTATATAGACTGTAGGAGTGAGTAATGTTCTACCTGTGATATAGAACACAGGAGTGCATAATGCTGTACTTGCTATATAGACTGTAGGAGTGAGTAATGTTCTACCTGTGATATAGAACACAGCAGTGCGTAATGCTGTATTTGTTATATAGACTGTAGGAGTGAGTAATGTTCTACCCGTGATATAGAACACAGGAGTGCGTAATGCTGTATTTGTTATATAGACTGTAGGAGTGAGTAATGTTCTACCTGTGATATAGAACACAGGTGTGCATAATGCTGTAATTGTTATATAGACTGTAGGAGTGAGTAATGTTCTACCTGTGATAAAGGAAGTGTAAATGCTGAATACTCTAAGGTGCTGTAGAGTATCAATGAAAAAAATGGCCCACAAGCTATAAATAAAAGTAATAAAAATTAGCCTGCATGTATAAAACTCATACAACAGCAGTGTTTATACATATCGTCTAGTACACGCAGACAAGAACCCATTATTGCATTTGCCTTAGACAATTTTTTAATACATTTCCCCCCAATGCACATAACACACTCATCTCTTTCCTAGTAAAAATTCCAGTTTTATAGCAACCCACGCAGTAATCCAGACAGGTCCTGTGCACACCTGTATGGTATGTACAGCTTCCCTGTGGATCGGTGCCCAACAGGATCCTGGCACAGTACATGTAAGATTAAACAGGATGCTTCAGTGAGAGCGCCAATTGGCCAAAAAAGCAAAAGCATTAAACATTTCATAGAAGACTTATATAAGGAAATCAATTCACTTTGCAAAAAAGAGCAATTAAACCAAAATTCATTAGCACATCTGTTACTGGGAATAAGCGAAACATCTCCCGCAATTATCAATCTGTTTAACCCTTTGAGTGCCAGAGGGTGGTCGGTAAAGACATTTTTTGTCCTATCTAGTCGGTTTTATAAAACTTGAGGACGAAGCAACGTTACATGTAAAGAACTGTTTCAGCATGCAGAATGGTTCTGTGTATACTTAACCCTTTGAGTGCCATAGGGGTACTCAGCGAATTGCTTTGCAATGCATTGTGTACCCCTCTTGCACTCAGAGGGTTAATATACATAACGCTCTTTGTGTAACTAAATGGCCAATATGGGCTGCATGCTCAAAGCGGGAGCAAAGTAAGTAGGAGTATATGGATGTTTTGTGGCATCCATTCCTCTGTACCCATCCATTCCTCTGTACCCATCCATTCCTCTGTACCCATCCATTCCTCTGTACCCATCCATTCCCGGGATGTGGACAGAGACAGCAGGCTGAGTACATTTATTAACCTATATCTATGGGACGTGCACCTCCACATGTATTAATATTATAAGTTTGGATTTTCTATTATAACAGTGTGTACCATTGCCTTTTTCTATCTATCTATCTATCTATCTATCTATCTATCTATCTATATCTATCTATCTATCTATCTAATCTATCTCATATCTATCTATCTATCTATCTATCTATCTATCTATCTATTATCTATCTATCTATCTAATCTATCTCATATCTATCTATCTATCTATCTATCTATCTATCTATCTATCTATCTATTATCTATCTATCTATCTATCTATCTAATCTATCTCATATCTATCTATCTATCTATCTATCTATCTATCTATCTATCTAATCTATCTATATCTATCTATCTATCTATCTATCTAATCTATCTCATATCTATCTATCTATCTATCTATCTCATATCTATCTATCTATCTATCTATCTATCTATCTCATATCTATCTATCTATCTATCTATCTATCTATCTATCTATCTCATATCTATCTATCTATCTATCTATCTATCTATCTATCTATCTATCTATCATATCTATCTATCTATCTATCTATCTATCTATCTATCTATCTATCTCATATCTATCAATATATCATAAGTATCTATCTATCTATCTATCTATCTATCTATCTATCTATCTATCTATTATCTATCTATCTATCTATCTATTATCTATCTATCTATATCTATCCATCTATCTATCTATCTATCTATCTATCTATCTATCTATCTATCTATCTATCTCATATCTATCTATCTATCTATCTATCTATCTATCTATCTCATATCTATCTATCTATCTATCTATCTATCATGTGTCTATCTATCTATCTATCTATCTATCTATCTATCTATCTATCTCATATCTATCTATCTATCTATCTATCTATCTATCTATCTATCTATCTCATATCTATCTATCTATCTATCTATCTATCTATCTATCTATCTATCTATTTATAAAGCGGGCAGAGAACATAAGTGCAGAACTCTTTCTTTTCCTTACCCCTGTTATGGTGGGGGGCATTAAAGGAGCAGTACAATTTTATTTCAGCTATAAAAACACAATATATGTTAAATAGCTTTTTCTGTTGGCTAAAACTAGATAGGTCCACTGCTGGCAGATACTCCTTTCCAAAGTTATTATAGCTCAAACTACTGTGGTTTTCTTATACTTCATTACTTTTATACTCATTACATTGCTTCACAATATATCGGAGACTGTGTTAGCGATCAGATGGCTACAATTTCTATTTAAACCAATGGTGTACAGTTGGTTTGTTCCAGCAGCTGCACTGTTTAACCCTTTGAGTGCCAGATGGATATGCAACGCATTGCAAAGCAATGCGTTGCGTACCCCTCTGGCACTCAAAGGGTTAAAGGGACAGTAACACGTAATATTGAAAAAAATACAAATATCGGAGTTTATCTTGATCAGTAAAACAATGTAATTCCTACTGCTGAGAACTGTTTTAGTCAGAAGTCATTGCAACTCAAACTTGCATTTTCTGGGTGCATTGCTGCCATGGCCTAAAATGTTACAGTGGTGCTGTTGCTAGATTATGGACAGTTCTGGTCAATTGACCATATGCTTCCACTGGATTATGTAACAACAGCACCAGTGTACAATTTCAAGCCATGGAGGTATTGCAATGAAAAATGGAAGTTTGAGCTGTAATAACATTAGAATAACACATCTCTCAGTGAGAGTATCCTTGTTTGACCCAACAGGATAAACTCTGCAATATATATATTTTTTCAGTAGTAAGAGTTGCTAATCCTTTAAACCTATTGAATAAGGGCTTGTGGGCAGCAATATGTAATGGTGAGTAATAAAGTTATTGTTGTGACTGTGGAATAATAAAGAGCAAATGACCATAGCTCGTGATTGGAATTCAGGTAGTAGTCTGTTCCTCTATTGCATTGCTCCAAATCAGGGGAGGACTGGCAACTTGTGGCCCAGGGTGCAAATACAATCAAGTGGCCCATTTCTACTATTGTTCGAGCCCACTGTTCCAGCTCACCCCCCTTTTCTTAGTTTTAAAATTGGAATTAATATTTCAAAGTAAGATGAGTGATACTACAGAGCCTATAGTTGAAATGTGGCTACACTATTGATACTACAGAGCTTATAACGTAAGTAAAGAACATTAGTGATATTATAGAGCTTACAAGGCAAATGGGTTATGTTACAATGTAGCTCCATTTGGATTGTAGCTCTGTGATGTTACTGTTGAAGCTTCATTTACAGCAGCAAGTGGGAGACTGAGGCAGTGGCCCACCAGCCCAAACATGTGACCAGCCCAGGGGGCAATTACCCCCCTACCCCCAAGCCAGCCCTCCCCTGCTCCAAATCCTCAAGTCAGTCTTAATCTTCTGTCTCAACCTTTTGAGTCTGTCATTCAAAGGGTTAACATCTCTAAAGATTGTGCAATTCAATAGTATATTTCAAGCCACGACGATAAAAAGAGAGCAATTTCATGCTTTCTAAAAACCCCATGTCCCCTTTTACCATCTGCCAGATTTTTTTAATCACACGCGTGCATAATTCATGCGCTGTTCAATAATATCGAGCCATTCATTGTTCATGGTTTTTCCACTCTTTTTTGCAATTGCTCAACTTAATTAATCTCCCTGTATGGTCCTAATTCAACAAGTTAAAGGGATAGTAATACTTTGTTTTATCTTTATTTTATTTTGTAGGCATTAAAAAAAACATGAAGAACGATATAAGTCTTATCTCTCAAACCTTTATGGTTTGAGAGATATTCACAAGCAAAGTTTTCCCTCCCACCCCTTTTACCTAGTGTAAGCCATCTCTTCTCAGATGTGGAATGCAGTACATAGACCAGACAGATAACAGCAGGGGACAATCTTCTTCCTATGAGAACAATGAAAGCCCTGCCCCCCTTGACAAGATTTTCAGGTTTTTCCCTTATCTTAATTGAAGATTGTCCCTCTCTGCAATCTACCTGGGCACCTCCCTTCTGATCTGGCTGAGCAGTGTTACATCAGTAAAAGGGGCGGGAGGGGGATACTTTGTCATTGAATTACTCTTGAACTGCAAGTCTGACAGAATTGAAATAACACTCTCCAAAGTCCAAATACTATGATGATTAATTAGAGCCGCTTTTATTATGAAACATTACTATTTCTTTAAAGAGATGTAATTCCGGAACAAACCAATGCACTGAAAGGTTGAAATTAACCTTCCACCAGCTCTTATTTATTGAAATGGGGCTCTTAACTCTTTGAATTCTTGTTCAGGTTATGGAGGAGGTGTAATCACTAATTACAGTGGAGTGTGCGCTGCCGTATGGATTAACCCTTTGAGTGCCAGAGGGGTACGGAATGCATTGCAGAGCAATGCATTCCGTACCCCTCTGGCACTCAAAGGGTTAAAGAGATAATATGCTCTGGAGCAGGACTGGGCAATTTGACTCCCTCTAGCTGTTGAGATCTATAGTTCCCATGATTAAGAATTGTTATCCTTTGGAATGATAGGAATTGCACACATTGCAACATTTCAAACAGCCAATGAGGGACACCTCTGTTTTAGGGGGCATTGTTGGGGGTGTGACTAGTGATCTGGGCATTACCGAAAATGTTTAGGTTATTTCATGATCTACTGACACTTCTTTGTGTAACTGAATAAATGATTTAGAACAGGACCATATTATTTTATTTACACAGACTAATTTATATACACAAATACAATAGTTTAAACTAACGTGAATTTTATTGCTATGGAGCAATATGATACACTTCTATACACACCACACAGTCTAATCTCAGAAGCATACGGACACCGGGGTGGGAAAGAGGGACAGAGGGATTTGAGTCTCAAAGAGGGACTGTCCCTACTAAAGAGGGACACTTGGGAGGTATGGAATTGTAATCCACAACAGCGGGACGACCTCAACGTATCCTCCAGTGGTACTTTTTTAGCAAGTATGGTACTTTTTTGTGCTCTTATGCCTTATAAAATGGCAAGGACATTTTGTACCTTTTATCAGGACATAAGGAAAACGGGTTTCTGCTGGGTTCATTCTGCAAGTAACAAAGAGAAACTCAGGCACAGGAGTGAGTGATCACCTACATAGAATGTAACGAGTATTAACTTACAGTACAGAAAAATATCAAGTGATGTAAAGAAAATCTCATTATTATATGTAGATAAAGGTTGTTACTGTGTTAGCTATCGATACAGAAGGCAACTAGTAAATTGATCCCTTTTTTGGTTTACTATATAGCATTAGAGTGCAAGCTTTGAAGACCATTTAGGTCTCTTCATTATGCATGTTAACATGCCTCACAAAGAGACCTATGTGATCTTAAAAGCTTGCACTCTAAGGCTATCCACTTAGCCAGTAAAGGTATTACTAGTCTAATAGGGTGTGAAGTCTCTGACTATTCCATGCACAGCGCGGCTGTGTATTGCGTCTGGCCCATAACAGATTAGTATACACAGAGAATGCACTTTTTAGCAGTTATATGGGGGCAACGGCTGTGAGTGGACTTTTATGAATTTGAGAAATGTTGAAGAGTAGGCCTCAAGTTGCCAGTTACTGCGCAAATGTATGCCCCAAAGTGCAAGTACACGAGATGGGAGCCAAAGTCACAGTGCAGAAAAGCAGATTAAATGGTGGATTTGTGCATCCCCCCATTATGTTATAGGACAAATGCATGTAGCAAAAAAAAATGGGACATTACCTGTCTTTAACTTAGACACATCTCTTCATATCTAGAAACTTGCGTTGTTGGTATAAATTGCTGTTTTACGGATTTGCTATGTTATTGATTTGGGATGTTATTGAATTGTGATGCTCTTTCCCTTGCAGATGTTTGGCTGTGGTTCCGTGGCTCAGGTAGTTCTCAGTAAAGGATCCCACGGACAATTCTTGACGGTTAATCTGGCCTTCGGTTTTGCCGTTACTCTGGGCATTCTGATTGCTGGCCAGGTGTCAGGTGAGTAGATCTGTGCAACTTCTGAGTTGTCAAAATTACTGTGGATGTGTTTTATATATATATATATATATATATATATATATATATATATATACAGGGCTCAAAATTTCCACTTGCCACTAGCCAATGGCGAGTGAAAATTCAGCCCTGGTTGGTATGTTATGGCTTGCAGCGGCGAGTAACTTTTCAGGTCTGGCTAGTAGCATAGGACTTCACATTTTAAGCCCTGATATATATATATATATATATATCACATGAAGGGATGCACTCACTGTTTATGATTAAAAGTTGTTGCCTGGGTGCTCTTCTGATATCATCGGAGCATAATAGCAAACGGGTGGGTTGAAAAGCACACACAGGAGTCTTCTTATTCAGTGAATAGGTGGTTTATTCAGATCGACGTTTCGGCCTGCACTGAGGCCTTCCATCTTGAGGAAGGCCTCAGTGCAGGCCGAAACGTCGATCTGAATAAACCACCTATTCACTGAATAAGAAGACTCCTGTGTGTGCTTTTCAACCCACCCGTTTGCTATATATATATATATATATATATATATATATATATATATATATATATTTCCGATATATAGAAAACACTCACAGGTCTTTCTTCAAGTGAACAAGTGTAAAGACCTGTGAGTGTTTTCTATATATCGGAAATATATCATACATTAAGTGGAGGAGAACACCCGGGCGCATGTGGATTAAACAGTGAGTGCTCATCATGGGACATTTCTATATATATATATATATATATATATACAGGGCTTATAATTTTAAGTCCTTTGCTACTAGCCAGACCTGAAAAGTAGGGCTGAATATCTACTCGCCAGGGCTAAATTTTGACTCGCCATTGGCTAGTGGCGAGTGGAAATTTTGAGCCCTGATATAAATATGTATATATATATATATATATATATATATATATATCCAGTTGGGTTCTAGACATGTTTCCAACGCGTTTCACTGCAATGTTATTGAAAACGTTGTGGTATCCACCCATGTGTTAAGCATACCATTATAAAAACATTAATTGTAAAAAACAAGTTATCCTGTAACATAAAGTCCTAGAATTCGTCGCTCACTGTGTGCGTAACCGCACATGTGCAGTGGGGACTCGCAGAACAGGCTGATCCGGAGCGGGGAGCTCTGGAAGGCTGACAGCCTGTCTGTGCTCCCAGCTCCGGGGCAGCAGAGGAGACGGCTGGGTGACAAACTGTCACCCAGTGCCTCCGCTGCTGCCCCGGAGCCAGAAGCACAGACAGGCTGTGAGCCATCCGGAGCTCCCGGCTCCGGATCAGCCCGTGTATACTGGCTTTGTAACTAGTTATTATATAAAAAGTAACATTCAGGGAAAACAGCAAAAACATGTCTGCTAGCGTACAGACCCCTCTTTTGGTCCCTTTTCTTTGTATTTTAATTTCTCAAATACAATAAGTTACTATTTTTGTACAATCATTTTTGACCTATCCTCTTCACATATTCCAAATCTGATACACGAGGAAACCCAATTTACATCACAGACAGATTAATAAGTGAATGATAAATACAAAAAACATATTTTTGTAAGTTTAAAGGTTATGTAGAAAGTAAGAGGTTAGTAATTAAGGAACAAACCAACTTTGGATACTATAGGGTATCCGATGGATTACATATCAGCAGGCATCTGCTTTATCTGGAGATGCGTTGCAGATTTCTCTAGAATTTAAGGGTTTGAATGCCCAATTTAAAGCGGAACTATCACCCTATATAAATTCCCCCCACAATAATTAGGCATATGGTGATTAGCTTCTTAACAGAGCTATTATCGGGCGCAAGTACCACGATCTGAAAGAATCCTTCTTTTTCTGAGATCAGTGGACAGGCTTGCACACAGACATCTTGACTTAGAAACATCTGCACACCTGCGCTGTCCTTTCCAGTCTCCTCTAGGGGGCGTTGCATGGTACCTTAAGGTACCAGAAAGGACTGGCAGTGCAGGAGCACAGACGGCTCTAAAGGAAGAACCCTGGCCGTCGGTCTCAGAAAAAAGGAGGATTACTTCAGAACTTGGTACATGTGCCCGAGAATAGCGCTCTTAAGAACCTGTTTGCAATATGCCTAATTATTGGGGGGGGGGGGGCTTAATATAGAGTGATAGTTCCACTTTAAAGCGGAACTACCACCGACACAATCTTTAGCTTCACTAAGTTCCCATCTGGCGACTAGGTGTTTAGTAGCGCTAATCGCCAGAATAATTACCCTGTTTAATAGATTCCTCCTCTCTTCCATGGGTGACAGGCAGGACGGAGAGCGGACATCTTGCCATTGTGACGTCCGCGTGCCTGCACTGTCAGTCCCAGCCGGGTATAGGAGGTGTTGCTAGGAGCCGTTTGGCTCCGGCTGGGACTGACAGTGCAGGTGGGCGGACGTCACAATGGCAAGATGTCCGCTCTCCGTCCTGCCTGTCACCCATGGAAGAGAGGAGGAATCTATTAAATAGGGTAATTATTCTGGCGATTAGCGCTACTAAACACCTAGTCGCCAGATGGGGACTTAGTGAAGATGAAGATTGTGTGGGGTGGTAGTTCCCCTTTAATTTTGCCATTATGGTAAAACTGGTTTGCAACAATTTTTGTATATGTTCTTTAGCAAATAAACCCCATTCCCTAATTTTGCAAAGTGTAACACTGACCATACAATAACAAGTGCATATTTACAGGTGGACACCTGAATCCAGCAGTCACCTTTGCTTTGTGCCTCACTGCAAAAGAGCCCTGGATTAAATTCCCCATCTACACCATTGCGCAAACGCTGGGAGCTTTCCTCGGAGCTGGCATTGTCTACGGCTTGTATTTTGGTAGGTGAATCGAAGACTGGCATACCATCTAGCAGGCAGTTTGTGATAGCATCATTCATATTATTCTATATCATTTGCATTAAAGGAGCAGTAAACTTTTTTTTTATGAAAACACATATTTTATAGAGCTTTTCCTGTTGAATAAAACAAGGTCACTCCCACTGCTGTCAGATGTTTTATTCAAAAATTATAGCAGTTTAAATAATCAGGAAGTGAATTTACTGTGTTTACTTCCTGATAGTTCTGACAGGAAGTGAATTTACTGTGTTTACTTCCTGATAGTTCTAACTGACAGGAAGTGGATTTACTGTGTTTACTTCCTGATAGTTCTAACTGACAGGAAGTGACAGGCAATTTCTGTCACATTCTATGGAGAACTGTATGTCTCTGACTTTCCTCTCCATTAGAATCTAACACTAAATTTAATTAGAATTTGACCACTAGAGGGCACTGCTAATGTAAATAAACATGGGTTTAAACTGTAATAACTCTGGAAATATAAATCTCTCGGCAGTGGGAGTACCCTTATTTTACTCAATAGGAAAATCCCTACAATATATATTTTTTCATAAAAAAAAGTTTACTGCTCCTTTAAAGGAGAAGTAACATGTGTTGTTAATGATATCTTACCACTTACCTAAGAGGAGATCTTCTCACACTGTACAAGTATAGGAGAGGTCAATACGAGGATCTCTCTGGTGAGCTTTTCATTTCAAGGCATTCCATTCATGTACAAGCACAGGAGTAAAATTAATAGGGGCCATCAGTATTTTCTGGCCATAATGAGGTACGACGGGGGTTGTTATAAGATGGAGACACATTCATGGCGATATGAGTCCATGGATCCTGTTTAGCAAGATTTAATGCCGGCGTGGATTTGTGACAAGTATCTGACATATTTGGTGAGAATTGCATTGAATGATAACTTCCTGTAATGTCACAATTGCCTTGGTTTGATGTATTCTTTAGAAGAGCACAATAATCCACCTTTGTTATGAAATTGTGTTTATTGGCAGTTTTTGTTACCACAAGCATTACAGCTATGAAAGGCAAAGAGATCATCTGCCAGGAACGTTTTCTGAATCCGCTAATGCTCTAAAAATCCCCCAAATCTCCCAAAATATTCTACATTTACATTCCTGTCCTTAACCCTTTAAGGATCAGAGAGGTATGCAATGCATTGCTTTGCAATGTGTTGCACACTGCTCGAGTCCTTAAAGGGATAGTAATGTTTCATAATAAAATAATTAATAAAATAATTAATCATCATAGTATTTGGACTTTGGTGAGTGTTATTTCAATTCTGTCAGAGTTGTAGTTCAAGAGTAATTCAATGACAAAGTATCCCCCTCCCACCCCTTTTACTGATGTAACACTACTCAGCCAGAGCAGAAGGGAGGTGCCCAGGTAGACTGCAGAGAGGGACAATCTTCAATTAAGATAAGGGAAAAACCTGAAAGACTTGTCAAGGGGGGCAGGGCTTTCATTGTTCTCATAGGAAGAAGATTGTCCTCTGCTGTTATCTGTCTGGTCTTACAACCAGATTCCACATCTGAGAAGAGATGGCTTACACTAGGTAAAAGTGGCGGGAGGGGAAAAGTTTGATAGATAAGACTTATATCGTTCTTCATGTTTTTTTAATGCCCACAAAATAAAATAAAGATATTAAAGGGATATTACTATCCCTTTAAAGTGGATCTATTACATATAGATATCTATTGCTCATTAGATAGAGCATTTAGCGAAAAAGTTTAATATGTTAGTCAGTTTTGAAAAAAATGCGTTATCTACGCAAAAATTCAAGTTTAAAACGTGCCCAGCACGATATTGATCTCTGCCAATGAGATCGCTCCAGCTTAGAGAAAGAAAGCCTCCGTCATTGGAGGATTCTGGGTAGTGGGACGGGAGCAGAGGCAGTGCTGCAAGCAGGAAGTAGGCTGCTGGGCACGTTTTAAACTTGAATTTTTTTTCAAAAATGACTAACATATTAAACTTTTTTGCTAAATGCTCTATCTAATGAGCATTAGATATCTATATGTGATAGATCCACTTTAAAGGGATAGTAATGTTTCACAATAAAAGTAGCTCCAATAAATTTTCAAGGGATAGTAATAGTTCAAAATTACTAATCCCTATTTTGTAGCCCTTAAAAAAAGAACAAAAATGCACCCAGTGGCATCTCTCAAACCGCTTCCAAAGTTCACCCCTGCCTGACGTCTAGGGTTGCCACCTTTTCTTCAAAAAAATACCGGCCAAGGCATTCCCTCCATAGACTTAACATTGGAAGGAAGCCAATTTTTTATAGGCCTGCCGGTAAAATACCGGCTGGGTGGCAACCCTACTGACGTCAGCATTCTAGCTGACAGCAGGGAAATTTGGTCCCGGGACTGCGTTAATGAAAAAGAAATCCTTCACTTAAAAGGTCTTCTACCAAGCACACGTAGAAGACCTTTTCAGTGAAGGATTTCTTTAACTGATGTAACACTGCTCACCTCAGAGCAACAAGATCAGAGAGAGGGACAATCTTCAGTGAGCATAAGGAAAAACCTGATAAACCTATCAAGGGGGCAGGTTTTTCCTTATGATCACAGTAAGAAGATTGTCCCTTGCTGTGATCTGTCCAGTCAAGAGACCAGATTCCACATCTGAGGGGAGGTGGCTTACACTAGGTAAAAGGGGCGGGAGGGGGATACTTTATCATTCAATTACTCTTGTACTACAACTCTGACAGTACTGATATAACACTCTCCATGCCCCAAATACTATGAAGATTAATTGGAGATGCTTTTATTGTGAAACATTACTATCCCTTTAACCATCTGAATGCCAGAGGAGTATGCGTCGGATACCCCTCTGGAACTGATAGGGTTAAAACGAACCTGTCATCTTCTGATAATTTTAGATTTGCTTTTAAGCATAAGAAAAACACTGACTACATGTTGTGCAAGCTATTCGTTTGTAATATCAATAGCTTTTAACAAATAACCACAGATTTGCTGGGGGAGCTGTCTGACACCTTATGCTAATTAGTTCCTGTGCTTGGACAGTATTAAAAGAGGCAATTATAGTCAAGCTGATACCTTTATTGGCTAACTAAGCAGATTTAGGATGCAAGCTTTCAAGACCTCTTAGGTCTCTTCCTCAGGCATGTTATAATATTCCTGAGGAAGAGACCTAAGAGGTGTTGAAAGCTTGCATCCTAAATCTGCTTAGTTAGCCAATAAAGGTATCAACCTGACTATAATTACTACCTGTATTTTTTCAGTTAACACGATACCAACTTTCATCTTTTGACAGTATTACAATATATTACGATATGAGTCTAAGCAGAGCCCACACATTGAGGCTTTTCTAATTCCTCAACCATTGGTGAGCTTGACTTTGTACATAACTAATTAGCATACTGTGCACAGTGTGCAGTGAATTAGCATAAAGTGCCTCTCTGTACCATAAAACAAAAAGGGTTCATTTCTCAAACATTATTTATTTTGTAGAAAGATAACTATTACAATTTATAGGCAGATTTTAATAACCTGTACAGCATAATAAATGTCTTATGGTCACAGGTCCACTTTAAGCTTGACACCCTGATTTAAAGGGTTGGATTTCCCAATAGGAAGACTAGGCAACTGCGTAGAGCTCCGGTGCTGCCTCCGATCTGCTAACCACTCCCGCATTCTGGATTGTGGGTGTGGCTAGAACAATCTCAATGTCAGAGCACCAATTTTATACACCTTTAAACGCTATTCTTTAACCCACTGGACGTTAAAGAGATCTCCAACACATTGCAGAGCAATGCACTGGAACTCTCTCTAGCAACCAAGGGGTTAAAGTTTTTGTTTTTTTCTTTTTCATTCGTTCTTGTTATTGGTCAAGGGTATTTTCTATGACAGGAAACAGTGGGTGGGACTGGGGGGGCGGGGTTATGTGAACAGTGGGGTGTTGCTATGGGCAGAGCTAAGGGCACCTAAAATGCCTTACCTGGATGTGCCTGGGATGTAATTCAGCCCTGGCGATGTCTCTAATCTTACTCAAGGAGCCACACAAACCAAGAAAAGTGGAGACATTCTGGGGGACATCAACCATAAGTTACAAATAAAGTCCTGCTGATTGAACTTCTGAATGCAAGAGAGGTCTCCGAGACCTCTCTAGCATTCAAGGGGTAAAAACCCCATTTAAAGCAATGGGAATGTTGTTGAATGTTACCAGTTCCCTATAGTAAAGTTGGTTTGCCAGAGAGTTGTTTATATAGATCTTATTCTGATACTAGGCCTGACGCTGGCACCAGTATGAAGCAAGAACCTTCCAGAAAACCCCTCGGATCTGACCTGGAGACTCTGATTTATACTTAATTACCAGGTCTCCGGGACAGAGACTGATTCTCACTGTGGTCTCTTGTAACTCCACCCTTTCTCCACCCATTTTTGCTCATTCTCTACCCTGTTTTTCTCACTCGCCACCCATTTTAAGGGCAACCCTGCCTCCCATGCTTCTGATCCCACCCTCTCCAGGTGTTGGCTGGGAACTTCCTCCTGAGGAACCGCCGGAGAAGGTTCATGGGCTGCGATCATGCTTAATTTAATGACGCGATTTGTGTCATATTGAGGGTGGGGCTTAACTGAGATTGGCTTGTGTAGTGGGTGGGGATTTGGAGAAACAGGGTAGGAAGGAGGAGAAGTGGGCATAGTTACTAAAGAAATTCAACACGGCCGGAGATTCAGCCTCTGTTCCCAGAGACCAGGTAATTAAGTCTCCGGGCCAGATCTGAAGAATCTGTGGAATGATTGGATTTGTAGTCCCCAACAGTTCATTAAGCTTGATTTAAAGGGACCCATCACCTAAAAACAACTTTGGTGATTTCGAAAGAGCTTTTGAAATTCCCTATATCTCGAATTGGCTATTATTTATTTAAGCGGAACTACCACCCAACAAAACCTTTAGCTTAACTAAGTCCCCATCTGGCGACTAGCTGCTTAGTAGTGCTAGTCACCAGAATAATTACCTTATTTAATAGATTTCTGCTCTCTTACCCGGCTGACAGTAGCACGGATCGCGGAAATCTTGCCATTGTGACGTCCACGTGCCTGCGCTGTCAGCCCCAGCCAGGTCTAGTAGGAGTTGCTAGCAGCCATTTGGCTCCGGCTGGGACTGACAGCGCAGGCACGTGGACGTCACAATGGCAAGATGTCCGCGATCCGTGCTACTGTCAGCCATAGAAGAGAGCAGAAATCTATTAAATAAGGTAATTATTCTGGAATTACTAAGCAGCTAGTCGCCAGATGGGGACTTAGTTAAGCTAAAGATTTTGTCGGGTGGTAGTTCCGCTTTAGAAACCTAGTTTTTGAGATATTTAGAAGTATTATGCTAATGAAGGCATGCAGGAGAGGCACTTCCTGTCTTAGTCTCCCCCCACTCACTGATGCAATTCTTTCAGTGCTATACAGTGCCAGTGAGTGGAGGTGGTAAGACAGGAAGTGCCTGCACAGCACAACATGATCTATAAATCTAAATGGCTCAAAAAACAACATAGAGATGATTTGGAAATCTCTTACAAAATCGCCAAAGTTGTCCCTTTAACCAGAGGGATGGGCAATGAGTTGCATACCCCTCTGGAATTCAAAGGGCCAATAGATATACAGCAATACTTTCTGTTATTATTGTCCGTTAGCTGAATATTCTTTTTGTTTGTTTAATTTCAGATGCTATTTGGTTCTTTGCAAACGACCAGCTCTATGTGACGGGTCCAAATGGCACAGCTGGCATCTTTGCCACATATCCAACAGAACATTTGACAACTATGAATGGATTCTTTGACCAGGTAAGCTCGGGATACCCTGACACTGCTACAGACAATGCTTTGAGTGCCAGATGGCTTTGCATTGAGTCGTGTACCCTTCTGCCACTCAAGGTCGTACAAGTTTTTTTAAACATGGGCTGCATGATCAGAAAGTCATTAATGCGAGGGACGCATTATTTTTTATTTTATCGATAATGATGGTGAATTATAACCTGACAACTACTGACATATTTTTTATTTATTTATTGATCAAGTCAGTGACAATACTGATATTTAACAGACATCTATTCATTAACTGTATGGTACTGGCAGGCATAAGATTAGGTCTTACTGGCCTAATAGTTTATGTGTGCAGGTTAATTAGGTATAAAAATAGTTTTTTAAAGAGGAACTTTCAGTTCTTACTAAGTCATCATGCATTCATTAAACACGTGGCGACTAGCTTTGAAATAGATGTCTTAACTTTAAAAAATAGCCCAGTGTAAAGGAATCCTTCCCGTTTGGAGACCAGAACCCAGGCTACAGTGCAGACATCTTGTCTGCTCTCCTGTGCTGTCAGTCCCGGTCTCCATTGAGTAGCACTGAAGTGCACCATATGGTTGCCGGAAGGGACCGACGGCACAGGCGCGTGGACCGCACTAACCTGCCCGTCAGTCTCCAAACGGGAAGGATTACTTTACACTGGGCTGTTTTTTAAAGGTAAAACATCTATTTCAAAGCTAGTCGCCATGCGTTTAATGAATGCATGGCGAATTAGTATGAACTGAAAGTTACGCTTTAAAAAATCTCAGCCGGGCCGCAACCCTGGAACCAGGAAGGCTACATTTGGCCCATGGGCTGCACATTGGATGCTCCTGTTTTAATGGACTGTGGATGAAGATCTTTCATCAGTCTTGGAGGAAAATTACAGCCCATGACTTATTAATATTTATTTGTCCCCTATAGTGCAGTTGAGGTTCGCTAGATTTGCTCTACTTGTCTTGTACATGTCCCTAAAAGTCTGTCACTGTATTACCGTATTCATTTTCTACCCACTTTCCTTTTTCTCACCCCTGCCTTTTCCTGGCACTTCTCTGTGCATGAAACAGACCTATGATGATGATGTCATACCGTTCAATATTCCAATTGGCCAAAGAGGGACACTTTTTGCTTTATGTGGTGTTGCTGGGGTCATGGCTGCTGGGAGGGATATTACTGAGAATTTTAGGTTACTTTATGACTTACTGATGATTTTTTTTATGTAACTGATTAGGACAAGATCAAAGTTTTCCATTTACACATGCTAATTTATAAATATATATACTGAAGTTCAAGCTAACATTAATGTGACTCTTATTGCTGTGGAGCAATGTAATATATTTATACACACACTGCTCATTTATATCTAATAAAAAGAGGGACACCAGGGTAGGAAAGAGGGACAGAGGGATTTGGGTCTTAAAGAGAGACTTTCCCTTCCAAAGAGGGACACTTAGGAGGTATGTAATGATGATATATGTCCTTACGAAGACGTGCAGGTGTGATCTACCAGGACAGCTGTTCTTCCAGTCTTCAGTCCTAAGTATCTATTCCTACAGACTTGCTACTTTATACGATTATCTAAATGACCTTCCATGACCTTGAGACATATTTCAGCAACAACATACCCCTCTTGCATGTCTTGAATATCTGACCTTGCACAAACAACACAGGCAGCTCTCCATTTCACATTTCAATATGTTCTTTGTTCAGGGAAAAAAAAAAGATCCCGTATTAACCACTTGGCCACCAGGAGAACCAGTAATAAGTCAGGGGTATGGGAAAAGAATAAGCGTTCTTCTCTCGCCGTTACTATTTGTAAAAATACATTATATATTTCTTAATATGCAAAATATTAACCCTTTAAGGAAGAGGCGTGTTCAAGGGTTACAAAAAACATTATTTTAGAAAAAATATGGTATGCCATTACTGCACTATACATGACTTGCACAGGAAAAGAGTCCTTACCCCTTGTTTGATAGAAATGTTAAGTAATACATTGTTGAGCAATGTGTTGGAAACTTAGAAACACAGAATCTGACAGGAGAAAGGAAACAGTCAGCCCATCTAGTCTGCCTGTTTTTCCTACTGTAAAAAACCTAAAATCTTATTTAGTCCTTCATCCTGAATTACGTTCAGGACAGCTTTATGTCTATCCCATGAGTGCTTACATTCCGTCACTGTATTAACCTGCTGGTAGGCTGTTCCACTTATCTACCACCCTGTCAGTGAAGTAAAACTTTCTTACATTACTAAGCCTCTGTCTGTCCCTCTAGCTTTAGACTATAGCTTCTTGTCTTAAAAGGATAGTAATGTTTCACAATAAAAGCAGGTCTAATTAATCGTCATAGCATTTGGGCCATGGAGAGTGTTATTTCAATGCTGTCTGAGTTGTAGTTCAACAGTAATTGTATGATAAAGTATCCCCCTCCTGCCCCTTTTACTGATGTAACAGTGCTCACCTCAGAGCAGCAAGACTCCAGATGGATCACAGAGGGGGACAATCTTCAGTGATCATAAGGAAAAACCTGTCAAGGGGGCCAGGGTTTTCCTTATTATCACAATAAGAAGATTGTCCCTTGCTGCAACCTGTCTGGTCAAGCGACCAGATTCCACATCTGAGGGGAGCTGACTTACACTAGGTAAAAGGGGTGGGATGGGGATACTTTATCATTCAATTATTCTTGAACTACAACTCTGACAGTATTTAAAAAACACTCTCCACAGCCCAAATACTGTGAAGAATAATTGAATCTGCTGTTTTTGTGAAACATTTCAATTAGTTTAAAGTGGACTTAACACCACAAGTTTAGTTTGTTGTACAGATAAATAAAATCTGCCTATGGGTATTGACACTTTTTCTATAAAACAAATACTTTTTGAGAAATGTTTTGATGCCGCAGTGTGGCGCTCTATGCTAAATCCTGGCAATGATGCTAATTAGTTACATTTTAGGCCAAAATGACACATTTCTGTGCAATTAGACACCCCCTAGTACGTGGACTTTGCCTAGATTCGTTCATAGTACAGTATGTGGTACTATTGACCAAGCGCAGAATCTAATTAACAAAAAATGCCCCACTGTACCACCAACAAAATGTGTTAAAAGCTATTTAGATTACAAATAAATAGCTAGTGCATTATATAGGTGATTTTAAACCCTTTGAATGTCAGAGGGGTATACAACACATTGCAAAGTAATGTGTTGGAGACCCCTATGGCACTCAAAGGGTTAATTGTATTTATCTTATGGTGACAAGTCCTCTTTAAACCATGCAGTATTTTTAGTCCAACAAATATTATGTAACCTCTGAAAACAAGTATGTTTTCCCACAGACATTGACTGCTTTTTGTGGAGGCAGACATTTTGTCCTTGCAGCTACCTCAAATGAGGCAGCTGTGAGTGTGCCATGTTCCCATGCAGAGACTGGGACTAATATAACATGTCAGAGTCCATTGTTATTTCTAACAAACTTGTCTGATATTCAGAATAATATTGTGCTTAAAGGAGCAGTAAACTTTTTTTATGAAAAAATGTATATTGTAGGGATTATCCTATTGAGTAAAATAAGGGTACTCCCACTGCAGAGAGATTTATATTTCCAAAGTTATTTCAGTTTTTTTACAATAGCAGTGCCCTCTAGTGGTCAAATTCTAATTCGATTTCCTGTTAGATTCTAATGGAGAGGAAAGTCAGAGACATATAGTTCCTCATAGAATGCGATAGAAACTGCTGAGTCACTTCCTGTCAGTTAGAACTATCAGGAAGTAAACACAGTAAATTCACTTCCTGTTAGTTAGAACAATCAGGAAGTAAACACAGTAAATTCACTTCCTGATTATTTAAACTGCTATAAATTTTGAATAAAACATCTGACAGCGGTGGGAGCGACATTGTTTTATTCAGCAGGAAATGCTGTATAAAATATGTCTTTTCATAAAAAAGTTTACTGATCCTTTAAAGAAGATGCAGTCTGGACACCAGATAACAGCTGCGCGGGGAGCCCTGAATTCCATGACGGTCCTGGCACATCATGGATCCTTATCGCTGCCCAACCCATGATGTGCCAGGACCATCAAGGGTCCTTAAGGGGTTAAACTAGAATAACTTCATAATGATGATTCTCTCAGCAGAGAGAATATGAGCCCTAAAATATATATATTTTTTCCTACAATAAAGTTTTACTAATGATGGGCTTTTCCCTATTAACTCTTTGTCTAACAGTTCATCGGCACAGCAGCGTTGGTAGTCTGTGTCTTGGCTATTGTGGATCCAAACAACAACCCAATTATTCGTGGCGTGGAAGCTTTTACTGTTGGGATTGTCGTCCTGGTCATTGGACTGTCCATGGGCTTTAACTCTGGATATGCTGTCAACCCCGCCAGGGACTTAGGACCCCGACTGTTCACTGCTCTCGCTGGATGGGGTACGGAAGTTTTCTGGTTAGTATTTTCTTTCATTTTGACCTGAGGGATGTAGGCCAAACTTACTACTGAAATCAAGGCTGGCACTTAACGCACTGTGGGCGGAATGCAGGAAACATGCACAAATGATATTTCCAGTGTGAAAACCACTATCGAATAGGCTTGCGCATGATTTTGTTGAGGCTGAAATAAGTCACTCGATGCGCTCCTGGGAAGAGACGAAATTGCTAGAAGAAAGTTAGGTTAGGTTAGCATCTGTTAGGTTAGGGTCAGTACCTGGTAGATTAGTATCTGTTAGACTAGTATCTGTTAGGTTAGTATTAGGTTAGTATCTGTTAGGCTAGGGTGAGTACCTGTTAGACTAATATCTGTTAGGTTAGTATCTGTTTGGATAGGGCCAGTACCTGTTAGGTTAGTATCTGTTTGGATAGGGTCAGTACCTGTTAGGTTAGTATCTGTTAAGGTAGTATCTGTTAGGGTAAGGTCAGTACCTGTTAGGTTAGTATCTGTTAGGGTAGGGTCAGTACCTGGTAGATTAGTATCTGTTAGGTTAGTATTAGGTTAGTATCTGTTAGGTTAGGGTGAGTACATGTTAGACTAGTATCTGTTAGGTTAGTATCTGTTTGGATAGGGTCAGTACCTGTTGGGTTAGTATCTGTTAGGGTAGGGTCAGTACCTGGTAGATTAGTATCTGTTAGGTTAGTATTAGGTTAGTATCTGTTAGGTTAGGGTGAGTACATGTTAGACTAGTATCTGTTAGGTTAGTATCTGTTTGGATAGGGTCAGTACCTGTTAGGTTAGTATCTGTTAGGTTAGGGTCAGTACCTGTTAGATTAGTAGCTGTTAAGTTAGTATCTGTTAGGTTAGGCTCAGTACCTGTTAGTTTACTACCTGTTAGATTAGTATCTGTTAGGTTAGTATCTGTTAGGTTAGAGCCAGTATCTAACACATACTAACCTAACAGGTACTGACCCTAGACTAAATACCAGATATTAACCCTAACCCTGACCCTAACCTAACAGATACTAACCTAACAGATACTAATAAAACAGATACTGACCCTAACCTAATTTAGCAGATACTGACACTAACCACAAGCTATACTAACTCAACAAATACTAACCTAACCGAGTCTTACCTGGACAATAGTGGCAACATTTGTGAACGTTGACATATTGAGGGAGTGATTTTGACACATGTGACCTTGTGAACGAGCCATATTGATGCTCACCATTTCAAACGGATACCCCTATTTTTGGAATGCTCTCATTGGGAATCCTGGAATTGACCCAGAATATGAATAAATCTAATAGAATAACATTGGATTCCACAAAAGATTTGTCTCTGGTAAAAAAGTTTATATTTTTTCAGCTTGTGTGAGGGTATCCCATCTCAGGAGATGTCAAATGTATCAGTATGGAGCAATAACCACCTAATTAGTGTGTGATGTAATATGTAGGAGGGACACATTTGATTACCATTGTTTATCCTGTTTGACCAAAACATCTGGGTGAGTCTGTTCTCTCTTATGATGTCATCATTTAAAAATAACTCAGCTGAAAAAAATTGTGCTGGTGCAATGAATGCCACAACGCTCATTAACCCTTTGGGTGACCGAGACCGAGACCATGGCGCATTCTATTTTTCTCAATGAATTCTGGGATGGCAGATCGGCGTGCATCCGCACTGCCATCCCAGAATTCCATAATGGTCCTTAAGTGCCGGAACTGGCATGACGGTCCTGGCATGTCATGGTTCCTTAAGGGGTTAACCGTTTAAAGTAGTGGATTTCAACCAATGTTGTGCTGCAGGTAGCAGTAAAAGGTCAGCTTTTTTTTTCTGTGAAGACTTTAGCCCTTTGAGTTCCACTGGCACCCAAAGAGTTAACTAAAATGTGAATTTTGTGTTTCAAGTGTATATTTATGGAAAATGTTATGCATAGTGTTTGCGTTTGTCACTTTTAACCCTGGGAGTGTCAGGTATCCAACGCAAATGCGTTGGATATCTCTAGCACTCAAAGGGTTAATAGGCTTTGCTCTTCCAGCCATGTTAATATTGTCTAATTTTATGATTTCCTATAGCACATTCATGTTTGTTTTACTCTCTTAAGTTATTTTGTATGAGACTTTCTGTCTGTGCTGTGCTCCATGACGCTTCTGTCATTTTACTGCCCAGAGGAAAATTATCCCTAGCTTTTTTTTTTTTTTTTTTTTTAAATGATGACATGTATGTAAATGATAAAGGGACAGGAACAAGTGAGGAGAAACATAACAAAAAAACTTTTACACAACTCCAGGGATTATTTTCCATTTACAGTTGGATGATAGAGATGTTTCTAGCTCAGTACTTTGCAATGAGTTAGATAAATCTCTAGTATCCAAAAGGCTATATCCATTCTAACAGGTTCCCATTATGAAAAACCACAAAAAAGAAAGGCGCATACCCTCTAAGTGCAGACTGTTGCGTATATAGACCACCACCATACTGTAACACCTTCTTGTGTACTGTATAGCACTACTCACATTTTCAGAGGCCAAAACCAGCCTCTAATGGAACCATCCACGAAATAACTTCTAGTGCAGGTGCCTCCAGAGCCTCTTCCTGATCTCCATGCTTCTGTTTACTCCGGGTCTTCTCAATCAAACCAAGGACTTATTGTATACACATATACCCACACTCTTGGGGTTGTATAATACCTAAAGGCTAGATGGACCTCTTATGGAGGAGTGAGGGGATGTTAGATTGTAACAATCTTATTGTAATAAATGGTGTGTTAGAATATACTTTGGAGTGGGAATCGATGTAAGTATTAAAAAAATGTAATAATAAAAAAATAATAAAAAGCTGGTCAAGCATAGATTTGTACAAAATAAAATACAAATACCAAGTAAAAAGAAACCTTTTATGCCCTACGCGTTTCTTAGATCATGCTACTTTGTCATGGGCTCATCCTTTTACTACCTAAGCTTTACAGCCCTATAGAATATCTTCCTTTATCATCTAAATGACTGACTCATTTTTGTTCTTTGTATTATTTATTTCTAGGGCTGGTAATAATTGGTGGTGGGTCCCCATTGTTGCCCCCTTTCTCGGTGCATTTGCAGGAGTCCTTGTCTACCAGCTGATGGTTGGATGTCACGTTGAACCCCCTCCACAGTCCACTGAACAAGAAAATGTCAAACTGGCAAATGTCAAACACAAAGACCGGATCTGAAATCTGAAGCAGCCGCCATTACGGGACTGAATTTATTTCACAAGGCTGCGGCAACCAAAGAGCTGGAGGTTCAAAAAGCCTCACTACAATCCACAAGGCTGATTTAATATGAATTTGAGCAATTTTGAAGAAATGTTAAGGGAAAAAAGAAAGTCTCCAAGTTTCCATTGTGTTGGATTTTAACCCTTCTAATTCTAGAGAGGAAACCAACAAAATGCGTTGGAGACGTTTTTAGCATTCAAGTGGTTAAAATGGACCTGTCAGTTTGAATTCAAGTTTGCATGTGTGAAAAAATAATTCAAAACTGCCTTTGTATCAGGTTATACAAAAGACCAGCAAATTCTAAATCTTGAAGACATCGATACTTTAATTCCAAAAAAAGTAAAAGTGATAGTTTATCAGTGCAGTACTGTATGCAAATTAAGGTATGTGTAGTGATGCTTCATTAGCATACAGGTCTGCCCTCCAATAGATAACTGCTCAGAAATAGTCTAAGTATAGGCTGATCTTTTGACCAAAATGACACAGGCAGTTTTGAAAGAAGTTTCAAAAAAGCATACTTAAATTCAAGATAACAGGTCCATTTAAAAGTCCACTGAAGTCCATGAATGGGAATTTTTACTGTGCTAATGCTTTGCTTTCGAATTGTTCCAGTTTTTATTAAATCAGCCTATTTTTAGCTTTGTTGCATACACTTAGCCGCTTTCCAGATGTACATATATGTCTTGCCTTATTGCATAGATACGTCTACTTGCAAGGATATTAGGGGTGTGTCGAATCCAGTTTGTTTTAGAATTTGGCCGAATCCTGGAAAAAAAGATTTTAGTGAATTGCAAATCCAAGATTTTTCAAAATGAAAAAACAAAAACAGACCTAAAAATATCTAAAAATGCAGCTGGAATAGAGTGGAGATGGGAGTAGCTACACTTGCTTGGAATCATCTGAATTTAAACACTTCCACTTGAATACAGAAGCCAAACTCAAATCAAATTCTTCCTGTACAGCCATAAATCTTCCCAAATGTCAAGTTGAATAATGGATTTGGTGCATCCCTAGCGGATGTTTCTTCTAATCTTTGTATATAATAAACCTAATGGAAAGAAATAGCTAATGGAACAAACATGCACATTTTTTGTTAACCCTTTCAGTGTCAAAGAGGTTAGCAAAGCTTTGCTACACAATGCGTTGCACACTCCTCTTGCACTCTAAGGGTTAACGTTTTGAGTGCCACAGAAGTATTCAACGCATTTCAAGGCACTGTGTTGCATACCCTACTGGCACTTTAAGGGTTGAAGGAACAATAACATCTTAATAATTGCCACCTACTTATCTTACTGTGGCCAGAAAATCCTAATGTCACCTATGAATCTATGAATTTTGCCCTTGCACCTTAGTTCAAGAGATGATATCTTGAATCAGTCCTGGATTTCATTTCCATGGAGGAGAACATTACTCTTGCTGACAGGACTTTTGAACCTCAAACTCTGTCTACTACACATATTTTGCATGCTTCACTTTTAAAAATAAAAATGGAAGTTCCAGCGTCTGGAATTTGAGGCTCAGTAGAAGTTCCAGCATCTGGAGTTTGAGGCTCAGTGGAAGTTCCAGCATCAGGGTTGGCGGCTTAGTGAAAGTTCCAGCATCGGAGTTTGAAGTTCAGTGGAAGTTCCAACATCCGGAGTTTGAGGCTCAGTGGAAGTTCCAGCACCCGGAGTTTGAGGTTCAGTGGATGTTCCAGCATCTGGAGTTTGAGGTTCAGTGGAAGTTCCAGCACCCGGGATTTGAGGCTCATTGGAAGTTCCAGCATCGGTAGTTTGAGGCTTAGTGGAAGTTCCAGCATCCAGAGATTGAGGTTCAGTGGAAGTTCCAGAATTCATAGTTTGAGGCTCAGTGGAAGTTCCAGCATCCGGAGTTTGAGGCTCATTGGAGGTTCCAGCATCCAGAATTTGAGATTCAGTAGTCCAGCCAGCAAGAATAACTGCCTCCTCCATGGACATGACCACCAGGACTAATGGAAGAGGATATCTCTTGAACTAAGGCACAAGGGCAGAATTCATAGTAGCTTTTATGATTGTATGGCCATCTTAAAGTAAGACACTGTGTGTGTGGGGGGGGATTAATATTAGGAAGTGTTAGCATCTCTTTAACTCCTACTAGTTCCAGTTCTGGTAAAGAGTCCCACAAAAGCTGTTAGAATTGCAAAAAAAAAAAAAAAAAATCAATGAATGTTTCCAGTATTTTCGGGAGATGAACACAAATCAGTGTTTTCCTAGCAGTTCTGAGTGACATCACATGGACCTATCCTTGAGCTCAGGGCAGTGTTCTGGTGCAAACCATTTGCACTATATGGGAGAACTAACAATTCCAAAAATTCCTGTTGATTTAAATGGTGATTTAAAAATTCATAGAGAAGTCTCCATCGCAATGCATTGAAGATTTCTCTAGTATTCAAGGGGTTAAAACCCCAGTTTAAATCAGTGGCGATTTTTAGGTCTCCCCTATTGTGCAGTTGGTTTACCCCAGAACTCTTCTGAACATACAGCCCCAGGCTGATGTCGTATCAAATACAGTGCTCATGTACCAAGACTGGCGCAATTCAGGATCAAACCAACTGCACTATAGGGGACAAATAAACATTCCCAAATCCCTATTGATTTAAATGGCTCTTTTAACCCCTAGGCTGCTGGAAAGCTCTCCAACACATGGTGAAGCAACGTGTTGGAGACCTTTCTAGCGCTCAAGGTTTTAAAGTGGACCTTAGTGAATCTATCCCCCCCCTCAGTTCTTGGAGAAAGAGAAATGTACAACCAGTATATGTTACATGTATACTGGTAACACGGGATATTACACTTATAATTGTTACATGAAGTCAAGACGTTGGGCCTTAATTAAGAATTAAATCAAAGTGCATCAATTCTGTAACATGCCAATTGCACCAACACCAAATAAATATTCCCAGATGCACACTGATTTATATGGGGCTTGTAACCCACAATGCTTTGGATATCGCTCTGCCGTGCAAAGGGTTAAAGCTCTGAATTTTCGAATCTCCAGAGCATTTAAATTAACAGGCATGTTTCTGTGTTCCACCTCCTTGCATCATGATTATTCCAGTTAACAATACCAGCCTCTACATTTGGTGTGAGATGAGACAATTTGGTACTAAAATTTCAGTATAACAGTTCAGAACATTTTAATGTAACTGGGATTTTATACACTTTGACAGATGATAGAAAAAAATGTAGGAAAATACTGATTTGTTTTGGGGGGTGGGAAGCTAGAGGAGTGGGGATCGAAAACTCGCCTGCTGGAAGGTAATTTTGTTGATGGGTGCTTTTACACAAAGCTTTGTACATACACGTGCTTGATATTGCTTGTTATACGTTTTGAATGTATTTTATTTGACATTAAATACGAGATTGTAATAAAAAACTGTTACTAAATGTGCATACTTTGTATTTTTTTTAGTTGGATTGACATTACAGGGTTTTTTCAAGTAAGGGAAGAAAGTATCTGCTGGCAGATACTATTTCAAACAAAGAAATATAGGGGGACCTTCACTAAGCTGTGACAAAGAGGTGAGAAAGTGGAGATGACTTCTAATTCCTTTATTATTTTATGGAGCTTATGCACTAAGATTTCTCCAACTTTGGAGATCTTAGTACATTGGTTCTATAGAACAGTGGTTCTCAACCCGTGCCCTCAGTGGCCACTAACAGACCAGGATTTGATGATTTCCTTGTGAAAGCACAGGTGAGTTAATCAGTGTGAATGAGCCTCTGATCAATACACTTGTGTTCTAGCAGAGAAATCCCTAAGTCCTGGCCTGTTAGTGGCCACTGAGGGCACGGGCTGAAAACCCCTGCCATAGAATAACATAAGAACAGGAAAAGTGACAAACTGGAGAAGTCATGTCCACTTTATCACCTCTTTATCACACCTGAGTGATTCTCCCACCTCAAATTTGTTAGGAGATAAGAACCATTAGGCCCATCTTATCTGTCTATTTTTCCTAATATAAAAACCTCAAACCTTATCTGGTCCTTGATCTTGTCTTATGTTCAGGACAGCCTTATGCCTATCCCATGCATGCTTACATCCTCTCTCTGTATTAACATCTACCCCTCCTGCTGGTAGGCTATTCCACTTATCTACTACCCTCTCAGTGAAGTAAAACTTTCTTATATTACATCTAAACCTGTGCCCCTCTAGTTTTAGACTATGGCCTCTTGTCCTAACATTTTTACTCCTTTGAAATATACTTCCCTCCTGCACTTTGTTGAATCCCTTCATGTATGTGAATGTGTCTATCATATCCCCTCTCTTTCTTCTCTCCTCCAAGCTATACATGTTCAGATCCTTTAGTCTATCCTGATATTTCTTTTCCTGTAAATCAGTCACCATTTTAGTAGCCCTTCTATGAACTTTCTCTAGAGCAGTGTTTCTCAACCAGGGTGCCCTGGCACTTTGGTGTGCCACGGACATCCACTTAGGGTGCCTCATTGTATTTATAATGCATTGCCAAAAATGTTAATATAGACTTCCAGCTGTATATTTAAGGATATTACTATGCACAATTTGTCTATTTTAGTTGTGAGGTCTAACAATAACTCTGTAATGATGTATCTGTCACCTTCATTACACTGTAGACAAATGACATAAAATGATAAAGGTGCCCCAAAAATACCAGACTGAGTGTTAGATGTGCCTAGAGCAAGAAAAGCTTGAGAACCACTGCTCTAGAGTATCTATATACTTCTGGAGATGGGGTCTCCAGTACTGTACACAATGCTCTAGAGTATATATATCCTTCTGGAGATGGGGTCTCCAGTACTGTACACAATACTCTAGAGTATCTATATCCTTCTGGAGATGGGGTCTCCAGTACTCTACACAATACCCTAGATGAGGTCTAACTAGAGATCTGTAGAGTGGCATGACCACTTCTCCCTTTCTGCTACTAATGCCCCTAGCTATACAACCCAGTACCCTGCTTGCATTCCCTGCTGCTTTGTTACATTGCCTGCCTACCTTTAAGTCATTACAAATAATCACTCTCAAATCCCTTTCCTCTGTTGTCTCACAGTACCCTTATTACTATATTCTGTCTTTGGATTTTTATGTCCCAAGTGCATTATTTTATATTTATCAACAGTTGAAAATATTGGGTTAGAATAATATAGAAAATTGTTACAAGTCAAATATGATCCAGTGACGTATCTGATTGCCTCTTGTAGTCAGGAAGGATTTTTGCTACCCATTTGGGGCACAATTGAAGATGTTTTTTTTTTTTTTTTTGGGGGGGGTTACTTTCTTCTGCATCAGCAAAGATCATCTGGCAAAGGTTTAACTTCATGGCCTAATTTATTTCTGCCTCATCTGCTATGTTACTATGTTATAATAAGCCACAAATTCATGTAGATCTCGGATGTTCTTCTTACCCAATTCCTGTTTTATTTTATTGAGTCCATGAGCCTTATCTATCAGGCTAAGGAAGTGCAATTCTGGAGCAAACCAACTGCACTGCAGGGGGAGATTAAAATTCCGCAAATTCTCATTGAATGAAATGTAATTTTAACCCCGTGCATTGAGAACTATCTAGCATTCAAAGGGTTAAAACCCCATGGAAATCAATTAAGACTTTTCACACACCCAGAGTGCTTTTGCTTTGCTCCAGAATTAACCCTCTTCAGCTTGATGAGAAAGGCCCTATATGTTAAGCCTTTGAAGTTAGCACAGAGGTCTCCCAAGCATCTCGAAGCCATGAGTTAGGGTACTCTTTACTATACAAGGGGTTAATATCTAGGCTCCTATATAAGAACAAGTGAGTGTAGGGTCCTTTAATCACCCCAATAGCAGACGTCCCCCCAATGCTTGGCCAGATCTTCCACTGTGCAAATGAGCATCCTTCTGTTAAACAAGACTTCCCACTGATACCCAGTAATGACACAAGGGAGAAAAGCAACTGAGGCTGCCTAAATCCACAGAAGAATTGCGGTCATTTCTCCAGTATGTCTGGAGTAACCTACCTGCTGAGTTCCTTAAAGGGGAACTATCACCCCAAAAGTCTACCCCACCTAATCAGGCATATAGCGATAAACTTAACCATCAAACTGTTCTGCAGAATAAAGACCATGTTAGTCATGAATCCTTCCTCAGCCAACACTTATGGCCAGGCAACATCGCTCTAGAGGCATCTGCGTGCCTGCACCGCCAGTCCCTCCTGGTACCTAAAGGTACCATGCAGCACGTCCTAGGTGCTCAGATGCCTGTAAGCAAAGATGTCTGCGCAGTTGCCTGGCCGTCAGTGTCGGCTGAGGTAGGATTTCTGACTAACGCGGTCTTTATTGTACATGACAGCTTGATTGGAAAGCTTATCGCTAGATGCATAATTCGGTGGGGTGGACTTTAGTTGGGGTGATAGCTCCCCTTTAAGAAACTGTGTGCAAGTGTACCTAGAAGAATTGATGCGTTATCATGTCTGTTTTGAAAGCATTCTTACTTTACAGCATTTTGTCACACCTGCCTAAGACTTTTGCACAGCACTGTGTGTCCCAACTCATTTCAGAAACCTGGGTTTCCTTCTTCAGAGGAAAGACTTCAACTCCCCTGGTGCTCAAAGGGTTAAGAAAACAGGGAAATAAATTAGCCTGCATTGCTAGTTTTACAGATAATGTAAACCCTTTAAGGACCGGCACTGAATGACCACGGACCTTTTTTTTTTTTTTTTTTGCAAATCCGAATCAGAGGTCCTGAATTCCATGATGGTCCTGTCACGTCATGAGTCCTTATGGCTTGTCGACCCATGATGTGCCTCGTATCATTCTGTTAATTCAATAAAGTTTGAGGCCCCTCGCTTCCTGTCCGAAAATGTTAAACACCAGCAGCTAATGAGTGAAACCAAGCTCACTGATGTACTAAGATGAACTGGAGCGATTATGAGGCAAACCAGCTATATGTTGGAGGGGGTGTGAAAGTCAGTTCTCAGCACGCCCATTGATTGAATGCTGGGAAAGTCTCCATCACATTCAAGCAGTTTAAAGCCCCATTGATAGGGGTGCTAAACTGTACTTGGTTTGCCCCAGGGTTACTTCAATTCTTCATATAGCATCTACTTTCATTAGCCCTTTGAATGCCAGAGGGGTACGCCTCGCATTGCAAAGCGATGCTTCACGTGCCCCTGTGGTGCGCAAAGGGTTACTTCCCAGCAATTATGTATTTTTGTCAGCACAGCAGAGAATAGCCAGCTCTAAAGAAGCCTGCCTGGTCCATATCGTTAGCCCTTTAAGTGACCGAGTGGTACGCAATACATTGCGAAGCAATGTTTTACGCAACCTGCTGGCACCCAAAGGGTTAAGAGCTGGCTTTATCACTGAAAAGTAAATCCGGTTCTTGGAGGAAAACAATGGTTACCTTATCTGATGTAACCCGGCAACGCACCGAGATCAAGTATTCTTCCAACAGAACCGGCACCATGAGCAGGAACACTGAGGGACCTATGTTCAATGAAGTAGTGAAATAGCTTTTGTGTTTTTTTTTTTGTTTTGTTTTTTTAAGTTTAAAAGCTTTATTAAATGAAAAAGCATAAATACATAGACATATAACATATCTGTATAAGATACATATTAAAGCGGAGTATTACATCTATATGTAACATTATGAAAAGGGAGAAGAAGAGAGAAGGAGGTAGAGAAAGAGAAATTAAGGAAGAGGAGTCGGAGAAGAGGAGGGAGAGAGTAGAAGAGAGAAGGGAAAATAAATAAATATATACACAAATAATAATAATAAATATATATATATATATCCAAAGCAGAATTGACCCGGCACTCACAGGAAACTTGTAGATGTTTTAAATCAAGTGGATTTATTAATAAATCCACTTGATTTAAAACATCTACAAGTTTCCTGTGAGTGCCGGCTCAATTCTGCTTTGGATATCTTTATTCTTCTGGACGAGCACCCGGGCAAAGTTGGATTCTTAACAGTGAGTGCATCTCCACATGACTGTATATATATATATATATATATATATATATATATATATATATATATATATATATATATAAATAATAAAATCATAACAATAATAATCATAATATATATATATATATATAAATAATAATTAAAAAAAAAAAAAAAAAAAAAAAAAAAATATATATATATATATATATATATATATATATATATATATATATATATAAACTGCTCCAAAAAATAAAGGGAACACTTAAACAACACAATGCAACTCGAAGTCAATCACACTTCTGTGAAATCACACTGTCCACTCAGGAAGCAACACTGATTGACAATCAATTCCACATGCTGTTGTGCAAATGGAACAGACAACAGGTGGAAATTAAAGGCAATTAGCAAGACGCCCCCAATAAAGGAGTGGTTCTGCAGGTGGTGACCACAGACCACTTCTCAGTTCCTATGCTTCCTGGCTGATGTTTTGGTCACTTTTGAATGCTGGCGGTGCTTTCACTCTAGTGGTAGCATGAGACGGAGTCTACAACCCACACAAGTGGCTCAGGTAGTGCAGCTCATCCAGGATGGCACATCAATGCGAGCTGTGGCAAGAAGGTTTGCTGTGTCTGTCAGCGTAGTGTCCAGAGCATGGAGGCGCTACCAGGAGACAGGCCAGTACGTGGAGGAGGCCGTAGGAGGGCAACAACCCAGCAGCAGGTCCGCTATCTCCACCTTTGTGCAAGGAGGAGCACTACCAGAGCCCTGCAAAATGACCTCCAGCAGGCCACAAATGTGCATGTGTCCACTCAAACGGTCAGAAACAGACTCCATGAGGGTGGTATGAGGGCCCGATGTCCACAGGTGGGGGTTGTGCTTACAGCCCAACACCGTGCAGGACGTTTGGCATTTGCCAGAGAACACCAAGATTGGCAAATACGCCCTGTGCTCTTCACAGATGAAAGCAGGTTCACACTGAGCACATGTGACAGACGTGACAGAGTCTGGAGACGCAGTGGAGAACGTTCTGCTGCCTGCAACATCCTCCAGCATGACCGGTTTGGCTGTGGGTCAGTAATGGTGTGGGGTGGCATTTCTTTGGGGGGCCGCACAGCCCTCCATGTGCTTGCCAGAGGTAGCCTGACTGCCATTAGGTACCGAGATGAGATCCTCAGACCCCTTGTGAGACCATATGCTGGTGCGGTTGGCCCTGGATTCCTCCTAATGCAAGACAATGCTAGACCTCATGTGGCTAGAGTGTGTCAGCAGTTCCTGCAAGAGGAAGGCATTGATGCTATGGACTGGCCCGCCCGTTCCCCAGACCTGAATCTGATTGAGCACATCTGGGACATCATGTCTCGCTCCATCCACCAACGCCACATTGCACCACAGACTGTCCAGGAGTTGGCGGATGCTTTAGTCCAGGTCTGGGAGGACATCCCTCAGGAGACCATCCGCAACCTCATCAGGAGCATGCCCAGGCATTGTAGGGAGATTATACGGGCAAGTGGAGGCCACACACACTACTGAGCCTCATTTTGACTTGTTTTAAGGACATTACATCAAAGTTGGATCAGCCTATAGTGTGGTTTTCCATTTTGATTTTGAGTGTGACTCCATATCCAGACCTCCATGGGTTGATAAATTTGATTTCCATTGAGAATTTTTGTGTGATTTTGTTGTCAGTTCATTCATTCAGATCTAGGATGTGTAATCTTAGTGTTCCCTTTATTTTTTGGAGCAGTGTATATATATATATATATATATATATATATATATATATATATATATATATATATATATATACATAATAATCATAATAAATAAATAAATTGGGCTATCTATCAGCATGGGACTAGAGAATCGGTCATGGGCGTCGCTAAGTTACTGAGTGCAGGAGGAGTTGTACTATAGAGTGCAGGCAGGAAGGCTGAGCTTTTTATCACAGAGAACAGTGACGAGTCTTTATAAAGGAAGACATCTGGAGAAGAAGATCGTGGCGCCATCAGGATCAGAGCCTCGTTTAATAAGAGTCAGCCGCAGTAATAGAGTTTGTTCACAAACTAAGTCCAACCATTCACAATGGAGAGGGGGGGTCAAGACTGCGCCAATGTCATGGTATTAATGCTTTGGCAGCATTGAGCATCACCAGAAGCATTTGTTTAGGGAGATGGGGCAGATTGGACAAATGTAGATCAAATAAAGATTGCTAGATATCTCTGGTTAGAGTGATACCAAGATAATTTTCTATAGAATCTACACCAGGGGTTCCCAACCTGTGCTCTCAATGGCTACTAACAGGCCAGGATTTTAGAATTTCCTTTTAAGAGCACAGGTGAGTTAATCAATACAACTGAGCCTCTGACCAACACACTTGTGTTCTAGCAGGGAAATTCCTAAGTCCTGGCCTGTTAGTGGCCACTGAGGGCATGGGTTGAGAACCTCTGATCTACACAATCAGTCCAGTAGGAAGGAGGTTGTAGACAGGTGGTGGAGTTGTGAAGTAGTAAAGTACCACCTGAGCAAAAACTTATAGTGGAAGTCTGAGACCCGTGCAGATATGGAGACCGATGAGGCAATCTTCCAGATGCTAAGCCATTCCTCAGCAAATGTCCTTTTTAACGACATTTTATTGGACGTTGTCGTAGTCTTCATATATATTTTCAAAGAATGTCATTTGTTATAGAAAATATGCCGTTTCTGACTGGAAATGTCTTAAAAAAAAGACAGAGTTCTAGCGGAAATGTGACAGGATTATTGGTATTTTAAAGGTGTTTATTTTGTAGATAGCAAATAAAGGGATAGTAATGTTTCATAATAAAAGCTGCTCTAATTAATCATCATAGTATCTGGACTTTGGAGAGTGTTATTTCAATTCTAGTTCAAGAGTAATTCAATAATAAAGTATCCCCCTCCCACCCCTTTTACTGATGTAACACTGTTCAGCCAGAGCAGAAGGGAGGTGCCCAGGTAGACTGCAGAGAGGGACAATCTTCTATTAAGATAAGGGAAAAACCTGAAAAACTTGTCAAGGGGGGCAGGGGTTTCATTGTTCTCATAGGAAGAAGATTGTCCCCTTCTGTTATCTGTCTGGTCTATGGACTGGATTCCACATCTGAGAAGAGATGGCTTACACTAGGTAAAAGGGGCGGGAGGGGAAACTTTGCTTGTGAATCTCTCTCAAACCATAAAGGTTTGAGAGATAAGACTTATATCTTCCTTCATGTTTTTTTAATGCCTACAAAATAAAATAAAGATAAAACAAAGTATTACTATCCCTTTAAGATTATTCATATAATTAATAAGCTTTTTGAATAAAATATTATAATTTAGCATTTTTAAAGAGTGGTAGAATGTATAATAACTATTTTAATGATTATTATAACTATACCTGGCTATTTATATTCTATCAATAGATACATATTTATTTCCCTTTCAATGTTTTCCACAGTGGAGTAACAGTAAAGGTTGCAGGGGCCGCCCCCCCGCCTGGAGTCTGCAACATTTTGATCCCTGAGGTCTGTGCCTTCTTCGGCACAGACCTCTAGCAACTGAGCTCCCTCCAGAAGTCTAGTAATGCAGAGCGCTGGGAGATGACATCATCATGACATCATCTCCCAGCGCTCTACATTACTGAAGAAAAGACAACGCTGGAGCTCCACCATGCCACTGGACCACCAGGGAGGTAGGAGATGTGGGGGCAATGTGGAGATGGGGGGCATGGTGGAGCCAATGTGGAGATTGGGGACAATGTAGAGGTGACCAGTGGAGATGGCCAATGGGGGGGCCAATGTGGTTGGGGGGGCCCATGGCAATTCTTGCACCAGTGCCCGGTGGCTCTTAGTTGCACCTCTTGTTTTCCAGATTCATATCTCTACATTTTACTACACTTTTTAACTGACATAAAATTTTTGTCTTTATTACAACATTTTTTTTTTTCGTTGACACGGACGTATTTTCATGGCCAATATACGACACTGGTGGATATTTAAGCCACACCCTTGCCCCGCCCCTTTCAACAACAGTTTTTGTTTTATTTTGCACATGACGGACGTTACTAGTTTTTTGCCCTACACTCTATAGAAAATATGTAGTTTGTGCATACAATTACTTATTTTTGTCATTCATACAACATTTTTTAACATCAGAGGTGTAACTAGAAGCCACCGGGCCCTGGTGCAAGAATTGCCATGCCCCCCCCCCCAACCACAATGACCCCATCTCCACATTACCCCCACATTGCCCCCCATCTCCACATTGCCCCCACATTTCCACCCATCTCCACATTGTGCCCCAATACACACACTGACCCCTATCTCCACATTGGCTCCACAATGCCTCATGTCCACATCGACCCCATCTCCACATTGTGCCCCAATACCCACACTGCCCGCCATCTCTACATTGCCCCATCTCCACATTACCCCCACATTGCCCACCATCTCCACATTGCCCCCACATTTCCCCCCATCTCCACATTGTGCCCCAATACCCACACTGCCCGCCATCTCTACATTGCCCCATCTCCACATTGCCCCATCTCCACATTGTGCCCCAATACCCACACTACCCCATCTCTACATTGCCCCCACACTGCCCCATCTCCACATTGCTCCCACATTGCCCCCCATCTCCACATTGTGCCCCAATACCCACACTACCCCATCTCTACATTGCCCCCACACTGCCCCATCTCCACATTGCTCCCACATTGCCCCCCATCTCCACATTGTACCCCAATACCCACACTACCCCATCTCTACATTGCCCCCACACTGCCCCATCTCCACATTGCTCCCACATTGCCCCCCATCTCCACATTGTACCCCAATACCCACACTGCCCCCCATCTCTACATTGCCCCCACATTGCCCCATGTCCACATTGCCCCCACATTGCACCCCATCTCCACAATGCCCCCCAGTCACCACAATGCCCATCCTTCCTGATGGTCCAGCGATGTGGCAGGAGAGGTCCGTGACTCCTTCAGCACAGACCTCTATACAGGTGGAGCTCCCGGCTGTTCTCAGTAATGCAGAGTGCTGGGAGATCAGCTGCTAGAGGTCTGTGCAGAAGAAGGCACAGACCTCAGCGATAAGCATATTGTGGGTTCCAGGCAGGGGGGGTCACAGGGGTTGGCCGGGCCCCTGGAGTGATGGGCCCAGTCGTAGGTGCAACCCCTGGAACCCTTATTGCTATACCACTGTTTAACGTTATCCCTTTGAAAAAACAGCCCTGAGAAGGACTGGGATAATTCTGCAGCAAACCGACTGCAAATAAAAAAATGCCAAAATTGGACTTTTAACCCCTTAAATGCTAGAAAGGTCTCCAATGCAAGGTGAAGCAATGATATATAGACCTCTCTAGGGATTAAAAGCTCAATTTAAACCAATGGAAAATGTTTACCTGTTTCCTAAGGTGTACCTGCATCGCTGTCTCGCTGCCACACAACAGGTCCCTTCTGTAGATTTTATTCTTCCAATCCCTGTTTTTAATTTTCCTTTCAAGGTAAGTAAAGTAAACTATTTCAGAGGATGAACCCTTTCAGTGCCAGAGGGATGCACAATCCTTCCAGCAACTTTACCAACAGGGCAGATCATAAAACGTTCCCATACAGACTCCTCAGGTGCCTGATGAATGGATATGATTGCTATTTACAAATACATTCAAGGCCAATACAAACATCTCCCTGGGAAAATCTTTACTCAAATAGCTGAGAAAAATACAATGGAGATGTTGTGCCCCGAGTATTGGCCCTGTGTCTGCCTCTTGGGCATTTACTTTGTGAAGAGGGAACTACACCGCAGTTCCCAAGTAAAGTATAATATGAAGATGGAAGAGACCAGCTGTCAGAGAAAGAGAACCGAAGTGTATAAGGCCGAAGAGGGAGAGTCAAGAGACGTAGAGAGGGGCAAGCTGAGGTCAGGGGCTGGCTGGGTGCAAGAGTAGATGTAAGACGAGCCGGGGTCAGTGGCTGGCAGAAAAATAGGATGGTCAAGTGTAATACCGAGGTCGGGGGCAGGCTGAGAGAAAGAGGGTCAAAAAATGTAATCAAGCGGTCAAAACCTTAAAAAATGACGAGAGGCACAAACTTATAAGCTTTAAGACTCATTGCAAGAGCACCCGAGACTGGCTGACACGGTCTTAAATACTAGTAGCGCCTGATGTCACACGCAGTGACGTTGGAGGCATCCAAGACCCGGAAGTCATAAGAAAAGGCTGCGCATGCACAGATGCAAAGGCAAGACGTGAACAAACCTGGCAAAACAGGTGGTAGGGAACCGGAGCACAACAGGAGCCCACTGTAAGACTAGAGCAAAGACAATTTTGACACCAGCAAAGGTAGCAATATTTTTCAGTACGGGTAGTAAGAATGTAGAATTCTTTGCCTTAGGAGGCTATGTTGGCAGATACTATAGGTATTTTTACTGGACATTGTTTTAAACACTACAAATATTGATAATTATACATATTTATGGACCGTCTAACCTGTTGCTTTGTTTTGCGTCATCTGGCTGTTGGCGGATTCTGGGATTTGAGGGTGCTGCTATAGTATGACGTCTTTACTCACCTACATATCTTAACAAAGCAGCGGTGAGCACTGTGAAACGTGTTGAAGTGTAGGCTATTTATTTACATTAATCGTATTGTTTTAATAAATCTGTATTATCAAGAAATATAAAACTGAGTTTGGAGCGGTTCCTGTTTTTCTTATCCATGAGCAGTCTGTCAGAGACAACGAGCAGAGACTGTAGGAAATTCTGTGAAAGTCTGTTTTGCTCTGAACACTACAGTTCAACAGTTTGGGGTCACTTAGAAATGTCCTTGTTTTCTGTCAAATGAGTTGCAAAATTAATAGGAAATACAGTCAAGATGCTGACAAGGTTAGAAATAATGATTTTTAATTTAAGTAATAATTGTGTCCTTCAAATTTTGCTTTATTCTCTGAATCCTCCATTTGCAGCCTTGCAGACCCTTGTCATTTGTCAATTTGTTGAGGTAATGTGAAGAAATTCCACCCCATGCTTCCTGAAGCACCTCCCACTATTTATATTGGTTGATGGGCACTTCTTACGGGTATCCATGTAAGAGGTCACACGCAAAAGAGCGTGCAACCTCATGAAGCATTAACTAGGTCGCCCTGATAAAAATGGCTACATGAGAATCTCACACTGCATGACAGCGCGAGATTCTTATGTCATAGAAACATAGAATCTGACAGCAGATAAGAACCATTCGGCCCATCTAGTCTGCCCATTTTCCTACAGTAAAAACCTCAAACCTTTTTTGGTCCTTGGTCTTTTCTTAATTTAAGGACAGCCTTATGTCTATTCCCATGCATGCTTACATTCTGTCACTGTAACTGTAAAACATTACATCTAAACCCGTGTCCCTCTATTTTTAGACTATGGCCTCTTGTCCTAACATTTTTACTCATTTGAAATATACTTCCCTCCTGCACTTTGTTGAATCCCTTCATGTATTTGAATGTGTCTATCATATCCCCTCTCTCTCTTCCCTCCTCCAAGCTATACATGTTCAGATCCTTTAGTCTATCCTGATATTTCTTTTCCTGTAAACCAGTCACCATTTTAGTAGCCGTTCTCTGAATTGTCTCTAGAGTATCTATATCCTTCTGGAGATGGGGTCTCCAGTACTGTACACAATATTCTAGGTGAGGTCTAACTAGAGATCTGTAGAGTGGCATGACTACTTCCTTTTTCTGCTACTAATGCCCCTAGCTATACAACCCAGTACCCTGCTTGCATTCCCCACCGCTTTATTACATTGCCTGCCTACCTTGAAGTCATTAGAGATAATTACTCCCAAATCCCTTTCCTCTGTTGTCTCTGATAGTACAGTACCCTTAATAGTATATTTTTCCTTTGAATTTTTATGTCCCAAGTGCATTATTTTATATTTATCAACGTTAAACTGCATCTGCCACACTCTTGACCATTCTTCTAATTTACCTAATTCATTTGTCATTTGGCTTATTCCCCCTGGAATGTCTACCCTATTACAGATTTTGGTGTCATCTGCAAAAAGGCATACCTTCCCTTGAAGACCTTTTTCATGTAGTGAAAGGTTGCATAGCTTTAATCAGTCCTCCCCTCCTGAATCATTATAGAGCCGGTTTGTGCCAGAACTCTTTGTCATTGCCCCTACTCTCCATACATGGCCTGGTTATCCTAAATTCAAGCGATAACATTCAGATTTTTTTTAAAAAAAGTTCTGACTCACACGTATTCTCTGCTGATGAGTGCCAGAGTATAAACCGGCTTTAAGACGTGCCCCGCGGCTGATTGGGTGACTTTTGGTGTTCTAGTTGCGGAGTCACATGTGTGAGTCAGAACTTTTTTCTTTTTTTGCGCTGTCAGGAAGTGCGAGATTCTCATGTCACCATTTTTATCAGGGCGACATAGTTCATGCCTCATGAGGTTGCACGCTCTTTTGTGTGCGACCTTTTAAAAGTGGACCCTTCTTATGTACCATACGGTCAAGCTGCTCCCATAATAGAAACAAAGACATTTCTAAGCGACCCCAAACTTTTCAACGGTACTGTATATATACACACAGATATTGTATAATGTGACTCCAATTTATTGCAGTCTTTATTTTATAAAATCAGTGTGATAAGGCACTATTGGCGCACCCTTGCCGTTTTGATATGTTTTCATATTAAATGACTCATGCTTGTTTTAGGAGTGTGCCTCCTAAGTAATCGAATAATATTTAGTGAGATATTCTCAGATTTTTCTTGTTCTTAACCCTTTGAGTGCTGGAGGGGTACGCAACGAATTGCAGAGTAATGCGTTGCATACCCCTCCGGCACTCAAAGGGTTAATTCATTTTAAAGTTATATATTCTCCTAAGTAGTTCCTTTTTAGGATTTTTATTCAGGCATATATCAGATTGCTTTATGGGGGAACGGAGGGACGTTTATTTACACGCTTGGCACGTACGGTAATAGGAAATAGTGTTGTGGGGATTGTGTTTACCTTTCCCTGGATAAAGACAGGAAAGCTGGGAAAAAGGCGACCTTGCTGGACACAACATTTTATAACCTTATCTCCTAAGTGACTGTATACTGATAATTGTGTGGTATGGGTTGGTGCGTTCATATTTCTCTCCAGATCTCCTCAATTTATTCTCAGTTTTAATATAACCTTTTTATATATATACCACCTGGGGAGAAATCCAGAATAAGATTTAAAGGGGATGTATCACCTCTATATAGGGTTGCCACCTTTTCTTACAAAAAATACCGTCCATGGCATTCTCTCCATAGACTTAACATTGGACAGAAGCCAATTTTTTACCGGCCTGCCGGTAAAATACCGGCTGGGTGGTAACCCTACCTCTATATAAGTTTGCTTAAATAGTTAGAATCTATATCGAATATGAGTAAAAGTGTCTTCATTTTTGGTTTTTAAGCGTTATTTGGTCGAAATTCCAGTTATAAACTCTGCCCTGCACCTACTTCCTCATAGACTGTGGTTATGTGCTCTGTCTGTAAGCTGGAGCGATCTCATTGGCTGGATATCGAACTCTGCCAATGAGATCGTTCCATCTTACAGACAGAACCCTCCGTCATTGGAGGAGGGAGGAGAGCAGAGGCAGAGCAGGGCCATAGTGACAGACTGCGGTGACAGAGCAGGTAACTGCAGTCTATGTGGACGTAGGTGCAGGGCAAAGTTTATAACCGGAATTTCGACCAACTAACACTTAAAAAAAAAATTAAGACACTTTTACTCATATTTTCCTCTCCCACCCACTGACCAGCAGTTCATGTGACAGGGGGCACTTACACCTCCTGTGTCCAACCTTCCTTCCTCTAGACTGTAAGCTTTCACGGGCAGGTCCCTCTGATCCTTCTGTTCTCCACATCTGATTGTACTATATAATACCTCTGTATGTCCATTCCCTATTGTACAGCGCTGCGGAATTAGTTGGCGCTATATAAATAAAGAATAATAATAATAACAATAAAAAAATCATAATAATATTCGATATATAACCTAACTATTTAGGCAAACTTACATATCTCCCAAGTGCCCCTCTTTAGGAGGGACAGTCTCTCTTTTAAACCCAAATCCCTCTGTCCCTCTTTCCTACCCTGATGTCTAGGGTTGCCACCTTTTCTTCAAAAAAATACCGGTCATGGCATTCTCTCCATAGACTTAACATTGGACAGAAGCCAATTTTTTACCGGCCTGCCGGTAAAATACCGGCTGGGTGGCAACCCTACTGATGTCCCTCTTTTTAGGAGCTCAAATTGTATGGTGTGTATATAAGTGTATCACATTGCTCTACAGCAATACAGCATACATTAACCCTTTGAGTGCCAGAGGGGTACGCAAAGCATTGCTTTGCAATGCGTTGCGGACCCCTCTGGCACTCAAAGGGTTAATGTTTGTTTAAACGTCAGTCTTTGTAAATAAAATACTTTGGTCTTGTTTGGCATTGCTTTGCAATGCGTTGCGGACCCCTCTAGCACTCAAAGGGTTAATGTTTGTTTAACCCCTTAAGGACTGGCAGTCATGGGACATTTCCGTCCCATAATGACCGCATAGGCGCACTTGGACGTGCCGGTACACATGACCTGTCACGTGTATCGGTGCGTCATTATGGGGCCTGATAGAGATCGCTCCGATCTTGGAGCGGTCAATTTCAGGCCCTATTTTTACTTACAGCGCTCCCGGTAGAGTGCTGTAAGTAAAAAGTATGTGACGTACCATGACCGTCATCGGTCCTTGAGTATTTCAAGGACCATGACGGTCCTGGTACGTCAAGGGTCCTTAAGGGGTTAAACACCAGTCTTTGTAAATAAAATACTTTGGTCTTGTTTGGCATTGCTTTGCAATGCGTTGCGGACCCCTCTGGAACTCAAAGGGCTAATGTTTGTTTAACCGTCAGTCTTTGTAAATGAAATACTTTGGTCTTGTTATAAGTCATTTATTAGGTTACAAAAAGAGTTGTCAATAGGTCATAAAATAGCCTAAAAATTCTCAGTAATTCCCTGCCCACTAGCCCCAACCCCAGCAACACCACCTAAAGCTCAAGTGTCCCCCTTTGGTAATTTGAAATGTTGGGAGGTATGAACTTATATAGGGGTGATACATCCCGTTTAACTAAGAGAACAATATAACTGATTTGCACTTTGAATAGTCAGTATAGTTTGTCAGAATGTGTGACCAAAGGAAGGTTGATATGAAAGTGGTGTGTGTGTGTGAGCAGACACTGAAATTGCATTACACAGAGGAACGTTACCATCAAGAAAGCAAGAGTTTGGCACCAACTGATCCAAGCTCTGGTGGTCAGGGCGCCAAGTAAATACTTTATGTGCCACAGTCATGTCATATGGTTGATGGATTTCAGTTCCTCATTGTATAGAATAATACCTTATTATTCAGGAACAGCAAGAGAGATTCATCTGCCAATTCACAGTGGCTAAATGCTAAACCACAAATAAGCATTAGATTGAATTAACCTCTTCACTTTTTATTCAGAATAACAGACTGACAATACAATGTGATTGCTTCTATCGTGCCTTTTGTGTGCAGGGATTTAGACAGATTTCAGTCCATGAAAAATGATTAATTTAAAGGTGATTCTAATTGTTGGTTCCTGTTGATGGATAAAATTAGAAAAGTACAGAGCTTGCCAACAGATTCTTATTGTGTTTACTCATTGAGGGAAAAGTAATGATTGATCTTAACATTTAGCATGTTAGCGGGGTCAATTAACCCTTTGTGTGCCAGAGGGGTACACAACTCATTGATAAGCACTCAAAGGGCTAACTCTGGGGACGTCAGTTGTTTATCTCCAGCTGTTTGGACTACAACTCCCAATACAACCAGCCAAATAAGTTGTATTGTTCAAAGGGATAGTAATGGTTAATTTTAAGTTGATTTAATATTGTAGACATTAAAAAAAAGGTTAACATCTATGTAAGTCTTATCTCTCAAACCTTTATGGTCTGAGAGATATAACTTGCTAAAGTTACCTTTTCCTGGCTGTTTTACTCAAGTCTGCCATCTAGCTGACAGCTGCAGATTCCAGTCATTTCACCAGACAGAGGCTCTTCAGCAGAGCTGAAATCACGCTATTTAGAAATAAATACTTCATTGGAACGGTCTACAAAGTGTGCTTGCAAACCAGACACACGTTGTAGACCGTTCTAAATGAAGTATTTATCTTTAGATATTGTTATATCGGCCTGCTGAAGAGCCTCAAATGTTTCATAATAAAAGCAGCTCTAATTAACCCCATCCCGACAATTGACTTACATCCAGGTACATCCAACAAAAACTGTCACTTAGTGACACAGGACATACCTGGTAAGTCCCGGAAGTCCAGGTCTCCGTGCGGCCGCACGCTGTTCGGGGACTCCGGAATCATTTTGTAAAAACAAAAAAAAAAATGTTAGCTGGGCGTTAAGGTGACAGCTGCGTACGCACGCGGCTGTCACTAAGGGGTTAATCATCATAGTATTTGGACTTTGGAGAGTGTTATTTCAATTCTGTCAGAGTTGTAGTTCAAGAGTAATTCAATGACAAAGTATTCCCCTCCCACCCCTTTTACTGATATAACCATACCTGGGAACTTTTGAAACAGGGCTACCCGGAGGATAACCCTGTCAGTGCCCAGTGGGAGGAAAACGACGCAAATCGCGTCATAAAAGGGGTGGGGTTTAGTCGCGGGGGGCGGGACAAAAAAAACACAAAAACCCCCTGCAAAATGGATGTAAGAGGGCGGGGAGTGGGAGGAACCGGGCGGGATGGAGCACAAGTGTAACGGTTTTTCTGACACTCAGACCAAAGCTTAAAATAAAACACAGTTTTATTGAGGTAAAACAAGGAACACTGCCCCCTAGGGCTAGAATAGGTAATAGCATGTATCAGACAAGTATAGGGATGTAGGACAGTCCCAATATGGCTAGTAGCAAATAGCGTGCAACAGGAATCAATAGAGGTACAGGGTTAATGCCAATACAAATAATCAGTCTCTGTTGTGGTGATTAGCCAACGCCCAGTGGATATAAACAGTCCAGGTAGTGGTGCAGATAGAGAGCGCTTAACAGTGCGACTGAATTGAATCACTACAAGATCGGAAGTTCCGTAATATGCCCAATAGTATAGCATGAGCTGACTAAAGCCAGAGCCAATAGCACCCCTAGGGGCAGTAACGGAAGAGAGACATTGCAAGAGCCAATGGGACCGGAGCCAATAGCACCCCCTGGGTGCGGTAATGGAAGGGAGACACTGCAAGAGCAAACTGGGTCGGAGCCTATAGCACCACTGAGGTACGGTAACGGAGCCAGAGACACTGCACAAGTGAATGTAATGTGAGCCAATAGCACTCAACGGTGCGGTATGATGATACAACACTGCGAGCAAATGGGACCAGAGCCAAGACACCCTTCCAGTGCCAAAACGGAGCTACACACTGCAAGAGCTAACGGAATGCCCAATAGCACCACGCGGTGCAACGACTGCAAGGGTGAAAGGAGAAGGCACCGTAAATAGAGGTCACGATTGCTCTGCTAGTGTTAACGGATAGGCTCGGTAATGGAGGCAACAAGCTCAGCAAGTGTTAATGACGGGCTCAGAATCGGAGGCAACAAGCTTGGCAAGTGTACACTGACAGGCTCGGTAACGGAGGCAACAAGCTCAGCAAATGTTCTCGGGCAGGCTCGGTAACGGAGGCAACAAGCTCGGCAAGTGTTCACGGACAGGCTCAGCAACGGAGGCAACAAGCTCTGCTGATGTAAAGAGAGTGATCAGTCAGTACAGCACTGGAAGCACAGTTCAGAATGTCACCAGGCGTAGAGTACAGAATCTCGCAGGAACACTGGAAGCAATCACGGAGCAGGAACGTCAGCCAGAGCCGGGTCAATCACGGAGCAGGAATGTCAGCCAAGCCGGGTCAATCACGGAGCAGGAACAACAGGAGTAGTCAGACGGGCCAAATCGGTACACAGGAACGCAGGAACACAGCAACAAATACACAGGTACGGGAAGACCATGAAAGGGCACCTGACAGGTGCCAGAGGCCCGGTATATGAAGGGACACCCTGGGCGGGCCAATCAAGCTCCCCCAATGAGAGAGCACCAGAGCAGAGAGTGACATAGGAATCACGGGAACCGTGATAACAAGTGGGCAGAGTTTCTACTTAAACTCTGCCCACACGGTGATTCACACATTGCCCCGGAAACCTGGTAAATCAGTTTGAAATCCGGAGTCTCCTCTGCAAAACCGGAGAGTTCCCAGGTATGGATATAACACTGCTCAGCCAGATCAGAAGGGAGGTGCCCAGATAAACTGCAGAGAGGGACAATCTTCAATTAAGATAAGGGAAAAACTTGTCAAGGGGGCAGGGCTTTCATTGTTCTCATAGGAAGAAGATTGTCCCCTGCTATTATCTGTCTGGTCTATGGACTGGATTCCATATCTGAGAAGAGATGGCTTACATTAGGTAAAAGGGGCAGGAGGGGAAACTTTGCTTGTGAATATCTCTCAAACCATAAAGAATTTAAAAGATAAGACTTATATTGTTCTTCATGTTTTTTTAATTCCTACAAAATAAAATAAAGATAAAACAAAGTATTACTATCCTTTTAAACAAATTATATAAAATGGAAGTCAGAGATGCTCAACTAGGAGCGAGTCTGCAATACAAATTTGCAGACTCTCTAGAGTGTCCCACCCAGGGTGCAGTGACCTCTTTTAGTCCATTAATGACTTTCACAAACAAATGAAGTGCATCTCCCAGAACAGATAAAAAACATAAACTGCAATAGAAGTAAATGGACCTTTCAATCTCTCGAATACTAGAGAGGCTCAATGCATTGGAGACCATCAGGAATCAAAGACATAGCAGCCCCATTTATATCCATGATGGTTTTTATTTCTCTCCTGTAGGGCAATTAGTTTGTATACCTCCCTACATTTCTAATGGCCAAAGAGGGACACTGGTGTTTTAGGTGGTATTTCTGGGGGCGTGGCTGGTTGTGTAGGGGGGCATTACAGAAAATGTTTAGTTATTTCATGACCTACTGACACCTCTTTGTGTAACTGAATAAAGGATTTTGAGCAAAGTATTTTATTTACACAGACTAACTTATATAAACATATACTGACATTTATACACACAGTAATGTGATACACTTATATACACACCACACAGTCTGATCTCCTAAACACAGGGACACAAGGGTGATACACTTATATACACACCACACAGTCTGATCTCCTAAACACAGGGACACCGGGGTGATACACTTCTATACACACCACACAGTCTGATCTCCTAAACACAGGGACACCAGGGTGATACACTTCTATACACACCACACAGTCTGATCTCCTAAACACAGGGACACCAGGGTGATACACTTATATACACACCACACAGTCTGATCTCCTAAACACAGGGACACCAGGGTGATACACTTATATACACACCACACAGTCTGATCTCCTAAACACAGGGACACCGGGGTGATACACTTCTATACACACCACACAGTCTGATCTCCTAAACACAGGGACACCAGGGTGATACACTTATATACACACCGCACAGTCTGATCTCCTAAACACAGTGACACCAGGGTGATACACTTCTATTCACACCACACAGTCTGATCTCCTAAACACAGGGACACCAGGGTGATACACTTATATACACACCACACAGTCTGATATCCTAAACACAGGGACACCGGGGTGATACACTTCTATACACACCACACAGTCTGATCTCCTAAACACAGGGACACCAGGGTGATACACTTATATACACACCGCACAGTCTGATCTCCTAAACACAGTGACACCAGGGTGATACACTTCTATTCACACCACACAGTCTGATCTCCTAAACACAGGGACACCAGGGTGATACACTTCTATACACACCACACAGTCTGATCTCCTAAACACAGGGACACCAGGGTGATACACTTATATACACACCACACAGTCTGATCTCCTAAACACAAGGACACCGGGGTGATACACTTCTATACACACCACACAGTCTGATCTCCTAAACACAGGGACAGCAGGGTGATACACTTATATACACACCACACAGTCTGATCTACTAAACACAGGGACACCAGGGTGATACACTTATATACACACACCACACAGTCAGATCTCCTAAACACAGGGACACCAGGGTGATACACTTATATACACACCACACAGTCTGATCTCCTAAACACAGGGACACCAGGGTGATAAACTTATATACACACCGCACAGTCTGATCTCCTAAACAGAGGGACACCAGGGCGATACACTTATATACACACCACACAATCTGATCTCCTAAACACAGGGACACCAGGGTGATACAAGTATATACACACCACACAGTCTGATCTCATAAACACAGGGACACCAGGGTGATTCACTTATATACACACCACACAGTCCGATCTCCTAAACACAGGGACACCAGGGTGATACACTTATATACACACACCACACAGTTTGATCTCCTAAACACAGGGACACCAGGGTGATACACTTATATACACACCACACAGTCTGATCTCCTAAACACAGGGACACCAGGGTGATACATTTATATACACACCACACAGTCTGATCTCCTAAACACAGGGACACCAGGGTGATACACTTATATACACACCACACAGTCTGATGTCCTAAACACAGGGACACCAGAGTGATACACTTCTATACACACCACACAGTCTGATCTCCTAAACACAGGGACTCCAGGGTGATACACTTCTATACACACCACACAGTCTGATATCCTAAAAACAGGGACACCAGGGTGATACACTTCTATACACAGCAGACAGTCTTATCTCCTAAACACAGGGACACCAAGGTGATACACTTCTATATACACCACACAGTCTGATCTCCTAAACACAGGGACACCAGGGTGATACACTTCTATATACACCACACAGTCTGATCTCCTAAACACAGGGACACCAGGGTGATACACTTCTATACACACCACACAGTCCGATCTCCTAAACACAGGGACACCAGGGTGATACACTTATATACACACACCACACAGTTTGATCTCCTAAACACAGGGACACCAGGGTGATACACTTATATACACACACCACACAGTCTGATCTCCTAAACACAGGGACACCAGGGTGATACATTTATATACACACCACACAGTCTGATCTCCTAAACACAGGGACACCAGGGTGATACACTTATATACACACCACACAGTCTGATGTCCTAAACACAGGGACACCAGAGTGATACACTTCTATACACACCACACAGTCTGATCTCCTAAACACAGGGACTCCAGGGTGATACACTTCTATACACACCACACAGTCTGATCTCCTAAAAACAGGGACACCAGGGTGATACACTTCTATACACACCAGACAGTCTGATCTCCTAAACACAGGGACACCAAGGTGATACACTTCTATATACACCACACAGTCTGATCTCCTAAACACAGGGACACCAGGGTGATACACTTCTATATACACCACACAGTCTGATCTCCTAAACACAGGGACAGCAGGGTGATACACTTATATCTCCTATATACAGGGACACCAGGGTGATACACTTCTATACACAGCACACAGTCTGATCTCCTAAACACAGGAACACCAAGGTGATACACTTCTATACACGCCACACAGTCTGATCTCCTAAACACAGGGACACCAGGGTGATACACTTATATACACACCACACAGTCTGATCTCCTAAACACAGGGACAGCAGGGTGATACACTTCTATACACACCACACAGTCTGATCTCCTAAACACAGGGACACCAGGGTGATACACTTCTATACACACCACACAGTCTGATCTCCTAAACACAGGGACACCAGGGTGATACACTTCTATACATACCACACAGTCTGATCTCCTAAACACAGGGACACCAGGGTGATACACTTATATACACACCACACAGTCTGATCTCCTAAACACAAGGACACCAGGGTAATACACTTCTATACACACCACATAGTCTGATCTCCTAAACACAGGGACACCAGGGTGATACACTTATATACACACCACACAGTCTGATCTCCTAAACACAAGGACACCTGGGTGATACACTTATATACACACCACACAGTCTGATCTCCTAAACACAGGGACACCAGGGTAATACACTTCTATATACACCACACAGTCTGATCTCCTAAACACAGGGACACCAGGGTGATACACTTCTATACACACCACACAGTCTGATCTCCTAAACACAGGGACACAGGGTGATACACTTACATACAGACCACACAGTCTGATCTCCTAAACACAGGGACACCAGGGTGATACACTTCTATACACACCACACAGTCTGATCTCCTAAACACAGGGACACCAGGGTGATACACTTCTATACACACCACACAGTCTGATCTCCTAAACACAAGGACACCAGAGTGATACACTTCTATACACACCACACAGTCTGATCTCCTAAACACAGGGACACCAGGGTGATACACTTCTATACACACCACACAGTCTGATCTCCTAAACACAGGGACACCAGGGTGATACACTTCTATACACACCACACAGTCTGATCTCCTAAACACAGGGACACCAGGGTGATACACTTACATACACACCACACAGTCTGATCTCCTAAACACAAGGACACCAGAGTGATACACTTCTATACACACCACACAGTCTGATCTCCTAAACACAGGGACACCAGGCAGGATGGAGTGCAGACATCTTTCCACAGTGACGTCTGCGCTGTCAGTCCCTTTTGGAACTGAACGGCTCCTAGAGCCAGCTGGGACTGACAGTGCAGGCGTACAAAAGTCACTATGGAAAGATGTCTGCGCTCCATCCTGCCTGTCAGCCCGGATGCAATTCATATTTCTCATTATCCCGGTAATAATTCTGGCTACTAGCACTACTGAGCAGCTAGTCGCCAGATGGGGAATTATTGGGGGGCTAGTTTGTAAGCGGTGGTCGTTCTGCTTTAATCCATAACAAAAGCAAATGTTATTTAACTTTACTTGCAACTACTGTGTATAAATCAACGCATTTTGGGTGTTATACTTTAAAGTGGGACTACCACCCAATATAAAGTCCACCTCCCAATAACTAGGCATATGGCGATTAGCTTCTTAATAGTGCAATTAACGGACTCAAGTACCAAGCTATGAAGTAATCCTTCTTTTTCTGAGACTGACGGACAGGCTTCTTGCTTTAGAGGTGTCTGCACACCTGCACCGTCAGTCCCTTCCGTTACCTTAAGGCACCATGCAACGCCCCCTAGAGGAGATCAGGTGGGACAGCGCAGGTGCACAGACGTCTTTAAGCCAAGATGTCTGCATACATACCTGGCCACCGGACTCATAAGAAGAAGAAGGATTCCTTCAGAACCTGGTATATGTGTTGGATAATATCACTATTATGTACTAATTGTCATATGCCTAATTATTGGGGGGCAGGGACTTTATATAGGGGGGGGTAGTTTTGCTTTGTGGGGATATTTATTTGCCCCCTATGTTTCAGCTGGAATGGTCTATAATTGTTCCACTGATTTTAATGTTTTGTTTTGTTTTATTTAAAGGTACCTAACTGTTTTAATTATGATGAAATATATATTAAAAGGCTTTTCCTGTTGAATAAAACAAGGGAAGTCCCAGGGATACTACAGTCTTGTTCCACCATCCACTGGTAGTCACAGACCCACACATACACTGTCTGAAACCCCAGCCTTGTTCTACTAGTAGTCACAGACCACATATACACTGTCTAAAACCCCAGCTTTGTTACACTAGTAGTCACAGACCCACACATACACTGTCTAAAACCCCAGCCTTGTTCTACTAGTAGTCACAGACCCACATATATACTGTCTAAAACCCCAGCCTTGTTCCACTGGTAGTCACAGACCCACATATACACTGTCTAAAACCTCAGCCTTGTTCTACTGGTAGTCACAGACCCACACATACACTGTCTAAAACCCCAGCCTTGTTCTACTGGTAGTCACAGACCCACACATACACTGTCTAAAACCCCAGCCTTGTTCCACTGGTAGTCACAGACCCACACATACACTGTCTAAAACCCCAGGCTTGTTTCACTGTCCACTGATAGTCACATTGCCAAACACCCCATCACTGTTCCCCTATCTACTGATAGTCACAGAACCAACCGTTCACTCTCTGACATACTGGTCTTGTTCCACTGTCAACTAGTAGTCACAGAGCTACACATACTCTGTTTGAAACACCAGCCTGTTCTGCTCTCTGTATAGTGAAACATACACTATCTGGCACCCCAGCCCTCTTCCCCTGTCCACTGATAGTCACAGAACCACCAATACACTGTTGAACACATCTGTCTTGTTCCACTCTCCACTGTTAGTCACATAGCCACACATACACTGGTTGGTACTTCAGGTTGTTGTAATGTCTACTGGCAGTCACAGAACCATGCATACACTGCCTGACAAACCCGCCTTGTTTCACTATCCACTAGTAGTCACAGAACCATGCATACACTATCTGACAAACCAGCCTTGTTTCATTGTCCACTGCTAGTCACATAGCCACACACTGTCTGATTTTCTCACACATACACTGTATGGTGGACTGGCCTCGTTACTCTCTCCACTGGTAGTTGCAGGACAACACATACACTGTTTGTAACCTTAGCCTTGCTCTACTGCTCAGTGGTAGTCACAGATCTACACATACATTGTCTGACACCCCAGTCTTGTTCCACTCCCCATCATTACTATTTTTTCTGATGAACTCCTATTACTTCTTTAATGAACTACTGTGAGGTTTGACAGAACACATTTTCAGAGCCAACATTCTAGCAGGGTCAGTTTTTACTCTAATCCTAAATATAGATTGAACTGAAAGGTGAAGGGATAGATGTTACGTGTTTGGCATGGGGAGACCCTGTGGAACGTTCAGGTTTCCATACAGGCTCTGAATGTTTCTGGTTTTCTGAGAACCTAGATGTGTTTCTTAAATGACAGTCATGACACTTTCATGATCATTTTAACACCAGTGCCTCAAAATAACTTCCCTTTAAATTGGAGTTACAGAATTTTGAGTGACCAATGTCAGTCTCCCTAAAATTTACAAGTGTTTTATAATATTATTTTATTTATGTATTTATTAATTTTTTATTGATTTTTGTTTCAATTTCACCACATACTCAGTAAGCAGTCTGTTAAAAGTTGTCAAAGGGATAGTAATACTTCGTTTTATCTTTATTTTATTTTATAGGCATTAAAAAAACATGAAGAACGATATAAGTCTTATCTCTCAAACCTTTATGGTTTGAGAGATGGTCACAAGCAAAGTTTCCCCCTCCCGTCCCTTTTACCTAGTGTAAGCCATCTCTTCTCAGATGTGGAATGCAGTCCATAGACTAGACAGATAACAGCAGGGGACAATCTTCTTCCTATGAAAACAATGAAAGCCCTGACCCCCCCCTTGACAAGTTTTTCAGATTTTCCCCTTATCTTAATTGAAGACTGTCCCTCTCTGCAGTCTACCTGGGCACCTCCCTTCTGATCTGGCTGAGCAGTGTTACATCAGTAAAAGGGGCGGGAGGAGGATACTTTGTCATTGAATTACTCTTGTACTACAACTCTGACAGAATTGATATAACACTCTCCAAAGTCCAAATACTATGATGATTAATTAGATCTGCTTTTATTATGAAACATTACTATCCCATTATGCATGTGGTGAAATGGGTCAGATACAGTGAAATATTATCCTCAGCCTGAGCACTGAGGTCAGTTTCCCATTTTCAGATGGGAGAGACAACTGGGGGATGGATAGTGTACACTGCAACAGGGCTTAAAATGTGAAGTCCTTTGCTACTAGTCAGACTTGAAAAGTTACTCACCACTACAAGCCATAACATACCCACCAGGGCTGAATTTCTACTTGCCAGGGCTAAATTTTCACTCGTATTGGCTAGTGGAGAGTGGAAATTTTGAGCCCTGCACTGCAATACAAATAAAAATTCTTCTACTACGACTGAAATAAGTCATTATGAATAATGAAGCCTTACTACAGTGGTCTACCAGTCATTGGATGGGTGGAGATGATAAGCGCTGCAGTCTCTAACAGCTGGAGATCTGAAGACTGACTAGCTTTGCCTATCTATATCTTTAAGGCCACCTTGATACAGCAATCTGTATCATATTTATTTTTCTCACGAACCAATATTTTACAAGAGACAGTTTGGCCACTAGCCATTTCACTTCTGGAGCGAGCAGGACAGACAGGTTTGGCCAAAACATTCTTTCAAAACCTGGCTGCATATGAAAAATACTACTACATAGGAAGTCACAGCCTTGGAACATGGGTGGGCAATCCTTGGTTCTCCAACTGTTGTTGGTTTACAAATTGCATCATCTTCAGTCAACAATGTAAACAGTTGGAGGGACATGGCTGTTTCATAATGATGATGATGATGATGATGATGATGAAGGCACTTGTACGTTAATCACAGCTGGGAATCCATTGATAACCCACCTGTTAACTCAGGCTGAAATGATTCTTATGCAGCTCTGTAGTAAGTGCCCATATTAAAGGGCAGTGCCAGGTGGGACACAATTAGGGACCAGTTAAATTAAAGGAATTGTAACTGTTTATTTTATCTTTACACTTCCTGCAAGTGCATACAATTTAAAGTCAAATTACCAATGCTTTTTCTTTATCTTTCACATGTACCTATTTTTAAATAGACAGCAACACTTAATATAACAAACATATTGTAGGGTTTATCCTCCTGAAAATGTAGGGAACTCCCACTGCTGAGAGATGTTTTATACAAAAGTTATTGAAGCTCAAGCAGAATTTTTTTAGATGCAGTATCTCAATGGCTATACGAGGAGCCCTTAAATCCATGACGTTCCTGGCACTTCATGGGTCCTTATAGCACACAAACCCATGATGTGCCAGGACCGTCAAGGGTCCTGGCGGGATTATATCAGGAGGATAAACTTTACAATATATATTTTTTTGCATATTAAGTCTAACTGTCCCTTTAACACATTGATGCTGTGACATTGTGGCATCTTGGATGTCTGTTACCATAGATTTTTGTGGACAGTGATACATTGTAAGACTCTTACTGCAGCACTGTATGCTGTTTGCTATTTCTGTTACATTGCATCATTGCTTACACAGTCACTAGCAGAAAGCTCCCTGTAAACAGGTCCAGGAAGCTCACTGTCAGTGATACAAAAGGATGTAAGAAAAATTGGTGACAATGAAAAAAATCTAATTTATATGGTATCGGACTTTATATATTTTTCAGGATAAATAGCACTAAAATAATGGGTTACTATGTTTAGCCTTTTGAGTACCAGAGGGGTTTGCAGCGCATTGCTCTGCAAAGGGTTAAGACATGACAGGCAACGTAAGAGAGTCACTAAGATTCAAAGTGCTGTCTGTACTAATAAAAGAAGAAGAGGTCATGTGACCAAAATTCTGCAGCCAGGCACACACACACACCCAGGGTGGCAGTAAGGAGGAGTTATTCAAATCTCCTCTATACTGACTGTCCCATTGGTCCAAATATGGGGTGTGATTTTGACATGATTTTGTGTGTGTTCATTGTAGCCCCATCATGTCCTTGCAGAGATTTTGACAGGAGTGGCCAGGGGGGGCTACAATTCTGGCCACTCCTGTCAAAATCTCTGCAAGGACATGCAGGGGCTACAATTAACACACACACGATATTATTATTGTTATTATTATTTTTTATTTATATAGTGACAATGTACTCAATAAACACAAAATTTACACAACACACACACAATATGCACAGTACACACACACAATGACACACACAGTCATCAAAAGCAATATATGCAGAACACGATATACAAATGCTATACACAGAAAATTATATGCGTTATGCGCAAAACACTATATGAAAAATGCTATACATTAATCTAAAAACATAATACTCAAAACACACGTCTTACGCATGGGATAATGATTCAAGTAAAGACACAACAACCATTTTTGGGTTTACTCAGGCCACAGCTTTATTTACAATTACATGGTCACTTTTTCAAACACAGCCTTTAAGGCCTTGCCAATCTCTCAATTTTGATAGGCCAAACCTGCCTACCTCTTTTTGAGCCGCAGGCTCACCCCAAATGTGTTCCACCATACCGTGCCCCATTAGCTGGTCAACGCAGTGACCAATGAGGCCGGTGTCTAAACCCACGACACTGTCCGGGTGCCAATTGCCCCTAGGCCGCTGGCCTACCAACTTCATGTAACCATATCCAACTTAAAGACCTTCTCCACCTTGGCAAGGGCCCAAAGTGCCTCTCAAGCTGTGATGAAAAGAAAGACAACCAATGCAACAGGCCCGAAGGCCCCATACCCAATACCACACCCCCAACAGTAGACAAACTGGGAGGGAGGGACACTGTTCAGTTGAGAACTGTAAAGGAAGTGATCCTATGACTCTCCTGCTATATATACCCTTTCCTACTTCCTCACACATCACTTCCTGTCCTTACCTCTGACTTTCCTTGTCATCCCCCAGCTCAGACATGTCTCCCCTTCTTATTTTCACGGGGAGTTCTATACACAGTATGCAAAATAGTATACGCAAAAAGCTATATGCAAAACGGCAATGCAAAAGCCAATGGATGACTATCTAACACAGAACAATACTGAGAATTATGACAGTTGGCTTCAGTGCTGATAGGTTGTTCATCCAGGGAAATATCTAACTGACAGGAGTCAGGAAGGAATATTTTTACCCACTCCGGGCTAAATTGGAAATTGCTCCAGAGGGTTTTTTTGTTTGTTTTTTGCCTTCCTTTGGATCAAAAGGGATGTTTTTGGCATGGGCCAGACTTGATGGACGCATGTCTTTTTTCAGCCCTGTCAACTATGTTACTATGTTACTCAAAAAGAAATATGCAAAATGCTATATGCAATATGCAAAACACTGTATGCAAAAAGCAATACTCTATATGCAAGACGCTATATGCAATACACAAAATGCAACATACGCAAAAGCTACACACTACACAAAACACTGTATGCTATTAGTAAAATTCTATACTCAAATGCCAACACTCTACAGGAAATGCAATTCACACAACGCTATAAGCAAAATGCTGTACACAAAATGCTCTTTGTAATAAGCTATGCACAATACACAAAACGATATGCTCTATGCAAAATACTGTGCGCAAAATGCTTTATGCAATATGCAAAGCAGTATACGCTATACACAATACACTATACACGAAATGCAACACATTATATATGCAATATGCAAGATACTATATGCAAAATGCTATATGCAATGCGCAATACATAATATGCTATATGAAGTTTGCAAAATGCTATACGCAATAAGCAAAACGCTATTCACAAACCGCTATACACAAATACTATATGCATACGCAATAAGCTATTCGGAATACACAAAACGCTATACACAGAACTCTTTATGCAATACTTAGAATGCTATGCTCAGTCCCAGACGGCTGTAGGAGGCGTTGCTAGGAGCCATTCAGCTCAGGAAGGGACTGACAGCGCAGGCACGCGGACGTCACTAGGGGAAGATGTCCGCGCTCCGTTCTGCGTGTCAGCCGAGGATGACTGCATATTTCTCCATAACCAGGTAATAATTCTGGCGACTAGCGCTACTAAGCAGCTAGTCGCCAGATAGGGAATTATTAGGAACAAAGTTTCTTGGAGGTGGTAGTTCCGCTTTAAGTGTTGCTATCCCTTTAAAGCTGTGTATTGTTGAAATGGAATGCTACTTGTGTAGAGCATTTTACTTTATATTGATTTTCTAGGCAGCGATGCAAAACCAACAGGTTGTAACAGGATAACAATGAACACGTAGACAATTTTTATTACCATTATTGGATTTGCCCTTCGGTAGAACACTGCTCTATAATTTTATTTCCAAGTGCCTACTTAATAAGATTTTACAATGTGAGTAATATTTTCCATTGACTCTACTGTCTGTACATGAATAATGATTAACCTCCTGAACATCTTCACATGTTATGTCAGATGATAGAAACAATACAAGTGGATGCCGGAATAAATACATAATCTCCAGTAATACCAAAATAAGTAAACTGTTTGTTATTGTAAGAATGAATGAATGAATATGTTTATTTATATAGCGCCACAAGTGTACACAGCGCTTTACAATTTCAGGGTTTAAACAATACAGGGTTACAGGTGCTTTGTAGAGTGAAACATTGGGTGCGAGGTCCCTGCCCAAAAGCTTACAATCTAAAGTGGTAATGGGAGACATACAGAGTCCATAAGGGTCAAGTGCTGAATACAGTGCTAGTTCTGATGATGATAGAGGACATCAGTAAAGTAAATAATTTATAAGAGCGTTCATTGTACAACATCAGTGCCTTCTAGCATGTTGGTATTTTATCCTTGAGGTGCATTTTTAAGTGAGATTTGAAGGTTATCTGAGAGGTGCAGTGGCGCAGGTTGGATGGTAGAACATTCCATAGATACGGAGCAATGAGAGAAAAAGGTTTGATACGAGAATTCCCCCGCCCATAAAGAAGGGGAATCATGTCTGGGCTGGGGGGTGATCAGTAATAAATGTGTGGATTGGTTTAGGAAGGCTACGTAAAGAGGAAGGGGTGGATGGTACAAGGTGATATAAAAGGGTTACCGGTTTAGTTCTTCCTCTTTCGTTTTGGAAAATCTCCCTCCCTCCCTGTGTTTTTGTTGTTGGGTTGGGGTTGTCAGGTCGTAAAAGCACCTGGGGGTTATATTTTGTCACTGCGGTTGGGGTTGTCAAGTCGTAAAAGCACCTGGAGTTTAATTTTGTCACAGCTTTGGTGCTTTGGGCCCTTGCCAACGGTAAATGGTAAAATAATTGTGTGGTTTTGTTAATTAACAGGTGGAGGTCAGGCCGATGGCACTGGCTCATATTGCACCCGGACCTTTGTCGCGGGTTAGGTCACCGCTCCCCATTGAGCTGCACAGACCAGCTAATGGGGTGTGGTGGGTGGAGTGGTACATGTGGGTGGAGCTTTCAGCTGTGTGTGGGTTGGGCATACGGGGTATGCCTGGTAGCTGGCAAGGGCTTTAAAGTGGTTGTTATTTTAAATGGTAAATAATTAATAAAGCTGTGGTCTGTTTTCATCCAACAAAGTTGTATGTGTATTTATTGATCATTATCTCATGCCCAGGGCATGACAGGGCTGTAGACACAAAAGAAGACAATCAGTGGCCGAACGTAAGTGGTGGGATGGGTTATAACGGGAGATCAGAGTGGAAATGTAAGATAAATTGTTACTGATTTTATATGCATTAATCCCTTAGATGCTACAAGTATGTACAATGCATTGCAAATCCATCATTGGAGATGTGCCTACAAGGGGTTAACACTGAAGTATTATTCAGCAATACCTTTGAGAAGCTGAGTTCCAGGTGAGAGCCCAAACTCTTGCGTTGGTTATGGCTGCTATTCGTGTATATATCTATGAATATTGCATTCACAGTGCTATGCTTAGGAGAATTGTTAGGAGAGACAAAACGGAATGTATATATCTATGAATATTGCATTCACAGTGCTGTACTTAGGAGAATTGTTAGGGCAGACACAACGGAATGTAGAAGACGATATGCATACCTGAAAACTGTCTGGTTCTGCCCTAGTGCCTTCGTTTTTAGAGTTAATTACAAGGTCTCTGAAGACAGAGGCTGATTGTTCGGCGGTGGTGAGCATGCATTCCGTACTCCTCTGGCGCTCAAAGGGTTAAAACTATCTATGTGTCATGCTAACCAAAAGTCCAGCAGATGTATAGTTTTATTTCAGGTAAAAGTGAAAGTCTCCTGGTGCAGCAGACCACTTTATCAGCATATAAAACATCACTGAAAACCTTCATTAGTAAATGAAACATCACTGAAAACCTTCATTAGCATATGAAATGTCACTGAAAAGGCTTCAATAGCATCACTGGTATCATATGGGCATACATTCGCATATGGTACCAAATATGAATATCTCCTAAGCTGTAAATTTGCTTGTCTTTTGGATAACATGACACATAAGCAGCTTTTAATGAAGTTTTCCTATATTAAAACTCGAATCAAGGCAATGGATCCACTTTAATCACAGGAAAGTTTGTCAGGTGCATTTTGGGTTCTACATGTGAACTCACCTACATGACCCAGTCCTCAGCAATGGGGTACAATTGGTGTGTTTAGTGAACCAAGTTACTGCACCATTTGGTTGACATGAAAATTCTGCAATAGGGCTTTTAATGCCTTGAATGTTTGCATATTCTCCAATATATTGTGAAGCAAAAGTTTTAAAGCACTTTTTAAAACAATGAAACGTCAGATTTTTCCTTTGTTGCATATGGTATGGTCTAAAATTATATATATATAACTAGTTGAAAAGCCCATTACACAGGCCACAGTGCCACTGGCAGCCGGTCATGGGGCAATCTTGCACAGTACGGACTGCCCACGCCGCGGCTGATACAGTGCCAGCTGGTCGCGGTGAAGTCATGCTCAGTAGAGACTGTCCGCGCCGCGGCTGATACAGTGCCAGCTGGTCGCGGTGCAGTTATGCACAGTAGAGACTAGCCGTGCCGCAGCTGATACAGAGAGGGAGGCTCCTTTGGAGTGCCCCGCTCTGTATCAGTCTTGTTACTGGCAGTCTCTACTGAACATGACTGCAGCACACGCAGCAGTCTCTACTGAACATGATTGTGGCGTTACACACGTTTTAGCGAATTATTATATAGGATTATGACAAGACTCTCTGACCAATTGTTTGTGGTGCTTTGTATGTGAAATGATTCATTAATAGCTTCCTCTGCTTTGTCAGAACTGGTTCTTTGTCCTATTTTTCTTACGCACCAGGGGCGGACTGACAGGACCCAGGGCCCCTGGTCCAAAAAGAGGTCTGGGCCCCCTGCAGAAATCTCCACAATGCCCCTTCCACCTCCACAATGCCCCCATCTCCACAATGCCCCCTTCATCTCATCTCCACAATGCCCCCATCTCCACAATGCCCCCTTCAACCTCCACAATGCCCCCCTTCATCTCATCGCCACAATGCCCCCTTGATCTCATCGCCACAATGCCCCCTTCTCTCCACAATGCCTCCTTCATCTCCACAATGCCCCCTTCCACAATTCCCCCTTCATCTCCACAATGCCCCCTTCCACAATACCCCCTTCATCTCCACAATGCCCTCTTCCACAATACCCCCTTCATCTCCAAAATGCCCCATTCCACAATACCCCCTTCATCTCCAAAATGCCCCCATCTCCACATTGCCCCCTTCTCTCCACAATGCCCCTTCCACAATCCCCCCTTCATCTCCACAATGCCCCCTTCCACAATACCCCCTTCATCTCCACAATGCCCTCTTCCACAATACCCCCTTCATCTACACAATGCCCTCTTCCACAATACCCCCTTCATCTCCAAAATGCCCCCATCTCCACATTGCCCCCTTCTCTCCACAATGCCCCCTATCTACACAATCCCCCCTTCATCTCCACAATGCCCCCTTCCACAATACCCCCTTCATCTCCAAAATGCCCCCATCTCCACATTGCCCCCTTCTCTCCACAATCCCCCTTCATCTCCACAATGCCCTCTTCCACAATGCCCCCTTCTCTCCACAATGCCTCCTTCATCTCCACAATGCCCCCTTCCACAATTCCCCCTTCATCTCCACAATGCCCCCTTCCACAATACCCCCTTCATCTCCACAATGCCCTCTTCCACAATACCCCCTTCATCTCCAAAATGCCCCATTCCACAATACCCCCTTCATCTCCAAAATGCCCCCATCTCCACATTGCCCCCTTCTCTCCACAATGCCCCTTCCACAATCCCCCCTTCATCTCCACAATGCCCCCTTCCACAATACCCCCTTCATCTCCACAATGCCCTCTTCCACAATACCCCCTTCATCTACACAATGCCCTCTTCCATAATACCCCCTTCATCTCCAAAATGCCCCCATCTCCACATTGCCCCCTTCTCTCCACAATGCCCCCTATCTACACAATCCCCCCTTCATCTCCACAATGCCCCCTTCCACAATACCCCCTTCATCTCCAAAATGCCCCCATCTCCACATTGCCCCCTTCTCTCCACAATCCCCCTTCATCTCCACAATGCCCTCTTCCACAATACCCCCTTCATCTCCAAAATGCCCCCTTCATCTCCACATTGCCCCTTCCTCAATGCCCCCATCTCCACAATGCCCCTTCCACAATGCACCCGTCTCCACAATACCCCCCTTCATCTCCACAATGCCCCTACCTGCAGTCCCTGGTGGTCTAGCGGCGCGGCTTACCACTGCAACGTCCCGCGCGCCTCTAGTAATGCAGAGGCTGGGAGATGATGTCATCTCCCAGCGCTCTGTATTACTAAACGGCGCGCCGGCGGCCGTTGTAGGAGAGCTGCTGAGCAGCCCTGGAAGTGGCGGCGGCGGGCCCCCTTAAGTCCCGAATGGTCAGTCCGCCCCTGTTACGCACATAATGAATCCTACTTAATCGATCTCTCATATTTTTAACCTCTTCATGTGCAGATATTAGCTTATTTCTTGGAAAGGGATCAGCAAGCAAACTATAGACTATTCGTAACATGGGTATAAAATAATAGCTTGGCGTGTTCCTAAAGCAAAATCAAATTATGCCAATAAAAACAGAGTTAGAATTTTAATTCATGTGCAATTAAAACCAGAATTTACTTGCCATTTAAACATTCTATATCTTTTAAAGCAAGTCAGCGTTGCTATACTTAGATCCCTAATCAAAAGAGGTGGAGAAATCACTCCGACAAATGGATTATTTTCTCCTTACTGTAGAAAGGGGGAAATATCTATATTTGGATACTGTGATAAAACACGACATTTCTCACGTTTTCAAGTATGTCGTGGAGAGCTTTTACAGTAAGATATTAAAAAAATAGAGAAACAATAAAAAATTATATACAGTTACATATTCACGTGAAAGAAAAAGAAAAATACAAAAAGCGTGCTAGCCGGTACCAATAAAAATAGTGATATAGATATCAAAGCAATCCCAGCCTAGGGACATTCACTTACTTGATTGTTGATAAAGGCAAACAACTCTTGTAACTAGTAGGAGCTAGCGGGGGAAAGGTCCAAACCAACCCCCCTGAAGGAATCTACGAAACGGCATCTGTATTGAAAACTAATGCTGAATTTTAAGATGGGTGGGTGCATCAATGAGAATGATGTATTAAAAAAAGGTTTTAATTAAATAGTAAAAGTATATATACAACAGATAAAACAAAAAATATGTTTTGTTAAAAAGCTCTATGCGTTTCACAGCTAACAAGCCATTTCCTCAGAAGTGTATAACATGCTTCGCTCTTCAAGTGGAGAAAAGGATCTGGACAAGATGTGCAGCAGCCAGATAGCCATAGAAGTTCAAGTCCAGCGTTATCACTACGTTAAGGCAGGATATATATCTTTCACTCATGCATGTATTGTTACCAAGGGTGGGAACTATTTTGTGAGTGTTGCGTTGCTATATTACTTGATTTGAGATGAGAGTTGGTGTCAGCCGTAGAAATACAGGATGCAAATATAGTCAAATTGATACCTTTATTGGCTAACTAAGCAGAGTTAGGATGCAAGCTTTCAACACCTCTTAGGTCTCTTCCTCAGGCATGTTATACTCAGGCATGTTATAGTCCTGGGGGTGAAACCTATGAGGTCTTGAAAGATTGCATCCTAAATCCACTTAATTAGCCAATAAAGCTATCAACTTGACTACATTTACTTGATTTGAAAACTGAATTATCATGATGTGCCCCCTCTCTCTTCTTTCTCTTTGATCATGTGAATGAGCAAGGGTATTTAGCTGTAAAGGCCCATTCTTCAATGATGTATAAAAGTAACTATGTATTTGGTTCTGTAACAAAGTTTATTGCACCAGCATATAGTATTTAAAGTGACAGTAATACTTGAAAACATATAAATTTAATTCAATAGATATTTAAAAAATACATTAACTGTGCCATTTTCGATCTCCCAAACCTTTATGGTTTGGGAGATATCAGTCTGCAAAGTTTCCCCTTCCCTCCCCTTGTGCTGACGTCAGCTTTCAAACTTAGAGACGGAGATCGCAGTCCATAGACCATCCTGCGGCTCTTCAGCAGAGCCGTGATTGCGGTAGTTACAAAGAAATACTTCATATGAATGGTCTACAACGTGTGCCAGGTTAGCATTGAGGGAATATAAGCAGACACAGAAGGAGAAATATAGGTACCTTTACAAGGCTAGGCTGAAGTAAGATAATGTATTATTATATGTGCCAAAGCTCACACACAGAGGAAACAATTGGCCAGTCAACAAAAACAGGGGACAAAACATTTTTTAGATATATAAGTGAAAGGATAAAAAATTAAATAAGGATTTGTTAGTTGAAAGACATAAGATGAAAGAAATATAAATAAGGATAATGTTTTTAGACAGAACGATGAATGGAAGGGAACTCTGTTAGAAAAAAGAAACGGCAAGACATGGGAAACATGCATGTTTACAGAGGAAGACCTTCTACTTCAACTCTCTAAGGTAAAAACAGATAAATCATTGGGACCAGATGGGATAAACCCATTGGTATTAAAAGAACTTAGGAGTGTTCTGGCAAAACCAGAATTATTCAGTCAGTCACTATTGACAGGAGTAGTTCCAGAAGACTGGGACATAGCAAATGTCCTACTGCTTCACAAAAAAAGGTAGTAGGGAAAGGTCTAGCAACTACAGACAAGTAAGTCTTGCACCAGTAGTGAGAAAATTAATGAAACCCTGTAAAAAGAAGGAATTGTTAAATATCTGAATTGAGTTTTTAATTAAGTTTTCATATATATATATAAACTTGAATCAAGGCAATGGATCCACTTTAATCACAGGAAAGTTTCAGTAAGGTGCATTTGGGGTTCTACATGTGAACTCATCTACGTGACCCAGTCCTCAGCAATGGAGTACAATTGGTGTGTTTAGTGGACCACAGAAATGCTGCACTAAAATACACGTGTGAACTAAGCCTACAGGGCTGCACCTCAATAAAGGGGTTGGCTAATTACTAGACTTGTGCACGGCAAAAATTTTCGTTACAATTCGATTTCGGGCAATTTTTTTTTTTTTAAATTCGGAGGATCCGAATTTCTGACCGGACCTGTTCGACTCGGATGAAAGTTGTCAATAGTCTGAATAATTCGGCCAAATTTTTAAAAAAAATGCAAAATATTCAATAAAAAATTAAAATTAAACAAATAAAAATAAAAAATACATTAAACTACATTAATAATAATATTAAATCTCTAATGAGACAGGAAGAGGTACTTTATAAACCCCTACACACTTATATATGTATATGTCACATCAAATTAAAGCCCTTTCTGCCCTTTAAAAAATGATACATAATGTGTGTTTGTGCAATAAATGAGAAAGATAGGAATTATGGTTGAACACACATATAGCAAAAATGCCAAAATTGCTTGTGTCCTTATGTGGTTAATATCTGCACTTTGCATGAACTGTAAAGCACCTGTTTTACCACATCTATTTTTAGTAGCATGTAGCAACATTGTAATAGTTTCAGATGGGAAAGCTCCGTCCGAACTTCCGAAATATAGACCGAAAATTCGGACTAAGTCTGTTTTGGATTCTGATTTTTTTGTGTGGGCGGACCTTGGCTTTTGGAAGGTCAGAATGATGCCGAAATTAGCCGAACCGAATTGCACAAGTCTACCAATTACTGTACTCTATTCATCAAGACAAATGTGTAGTTCTGGTGTAAACCAAGTTACTGCACTATAAGGTTGACATGAAAATTCTGCAATAGGGCTTTTAACCCCTTGAATGTTAGCAAATTTTCCAGTGCATTGTGCATTGGAAACATTCAAAATTTTAAAAGCACTTTTTAAAACAATGATAATTTGGATTTTTCCTGTATTGCAAATGGTATGCTCTAACATATATTATAATATATAATATATTATAATTATGATAAGACCCTCTGATCAATTGTCTGTGGTGCTTTGTACGTGAAATGATTAATTGAATAGCTGCCTCTGCTTTGTTAAAACTGGTTCTTTATCCTATTTTTCTTAAAGGGATAGTAATACTTCGTTTTAACTTTATTTTATTTTGTAGGCATTAAAAAAACATGAAGAACGATATAAGTCTTATCTCTCAAACCTTTATGGTTTAAGAGATATTCACAAACAAAGTACCCCCCCCCCCGTTCAACCAGATCAGAAGGGAGGTGCCCAGGTAGACTGCAGAGAGGGACAATCTTCAATTAAGATAAGGGAAAAACCTGAAAAACTTGTCAAGGGGGGCAGGGCTTTCATTGTTCTCATAGGAAGAAGATTGTCCCCTTCTGTTATCTGTCCTGTCATACAACCAGATTCACATCTGAGAAGAGATGTCTTACACTAGGTAAAAGGGGAGGGAGGGGAAACTTTGCTTGTGAATATCTCATAAATCATAAAGGTTTGAGAGATAAGACTTATATCATTCTTCATGTTTTTTTAATGCCTACAAAATAAAATAAAGTTAAAACGAAGTATTACTATCCCTTTAAGCACACAGCGAACCCTACTTAAAGGGATAGTAATACTTCATTTTAACTTTATTTTATTTTGTAGGCATTAAAAAAACATGAAGAATGATATAAGTCTTATCTCTGAAACCTTTATGGTTTAAGAGATATTCACAAACAAAGTATCCCCCCCTTGTTCAACCAGACCAGAAGGGAGGTGCCCAGGTAGACTGCAGAGAGGGACAATCTTCAATTAAGATAAGGGAAAAACCTGAAAAACTTGTCAAGGGGGCAGGGCTTTCATTGTTCTCATAGGAAGAAGATTGTCCCCTTCTGTTATCTGTCTGGTCTATGGACTGGATTCCACATCTGAGAAGAGATGGCTTACACTAGGTAAAAGGGGCGGGAGGGGAAACTTTGCTTGTGAATATCTCTTAAACCATAAAGGTTTGAGAGATAAGACTTGTATCATTCTTCATGTTTTTAATGCCTACAAAATAAAATAAAGTTAAAACGAAGTATTACTATCCCTTTAATTGATCTCTCAAGTGTTTCAGCTCTTCATATGCAGATACTAGCGTATTTCTTGGAAAGGGATCAGCAGGCAAACTGTTGACTTGGTAACATGGGTATAAAATAATAGTTTGAAGTGTTCCTAAGGCAAAACCAAATTATGCCAATAAAAACAGTTTGAATGTTAATTAATGTGCAATTAAAACCAGAATTTACTTGCCATTTAAACATTCTATATCTTTTACAGCAAGTCTGCGACTGCGTTGCTGTACTTAGATCCCTAATAAAATAAGGTGGAGAAACAACTCCCAAAACTGGATTATATTCTCCTTACTGTAGAAGGGGGGAATAGCTATATCCGGATAAAACACAAGATTTCTCTCATTTTCAAGCATGTCGTGGAGAGCAGAGGCGTAACTAGAAGCCACCGGGCCCTGGTGCAAGAATTGCCATGGGCCCTCCCCCGACCACATTGGCCCCCTCATCCACATTGCCCCTTCCACAATGCCCCCTTCATCTCCACATTGCCCCCTTCATCTCCACAATGCCCCTTCCACAATGCCCCCTTCATCTCCACAATGCCCCTTCCACAATGCCCCCTTCATCTCCACAATGACCCTTCCACAATGCCCCCTTCATCTCCACAATGACCCTTCCACAATGCCCCCTTCATCTCCACATTGCCCCTTCCACAATGCCCCCTTCATCTCCACAATGCCCCTTCCACAATGCCCCTTCCAACTCCACAATGCCCCTTCCACAATGCCCCCCTTCATCTCCACAATGCCCCCTTCCACAATGTCCCCTTCATCTCCACAATGCCCCTTCCACAATGTCCCCTTCATCTCCACAATGCCCCTTCCACAATGTCCCCTTCATCTCCACAATGCCCCTTCCACAATGCCCCCTTCATCTCATCTCCACAATGCCCCCTTCCGTCTCCACAATGCCCCCATCCACAATGCCAACTTCCATCTCCACAATGCCCCCTTCATCTCCACAATGCCCCCATCTTCACATTGCCCCTACCTCCAGTCCCTGGTGGTCTAGCGGAGTGTCTTTACAGATCTGTGCCTCCTTCGGCACGGATCTCTTCAACCGGAGCTCCCGCACGCTGCTCTAGTAATGCAGAGGCTGGGAGATGATGTCATCTCCCAGCGCTCTGTATTACTACAGCGGCGCACCGAGTGGGAGATCAGGTAAGTGACTGCTGCGGGTGAGGGGGTCGCAGGAGGTGAGGAGGTCGCAGGTGCGACCGCTGCGACCCCTATTGTTACGCCACTGGTGGAGAGCTTTTTCAGTAAGAAGCTACATGTTTAACAAAAAGCAGAGAAACAATATTAACAATTATATGCAGTTACATATTGATATGGGAAGTTTTGTGGAGCATGAAAATGAGTTACGAGGATAGGGGAAGTTGTGTGGAAATGAGTTACAGGGATAGAGGTAGTTGTGTGGAGCGTGGAAGTAAGTTACAGGGATGGGGAAGTTGTGTGGAGCGTGGAAGAGAGTTACAGAGATAGGGGAGAGTCTGTTGCAGTGTGGAAGTGAGTTACAGGGATAGGGGAAGTTGTGTGGAGTGTGGAAGAGAGTTACAGGGATAGAGCAGAGTCTGTTGGAGTGTGGAAGTGAGTTACATGGATAGGGGAAGTTGTGTAGAGTGTGGAAATGAGTTACAGAGATATAGGAGAGTCTGTTGGAGTGTGGAAGTGAGTTACAGGGCTAGGGGAAGGTGTGTGGAGCGCGGAAATGAGTTACAGGGATAGAAGAAGTTGTGTGGAGCATGGACGTGAGTTACAGAGATAGGGGAGAGTCTATTGAAGTGTGGAAGTGAGTTACAGGGATAGGGGAAGTTGTGTGGAAGTGAGCTGAAGAGATAGGGGAAGTTGTGTGGAGCATGGACGTGAGTTACAGAGATAGGGGAGAGTCTATTGAAGTGTGGAAGTGAGTTACAGGGATAGGGGAAGTTGTGTGGAGCATGGAAGTGAGTTACAGAGATAGAGGAGAGTCTGTTGGAGTGTGGAAGTGACTTACATGGATAGGGGAAGTTGTGTGGAGTGTGGAAGTGAGTTACGGAGATAGAAGAGAGTCTGTTGGAGTGTGGAAGTGACTTACATGGATAGGGGAAGTTGTGTGGAGTGTGGAAGTGAGTTACGGAGATAGAAGAGAGTCTGTTGGAGTGTGGAAGTGACTTACATGGATAGGGGAAGTTGTGTGGAGTGTGGAAGTGAGTTACGGAGATAGAAGAGAGTCTGTTGGAGTGTGGAAGTGACTTACATGGATAGGGGAAGTTGTGTGGAGTGTGGAAGTGAGTTACGGAGATAGAAGAGAGTCTGTTGGAGTGTGGAAGTGACTTACAGGGATAGGGGAAGTTGTGTGGAGTGTGGAAATGAGTTATGGAGATAGAAGAGAGTCTGTTGGAGTGTGGAAGTGAGTTACAGAGATCAGGGAAGTTGTGTGGAGTGTGGAAATGAGTTGCGGAGATAGGGGAGAGTCTGTTGGAGAGTGGAAGTGAGTTACAGGGATGGGGAAGGTGTGTGGAGCACGGCAATGAGTTACAGGGATAGAGGAAGTTGTGTGGAGCATGGACGTGAGTTACAGAGATAGGGGCGAGTCTGTGGAAGTGTGGAAGTGAGTTACAGGGATAGAGGAAAGTTTTATGGAGCATGGAAGTGAGTTACGGCGATAGGGGAGAGTCTGTTGGAGTGTGGAAGTGAGTTACAGGGATAAGGGAAGTTGTGTGGAGCGTGGAAGTGAGTTACAGAGATAGGGGAGAGTCTGTTGCAGTGTGGAAGTGAGTTACAGAGATAGGGGAAGTTGTGTGGAGCATGGAAATGAGTTACAGAGATAGGGGAGAGTCTGTAGGAGTGTGGAAGTGAGTTACAGGGATGGGGAAGTTGTGTGGAGCGTGGAAGTGAGTTACAGGGATGGGGAAGTTGTGTGGAAGTGAGTTACGGAGATAGGGGAGAGTCTATTGGAATGTGGAAGTGAGTTACAGGGATGGGGAAGTTGTGTGGAGTGTGGAAGTGAGTTACAGGGATGGGGAAGTTGTGTGGAGTGTGGAAGTGAGTTACAGGGATGGGGAAGTTGTGTGGAAGTGAGTTACAGAGATAGGGGAGAGTCTGTTGGAATGTGGAAGTGAGTTACAGGGATAGGGAAAGTTGTGTGGAGTGTGGAAGCGAGATACAGGGATGGGGAAGTTGTGTGGAGCGTGGAAGTGAGTTACAAAGATAGGGGAGAGTCTGTTGCAGTGTGGAAGTGAGTTACAGGGATAGGGGAGAGTCTGTTGCAGTGTGGAAGTGAGTTACAGGCATAGGGGAAGTTGTGCGGAGCATGGAAGTGAGTTACAGAGATAGGGGAGAGTCTGTTGCAGTGTGGAAGTGAGTTACAGGGATAGGGGAGAGTCTGTTGCAGTGTGGAAGTGAGTTACAGAGATAGGGGAGAGTCTGTTGCAGTGTGGAAGTGAGTTACAGGGATAGGGGAGAGTCTGTTGCAGTGTGGAAGTGAGTTACAGAGATAGGGGAGAGTCTGTTGCAGTGTGGAAGTGAGTTACAGGGATAGGGGAGAGTCTGTTGCAGTGTGGAAGTGAGTTACAGGGATAGGGGAAGTTGTGTGGAAGTGAGTTACAGGGATAGGGGAGAGTCTGTTGCAGTGTGGAAGTGAGTTACAGGGATAGGGGAAGTTGTGTGGTGTGTGGAAGTGAGTTACAGGGATAGGGGAAATTGTGCGCAGAGTAGAAGTGAATTTAAGAGATAAGAGAGGATCTGATGGTGCATGGAGGTGAATTACAGACACAGGGGAGAGTCTTCTGGAGTTTGTAAGTTATTTCCAGAGACAGGGAGAGTCTGATGGCATGTGGAAGTGAGTTACAGACATAGCGCGATAGGGAGATACTCTTACGTAATCTTGGAGTCAAGAATGATAGTTGTTAGTTAGAGAGGAACAACGTTCAAGATCATTTACTAAACTTAAAGGGATCGTAATGTTTTCTTATGACTAACGCTGCAATGCATCTTTCTAGAGCATAATACTGATGAGTTAAGTTAGTAATTCTGAAATAACGCTATATACTGTTCAATAATATTATAACTTATCCCCCTCACTCCCCTTTTGCAGCATGTCAGGCCACATCCTCTTAGATATAAACACCGCACAGATCTCTACGAGGCACAATCTGCCTCTATTCAGTATACGGAAATAGATTGTCCCAAGTTGCAATCTGCACCCAGCTCCGAGGCTCAAAGGGGTGTGAGGGGGATAATTTATAATATTATTGCACAGTTTATAGCACAATTTCAGCATTGCGAACTTAACTCATCAGTATTATGCAGTAGAAAGATGCATTGCAGATTTACTCATAAGAAAATAGTACTATCCCTTTAAGCTTAAAGGGATAGTAATACTTAAAATGTAAAAAAAAAATATGTTGTAGAGTTTATCCCCCTGAGTAAAACAAGAGTACTCCCACTGCTGGTGTTTTATTCTAAAGTTATCACAGCTCAAAGTTGAGTTTTTTAGGTGCAATATCACAGTGGCCTGAAATTGTACAGTGGTGCTGTTGCTACACCATCCTATGAAGATTTATGGTCTACGGACCAGAGCTGTCCATAGGATGGTGTAACAACAGCGCCACTGTACAATTTCAGGCCACTTTGATATTGCATCTAAAAAAATTCAACTTTGAGCTCTAATAAATTTTATGGCAAGACAGGAGGCTCATATTTGCATAACATCCTTTTACTGGTCCTCACAGCAGCAGGAAGAGATAGACAAAAAACGTAACAAATCACAGATAACATCCTAACACATATAAGCTTAGGTCTGTGAGCATAACTTCCTCTTCCTTGCTGCTCCTCACACAGGTCAGACGTTTTTACAGCTCTCTCTGATTTGTTATCCTGTTATAACTGTGTCAGGAGATCTGTACAAAGTAGGAGTGTACGCTGCGTGAAACCAAACTCTAAGCAGAGAATACTGCGTAGAGAACAAGCAAGCAGCCAGAGAATAATATACAGATGAAACACCCCCACAAAGCAAGTGTGAAGGATACCGTTAGCAGGTTAGACACATTATATATCTACATATAACGAGCAAATATATATACGATATAAACTGTGTACCTGACTGGGACCCAGGAGAGCGGACTTCCAGAACCACTCAGGAGGAAGCAGGAACAAAAGGGTTCGGAGAGCTGGAACCGGAGAAGATGCAGGAAGAAGGCTGAGCTTCAGGTGACAGGTGACCATGGAGGAAGATAAGTCCAGAGAGACAGTCAGTAAGGAGGGAGTTGAGACCTTCCAAGGACCAAGGTATCAGGATGGACTGTAGGTAAGTAGCCTGGCAACAGGGTCAGGATGCAGAGCAGGTAAGTAGCCTGGCAGCAAGGGCAGGATGGAGAGCAGGTAAGTAGCCAGGCAACAGGGTCAGGATGCAGAGCAGGTAAGTAGCCTGGCAGCAAGGTCAGGATGGAGAGCAGTAAGTAGCCAGGCAACAAGGTCAGGATGGAGAGCAGGTAAGTAGCCAGGCAACAGGGTCAGGATGCAGAGCAGGTAAGTAGCCTGGCAGCAAGGTCAGGATGGAGAGCAGTAAGAAGCCAGGCAACAGAGTCAGGATGAAGAGCAGGTATGCGGACTGGCCTCCACAAGGCTAACGCTGGACAGCCTGAGGACCGAACCTAATGGAGCTCAATAGAACACTGAGCACCCTCCGAAGCGGGCGCTCAGTACTTAAGAGGTTGGCGGATGACGTCAGGAAGACAACGCACGACGCCGACGACGTGGTTGCCTAGCGACGACACGGGAGGCGGCTGCCTGACAACCCAGCTCCATTCATCCGAGGCAAGGACCGACGCCGACAAACTGTTGGTTTGAGTAAGCTTGTCCTTATTTCTTTCTATTGTTAAGCTGTTACACGTTTTCTGTGGATTACGTTACCCCCTTCTCCCTTTCTGCTTCCTGAGCTGGTGCTTCCCTTTTCCCCTCTCCTCCCTGAGCCGTTCGGGCTCAGTTAGTTGTCTCCGTTCGGTCTATTGCCCTCTTCTCGCGAGATTCGGGCGGCCATCTTGGATCTCGCGTTACTGCCCGAATCTCGCGAGATTTCGGACGCCATTTTCTTTTTCGGTCTGTTTCCTTTTCTCTTATTACCGCATGCATACTGGGCTGGCGGTCCGCTCCTCTGCCTCTCCTACCTTTTTATCGGTTGTTGCACCTTTCGTGTTTGTTTTACACCATAAATCATACACTACCTTCTGTGACTGCAGGTGAGCCCTGCTTTCTTGTCCTTCCCTTTGTGGTTTTAAACCCACTATATTTCCCTTTCATCCCTGGGTGAGCCCCTTATGTTTTTGCCTCTTTCTTTACAGGGTGAGCCCCTTTACAGCCCTCTTCCCATTTTTTAAATTTCAAAGTTAATCCTTACACATTGGTCATTTTAGTGGGTGAGCCCCACTGTGCCTTGTACTATTTTCTTTTATCTTCCCTCACTAAGTTTGGGATCTACTTCAATGGCTGGCCATAATCCTCCAGCTATTCCTTCCTCTGATCTGCAGTCCTGGATTCAGCAGGCTATTGCTCAGGCTTTGGCCTCTTTCCCTGCTCCACCAGCTGGCCCATCCCCTCCCCCTCCAGTACAGCTTGCCACCCTTTCGGGCTCTGACTCTGAGGGTTCTGCCAGTTCTCCTCCTCCTAAAAGACCATGGAAAGGGTCTAGTGCTTCTGCACACAAAGGCAAAGGCCCCGCTAAATCCTCCCGCCCCTCTACTTCCCCTGTCCCTCCTCCCTCAGCGCTCCCTTCGGGGACTGCCCCTGTTTTGACTGCACCTCTCTCGGGAGATGCCTTTGACTACTCTTCTGGTGAAGAGTCTGTTTCTCCTGCTCTTCAGAGATCTGGTGCGGGTGAGCCCCGTTCCCATCCTGAATCAGGTTCCCAATGTTCTGACCCGTCTCAAGCGGATTTAATCTACAATCCTCAGGGCGAGGCTCTTTTTGACCCACGTTTCATTCGGCACCCTAGATCTGCCGAATGGACTCCTCCGGACCATATTGCGCGCTATCTCCAAGTCTGGATGCGTAAAGCTCTGGACAGGGAGGTCCGCAATCGCCTTTGGGCCGAATGCCCTCGCCCTTCTATTCCGGGTAAAGTCACCTCTACCCCGGAATTTGATTCCTTCATGGTCACTTACATGGCCAAGAAGGGTCGGGACCCTCGCAAAGGGTTGGAAAAAGGTCTGAAGTCCGCTCAGGACAAACTATTGGATGTCTCTGGCCCGCTCACCCAAATTTTTGTTCTTGCAGATGAGGCAGCTGCTCATGCTTCCGCCCTTGACCCCTCTTTGGTTCGAGACTGGGCCCAATGGGCTATATGCCTGTTGGGCAACGCCAACGTTGCTATTTCCGCTGAACGCCGCAAGGCTGCCCTCCTACGGATAGACTCACGTGTATCCGATATGGCTGACAAGGAGCTTGGTCCCAAGGCGGAAGGTAAACTTTTTGGGGACCCTTTTATATCTGAGCTTCGCAAACATGCGGGCAACTACACCGCTATAAACAAGGTGGAGACCTCTCTTAAGAGGGTTTTTCAGGCCCAGAGTGTTTTTCACCGGGCTGGCAGACAGCGGGGCCGTGCCGCCAGCCGTGGATTTTCTTCTGGCCCCAGACCTTTACTTACCAACTCCACTGCCTCCTACAACCCCACGTTCCGGACCCCATTTCCGGTTTCCAGAGGATTCCCACGAAGCCGTGGCAAAGATGGACGTGGACGCCCCCGTTTCAACCCAGGTACGCACACTGCCCCCTGTTTCTTCCCTTGCTCCCCTGCCCCCTGCGGCACGTCTCGCTGCTTTTTTCCATACTTGGTCTCTGATCACCTCCGACAGGTGGGTCCTTCAAACCGTCCAGGGGTTCGTCATAGAGTTCGTTTCTACCCCGCTTCAGGCCCATCCTCCCCCTCCCCTGGTGGTCAATCGCGAGTCCCGTCATCTTATCGACCTCGAGATTTCTCTTCTTAGGGACAAGGGTGCTATTCAAGTGGCTCCCTCTTCGACGCCCGGTTTCCTCAGCAATATTTTTCTTGTCCGCAAGAAGTCGGGGGGCTTACGCCCAGTCATCAACTTGCGTGCCCTCAACGACTATGTGGTGTACCGCCATTTCAAAATGGAGGGCATCCATCTGCTGTGAGACCTGCTGCACGACGGGGATTGGTTCACTCGTCTAGACCTTCAGGACGCGTACCTTACGGTTCCTGTTCATCCAGACTCCAGACGTTTCCTTCAATGCCACTGGCGTTTGGAGATTTGGCAGTTCACCTGCCTTCCCTTTGGCCTGAGTTCAGCTCCTTGGTGCTTCACCAAGTTGATGAAACCCGTCATGGCATTTTTTCGCTCTCAGGGCGTCTGCTCTGTTATTTATCTCGACGACATTCTGTTGTTTCATGCGAACCCGTCTTTCCTCCGTTCTCAGACGGAATGGGTCATGTCCTGGCTCCATCGTTTGGGCTTCATCGTCAATCGTCAGAAGTCCATGATAGTTCCGGCCCAGTCGGTTCAGTTCTTGGGCTTCGAAATCGATTCCGTCTCCTCTCTCCTCAAGCTCCCGCTATCCAAGATCAACAATATCAAGCGAGAGCTCCGGAAAGTCTTGCGTCTGGAATTTGTTTCTCTTCGTCTCCTCGCCAGGATAGTGGGTCTTCTTTCGTCCTCTATTCAGGCGATTTTCCCTGGCCCTCTTTACTACAGGGCCATGCAGCGCCTGAAAGCCAAATATCTGAGGACCCACCTTTCTTACGACCACCTGGTTCCCCTCACCGCGGATGTTCGTTCCGAACTCCGCTGGTGGCTCCTTCACATGTCGGCGTGGAACGGCACAGCTATTTTCGGCACTTCTCCCGATTTTGTCTTGGACTCCGACGCCAGTCTCTGGGGTTGGGGCGCCTCTTGCGCCGGCTCCGCGACCGGCGGTCGCTGGTCTCGCTCCGAACAATCTCTTCACATCAACTGCTTGGAACTCATCGCTGGTTCCTTCGCTGTCCGCAGTTTCTCAAAGGATCTCTCTCATTGTTCTATCCTGCTTCGGATGGACAATGTGTCGGCGGTGCGCTATATCAACAAGCTAGGGGGCGCCCATTCCGAACGTTTGTCCAATCTGACCAGGGATCTTTTTCGCTTCTGTTTTCAAAAACAGATCTCCCTATCTGCGGAGTATATACCAGGATTGGAGAATCTGACCGCAGACTGGTTCTCCTGGTCTTGGCGGGATGCCAGCGATTGGATGTTGGACAAGTCAATTTTCCGGACGCTGTCCTTCCTTCGGGGTCCGTTTTCCGTGGACCTCTTCGCCTCCCGCTGGAACCGCCAACTCCCAACCTTCTTCAGTTGGCTTCCGGATCCGGATGCGACGGCGACGGATGCCTTTTCCCAACCATGGCCTCCGAAGGGAGCTTATGCTTTCCTCCCCTTTTCATTGATCTCCCGGATCCTTCACCATCTTCGTCGTCTCCATATTTCTCTTCTCCTTGTGACTCCGTGGTGGCCGGTACAACCTTGGTTCCAGGCCCTTCTCGAACTGTCGTTCGATCTTCCGCTTCTTCTTCCCTGGCACCCCCTTCTTCTTCTAGGCCCAGGAGGCGAACCACATCCTCTCGTTCTCGACCATCGGCTTCTTCTGATCGCTTGGTCGATTTCCGGGGTTCCTGGGCGGTGTCTGGACTTTCACAGTCAGCTTCAGACCTCTTACGAGACTCTTGGGCCCCGGGCACTCGACGTGCCTACCTCAGCGCTTGGAACTCCTGGTGTTGCTGGTGTCTGGCTAGACAGGGTGATCCCTTTACTGCCCCTGTAGCGGAGGTTGCTAATTTTCTTTCTTCTCTCTTTTCTGAGGGTAAGTCGTACCGTACGATCAATGTGTTTCGCTCCGCTATTTCGGCTGCCCATGTTCCTCTTATGGGTTTGCCTGTGGGCAGGGATCCTTTAATCTGTCGTTTGTTACGGGGTATGCGTCTCTCCAGACCTCCTGCCCCTCGTTATTCTTCCTTTTGGGATGTTTCCTTGGTCATTTCCCTCTTTAAATCTTGGTCCGATAACCCTGACCTTTCTCTCCGTCACCTTTCCGCCAAACTTACTACGTTACTTTGTTTGGTGTCTTTTCGACGTGTTTCGGATGTTCATGCCCTTGATTTCGATTCGCTTTCTTTTTCCCCGGATGGGGTTTGTTTTTCTTTTCGCCGCCGGACTAAATCTTGCTCTTCTTCGGTCTGCTATCCTTTTTTCTCTTCCGAACCGCTCTTTTGTGTGGTTCATTGTCTTCAGGCTTACCTCTCTCGCACTTCAGCTCTTCGTTCTTCCGCATCGTCTCAACTCCTCCTTTCCTATTCTTCGCCTTTTCGCCCGGTGTCTTCGGCCACCCTTGCTCGGTGGGTCCGCTGGATTTTGTCTTTGGCTGGTGTGGCTTCTTCTTTCGGCGCCCATTCGGTTCGGGGTGCGGCGGCCTCTCAGGTTTTTTGTTCTGGCGGCTCTCTCCACGACATCATGCGTTCAGCTGATTGGTCCAGGGAATCTACCTTTCGTCAGTTTTATTGCCGTCCTCTTTCTCATGCCGCTGAGTTCTTAATTGCACAGCGTTAAAACTGCAAATATGAGCCTCCTGTCTTGCCATAAAATTGTGGATTATTCTAGCTTTGTGACCAAACAATCTGAATTTTATTAAAAACAGGAGGCGAGTATTTTCCCACCCTTTCCCTTCCCTAAAAATGTGGGTGTCTGTTTATTTGTTTATCCTCCATTTATACTGTTTTTCTGTTCTTGTTTTATATTATTACACTGGATTTGTGTTTCCTTCCAGTTCCTGTTATGTGTTTCTTCTTTTTTTCCAGCCTGATCCCGCTGGCCTTCTCCCTTGGATTGCTGTTGCTGAGGTGCTCCTATCCTGTTGAGGATCCTAACCTGGAGGGTTTTTTTTCGGGGCCTAGTCGGGTGCCCAGGTTGTTCGTTGGCTCCTGATGGTTTCCTGAGTTCGTGTTCCTGAGTTCGTGTTGTCAAGGAAGAGGAAGTTATGCTCACAGACCTAAGCTTATATGTGTTAGGATGTTATCTGTGATTGGTTACTTTTTTTGTCTATCTCTTCCTGCTGCTGTGAGGACCAGTAAAAGGATGTTATGCAAATACTCGCCTCCTGTCGTTAATAAAATTCAGATTATTTGGTCACAAAGCTAGAATAATCCACAATTTTGAATAAAACACCTTTCAGCAGTGAGGACACCCTTTTTTACTAAGGGGGATAAACACTACAATTTATATTTTTTTACATATTAAATATTACTATTCTTTTAAGGTGAAGTTTGCAGTTGATTTGACCAAGAAACACTCCAGGGGATTATTCTCTAAAGTGAGATAAAGTGGAGATGACTTCTAAAGTGATATTACTTCACTGATTCCTATGATTTTCTATGGAATCTAAGCACTAAGATCTCTAAAGTTTAAGAAAGGGAAGGGACCTCTGTTAGAAAAAAGAAACAGTGAGACATGGGAAGCATGCAGGTTTACAGAGGAAGACTTTCTACTTCAACTCTCTAAGGTAAAAACAGATAAATCAGTGGGAATAGATGGGATACACCCAACGGTATTAAAAGGATTTAGGAGTGTTCTGGAAAAACCAGAATTATTCCATCAGTCACTATTGACAGGAGTAGTTCCAGAAGACTGGGACATAGCAAATGTAGTACCACTTCACAAAAAAAGGTAGTAGGGAAGGTCTAGCAACTACAGACAAGTAAGTCTTACATCAGTAGTGGGAACATTAATCAAACTCTGTAAAAAGAAGGAATTGTTAAATATCTGAATTGAAATGGCTTGCAAGATGCTAAACAGCACAGGTTTACTGCAGGGAGATCTTTTCAGACTAACATAATAGATGGGTAATTAAAATAATAGACTGGGAGGAGCTATAGATATAGCTTAGGCATTTGACACTGTCCCTCATAGAAAACTCAATAATAAATTGTAATATTTGGGTCTGTATGTAAAAACAGTTGAGTGGATAAGGCAATGGCTGAGTGACAGGAGACAGAGGGTTGTAGTCAATGGATAATATTCAGAGGACAGCCATGTTACTAGTGGCAAAACACAAAAAAGAAAAAAGGAGGGGCGCTCGTAGTGTAATATAGCCAAAATTCAGTCACCTTCACCAATTCACCACCGTACTTACAATAAAAAAGGCCACTAAAAGTGGTCAGCAGGACAGATGAGGGTCTCAGACTGCCCCCACTCAGTCAATCCTCAATAGAAATGGATCGCAGCACACAAACAATGCCAAGAAACCTCTCTCGATATCCTTAGGAAACAGAAACAGTACAGCCAGAAGGGGCGCTATCCACAAATAGATTATACAAATAAAACCCAAAGTAATACTCACAGGATAGGAATCACCTGCTCATCTTGTTAAAGCTGGTGATAATGGCATGCAGGGTGTAACTATCCGCCCTGGTCGGCGTTCCACCTCCCGTTAATAAAAAATATGTATAAAGTTTTTGAATTTATTTATATGTAGGCAGATAGCTTTTGAGAAAGAAGCTGTAGCTTTGAAATGCGTTGAGCGTTCTTGGCACTATTATGAAATCTTTTTTTATTATATTGATAATAAATGTTTTAATATTTTTGGACGAGTAGACTAAATACATATTTTTTATTAACGGGAGGTGGAACTCCGAGCAGGGCAGATAGTTACAAGACAAGCCGGTGATTCCTAACCTGCGAGTATTACCTTGAGTTTTATTTGTATGATCAATTTGTGGATAGCGCCCCTTCTGGCTGTTGTGTTTATGCCAGGGCTTATAATTTTAAGTCATTTGCTACTATCCAGACCTGAAAAGTTACTCGCCACTGTAATCCATAACATACCCACCAGGGCTGAATTTCTACTCGCCACTGCAAGCCATAACATACCCACCAGAGCTGAATTTCTACTCACCACTGCAAGACATAACATACCCACCAGGGCTGGATGTCTACTCGCCAGGGCTAAATTTTCACTCGTCATTGGCTAGTGGCGAGTGGGTGGTGAGTGGAAATTTTGAGCCCTGGTTTATGTTACTAGTGGAGTACCTCAAGGATCTGTACTGGGGTCCATTCTTTTTCGCATTTAAATTAGTTATATTGAAAAGGTCTTCAAGGTAAGGTATGCCTTTTTGCTGATGATAAAACAAAATTGCAACAGGGTAGACCTTTTATTTCTTCATTGGCCTTATCACTAGCATCTCTAAAGTTTGAGAAATCATAGTGCATTGGATATATAGGATAACATGAATTGGAGAAGGGATATCACTGGAGAAGTGATCTCGTCTTTATCACCTCTTTTTTCAGAAGGTACTGCATAACCCCTCAGTTATTTATAGTACATAAACCTCAGTTTATATAGTTATAACCATATGTATATTGATTACAAATTAAGAGACAATTAATCTTGATTATATCTGATGAGTAAACATGTGAGGTTTGAAAGTCTGAATTTTCAAGATAAGACCAGTGGGGAGCTGCACTAAGGAGGAATGCTATTATGATGGACGTCTGTCACGGGCACCCAGGAATGCTCAGAACTCAGTACGGTAATGTAATGCAAAATATTTATTAGAATAAATCACAGCAATAAATATGTAGTACAACAAGCAAAGGGTTACTAGCTGGCGACACTACTACCAGAAATAGTAGGCCTCTCGCTAGACCACAATGCTGGAGACTGGGCTGAAGCCCCTGTGAGTCTCAGCAGGAAACAGGAACGCCAGCTCTTGATCCGTCGACTGCAACACTGGAACAGGTGACCACTGTGAACACTGGCTCAGTAATCTTGATCCGATGAACAGGAACACAAGGACTGCTGGACTGGAGAACTGACCCACGCCTGCAATCACCGCTAAGAGACCCTGTGACTCTGCCTGCAGTCACTATATCGAGACCCTGTGACTCACGCCTGCAGTCACCAGTCAGACTCTCTGTCCACAACAGTGGTCTGTCTTAGGCCAATAGCACAAATTGATCACGGTAAGGGGTACTCGTGATCACTGGGTCATACACAGAGAGGGTTCTCGTACTAGCTGGGTCATACACAGAGAGAGGGTTCACATACGTAACTGGGTCATACACAGAGAGGTTCTCATAAATAGCCAGGTCATACACAGAGTGGGTTTTCGTAGATAGCCAGATCACACACAGAGTCCAAGTACTTAACCTAATAACAGCACGCAAGGGCGACTGAGTCAGGCCTCAGTCTGCCTTTTAACCCCCTACACAAGAAGTAGGAGGAGCAGCTCAGAGGGAGGAAGTAGGTAGGAGGAGACTACAGTAAACAAACAGATAAAACAGAGGCCTGCAGCCTGCTTGAAGCCTCGGGCCTGTAATCATGCTGAGGTCAAGGTAAGCTGTGACAGTGTCTGGCGATGGGTGGGAAGCACATCACCTTGGCAATGGAGACACACATCTCCATATGCACTAAAAAATAAGTATGCAGGAGAAGGGAGAATTAAATAATTAGTATGCAGGGTTGTCGAACTGCTGGCGATGCTGAAGGTATGTCTTCCCTTCTCATCACCAGTAGTTACACAACCCTGAAATCTGAGCACATTCTCTTTGCTACCGCCACTGGCCCAGAGGTGGAGTATGGAGGAGCCGCTCGGATGTCAACACCGCCAACAACATCTCCCTCTTAACCCTTCAACTCTCATTCATATGGTGTTCATCTGTTTTAATATTTCACACTTTTGTCTTGTCTGACATAATACATTTCATATCAGTGCCACTGCACTGTTTCTTTTTGGTTTTTGTAATCACAGGACTTGCAAGGCATTCTGTTGCCTAGCTGGTCCTGAGTTTACCTGAATCAGCTGATCAGCGGACAGGACACTCGGCTGGTTCAATCAGCACAGAATGGCTTTCAGTGCCACAGCGGTATGATACCTTTAACCCCTTGTAGTGTGCAATCCATAAACTGTACCCTGGATCTTCCTATAGCTCACTATGGAGTCAAACATCCCCAACCTGAGTTTGGAGACTTTGGGACTGTGAACAGCAGAGGCAGACATCAGAGCTTAGTGCATGTGGTGAACAGGCACATTACCTATAAACACCTACGTGAATATGACAATAGCTCATTAACCCACATTTACATATGGAAATGAGCCATTGTTGAATTGGTTAGTGCAAAATTGCAAACCTGTCGAAGGCGTGACGGTTTAAAGTGGATTATATAATCTTAACTATATAATTAATAGATTCATTCACACCCTGAAATTGGAGCTAATCACCTTTCAGCTCCCTATTTCATACTCAGTAGTTATGGTAGTGTTAACCCTATACTGGCCCAGGACATAAATGAAGTTGCGGTTGCCAAAAGACAAATATTATCCACTATTTTATCCACTATTGGCGATGTGGATTACAGTGGTGTGTTCCGTATATATTATTGTTCATTAGCCATACATTTGGCTTAGCGTTATGCCTAAATCAATCCATACATCATATTAACTTCTTATACAACAGAACCCTATAACTGGTAGTCAGTGTAAACCTAGTGTATTGCTTATAAACCCTACTTCATTAATCATATTTAAGAGGACCTATACATTGGTATTATCCTTAGATCACTCCATATATTATCTTAACCCCTTGAACACCAGAGCCCTTATTGATTGGGTAGTCAGTGTATATACGAGATACATGGGTAATACCTATTAGGTATCAATTCTTCTTTCTTAACCACCTTATATGGTGATCACATAGGTCTCTCCTTAATATATGTGGATCTGCCACCTGGGTTAGTAATCAGGATTCACTGAGCGAGCAACTAGTAGAGTATTTGGTACATCTCCTGTCCACCTTTAGTGTAACATCTTAATTGCTCATTATTATGTTAAAGCATATAATTCGTCATTGTACACTTGGATTGTAAGCGTTTTTAGGCGATACAACTAGACCCGCTTGTAATCATAGAGTGGAAAGAACACTCATGTAACTCTGACCGCTTCATTCAAGGGTGTATCTACGTTCTATCATGAGGTGACACCTTGATATTTAAGGGTCAAGTTCAAATAACGTATATCCTCCCTCGTGATCCTTTATGTTCTAGTCTCTCAAAACTCATAAAAAGTTTAGTCCGGCGGCAAGAGTATTCCCGACTGCCTTTAAAAATCATTAGATAGCACTATGTACCTGGAGCTCTTGCCAAAAACTGAACCAGACAAAGAGAGCTAAAAAAAGAATCATGAAGCGGTGGATACGTTAACTAAGGTAGACCCATAGTTAGTTCTTTCTAACTGGTGATTTCTGCTCTAAAATCATTCTATATTGTGTAGTAATTAGCTATCTCCTATCCTGACGTACGTTTTGCATTGATTTGCTTTGTCAAAGGACACCGGCCATCTTGACTCAGCCGGTTTTATACATAAAACTGTTCCCATTGGGAGGGTACGAACCCCAATCTCAAATCTTATTGGCTACAGTACAATAACCAAATTGTTGCAATGTAGAGCTACTTAATAGGGACGGTGGAGGTCACATAGTGTACGTGAGGAATCTGTGGCTACCAGTGGGCGGGGGAACAAGGCTGGTGGGGTCACACAATGTATGTGGGGAATCAGTGGCTACCAGTGGGCAGGGGAACAAGGCTGGTGGGATCACACAATGTATGTGGGTAATCTGTGGCTAACGGTAGGCAGGGGAGCAAGGATGGTGGGGTCACAGTGTATGAGGGGAATCTGTGGCTGCCAGTGAGCAGGGTCAGAAGGCTGGTGGGGGAAATCTGTGGCTGCCAATGGAGCAAGGCTGGGGTATCAGAGTTTGTGTGTTCTGTTCTACCAGTGGCCAATGACACAATGCTGGCAAATCGACAGTATATGATAGACTATTAGTAACCATTGGAACAATGATGGGGTATCACACAGTGTATGTGTGGTTCTGTGGATACCAATAACCAGTGACACAATGCTGGAGGATCAGACAATGTGTGTGTGTGGTGCTATGGCTGCCAGTGGAATAAATCTGTGTGTGTGTGTGTGTATATTTATATATGTGTGTGTATATGTGTGTGTGTGTGTCTGGTTCTACCAGTGGCAAAACATTAAGGTATTGGGCAGTGCATGTAAGGCTACTAGTGGCTAGTAACAAGGTTATCAGACAGTGTATGGCTATCAAACCATTCTGGGGGGTGTCAGACAGTGCATGTGTGTAACTCTCGTGTTACCAGTTGCACAATACTGGGATATCAGACAGTGTAGGTGTAGATATGTGGCTGCCAGTGGAACAAGACAGGGTAGCATAAAATGTATGTGTGTGTGGTTCTGTGGCTATCAGTGGCCAATGGAAAAAGTGCTGGTGGTATCAGCCTTTGAATGTGTGGTTCTGAGCTACCAGTGGAACAAGGCTGGGGTATCAGACAGTGTATCTGTAGTTCATGCGTCTGCAGACACTGCTGCTACATGGAAAGTAATAATAATCGCTCAATGATTTTTATGTATGTGCATCTATGGAAAAAAAAATAAATAAATAAGTGTGTGCATGTGTGTGCGCGTATATGTGTGAAGTTCCCAGGGGTTTGAATGTCTGTGGGTGTGAATGTGTATCAGTATGAGGTGCCCTGGGGTGTTTATATTATATAAACATGACTCTAGGTGGAGCTGAGCAACGTGATGCCCTCCTACTGTTAATGCTGACTGAGGATGATGAGAGTTGTAGTCTAACAACTTAGAACTAATAGTCACTGCAGCACCACCCCATCATTCCTGACACACTCTTTCCCTGCCATGTTCTTTTCCCTTTATCCCAACAGTCAATGTCTGTGGTCCCCGTTCCTACCTATATAGCTTTCACTGCCTCTTTCCTTCACATTCCCCACTGTGTCCTGCTGTTATTCTGTAAACCAGCACTGGGCATGTGGACATACTGACCTTCATTATGCCTGGTTTGCAGAATAATAGCAGAGAGTAGGGTTGCCAACTTTTCTTCAAAAAAATACCGGCTATGGCATTCCCTCCATAGACTTAACATTGGACAGAAGTCAATTTTTTACCGACCTGCCAGTAAAATACCGGCTGGGTGGCAACCCTAGCAGAGAGACAGGTGGAAATTGGAAAGAAAGTGGCAGAGAGAGTGTGGCAGGAAGGATGGGGAAGGATATTGGTATGGGGGTGGCAGAAATGGACATAAAAGAGAGAAGTGGCGCGCGTGTGTGTGTGTGCTTAAGCTGCACTGACCAAAAAGTTGTAGGAGAGGAACCGTTGACTCCATGTTGGTAAGGCAGTAGATAGTGTTAGGATGACTAACAAAAAAGTGGAACCCTAAAGTCTGGACACCCCTGCTCTACAGAATGCAAACTCGCTGATGCAACTCCTTTTTGGCTTGTAATCTGTGGGCATTATTTTTGTGCATTAAATACAATTATCAACAAAGAAAAAAATGGTGGGCCTCTGGTTATCTGTTATTACCATCATTCTTCAAGGGTTATTAGTTTTTAATTTTTCTTTTATTTTTAGATAGGGATTTCAAGTGTTTGGAGTAGGACTTGCCACACTTGAGGAACCTTGGCGCGGTTGGTAAGCTTAAACCTTGTTTTTGGGCCTAAAAATGTAGGCACTAATGCCTCAAATTTATTCACAGTATTATAATATATTCCTAATACAGGGCACGCTGTTCACATTTAGACTGGAGGAGCGCAGGTTTGCTGTCTGTTCTATGTTTGTACTTTGGGCTTTGGCCTGATGTTTGGGGGACTGGAGAACCGTTACATTCCTTGCTGCACACTTCAGTGATCTTAATTCTATTAATGGACACTTCATGTAAAATAATCTATCAAAAAGTATTATATATACACATATATAATCTTGCACACGGTGAGTTAGCGCTCTAAGCTGTTGTTTTTCTTTTTTCTCTGGTTATCTGTGTGGTTTCACTAGTGTAGCGCCACTTCAATTGTAAGCTCTGTGACACAAAAAAAGAAAGATACTTTGCAATGTAATGTGCTTGTAATGTGCTTGTTAACTTAACATAGAGAAATTAGCACATTACACTGTAAATGCAGTTTAGGATGAATGTATTCACAATTGGCAGTAAATAGAACATTTTAATACGATGTGTTTCAGCTGCTCAGTAATTATATTTTTGTGCTTTATATTAATAACACAGAGCTGCCGCAAGTATAGATCAGTGGCCCATATGTATAAAAGCAACCTGGTTTTATTCTGGAGTAAACCAACTGCACAACAGGGGACAAATAAAAATTATTACATTCCAGTGCACTTGAATAGAGCTTTTTAATCAAACTTTTTTTTATTGAATTCAAATTTCTTAACAAAACAGTGCGTGAGAGACATCAGTTATATCATATTCACCACACATGAAATAGTACAGATAAATACTGTCCACAGCACAAAGAATCTCAATGCCAGTAAATTGACAATCAGTAAAGAGCGCCACCCCCAGTACTGAAACAGTAATGTCACACAAGACTGCATTGAATTGCAATACGAGAGACCAGGTAGAGGCATAAGAATGGTGTTAAATTGAGCGTGAAAACGTAAATTACCAAACATCCAAGAGGGAACAGTGCTTTTTAACCCCGTGAATGCTAGACAGGTGTTAAATCCTCAATTTAATTTAACAGGAATTTTGATTTGTCCCCTACAGTACAGTTGGTTTACTCCAGAATAACTTCAGTTTGCATTTATGCATAAGTGCTATCGTGTCTTAAATTAGAAGAAAAAAAAAGGCAAGAATTGAACATAAAATGTCTTACTTAACTCTTTGCATTGCATTATAATTACATTTGTAACATAAACATTTACGTGGTAGTGATGATAACGCTGTAGTGAGGAGTGGATAACCCACTGCTCCCTACCTCATTATAATGGATAACCCACTGCTCCCTACCTCATTTTAATGGATAATCCACTCCTCACTACAGCGTTATAGTGGATAATCCACTCCTCACTACAGCGTTATAGTGGATAACCCACTGCTCCCTACCTCATTATAATGGATAATCCACTCCTCACTACAGCGTTATAGTGGATAATCCACTCCTCACTACAGCGTTATAGTGGATAACCCACTCCTCACTACAGCATTATAATGGATAATCCACTCCTCACTACAGCGTTATAGTGGATAACCCACTCCTCACTACTGCATTATAATGGATAACCCACTCCTCACTACAGCGTTATAGTGGATAATCCACTCCTCACTACAGCATTATAATGGATAACCCACTCCTCACTACCGCGTTATAGTGGATAGCCCACTCCTCACTACATCATTATAATGGATAATCCACTCCTCACTACAGTGTTATAGTGGATAACCCACTCCTCACTACAGAGTTATAATGGATAATTCACTCCTCTCTACAGCGTTATAGTGGATAGCCCACTCCTCACTACATCATTATAATGGATAACCCACTCCTCACTACAGCGTTATAGTGGATAGCCCACTCCTCACTACATCATTATAATGGATAATCCACTCCTCACTACAGCGTTATAGTGGATAACCCACTCCTCACTACAGAGTTATAATGGATAATTCACTCCTCTCTACAGCGTTATAGTGGATAACCCACTCCTCACTACATCATTATAATGGATAATCCACTCCTCACTACAGCGTTATAGTGGATAACCCACTCCTCACTACAGAGTTATAATGGATAATTCACTCCTCTCTACAGCGTTATAGTGGATAACCCACTCCACACTACAGCGTTATAGTGGATAACCCACTCCTCCCTACAGCGTTATCGTCACTATCACAGTTGGAAGGCACTCTGTTGAATTTTAAACAGGTTCTAGCCCCAGATCTTTTTGGAACCTAGAAACGCCCCTGGTAAGAAGATTGTCCCTTGCTGTGAGCTGTCTGGTCTGTGGACCAGATTCCACATCTGAGGGAAGGTGACTTACACTAGATAAAAGGGGCGGGAGGGGGATACTTTATCATTCAATTACTCTTGAACTACAACTCTGACAGAACTGAAATAACACTCTCCAAGGTCCAAATACTATGATGATTAATTGGAGCGGCTTTTATTTTGAAACATTACTATCCCTTAAACTGTACATCTGCTGAACTTTTGGTTAACATGATATATAGGCAGTTTTTAATGCAGTTTTCAAATACGCAATGGCAGTTCAGTGATGATCACTGTGCATGAATGATTACGTCCAGTGTGAGAGAGGGTGTGAGAGACAGGCAACCAGGAGAAAAGGAGGATGAGAGACGAGTACCTGATGGTAATAATGACCACGCTTTCCCTCTGCAGTGTGCACTGACTGACTTCTCTGCATCTTGCTGTCGGCAAGGGAGTGAGTACGCCAGGTGCTGTGTGTGAAAATTTTAAGATGTGCACATGCGGCTAATCTTGCCATGGATTCAATAACATAAGTGGGGGCACCCTCGCCTCCTAACATATGGGGATTGCGCAACGTGTCTCTGGGGAAAATATGAATAGTGAAGCTTGAGACATGATAGGAGTTGGCAGCTACTCTGTAATGTGCGGCCTCACTGAGCAGAGCTGTACATTATAATAGGAACGGAAGTGCAACAGGCCCCTACACAGTGGGCAGGCGGATAATACATATATACTTTAAGTCTGTATAAAAGTGGGGGCGGCAGGCCCCCCTTGGTCGCGGGCCCTGGGTCCGTGACCGTATGCCCTAATGGTCAGTCCGCCCCTGTCTTGTCAGTTAGAACTATCAGGAAGTAAACACAGTAAATTCACTTCCTGTCAGAACTATCTGGAAGTAAACACAGTAAATTCACTTCCTGTCAGTTAGAATTATCAGGAAGTAAACACAGTAAATTCACTTCCTGATTATTTGAACTGTTATATCATTTGAATAAAACAACTGGCAACGGTGGAGGTGACTTTGTTTTACTCAGCAGAAAAATCTCTATAACGTATAGGTTTTCATCAAAAAAGTTTACTGCTCCTTTAAATGGCCATCTTATCACTTTTGAGTTAAGATGACCACAAATCAGAAACACTTATAAAAACACATACAATGCAGGGCCCTGCAGAACGGTGGTTTAGTTTGCATCCCATATTTGGTTTTCCCCACAAGTAAGGTGATAAAATCTCTCTTTAACCCCTTAACGTCCAGTGACGTGCCAGAACCGTCACTGCTATTTGTCTGTTAAGGACCAGTGATGGTCCTGGCACATCACGCACTTCTTACTTTAGCGGGGTGATCGCTCCAAAACTGGAGCGATCTCTATCAGTCCCCCGTTCAGAGTGCCGGCACATGTGATCAGTGACGTGGGCCGGCACGTCAAAATTTGCTATCTGGTCCTTAAAGGACACACCTCCCAACATTTCAAATGGCCAAAGAGGGACACTAGGGTTACCACCCAGCCGGTATTTTACCGGCAGGCCGGTAAAAAATTGGCTTCTGTCCAATGTTAAGTCTATGGAGAGAATGCCATGGCCGGTATTTTTTGTAAGAAAAGGTGGCAACCCTAAGGGACACTTGTGTTTTAGGGGGCATTGCTGGGGGTGTGGTCAGTGGGCGGGACCTTACTGAGAAATTTTAGGCTATTTCATGACATATTCACACCTCCTTGTGTAACCAAATAAATGATTTATAACAAGATCAAAGTATTTTATTTACACAGAATAATTTATAAACACATATAGTGACATTTAAACAAACAATAATATGAGTTTTATTGCTGTGGAGCAGTATGATACACTTATATACACACCAAGCAATCTGATGTCCTAAAAAGAGGGACATCGGGGTGGGAAAGAGGGACAGAGGGATTTGGGTCCAAAAGAGGGACTGTCCCTCCTAAAGAGAGACACTTGGGAGGTATGCTTAAAGGACCACATACCCCAGGATCGCGGGTCCTTAAAGGGTTAAATGAAATCCAGTTCTGCAAAACACGCAGTTCAGGGTTGCAGTGACTGTGGTCTTAAGAATGAAATTATTAGCAATTAAGGGGATAACTGGTCACCTTATCCATAACCACCTTCCATTCTGTACTTGTCCTATAGTACAATAATACATCATTTTGGGGGGTTGGGGCTTATCTCCCTGATAGACTATTTGCAGTAGATTTTAGTGATGGCAGCCATTCAAAATAATTATAATAATAATAAAAAAAATCAGACCTCTCTCATCTGAGAGGTTATATCCCCCAGCTCTCTGAATTTGTTTTGTTCAATGAGCTGGAGAAATGGTGTGTAATCTGTACCTTGTTGTGATTGTTACTAATTTGAAATGAGGTGGGTGCAATCTTGCTGAATGGTTTGAGAACATGAGTTGCTCACAGTTCACAAGATGAGGCAGCTCTCCCCTGCAGCCAAGAGATGTTTCAAAGGTGTGTACCGACCCGAGCTGGGCAGACCAGTTTATGATCTGTGTTCCACCGGTGCACAGAGAGTCATTCCCAGGCACACAGTAGCACAAAGTGTGCAGCGTGCAGTCACATACTTATCATTTTGCTTGTCTGGTCACGCTGAAGATCTGGCGAAATTTTGCTGCAAACCAGCAGAACAAAACATTTCATTTGAACTATATGGGGTATTAACCATGTGAATGCTAGAGAAACATACAGGAGAGGGTTGGCCTGGGCAATTGCCTCCCGGGCTGGTCATAAGTCTGGGATAATGGGTCACTCAATTTTCCACTTACTGCTATAAATGGAGTACACAAAGTTAACAGAGCTACACTAACAGTGTAGATCCATTTCAGTTGTAAGCTCTGTGGTATCACTAGTGTAGATCCATATCAGTTGTAAGTTCTGTGGTATCACTAGTGTAGATCCATTTCAGTTGTAAGCTCTGTGGTATCACTAGTGTGGATCCATTTCAGTTGTAAGCTCTGTGGTATCACTAGTGTGGATCCATTTCAGTTGTAAGCTCTGTGGTATCACTAGTATAGATCCATTTCAGTTATAAGCTCTGTGGTATCACTAGTGTAGATCCATTTCAGTTGTAAGCTCTGTGGTATCACTAGTGTAGTTCCATTTCAGTTGTATGTTCTGTGGTATCACTAGTGTAGATCCATTTCAGTTGTAAGCTCTGTGGTATCACTAGTGTAGATCCATTTCAGTTATTAGCTCTGTGGTATCACTAGTGTAGCTCCATTTCAATTATAAGCTCTGTTATATCACTAGTGTAGCTCCATTTCAATTATAAGCTCTGTTATATCACTAGTGTAGATCCATTTCAATTTTAAGCTCTGTTATATCACTTGTGTAGATCCATTTCAGTTGTAAGCGCTGTGGTATCACTAATGTAGAGCCATTTCAATTTTAAGTTCTGTGATATTACTAGTGTAACTCCATTTAATTTGTAATCTCTATGGTATTACCAGTGTAGCTCCATTTCAGTTTTAAGCTCTATAATATCACTAGTGTAGCTACATTTTATTTGTAACCTATGTGACAACATGAGTGTAGCTCCATTTCAATTGTAAGTTCTGTGATATAACGAGTGTAGCTCCTTGAAAACTGATTGGAGCACCCCTCGATTACAGACATAAAATCTATATTATGGGAACTGTAAGGGTTAATATTTTCAAGATCTCAGGCTCAGCTCATTTTGAAATCATTTTTTTTGTTCTCAGGTATGTAGAGTAATTGCTCTTCTTGGCTTCTCTCGAGGTCAAGATACAGAGAGAGTGGTGCTATTCTGGTGCAAACACACCTCCCCTCTAATGCACTGTACACTGCTCTAGGATTCAAGGAGCAGAAGAATTGGTGCTCCAAGAATAACCAGCTGGTTCCTAAATTTCAGCAAAGAACCACTCATGATGCGTGCTAGCCAGGGCTCCCCTCAATCCCTCATCCATTGTCGTCATGTGAAATAAACGACTGCAACGCTCTCATGAGATGGTGTTGGAGTGACGTATCGATAATAAAAATGTCACCTTTATTGGAACCATGTAAAATCAAATAAATCTTCGGGCATCAGAAGCCAGTCTCAGATCTCATATAGTGCAAAATACACTCGGTACACGCGTGAATTTTTATAATCGATACACCTTGTCACTCCAATACCATCTCATGAAAGCGGTGCAGTCGTTTATTTCATTAGGATTCAAGGAGTTAAAAGCTAAGGTGACCGGATATCTCTTTAAATTCATTCTTCTGAAAAAAAGCACAACGCACATTTACACTGATTCCTGTTTACTCTGCCAGAATGACATTTTCATGAGCGTCCTGCAGTTAAAGGGATACTTCATCACTTTATTAACCCTCTGAGTGCCAGAGGGGTACGCAACACATTAGCAATGCATTGTGTACCCCTTTGGCTTTCAAAGTTAAAGGGATAGTAATACTTAAGTATTACTAATCCCTATATTAAAGTCCTATTAAAAATAAATGTATTGCCCCCAGTGTTATCTCTCAAACCTTTATGGTTTGAGAGATAATCGCTCCTAAAGGTTTGAGAGATGACACTGGAGGCAATACATTTATTTTTAATAGGACTTTACTATAGGGATTAGTAATACTGAAGTATTACTATCCCTTTAAAGAGACGTTAGCTCCAAGAAATGAAATAGGTTGATAGAACTTTAATTGTCACGTTCTTACTGCTATCATATGTAACAATTAATTACTCATATGTTACATAACCATACCTGGGAACTCTCAAAATGAGCTGACCCTGAGAACTTTTAAATATTAGCTTTTAAAGTTACCCATAATATAAATTCTTGGAGATTTGACCCTGCTTGAACTAATCGAGAGATGCCCCAACCTGTCACCAGGAACCAGTAACGTGCAACAACTTAGTTATATCACTGCTTGAGCACACACAAGACACACTAGACTCCTCTCTCTGCCTTCCTGGTATCTACTAAACATATATTTAATTGGGGCAAATCACATAGTAGGTAACACTGAGCCCTCTCACCCTGAGAATTTGGACCTTTATCCTGAGACCCAGGGCCGGATTTACATCTCAGGAGCCTGTAGGCACAGAAATCTGAAGCGCCCCCCCATTGGCCATCTCCACTGGACACCTCCCCAATGCTCCAAATCTCCACATTACCCCCATATCCATATTGCTCTCACATTGCCTCTCATCAGCTCCAACTTGCCCCCATCAGCTCCAATCTGCCCTCACATTACCCCATCAGCTCCAACTTGCCCCCATCAGCTCCAACTTGCCCCCATCAGCTCCAACTTGCCCTCACATTACCCCCATCATCTCCAGCTTGCACCATCAGCTTCACATTGCCCCGTTTCCTACCTCCCTGGTGGCCCAGCGACACGAAAAGTCTGTGCCAGAACTGTAGTTCCCGTTGCTCCCGGTCAGTCTTCTCTTTAGGAATGCAGAGCGCTGGGCGATGATGTCATCTCCCAGCGCTCTACATTACTAAAGAGCCACCGAGGGAGCAACAGTAGGATGAATAAAAAAATAAAGTTAAAAAAAAAAAAAGAATTGATTCCAATGACAGGCGCCTCTCTGTGGGGTGCGCCTGTAGGCAGATGCCTACTCTGCCTAATGGCAAATCCGGCCCTGCTGAGACCCCGAGATCTGGGTCAAAACCCTGAGAGTTCCCAGCTATGAACATAACTATCATGTAATCCTAAACCTGCTTTTTGATGCACGTGTGAAATATCCCATCCAGGCACCACTTATTTACATTTTATGGGTTGTTTGTATTGAGAGATACGAACTAAAGTCAGTTCATTGAATGTGCTTAGTGCTTCCTGCTGTTGTATTCAGAAGGGCTGTTACCTTATCTCTGCCCACTCACACATAATCCCGGCCAATCAGCCGGAGCCCTGAAAAAGACAGGGATGTCTGCTCCCTCAGATCATGTACAAGATTAGATTTTAACCCTTAGCGTGCCAGAGGCATACGCAAAGCATTGCAAAGCACTTTCAATATGATACGTCCCTTAGTTCTCTGAAATATTAAACCATGATGTTCCCTCAAACGTAGATTCTAGATGATGTCTGTCCACTTGCTGTAAGCCAGAGGGATGCCAGTCAGTGCTTGTGGAACCTTTAAAATGTTGAGTGCCAGGGAGATATTGAACGCATTTCATTGCAATGTGGTGTATCAATGTATACCGCTCTGGCACTAAACGTGTTGCGTTGCAGTGTGTTGTATCATTGTATACTTGTCTGGCACTAAACATTTGTTTCAAAAATATTTTACCAGGAAGAATACATTGTGATTTCTTTTGTTTTCATGAATGTCATGGAGAGTTTAAAGTAAAGAGTTACATATTTACACAGATAGAGGAACATACATCCTAGAGAACTGCATACTTTTACATATTGCACTGCAATGAGCTTCAGTGTTTTATATCTCTTACAGTAAACATACTGCACTGCAATGAGCTTCAATGTTTTATATATTTTACAGTAAACATGTTGCATTGCAATGTGTTGTATTGTTGTATACATCTTACAGTAAACATGTTGCATTGCAATGTGTTGTACTGCTGTATACCTCTTACAGTAAACATGTTGCACTGCAATGTATTGTATTGTTGCATACGTCTTACAGTAAACATGTTGCACTGCAATGTGTTGTATTGTTGCATACCTCTTACAGTAAACATGTTGCATTGCAATGTGTTGTATTGTTGCATACCTCTTACAGTAAACATGTTGCATTGCAATATATTGTATTGTTGCATACCTCTTACAGTAAACATGTTGCACTGCAATGTGTTCTATTGCTGCATACCTCTTACAGTAAACATGTTGCATTGCAATGTGTTGTATTGTTGCATACCTCTTACAGTAAACATGTTGCATTGCAATATATTGTATTGTTGCATACCTCTTACAGTAAACATGTTGCACTGCAATGTGTTCTATTGCTGTATACCTCTTACAGTAAACATGTTGCACTGCAATGTGTTGTATTGCTGCATACCTCTTACAGTAAACATGTTGCATTGCAATGTATTGTATTGTTGTATACATCTACAGTAAACATGTTGCGTTGCAATGTCTTGTATTGTTGTATACATCTACAGTAAACATGTTGCGTTGCAGTGACTTGTATTGCTGTATACCTCTTACAGTAAACATGTTACATTGCAGTGTCTTGTATTGTTGTATACATCTTACAGTAAACATGTTGCATTGCAATGTGTTGTATTGTTGCGTACCTCTTACATTAAACATGTTGCATTGCAATGTGTTGTATTGTTGTATACATCTACAGTAAACATGTTGCGTTACAATGTCTTGTATTGTTGTATACATCTACAGTAAACATGTTGCATTGCAGTGTCTTGTATTGTTGTATACATCTAAAGTAAACATGTTGCATTGTAGTGTCTTGTATTGTTGTACACCTCTTACAGTAAACATGTTGCACTGCTATGCATTGTATTGTTGTATACCTCTTACAGTAAACATGTTGCATTGTAATGTCTTGTATTGTTGCATACCTCTTACAGTAAACATGTTGCATTGCAATGTGTTGTATTGTTGCATACCTCCTACAGTAAACATGTTGCATTGCAATGTATTGTATTGTTGCATACCTCTTACAGTAAACATGTTGCATTGCAATGTATTGTATTGTTGCATACCTCTTACAGTAAACATGTTGCATTGCAATGTGTTGTATTGTTGCATACCTCTTACAGTAAACATGTTGCATTGTAATGTCTTGTATTGTTGCATACCTCCTACAGTAAACATGTTGCATTGCAATGCGTTGTATTATTGCATACCTCTTACAGTAAACATGTTGCACTGCAATGCGTTGTATTGTTGCATACATCTTACAGTAAACATGTTGCATTGCAATGTGTTGTATTGTTGTATACCTCCTACAGTAAACATGTTGCATTGCAATGTGTTGTATTGTTGCATACCTCTTACAGTAAACATGTTGCACTGCAATGCGTTGTATTGTTGCATACCTCTTTCAGTAAACATGTTGCATTGCAATGTCTTGTATTATTGTATACCTCCTACAGTAAACATGTTGCACTGCAATGTGTTGTATTGTTGCATACCTCTTACAGTAAACATGTTGCATTGCAATATGTTGTATTGTTGCATACCTCTTACCTTAAACATGTTGCACTGCAATGCGTTGTATTGTTGCATACCTCTTACAGTAAACATGTTGCATTGCAGTCTCTTGTATTGTTGTATACATCTTATAGTAAACATGTTGCATTGCAGTGTGATGTATTTGTTGCATACCTCTTACAGTAAACATGTTGCATTGCAATGTGTTGTATTGTTGCATACCTCTTACAGTAAACATGTTGCATTGCAATGTATTGTATTGTTGCATACCTCTTACAGTAAACATGTTGCATTGCAATGTGTTGTATTGTTGCATACCTCTTACAGTAAACATGTTGCACTGCAATGTGTTGTATTGTTGTATACATCTACAGTAAACATGTTGCACTACAATGCGTTGTATTGTTGCATACCTCTTACAGTAAACATGTTGCACTGCAATGCGTTGTATTGTTGCATACCTCTTACAGTAAACATGTTGCACTGCAATGTATTGTATTGTTGCATACCTCTTACAGTAAACCTGTTGCATTGCAATGTGTTGTATTGTTGCATACGTCTTACAGTAAACATGTTGCACTGCAATGTGTTGTATTGTTGCATACCTCTTACAGTAAACATGTTGCATTGCAATGTGTTGTATTGTTGCATACCTCTTACAGTAAACATGTTGCATTGCAATATATTGTATTGTTGCATTCCTCTTACAGTAAACATGTTGCACTGCAATGTGTTCTATTGTTGTATACCTCTTACAGTAAACATGTTGCACTGCAATGTGTTGTATTGCTGCATACCTCTTACAGTAAACATGTTGCATTGCAATGTGTTGTATTGTTGCATACCTCTTACAGTAAACATGTTGCATTGCAATATATTGTATTGTTGCATACCTCTTACAGTAAACATGTTGCACTGCAATGTGTTCTATTGCTGTATACCTCTTACAGTAAACATGTTGCACTGCAATGTGTTGTATTGCTGCATACCTCTTACAGTAAACATGTTGCATTGCAATGTATTGTATTGTTGTATACATCTACAGTAAACATGTTGCGTTGCAATGTCTTGTATTGTTGTATACATCTACAGTAAACATATTGCGTTGCAGTGACTTGTATTGCTGTATACCTCTTACAGTAAACATGTTACATTGCAGTGTCTTGTATTGTTGTATACATCTTACAGTAAACATGTTGCATTGCAATGTGTTGTATTGTTGCGTACCTCTTACATTAAACATGTTGCATTGCAATGTGTTGTATTGTTGTATACATCTACAGTAAACATGTTGCGTTGCAATGTCTTGTATTGTTGTATACATCTACAGTAAACATGTTGCATTGTAGTGTCTTGTATTGTTGTATACCTCTTACAGTAAACATGTTGCACTGCAATGCATTGTATTGTTGTATACCTCTTACAGTAAACATGTTGCATTGCAATGTCTTGTATTGTTGCATACCTCTTACAGTAAACATGTTGCATTGCAATGTGTTGTATTGTTGCATACCTCCTACAGTAAACATGTTGCATTGCAATGTATTGTATTGTTGCATACCTCTTACAGTAAACATGTTGCATTGCAATGTATTGTATTGTTGCATACCTCTTACAGTAAACATGTTGCATTGCAATGTATTGTATTGTTGCATACCTCTTACAGTAAACATGTTGCATTGCAATGAGTTGTATTGTTGCCTACCTCTTACAGTAAACATGTTGCATTGTAATGTCTTGTATTGTTGCATACCTCCTACAGTAAACATGTTGCATTGCAATGTCTTGTATTGTTGCATACCTCTTACAGTAAACATGTTGCATTGCAATGTATTGTATTGTTGCATACCTCTTACAGTAAACATGTTGCATTGCAATGTATTGTATTGTTGCATACCTCTTACAGTAAACATGTTGCATTGCAATGTGTTGTATTGTTGTATACCTCTTACAGTAAACATGTTGCACTGCAATGCGTTGTATTGTTGCATACCTCTTACAGTAAACATGTTGCATTGCAATGTGTTGTATTGTTGTATACCTCCTACAGTAAACATGTTGCATTGCAATGTGTTGTATTGTTGCATACCTCTTACAGTAAACATGTTGCACTGCAATGCGTTGTATTGTTGCATACCTCTTTCAGTAAACATGTTGCATTGCAATGTCTTGTATTATTGTATACCTCCTACAGTAAACATGTTGCACTGCAATGTGTTGTATTGTTGCATACCTCTTACAGTAAACATGTTGCATTGCAATGTGTTGTATTGTTGCATACCTCTTACCTTAAACATGTTGCATTGCAATGCGTTGTATTGTTGCATACCTCTTACAGTAAAAATGTTGCATTGCAGTCTCTTGTATTGTTGTATACATCTTATAGTAAACATGTTGCATTGCAATGTGTTGTATTTGTTGCATACCTCTTACAGTAAACATGTTGCATTGCAATGTGTTGTATTGCTGCATACCTCTTATAGTAAACATGTTGCATTGCAATGTATTGTATTGTTGCATACCTCTTACAGTAAACATGTTGCATTGCAATGTGTTGTATTGTTGCATACCTCTTACAGTAAACATGTTGCACTGCAATGTGTTGTATTGTTGTATACATCTACAGTAAACATGTTGCACTACAATGCGTTGTATTGTTGCATACCTCTTACAGTAAACATGTTGCACTGCAATGCGTTGTATTGTTGCATACCTCTTACAGTAAACATGTTGCACTGCAATGTATTGTATTGTTGCATGCCTCTTACAGTAAACATGTTGCATTGCAATGTGTTCTATTGTTGCATACGTCTTACAGTAAACATGTTGCACTGCAATGTGTTGTATTGTTGCATACCTCTTACAGTAAACATGTTGCATTGCAATGTGTTGTATTGTTGCATACCTCTTACAGTAAACATGTTGCATTGCAATATATTGTATTGTTGCATACCTCTTACAGTAAGCATGTTGCACTGCAATGTGTTCTATTGCTGTATACCTCTTACAGTAAACATGTTGCACTGCAATGTGTTGTATTGCTGCATACCTCTTACAGTAAACATGTTGCATTGCAATGTGTTGTATTGTTGCATACCTCTTACAGTAAACATGTTGCATTGCAATATATTGTATTGTTGCATACCTCTTACAGTAAACATGTTGCACTGCAATGTGTTCTATTGCTGTATACCTCTTACAGTAAACATGTTGCACTGCAATGTGTTGTATTGCTGCATACCTCTTACAGTAAACATGTTGCATTGCAATGTATTGTATTGTTGTATACATCTACAGTAAACATGTTGCGTTGCAATGTCTTGTATTGTTGTATACATCTACAGTAAACATGTTGCGTTGCAGTGACTTGTATTGCTGTATACCTCTTACAGTAAACATGTTACATTGCAGTGTCTTGTATTGTTGTATACATCTTACAGTAAACATGTTGCATTGCAATGTGTTGTATTGTTGCGTACCTCTTACATTAAACATGTTGCATTGCAATGTGTTGTATTGTTGTATACATCTACAGTAAACATGTTGCGTTGCAATGTCTTGTATTGTTGTATACATCTACAGTAAACATGTTGCATTGCAGTGTCTTGTATTGTTGTATACATCTACAGTAAACATGTTGCATTGTAGTGTCTTGTATTGTTGTATACCTCTTACAGTAAACATGTTGCACTGCAATGCATTGTATTGTTGTATACCTCTTACAGTAAACATGTTGCATTGCAATGTCTTGTATTGTTGCATACCTCTTACAGTAAACATGTTGCATTGCAATGTGTTGTATTGTTGCATACCTCCTACAGTAAACATGTTGCATTGCAATGTATTGTATTGTTGCATACCTCTTACAGTAAACATGTTGCATTGCAATGTATTGTATTGTTGCATACCTCTTACAGTAAACATGTTGCATTGCAATGTATTGTATTGTTGCATACCTCTTACAGTAAACATGTTGCATTGCAATGTGTTGTATTGTTGCATACCTCTTACAGTAAACATGTTGCATTGTAATGTCTTGTATTGTTGCATACCTCCTACAGTAAACATGTTGCATTGCAATGTCTTGTATTGTTGCATACCTCTTACAGTAAACATGTTGCATTGCAATGTATTGTATTGTTGCATACCTCTTACAGTAAACATGTTGCATTGCAATGTATTGTATTGTTGCTTAACTCTTACAGTAAACATGTTGCATTGCAATGTGTTGTATTGTTGCATACCTCTTACAGTAAACATGTTGCACTGCAATGCGTTGTATTGTTGCATACCTCTTACAGTAAACATGTTGCATTGCAATGTGTTGTATTGTTGTATACCTCCTACAGTAAACATGTTGCATTGCAATGTGTTGTATTGTTGCATACCTCTTACAGTAAACATGTTGCACTGCAATGTGTTGTATTGTTGCATACCTGTTTCAGTAAACATGTTGCATTGCAATGTCTTGTATTATTGTATACCTCCTACAGTAAACATGTTGCACTGCAATGTGTTGTATTGCTGTATACCTCTTACAGTAAACATGTTGCATTGCAATGTGTTGTATTGTTGCATACCTCTTACCTTAAACATGTTGCACAGCAATGCATTGTATTGTTGCATACCTCTTACAGTAAACATGTTGCATTGCAGTCTCTTGTATTGTTGTATACCTCTTATAGTAAACATGTTGCATTGCAATGTGTTGTATTTGTTGCATACCTCTTACAGTAAACATGTTGCATTGCAATGTGTTGTATTGTTGCATACCTCTTACAGTAAACATGTTGCACTGCAATGTGTTGTATTGTTGTATACATTTACAGTAAACATGTTGCACTGCAATGTGTTGTATTGTTGTATACATCTACAGTAAACATGTTGCACTACAATGCGTTGTATTGTTGCATACCTCTTACAGTAAACATGTTGCACTGCAATGCGTTGTATTGTTGCATACCTCTTACAGTAAACATGCTGCACTGCAATGTATTGTATTGTTGCATACCTCTTACAGTAAACATGTTGCATTGCAATGTGTTGTATTGTTGCATACCTCTTACAGTAAACATGTTGCACTGCAATGTGTTGTATTGTTGTATACATTTACAGTAAACATGTTGCACTGCAATGTGTTGTATTGTTGTATACATCTACAGTAAACATGTTGCACTACAATGCGTTGTATTGTTGCATACCTCTTACAGTAAACATGTTGCACTGCAATACGTTGTATTGTTGCATACCTCTTACAGTAAACATGCTGCACTGCAATGTGTTGTATTGTTGCATACCTCTTACAGTAAACATGTTGCATTGCAATGTATTGTATTGTTGCATACCTCTTACAGTAAACATGTTGCACTGCAATGTCTTGTATTGTTGCATACCTCTTACAGTAAACATGTTGCACTGCAATGCGTTGTATTGTTGCATACCTCTTACAGTAAACATGTTGCATTGCAATGTGTTGTATTGTTGTATACCTCCTATAGTAAACATGTTGCATTGCAATGTGTTGTATTGTTGCATACCTCTTACAGTAAACATGTTGCACTGCAATGCGCTGTATTGTTGCATACCTCTTACAGTAAACATTTTGCATTGCAATGTCTTGTATTGTTGTATACCTCTTACAGTAAACATGTTGCACTGCAATGTCTTGTATTATTGCATACCTCTTACAGTAAACATGTTGCATTGCAATATATTGTATTGTTGTATACCTTTACAGTAAACATGTTGTATTGCAATGTGTTGTATTGCTGTATACCTCTTACAGTAAACATGTTGCATTGCAATGTATTGTATTGTTGCATACCTCTTACAGTAAACATGTTGCATTGCAATGTGTTGTATTGTTGCATACCTCTTAAAGTAAACATGTTGCACTACAATGCGTTGTACTGTTGTATACCTCTTACAGTAAACATGTTGCATTGCAATCTCTTGTATTGTTGCATACCTCTTACAGTAAACATGTTGCATTGCAATGTATTGTATTTGTTGCATACCTCTTACAGTAAACATGTTGCATTGCAATGTGTTGTATTGTTGCATACCTCTTACAGTAAACATGTTGCATTGCAATGTATTGTATTGCTGCATACCTCTTACAGTAAACATGTTGCATTGCAATGTGTTGTATTGTTGCATACCTCTTACAGTAAACATGTTGCGTTGCAATGTGTTGTATTGTTGTATACATCTACAGTAAACATGTTGCACTACAATGCGTTGTATTGTTGCATACCTCTTACAGTAAACATGTTGCACTGCAATGCGTTGTATTGTTGCATACCTCTTACAGTAAACATGTTGCATTGCAATGTATTGTATTGTTGCATACCTTTTACAGTAAACATGTTGCATTGCAATGTGTTGGATACCTCTCTGACAATCAAAAGGTTACCATACTACAAACTGATGCAGACGATATGGTATAAAACACTGGGATCTTTCACCCAGAGAATTTGATACATAACCCTGAGACTGTGATATCAACACCCTCAGAGATCTGTGTATGTCAGTGTTCCTTTAAAAGCTGTTAAATCAACTTTGCTGCTGCAAGTTAACATATTTTTGGAGAATTCACAGCTTCCCTTCTAACAAATCATTTTTTCCTGATAGTTTATAGAACGTGACCTTTATCCTAACCTACGTTCATTAACATAGCTATGTGTGTCCTGAGACTATAGAAAACTATTTGGGGCTTTACGCCTTCACTGATGTTAGACAATTGAAAGCACATTAATCTCTAAAAATACTGTAAGGTTATATACAATTAAATATTATGTATTCCAAGGCAGCACCTGTAAAGCAAAAAGTCTTCACACTTTAAGTGTGAGAGGGACGCAATACAAAGGGTAAAGACATTTATTTTTTTATACTGATTCTGGCTTGGAATACATTGTATTTAATTGTAAATAACCTTAGTGTATTATATAGATTAATATGCTTTTAACTAACTGACATCAATGGAAACGTAAACCTCCAAATAGTCTTCTGACACTAAAAAAAGTTCACCTATTGAGTGCCAGAGGGGTACACAACTCATTGCTCTGCAATGTATTGCATAAGTCTCTGGCACTCAAAGTGTTAAATCTTAGATCCCTAAAATCATATTCTAAAAAGCAAATTGATGTGAGAGGCTCTGAGTTTTAGACTATGGCCTCTTGTCCTAACATTTTTACTCCTTGAAATATCCTTCCCTCCTGCACTTTGTTGAATCCTTTCATGTATATGAATGTTTCTATCATATCCTCTCTCTTCTCTCCTCCAAGATATACATGTTCAGATCCTTTAGTCTATCCTGATATTTCTTCTCCTGTAAACCAGTCACCATTTTAGTAGTCCTTCTCAGAATTTTCTCTAGAGTATCTATATCCTTCTGGAGATGGGGTCTCCAGTACTGTACACAATACTCTAGGTGAGGTCTAACTAGAGATCTGTACAGTGACATGACCACTTCCCATTTTTATGCTACTAATTCCCCTAGCTATACAACCCAGTACCCTGCTTGCATCCCCCACCACTTTATTACATTGCCTGCCTACCTTTAAGTCATTAGAGATAATTACTCCCAAATCCCTTTCCTCTGTTGTCTCTGACAGCAAAGTACCCTTAATAGTATATTTTCCTTTGGATTTTTATGTCACAGGTGCCTTATTTTACATTTATCAACATTAAACTGCAGCTGCCACACTCCTGTCCATTCTTCTAATTTACCTAAATCATTTGTCATTTGGCATAATCCCCTCAGAAGGCCTACCCTGTTGCAGACATTTGCATCATCCCAAAATGGCATACCTTACCTTGAAGACCTTTTACAATATCACTAATGAAAGTATGAAAGAAAATGGGTCCCAGTACAGATCCCAGAGGTACCCCATGAGCATACCTGGGAACTCTCCGGATTTGCCCCGGAGACTCCGGTTCTGACAGAGATTTACCGGGTCTCCGGGGCAGAAGCTGATTCCTCCGGATGTGGGGAGTTTCTATTGAAACTCTGCCACATCTGCTTTTTCTCCCGCTGTTCCTCCGTCCCCAGCCTTGTGTGTGACACCTTTAACCCTTTGAGTGCCAGAGTGGTAAGGAACGCATCGCTTTGCAATGCATTCCATACCACTCTGACACTCAAAGGGTTAAGCCCCCCCACACTTGCGGCAAGCCCCGCCCCTTTTTGACGCGATTAGCGTCATTTTTGGCACCCCCTGCTGAACAGAGGACTCCCCTCCGGGAAGCCCTCAACTGGAAGTTCCCAGGTATGCCCATGAGTAACACTCCCTTTGTCAGAATATTCTCCATTTACTACCACCCTCTGTCTCCTGTCACTCAGCCATTGCCTTATCCATATAACTGTTTTTACATCCAGACCCAAACACTGCAGTTTATTAATGAGTCTTCTTTGGGCTTTGTCAAATACTGAAATCTAGATAAGCGATATCCACTGCTACCCCCGCTAATCTTCTCTTTGGGGGAACTTCAGTCATAGACCATGGTTTTCGGGAAAGGTTAAGTAGATCAACATGTATAGGGTGATAAATCCCCTTTAAGCCCCAAGTGGTAAAAAAAAAGTCCATCCTGACTCCAAATGGTAATCTGATATTTACCTGGATCAACCTCCTATCTGCTGTGATATCAACGGATAATTGTCAATATTCTTCTGAGATAGGTAGGTATCCACTACTTTTTGTAAAGCAACTACAGTATCTGAGAGCACAACACTGTGAGGAAAAGAATCCCATAACTTTACTGCCCTTACTGTAAAAAAAATTCTGTCTTTGTTTTAGCCATTCATCTAGTCTTTAAGAATGACTTCTTGATTTTTGTTTTTGCTCAGTTCTTTTAGTAAATTGTTCCTTAGAAAATGATTTCTATTAACCTCGAAGATCTTTCTATAAGTGGTTTAACTCTTTGAATGCCAGAGAGATATCCAAAGCATTCCAATGCAATTTCAATGCAATTTAAAGGACCAGTAAACTTTTTTTATGAAAACGCATATTTTAGAGAACATTTCCCACTGAATAAAACAAGGTCACTCCCATCGCTGTCAGATCGTTTATTCAAAAATTATAGCAGTTTAAATAATCAGGAAGTGAATTTACTGTGCAATTACTTCCTGATAGTTCTAACTGACAGGAAGTGAATTTACTGTGTTTACTTCCTGATAGTTCTAACTGACAGGAAGCGACTCAGCAGTTTCTATCACATTATATTTAGAACTGTATGTCTCTGACTTTCCTCTCCATTAGAATCTAACAGGAAATCTAATTAGAATTTGACCAATAGAGGGTACTGCTAATGTAAAAAAACATGGGTTTAAACTGTAATAACTCTGGAAATATAAATCTCTCGGCAGTGGGAGTACCCTTATTTTACTCAATAGGAAAATTCCTACAATATATATTTTTTCATAAAAAAAGTTTACTGCTCCTTTAAATCATTTGACACCTGTATTTGTTCTATATGGTGCCGTTGGTTTACATCTTCTCATGCATATGGATGTATATGGTCAGTATACAGAACAAAGAATGTAAAGTGGTATTTAACCCTTACACACCTCTCTGGTCCTGAAAGGGCAAAATGAAACTGCCATTTGTGTACAAAGGACAGTAATGCTTGCCTTTGTGTTCTTTATCTGGAATATGGAAAGTTTTCAGAAACACTGTAATGAATGATCACACGGGGTTAACCGTGCTGGAATGTCAGCTTTGATTTTTATCAGAAATGCTTCAATGAATTTTTCTTTCGCAATGCATTCAATTTATGGGTCATACGCTACAGATAGATGGTAAAGATATCGGATATGACAAACGCTGGAAAAGGAATTTTAAAGCTGAGCGCTTATTAACAAAATACCATGGCTTTAAAAATGATCATTTAACTTTGTGTAATAGTAAAATATAATTTAGTAACGCATCAGAGCTTTTGAAATGTACATACATCAGTGGGGAGATTCACTAAGGCCGGGATTCATCAAGGTGTGAATGGCTTAACACGAAAAAAATCGTAGGATTTCTTTGCACATTAACCATTCGCCATTCAGCAACTTACGGATTGTACTTGGCCATCGCTTAGATCTGCCAATCTGATCCATAAGCTTGAATCTGGTGGATCCCATTACAATGTAGGGGGCGAACACACGCATACACATTTTTGCTTATGTGTAGTTGTGTTTTTTTTTTTCACTTGACTGGCCTATTTACTCAATTTTCCCTGCTTTGCATAGACAAAAGCAGGGAATCACAACAAATCACTGATGAATACCCTAATGCAGGGCCGGTGCAAGGATTTTTGTATACACAGGCGAAGGTGCATTTTGATGCCCCCCCGACCTTGCCACAATCCCCTGCCCCCGCCCACATATTTACCTCCACACTCTCCCCACCTCCACATTGCCCCTTCCACAATGCCCCTTCCACAATGCCCCCTCAACTCCATAATTCCCCTTCCACAATGCCCCCTCAACTCCATAATTCCCCTTCCACAATTCCCCCTCAACTCCATAATTCCCCTTCCACAATGCCCCCTCAACTCCATAATTCCCCTTCCACAATGCCTCTTCATCTCCATAATTCCCCTTCCACAATTCCCCCTCATCTCCATAATTCCCCTTCCACAATTCCCCCTCATCTCCATAATTCCCCTTCCACAATGCCCCCTCAACTCCATAATTCCCCTTCCACAATGCCCCCTCATCTCCATAATTCCCCTTCCACAATGCCCCCTCAACTCCATAATTCCCCTTCCACAATTCCCCCTCAACACCATAATTCCCCTTCCACAATGCCCCCTCAACTCCATAATTCCCCTTCCACAATTCCCCTTCCACAATGCTCCTTCCACAATGCCCCCTCAACACCATAATTCCCCTTCCACAATGCCCCCTCAACTCCATAATTCCCCTTCCACAATGCCCCTTCCACAATGCTCCTTCCACAATTCCCCCTCAACTCCATAATTCCCCTTCCACAATTCCCCCTCAACTCCATAATTCCCCTTCCACAAAGCCCCCTCAACTCCATAATTCCCCTTCATCTCCCTACCTTGAGTCCTTGGTGGTCTAGCGGCGTGCCACTGCTTAGAGCTCTGTGCCTCCTTCGGCACAGAGCTGAGGCTCCCGCGCGCTGCTCTCAGTAATGCAGAGCACTGGGAGATGATGTCATCTCTCAGCGCTCTGTATTACTACAGAGCCTGGGTCTCTCTGCGGTGTGTCACATAGACGCTACGAGGGAGCGCTGATTTACACTACCAAGCGCTCCCTCGCGGCGTCTATGTGACACACCGCAGGAGAAAAAAAACAAAAAAAAACACAACTTCCCTCTTTTCGGCGCCCCTCCATTGCGGCGCCCTAAGGCAGCTGCCTGTTCTGCCTTAATGGCAGCGCCGGCCCTGCCCTAATGCAGGGCTCAAAATTTCCACTCGCCACTAGCCAATGGCGAGTGAAAATTCAGCCCTGGCGAGTAGAAATTCAGCCCTGGTGGGTATGTTATGGCTTGCAGTGGGGAGTAGAAATTCAGCCCTGGTGGGTATGTTATGTCTTGCAGTGGCGAGTAGAAATACAGCCCTGGTGGGTATGTTATGTCTTGCAGTGGCGAGTAACCTTTTAGGTCTGGCTAGTAGCAAATGACTTCACATTTTAAGCCCTGCCCTAATGTATCCATGAATGATTGTGGTGAAGAGCAGCGTATTTTATATGAATCCCAGCCTTAGAGGTGATAAAGAGGTGATAAAGTGGTTTATTTCTTCTCCAGTTCCTATGTTATTCTGTGGAGCCAGTTCACTAAGATTTCTCAAACTATGGAGATCTTAGTGAATAGGCTTTATAGATGAGAAGTAAGAATACATTGTAGTAGGCATATTGTAGGTATTTGTAAGGCTCCCTGCTCTGGAACTCCTCCATGGTCTCCCTGCTGGGCTGGGACTGTCTGAAAGCTGGTAGCCCCTGCTTGCATCGCTTCAGGCACTGAGCTCTGGTCAACAAGTCTCCAAACACCTTGAGTCAGAGCCGGATTACAGGCAAAGCGCCTGCCTAGGGTCCGGTCCAATGAGGGGGCCCGAAGGAAGCCTCATTCCTGCACTCAACAAGTCCTCCAGGAACGCATGGGAACGCCGTTCCTGCTAGCAGGACTCCTCCGCCGGGCACCGCAACGCAGTCAGGTCTGTGTAGCTACAGCGCTCCCTCGTCGCCTCTTTAGTAATGCAGAGCGTGCTGGGAGTCAACGTCTCCCAGCGCGCTCTGCATTAATGAAGAGAAGACCACGTGGGAGCTCCAGCAGCTACAGGTTTGTAATGGGGGGCAAGTTGGAGCTGATAGAGGGCAAAGTAGATCTGGTGGGGCAAGTTGGAGCTGATAGGTGGCAAGTTGGTTCTGGTGGGGCAAAGTGTAGCTGGTGGGGGCAAGTTGGAGCTGATAGGGGCAAAGTGGAGCTGATGGGGGCAAGTTGGAGCTGATGGAGCAAGTTGGAACTGGTGTGGGCAAGTTGGAGCTAATAGGGAGCAAAGTGGAGCTGGTGGGGCAAAGTGAAGCTGGTGGGGGAAAGTTGGAGCTGATGGAGGCAAAGTGGAGCTGGTGGGGGCAAGCTGGAGCTGATGGAGGCAAAGTGGAGCTGGTGGGGGCAAGTTGGAGCTGGTGGGAGCAAGTTGGAGCGGATGGGGGCAAAGTGGAGCTGGTGGGGGCAAGTTGGAGCTGGTGGGGGCAAAGTGGAGCTGGTGGGGGCAAGTTGGAGCTGGTGGGGGGGCATCTCTTACAGGAATCTCCATACCAGGGGCAGACTGGCCCAGGGGACAGAGAGAGGACAAAAATTTAGTAATGTATCATGGGTTTCCTCCCTAACCATGACTACCTACACAGTATTTAGTTTATACTACAGTTTTGTGGGCACAGGCACTCAAAGGGTTATCCAGTCATTAGATAATCCTTTGAGTGATAGTGCCCACAAAACTGTAGTATATCCCTTTGAGTGCCTGGGCCCACAAAATTGTAGTGTAAACTAAAGAATGTGTAGGTAGCCAAAGTTATAGAGGTATGGGGGGGGGCAAACTGATACCTTGCCTAGGGCCCCGTGGAGTGTTAGTCCGGCTCTGCCCGGTGCGGCGGTCCTGTATTTGCCCAGTTCTACAGTTCAGGTTGCAGAAAGCCTCACTGTCCCTGATCAGCCGGTGCAGCCTCAAGCTGATCTCCAGGAGAATTATACAGCTCCGTCAATGTGACTGCTCCGTTATTGTGACTACCTTGTCAGTGCGATCATTGAGTTGGAAAGTGTGATCAATATTCCTTTAAGCTGGATCAAGGTTATCTGTGTGGGCTTTCCTAACAAGAATAATTCTTAGTACAATCTAAACTGCATTTGCGCTTTATGACATGATAACAGCCACTGTTAGATTTTTCTGCGCTTGTCTCTCCTTTTTTTGTATCTAGGTTCTATAGAATAACATAGGAACTGGAGAAGTGATATCACTGGAGAAGTCATCTCCACTTTATCACTGCTTAGTGAATCTCCCACCAGATGTTGGCTTTCATAGCTAAAAGAAATCAGACGTGCACGAAAGTATGTGATCTTATTGGATAATGAATTTACTGGTGAAACCATAACCTAACTTGAAACATTGTAGCCTGATAATTAAGTATTATTTTACCGGTACTAACCAGAACGCATTTGATACTGATACTGGGGCTTATTCATCAAGCTAAAGAGGTACATTTCTGGAACAAACCATGTGCACCATTTTACTGAAATAAGATTTCCTCAAATTCACATTGAGTTAAATGGGGCTTTTAACCCTATGAATCCTAGAAAGACCTGCAGTGCAACCTTGGTTTGTCAGGTGAGGTAGTCAGGAAAATAGGGAGGTAGGAGTCTGACAGTTTTAAGGCATATGTCCCGCCTGGCAGTTTGCTTCTTTTTTTAACCCATTGAGTGCCAGAGGGGTATGCAATGTATTGCAGGGCAATGTATTTCATACCTCTTTGACACTCAAAAAGGTTAACCCCCCCCCGTTCAACATTCTCTGTCGCTTGCTTTTTGGGTGTTAATATCACTCCATTTCACGTTTTTAAGTAACTGACAACTTTAACCCCTTGGTGAATTTATTACACTAGAGGACCACAGCAATTTTGGCCTTTTTGGTTTCTCATTGTTCAACCACATTACCGCAGTCATGCAAGAGGCAGGTACATCTTTTCTCCTTGTGAATTTGTTTTGTTGCTACATTGTTTTTACTTGCATACATACACAATTAATGAAATAAAGTTTATAGAAATTTGGAGGAAAAAAAGCAAAACATTGGTTTGGTTTCTCAAAGAATAATTTTATTTTAGAGTATTTTTAAGATTAGTTAATTTTTCAGGAGAATTAGAGTAGGGACTTGCTGTTATATGGTACTTTGGCGAGGTGGCAAGCTTGATCCTTTTTTTTTGGCCAAAATTTTGGGGACTAAACCCTCATATTTATTTATATAGTATTAAATATGCCACATATCACAATTAGAATGGAGGAGCGCAGGTTTTTTCTGATGGGTGTACGATCATAGTGAGGAGGAGAGAGGCAGAGAACAGTGAAAGATATATACTATACACGATCACAGTGAGGAGGAGAGAGGCAGAGAACAGTGACAGATATAATGTATACTATACACTATCACAGTGAGGAAGAGAGAGGCAGAGAACAGTGACAGATGTAATGTATACTATACACTATCACAGTGAGGAGGAGAGAGGCAGAGAACAGTGATATATATAATGTATACTATACACTATCACAGTGAGGAGGAGAGAGGCAGAGAACAGTGATATATATAATGTATACTATACACTATCACAGTGAGGAGGAGGGAGGCAGAGAACAGTGACAGATATAATGTGTACTATACACGATCACAGTGAGGAGGAGAGGGGCAGTGAACAGTGACAGATATAATGTATAGTATACACTATCACAGTGAGGAGGAGAGAGGCAGAGAACAGTGACAGATATAATGTATACTATACATGATCACAGTGAGGAGGAGAGAGGCAGAGAACAGTGACAGATATAATGTATACTATACACTATCACAGTGAGGAAGAGAGAGGCAGAGAACAGTGATATATATATAATGTATACTATACATGATCACAGTGAGGAAGAGGGAGGCAGAGAACAGTGACAGATATAATGGATAATATACACGATCACAGTGAGGAAGAGGGAGGCAGAGAACAGTGACAGATATAATGTATACTATACACCATCACAGTGAGGAAGAGAGGGGCAGAGAACAGTGACAGATATAATGTATACTATACACCATCACAGTGAGGAAGAGAGGGGCAGAGAACAGTGACAGATATAATGTATACTATACACCATCACAGTGAGGAAGAGAGGGGCAGAGAACAGTGACAGATATAATGTATACTATACACCATCACAGTGAGGAAGAGAGGGGCAGAGAACAGTGACAGATATAATGTATACTATACACTATCACAGTGAGGAAGAGAGGGGCAGAGAACAGTGACAGATATAATGTATACTATACACGATCACAGTGAGGAGGAGAGAGGCAGAGAGCAGTGATAGATACAATGTATACTATACACGATCACAGTGAGGAAGAGAGGGGCAGAGAACAGTGACAGATATAATGTATACTATACACCATCACACTGAGGAAGAGAGGGGCAGAGAACAGTGACAGATATAATGTATGCCAATGGTTCTCAAATGCGGCCACAGGCTTCTGCTCCTCAGATGGATTAGTTAGGTTAAAGGGGTAGTAATGTTTCAAAATTATTGCAGCTCAGATTATTCTTTATTTGGTTTCTGGGCCATGTAGAAAGTTATTATCATTCTCTATGATGTGTAGTTCTATAGTAATTGAATCATAAAGTGTCCCCCTCCCTCCCCTTATACCTATGTAAAGCTGCACAGCAAGACCATCACAATGGATCACAGCAAGGGACAATCTTCTGTTATCATAAGGAAAAACCTGTCCTCCTCCTTCAAGGGGGCAGAATCTTCCTTATGTTCACAGTATGAAGAGTGTCCCTTGCTGTGATCTGTCCGGTCAAGAGACCAGATTCCACATCTGAGGGGAGATGGCTTACACTAGGTAAAAGGGGCACGAGGGGAAACTTTATCATTCAATTAGTCTGGAAGTACACATCGTAGA